>CM053583.1:18856570-18910608 GCA_028627135.1 Pseudochirops cupreus | reverse complement strand
CCCCCCCCCCCCCCCCCCCCCCCCCCCCCCCCCCCCCCCCCCCCCCCCGAGGGACATGAGAAAATTTGAAACTCAAGAGATTATGGAACTGAATCGTGTAAACTAAAAGTAAATAAACAAATCAAATTTAAAAATAATGATAATAATCATGTGCCATATTGCATGTGAGGCCACAAGAAAACACAAAACCTTTCTTGGGTTTTCATGGCCAGAGAAGTCATCTTATTTCCCCAGGAAGTATTTGATGGAGAGTTAGGTGACCCAGATCTTGTCCCAGCTCTCCCTCTGATAGCATTCGGTGTAACTGTGGCCAAATCACTTCATCTACCAGGACGTGTTTCCTTTGGTGGGGATTAAGAGGGTCAGGCTAGATGGCTCCTGAGGTCCCCAGGATGATGTGGAAAGTTCCCCGGCTCCAGAACTGGAGAATAGAGGCTCAAGTCCTATTTCTGATTCTCGAGGTCTGTCTGACCTTTCTGGTATAAGATGAGGGAGTCACTTGGCTGGGGGCTTCTATGGCCCCTTCACCTCCCATTCTACAATTCTAGTATTTTATGAGAAATGCAAGCAAGTGTTATGTGAGCCCTGAGTGGGAAAAGGTCATGGGGATGTGGCTGGGAATCAAGGAAGGCTCATGAAGAAGCTGGCTTCTGAGCTGTGTTCTAAAGGATGGGCTAGAATTTGATAGTCAGAGAGAGGGCATTCCAGGCATGGAGAACAACATGGGCAAAATTACGGAGGTGGGAAAGCATGAGACATGAACTGGGCTACGTGAGCAGCCTAGTTTGGCTGGACTGAGAATCAAGGCCATCTAGTGTAGGGCTAATTAAGGCCAGAAAGGATAAATCAGACCCACAGCACAAGAGTTTCAGCTTTACTTGGTAGGTAGTAAGGAGCTACAGAAGGTTTTTGAGCAGAGGAGTGCTGCGGCTATATGGAAGAAAGGTTAGAAAAAATGTATAATTTTTTTTTAAAAGAAAAACGCATGGTTAACCTGTCAGCAACATGAAAGATGGATTGAAGGGGAGAGTAAGCAAAGGGAAGGAGATATATGAGAAGCTTATTTCAACAGCCTAAGTGGTAGTGATAAGAGAAAATAGAGAAGAGAGGAAAGAGGTAAGAAAAGTTATAGAGAAGGAATGGAAAGAACTGGGCAGGGAGACAGGACAAGGGAGGAAGATGGAGAGAGAGAGAGAGAAGGATGTGGAGAGGTGGGAACAGAGGGAGGCTGTGAGAGAGAGAGAGATAGTGGAGGAACAGAGAAGAAAAGAGGAGAGGGGAGGGGAGGGAGGGGACCTAAGGAGACAAAAGAGATGGGAAGATGTCGAGGAGGGGCTGATAATGGCTGGCAGGGAGGGACCCTGGCACAGGCCTTCATGACAGACTGGCAGACTCAGGCAGGCTTGTGTTGGTTCATCATGGAGGCTGTTCCTTGGCAGCATTTCAGAGATAATTGATGGGGGTAGTCTCCATTAAGGCCTAGCTGCCGGTCTATTCCTTGGGGACAGATACTAAACTCTGGATGTGGGTCTAGAGTTCTGGATTCAGATCCCAGCTCTGACACTTACTGCCTGCATGGCTTCAGGAAAAAACCAGCAACAGCCCACTCACCTCCTGATTCTTGGGCCCTGAGATTGGGCCCAGCAGAATTAAGCCACCTAACCCAAAGACCATTTGGTACAGTACAGTGGGAACAGGTCAGAGGACCTGGGTTTCAATAAGCTACAAGACAACAGGCAGGTCACTCTATCACCTGGCCTCGGGTCTAGACAACCTGAGAGTCCGTCCCAGCTCTAACTCCTATGATCCTATGGACCTTCCAGAGAGAAGGAAAGGCCTCAGGAAAGCGGTGGAGCCAGGAGAGAGCCAGTTGTCAACAATCAGTAAACCACCATTTGAAAAGCACCTGCTCAGTCCCAGGCCCTGGGCTGATGGTCACTGAGCATACAAACAAAAGCAAAAAGACAGACCGCCCCAAGGAGGTCCCAGTGGAGCAGAAGAGGCAACGCAAGTAACTGTTTCCAAACAGGCTCTAGATTGGATCAACTGGAAATAGTGTCAGAGAGCCGGCAATGGGGCTGGGGGACATGTGAGCCCTTCCTGGGGTTCTGGGGAGGGGAAAGGGCAGACTCCAACGGAGACAAATGTTCTCTGCTCCCAGGGATCAAAGCCACAGGTTCCCCAAGGAAGTGGCTGGCTCCCATCCTTTGGATCAGGCTGCCCAAGCCCAGGACAGGTATGAGCCTTACCACCTACCTAGAGGCAGTGGATGGAACCCATTCTGAACACACCCTGAGTGGGGGCTGAGAGACTCTGAGAATCTTAGCGCTGAAAAGGTACCTTAAGGTGGTGTAGGCCGGGGCTTCCTAGCCCAGAGACTGTGGACAAGCTCTCTAAATGCAAGCTCCGATCACTTAGAATTGCACTAAGACTTTGGGGATACCTGGTGTTTGGATAACTGTATTTCAATATCATTGGTTTTCTTCCTAATCTTAGGTGTTTCAGTTTGTGCCTTTAAAAACATTATTCTGAGGTGGGGTCACCAAATTGCCAAAGGAATCCACGACACCAAAAGGGTAAGAACCTCAGCCTCTAGTCTGACCCTCTCATTTTGACAGATGAAGATGCTGAGGGTCAGAGAGGGGCAGAGATTTTGTCTGGGTCACACATGCAGTTGGTAACAATTCAGCCCAGCTCCACACACATTAATTAACCACCTTCTGTTTACCAGGCTCTGTGGGAAGCTCTGGGGACACAAGGACAAAATGAAAGCAAACAGTCCCTGCCCTCAGGGAGTCTATTCTACAAGGCAAAACAATGTGTCCCCAGGCATCAATGAAAACACGATGGGGCACTAAGACATTGGGATAATCTGGAGCTGGGCCTC
The DNA here is from genome assembly GCA_028627135.1 of Pseudochirops cupreus. Classification (NCBI taxonomy): domain Eukaryota; kingdom Metazoa; phylum Chordata; class Mammalia; order Diprotodontia; family Pseudocheiridae; genus Pseudochirops; species Pseudochirops cupreus. The sequence goes on along the minus strand of CM053583.1, from coordinate 18,907,721 downwards.
GAAGGGAGCTGGAACCCCAACTGCCAGCCACAAGGCAGAAGAAAAGAGGGACCCTGGCGGGGTTTCTAAGGCCTGAGTAGGGCTGGCCAGCTCTGGGTCTGGGCCTGTTCAGAGGCCAGGGGAGGGCTGGATGTCATGGGACAGCTGTGGCCTGGTTTGGAGATGCTGGGCCTACGGCCTTAGCTACTCCTCCCCCCCTCACCAGCCCTGTCCTGAGCTGTCTGGTGGAGGGTGGGGGGAGCCAGCAAAGCCTCTAATGCAATCCTAGGTCTGTCTGGCAACAGGAAGCGTGGCGTGGGTGCTGGCTGGCAGGATGGGCGGCTCTCACGGCCTGCACCCCCTGCTCCACCCCCACCCCCTCTAGGAGCAGGCCCATCTGGGGCCCGGAGCAAGGAGGTGAGGCTGAGCTGGGGCTCCCTTCCCCCAGGAAGGGAGGACCAAGGGAAGGGAACAGTGGAGGCAGCTCCAGCTTTAGGCTGGAAAAGTTTACCATAGGCTGCTAAAGAGCTGTCCTCTCGCAACTTCCTCTAGCTGTTGAGACATTTCAAGAGGCTCCCTTAGCCCAAGACAAGCCTGGCCCTGCCGAACCTTCCATTGTGGAAGGCCCTGGGACATGTCATCTCTCCCCACTTTGGGTACCACCCCCCCCCATCACTGAGGCCCTGCTTGAGAATGTGAGCCTCTGGGCACCCTGACATTCCCCAGCTCTGTTCACGCTCCCAGCCCTGTCCGCCTTCCTTCTGCCCTCCCTCCCCACTCGGCTTTCCTGCCTCTTGACCACAGCCTCCTTCAGCCAGGGAGCTCACCTCCTGGCCACATCACTCAGCCTCTAGTACCTCAAACCCACCCTGGGCCTGTGGTGACTTCCTCCGGCTCACCACGGCTGGGCCAGCATCACCTTGGGGAGGGGAAGGGCCTGCCAAGAAGTCTCTCACCTGTTCTGACTGTTTCCTCCACCCGTGCCCCCTCTCAAAGGCTCCCCCTCCTGCCTTCTCCATCCCTCCAACATCTCATCCCCTTCTTTTTTGATGGGCTTTGTTTTTCTATCACCCACATTTCTGCCTATATCCTGCCTTCTCCTGCCCCAAATAACCATCCCACATAGCAAAGAATTTTCAAGCGCCCACCCTTCACCCCCATTTCCCCTTCTAGGACCCTACAGTCTCCTTAGTCACAACCACCACCATCATTATAAATAATGATTGAACCTTAGTGCCCATATGTGCAGTCAATCCAGCAAGGAGCATTTATTAAACACCCAGGACATACCGGGCACAAGGACTGCCAAAACAAACAAAAGAAGTTAAAATAAAGCAAGGAGCCCCCCACCTCCTCCTCTCACGAAGCTTCCACTCTACGGGTCCTATGCGAGGGGCTTCTGCCCTCTGGAGACTTGAGCCAGGGGAAGAATCAGGAAACTCACATTTGAAATCTCTCCTGCCACTGCCTATGCCACCTTGGCCAAGTCTCTTCTCTGGGCCTCCCTTTCCTTGTCTCCAAAAGGAGGGGGATGCCCAGACGGCCCCTAAGGCCCCTCATCTTCAGGCGGTTCCTTAGTCTATGAGCCCAATCCCTGCACAGATGTTAAGCTTCCCCCCCACCTTCCATCCCATCAGTTTGCCTTTGTCCTCTCAGGGATTTCTCCTTCTGCCCCTGGGAGGTGGGACAAGAAGTGGGGGACAGGTTTAATTCCCCTCATGAGAGTGACTAGACACCTCCGTGGGACTGAGAGGGAAACGAAGAATGGAGAAACAACATTTTTCCCTTCCAGTGTGATCCAGACCTTCCCCCTGCATCCCTCCTCTTCCCTCTTGCTTTATTCCATCTCCTTCAATCCTCTCCCTGCAGAGCTTTCCCACCTTCCGGCTTGGGGTTGTAGGTAGAACAAAGTCAGAGGTGCATGTGTGCATGTGTGCACATGCATGGCGACCCATGTGAGGAAGCCCAGGAAGGGGGTGGCTACGTGTGGGGTCCTGCAAAGGGGACAGCTCAGTTCTAGGAGATATCTCATGGTGCTGGTTTGGGAGAAGATGAGGAGCTGGCTATGTGGGAGACCCTAAATGCATGAGTGAGTTGGGGGTGAAGGGAGGTCTAGGCAAGTTGAAGCCAGTGGTGAATGTGAGCCTTGGGCCAGCCTGTTTCCAAGAAGGAGTTAACTGTCTTTGGGGACAGAGTGAATCAGAGGCTCCACTCAGTACTGGAAATTCCCTGTGCATGGCATGTGGTCACCCAGAAAAGGGAAACGGTGCTTTTCGGAGTGGGGGACAGTTGGGGCCGGAGCAGAGCAGACGCCTGCTTGGGCCTTGCAGAAGCTTATTTATAAGCTTCTGGCTCTATCCCAAGGAGGCCGGCCAGCACCCAAGGGCCTGATGGTCAAGCCGCAGCCTGAGGAGGAGGGGGGCAAAGTTGAGGGAGAGGGAAAAACCTCAAGGGGGAATGGGGGAGTGGGGAACAATCTTCAAGGGCCTATTGGCCAGACCTAGCCCAGGGGGATAGGACAGTTCCCCTGTGACCTTGATCCATCCTCTCCAAGTGATTCTGCAAAGGTCTCACCACAACTGAGACATTACCTCTTTGGAGACCTCCATTTTTACTGCACCACTCCCACCCTTCTACTCCTGGTCACTTAAAATAGGGGCTGTCTTCAGCTGTGCTGGTCTCTTCCCCTCTACATTTGATGCTTAAAATTCTGTGGTCAGAGTTGTATTCCTTTAGGATGAGACTTTGAATCAGACTCATAGGATATGGTGCTGGGCGGAACCTTAGAACCTCAGCCCAAGTTGAGATGATCTGGTCAAGGTCACATGGATAAAAGGGAGGAAAACTGGATTCAAATCTAGATCCTCTGACCCCCCAAGTCCAGCCTCCTCCCTACTGCCATGAGCTACGTCCCTGTTAATGCACTACCTCCTTTGGAAGTGTGATAGCTTGAGATGTGGTGAAAAGAGGCCGCAGTTTGGAATCAGAAAACTTGGTCTCAGGTACGAGGGTGCTGCTTGTGGTGCCTGAGCTTTGGGAGGGCCTAGGGCCTGTTCCGAGCTCCCACCCCACTTACAGGAGGGTCTCAGCTCACTGAGAGCCATCTCTCCCTTTAACAAATAGAAGAAACGAGGCACATCCTAAGACTTGGTTATGGTGGCTGGGGGAAAACGGGGCCCGAAAAAGAGACAGAAAGAAGAGAAGCAGGAAAAGCAGGAAAAGCTATCAAAGAATTGGGGTCCCACCTCTGCTGCTTCCTGTGTGATCTCACACAAGACTCCCCAAATCCAGGCCCAGTTTCCTTCTCTTTAAGATGAAGCAGGTTAAGGCTCCTGCCAGTAGACTGGGCTATGGGATAGTGACAGTCCCAGCTGCCCCATCACTGTCCCCTCCACACTCCATCCTCCACACAGCTGTCCCAGTGAGTTCCGAAAGCACAGATTTGCCCATGCCAGCTCAAGAAGCTTTAGGGCTCCCTGCTGACTCTGAACTGAAATACAGTGTCCCCGGCGGGGCATTTAAAACCCTTCATAACCTGGCTCCAGCCTCTCTTTCCAGACTGTTTCTTCTCTAGGCCCCCTCATCTGCTCAGTGGCCGATGTACCCTCTGCTCCTGACATCCCATCTCCTGCCCTAGCCTTTGCCAAAGCTGGCTGTGCCCCTTCCCCAGAATGCTCTGCCTCTTGGGACCCCTGCCTTGCTGCGGGGCTCCTCATGCCCTCTACTCTGTCTTCCCCACTCCCATTGCTCTGTAGAGCTGACGTCTACGCAGGAGTTAAGGTTTGCAGAAGGCTTTATAGAAGCTATGCCATCTGACTCTCATAATAATCCTAGGAGGTGAGGATAACTATGACCCCCATTTTACAGATGAAGACACTTGGGCTAAGAAGTTAAAGGACTGGGCTAGTCACATAACGAGTTGTCTGAAGCCAGATTCGAACCCAGGTCCTGAGGACTCCAAATCCAGCACCCTAACCATTACACCAGACTACCCCAATAACTGTAACAGCAGCTAACACTTAGATGACCCTGTGAGGTTTACAAAGGGCTTTGTCCATATTGTCTTATCTGACAATCCCATTCCTTATCTGAGTATATTTTGCTTCACCTTGTGTGAACGTAAGCCCCCTGAGGGAGAGAACTCTCTGGCCCATGCTCTGAACCGAGTCTGGGAGGAGGCTTTGAACCCAGCGTGAGGGGTGGGTGGGTTTCATCTGGACAACAGGAGAGGTGTGTGTGAGGAGGAATGCCAGAGCCGGTTTGGGGCCAGTTTCAAGGGGGAGTAACAAGGGGGCTGGTTTAGGCCTCAAAGTCAGGAGAAACGTCTTCCCGGGAAGAGCCTCTGATGCTGGCCGAGCTGACCCCAAGCAGAGGCTGCATGTCTGCTGGTGTGCAGCTTGGCCTCCGTGGCCCTGGGCGGCCTCTCTCTCTCAATTCCTGAGATTCCTTGCTTCAGGAGGCATTTCATAAATGCCTTCTGGATTAGTGTGGATTTTACAGGGCCTCAAGGCCCTCAGAACAACTCTGGGAAGTAGGTGGGACAAGTGCTTTTATCTGTCTTTTACAGAGGAGGAAACTGAGGCTGGTCCAGTGGCCAGAAATCTCCTAGCTCCCTTTAGAACAAGTTGCTTCAGGCCTGACCTCAGAAAGTGGAAGGACGGACTCAGGGGGGCACTGGGCCCTTACCTAGCTCTGGGAGGATGAGGCTTCCCAGTGTGGCTCCTGAGCCCAGGGCAGGCATATGGCCAGGCCCGGAGATTTCCCGAGGCCCTTGCTCTGGGAGTGGGAGTGCAGGAAAGAAGATTCTCCCCAGGACCCTGCCCTGGACCAGCTCTCCTCTCACCCTGCAGAACACAGAGGACTTGTTCCCAAAGGCCTAGTGGGGGGAGACCACACTGCAGAAGAAGGGGGCAGGGAGCAGGGTGTGCTGGAGAAGGAAAGAGGAAGCCGTGGGAAGAGGCTTTGGGGGATGGGGGGACCAGGGGCAGGGGTGGGGGATGGATGAGGGGGCTGGGCAAGCCACCAGCCACAGTCACTTCACTCCTCCCAGTTTCAGTTTTTAAATAGCAGCTCGGTTTGGAGCAGAGTGGGATGGTCCTGCCCTATCCTCACCCCAGATACCTCTTCTGGTTAGTTTGGGCCCTAAGATCCCCCTGCTCCTGAAGAATCCCATACAGTTTTCAAGCCCTAGGCCAGAGGATCCCAGTGGAGCCCAGACAAATGACTTCAGCTAGGATCCTGATTAGTCTTGGCCGAAGACCAAGTCCTAAGCCCTGGCTTGGTGGGTCATGGCTCTGGGTCTAGTCCTAGGGATTGGTCAGGTGGATCCTGGTAGATCCCAGCTCTGGGCCCTGCCAGTCCTGGTGTCAGCCTAGTAGACCCTGGTAGATCCCAGCTCTGGGCCTGGCCAGTCCTGGTGTCAGCCTAGTAGACCTTGGTAGATCCCAGCTCTGGACCTGGCCAGTCCTATTTATTGGCCTGGGAGGTCCCCATAGGTCCCAGATCTGGGCCTGGTCAGTCCTAGTTCAGGGGCTGGTGGATACCAGGATGTCCTGACTATGGGCAGGTAGATTTGGGTGGATCCTGGTGCTGGGCCTGATGAAGCTGGACAGCACCAGGCTCTGTGGTCACTGAGGTAACTGCAGCTGGGCCCAGAGTCGATGAAAAACCTGATGACTCTCCACATTGGAAGCTTATTTATAAACCAGGCCCTCTCCCTCAGCGAGGCAGCTGCACAGCTGCCAATTCAGCAAGCTTGGGGTGGGCGAGCCGTCCATGCTGGTCAGGCCCCACAGCTTCTCTGACACGCAGGAGCTGCAGACACTATTTCTGCTGGAAGCTGCTAACGTGGGGCAGAGGGAACCATGTCCCACTGCAGGACATCAGCTATGGTGGGATCCCTAAGGTTGGGCCTCATGCTTCCTGGGGGCCGCCTGGGGCCCTCTGGTCCTGTCACAGACATCACCAGCCAGACATTCCTTACCGACCAGGGCCTTCACACTGGACACAGTAAAGGCCACCCCCCCTTCAGCCCTGGCACAGCAAGCTGTGCCCAGAACAGGGGGCCTTTGGATCAGGCCTCTGCAGGGTCCCTCACCTTCCTCTCCCTCCTGGCTCACTGAGAAAGCTCCCATGACTTTTTTACCCAGTGGATCTTGGGGGATTCCAGGTCTGGGATGACCCCAAACATAAAGCTAGGCCCATTTTAGGTTACTGTGTTCAGGAACTCAGGAGTTCCCTGCTCCATTGGAGAACAGGTCCCCATTGTGAGACAGGGCCTCCCCATAAAATCACAGATGAGGCAAAGCCCCCCCCCCACCCCGTGTCCCTTCTCCATCCCCAGAATGAACTACTAAGTTCCTTCCCCCTGAGGTCTTAAGGTTTTCTCTCCTCCCAGGATGAGGAACATTGTAAAGGTGATGGAGGGGAGTGTGTGCGCCTCGAACAGTAAAGTTTCACCAACCCTGGTGGATAGTAGCACAGATACTGGGGGCCCTCCAAGTGAGACACAGCAGGAAGCATGTTGGATCAGAGTCACAGGCTCTGGGTTTGAATTCTGCTTCTGCCAACTCACTAGCTGTCTGACTTTGGGCAAGTGATGCCACTTTCCCAAGCCTCAGTCTCCTCATCTGTAAAATGAGACCAGGTTGGACTAGAAGATCTCCAAGGTCCTTCCCATTCTGGATCCAAGCCCTTGTTTTGCTGCTCTGCCCATGGCCTAACTCCCAGACCATCTGGCAAAGCAGAGGAAGAAGTAATCAGAAGGCCTGGGTTCAAATCCCACCCTGCCCCTTCTCCCACTACCTGTGTGATCTGAGACAAGCCACCTGCCCTTTGAGGGGCTGGATTCGATGACTTTGGTCTTATGACCCGGGAGGAGAAAAGTGAGTTGCCCCAACACCTTTGCTCAAGCCTTTCCCAAAGTTTCTGGGACTGCCCTGCTTTCTAGAATTCTCAGCCTAAGAGCCCCGGATGCTCCTAATGGGAGCCCTGCTACGCTTAAGCGTGCAGACCTCCTCCTCCACTCTGGTGTGCCCTCCCAGGCCCGCAGTGTGCACCATGGTCCTCGACATGCAGGAAGTCCCAGGCCAGCCTCCCACAGAGGTGGCCACTGGCCCCAAAGAGAGCCCCAAAGTGGGGAGAATCACCACTGTCAGGGGCAGAAAGCAACAGGGGACAGAGCGCTGGCCCCCCAGTGCAGCTGCTACTCAGGGGAGTTGTTGAATCCTAGCATAGGAACGCTTCTAAAATCCTCTCCTGCTCTAAAAGTATGCTTCCAGCTCCTGCTCCTTTGCTCAAGCTGTTACCCTTCCTGGTGCGCCTTGGTCCTTGTGCTTTGGGTCATAAGTGGAGAGCTAGAAGGACCTTCCCAAGGTCCACATCCAGCCCCTTCATTAATCAGATGAGGGAACTGGACCCAGGTGAGATAGGAAGTAACTGAGCCAAGATCTGAACCCGGGTCCCCTGACTCCATCCCTTCGTTTTCCATCCCTCCTTCAGGACCTAACCCAGGCCGTGGAGCTGAAAGAGAGATATGAGGAGAGTGTCTATTCCAACCTCCGTTTTGCAGATGTGGAAACTGAAGCCCATTGAGGTGAGATACTTGCCCAAGGCCATGCAGAGCCAGTGAGTGGCAGAACTGGAAACCTAGATCCTCCACGCCCTGCCTGTTCCATCCCTCCTCCAAGGAGCCCCCCAGAGCACCCCATTCCCCTACAGCTGAATTCCTGAGAGCTGGAAGCTCACACACTTTCCCCCTGGATGAGATGCCAGTCCTGACTGTTGGCGGGGTGGCATCTAGTGTCCCCCTCTAGGTTCTAAGTCTGGAGGTCCAGGGTGCATTTGTGGGTTCATGCCAGGCTCCTGAATGTGGAGTCAGAGGGCCTGGGTCCGAAGCTCCCATGCCTGCACTCTTCTGGGCCTCAGTTTCCCTCAGGGGTAAAGTGAGGGAGGTTAGACTTGCTGACTTTGGAAGTCCCTTCCAGCTCCAGAACGGCCGAGGTATGAGGGAGGGGGCCCCTCCAGGGTGGTCAGAGGCTCCTGATTCAGTCCGGCCCCCAGGAGATGCACTGCCCCCCAGCCCCCACCCCCAGCAGCTGTCCCTGTTTCCAAATCAGCCTGGTGGCCGCCTGAGAAAACAGGAAGCACGCAGTTACCACAGGAAGTGTGTTCTCCCTCCTCCCCCACCCAGGCCGGCCCGGCCCATTGCAAAACGCCAACAGAACAATTACTCCAGGAGGCTGTGGCCGCCGGGAAATGCATGCTGGAGACCCTGGTGGTGGCCCTGGCCCGCACCGGCCTCTGGTCCCACAGCCCTGCTGCCCCACCCCTCCATCCCCCAGGCCTGGAGTGATGTCCAGCGCCTGGGATCCACAGGGGAAGCGATTCTGCTCCGGGCCCTGGCCTTGACGTCCTCCTTGACCTCTGTACCAGGGCCCAGGGCCTCCCACTGAGATTTGTTTCCCAGAAGAGGCGCAGCTCACCTCCATCTCTGGGGGAGGTGGGATGGGAGAGGGAGTGCCCCAGCTGGTCCAGGCCCTGCCAAAGTCAGGAGCCAGCCCTCGGATTCCCCTGAGCCTTCCTGCCCAGCTGTCATCAATGTCACCTGCTGGCAGACCCCTGGATGCCACACTTATAGGGCCCTTAGGTCCAGTCCAGCTCATCACCCCACACCCACCCCCTTGGGGTCTCAGGCTCCAGGAACCACTTTGGAAAGAATCTTCTTCCCCTCCCCTGCCTGCTCCTGTCCCCCACCCTCCACCACACTCACCTCCCTGTTTCCTGCCCCAGGAGGCCAGCATTCAAGAGCAGATGGGAGAGGGGGGAGCGGCCCCTGGAAGCCCCAGAACCCAGGGCCGTGGTCCCCCGTGCTCTCCGAGGGCCCTGAGGGACAGTGAGGAAAGAAGAAGAGGACGGAGCATTTCATGGTGTTATAAATCAAAGAGGGAAGTCGGGACAGGAGAAATAAGAAACTTCCCTCCTACCCCCGGGGCACTGGGACCTGCCAGTCGGCTGGGCCCAGCCAAGCTTCCCCAGCCAAGCCAGGCAGGGCCAGGCGTCCACGGTGCTGCCCCCCAGGAAATCTCCCCTGCCTCCATCCTCCTTCCTGCCCCACCCCCAGGATGGATGAGCTCCCTACCCCCCCAAGGCCTCCCTCTCTTCTTCCTCCCAAGTCGGGTTCACTGACACCTGGGGGGCTGACACTGGGCAGGAGGGCTGGGAAAATCTGCCATTCATTCATTCATCAGCCCCACGTGTGCCAAAGCTCCCTCTCCGGCCCTGGGCTGACAGGATCAATCAGCGTGCCGAGCCCTGTTCTAGGAGCTAGCGTAAAAATAAAGGATCCACAGGCCCTGCCCTCGAGGGGCTGACATTCTGTGTGGGCACAGCATCTGTACATAGAGGCACGGAGAGCAGAGACCCGAGGTGCCTGGGGGATCCTGGCAGCCCTGACCTCAAGGAGTTCGGAGTCTAGCGGAGCAGGAAAGCCAAGTCAGTGTTTGTTGTGGAGAGACGGGACAATTGGACACTCGATGCCCGGCCGGGCGCCGTGCTGGGTGCTGGCGTGGTCAATAAGATATACTGTAGTCCTGCCTCCAGGGAACTTACAGCCATGTCTGGGCCCTCCCACTGCTGCCCCCGGAATCCACGGCAGGCCGGCGTCTGGGGAAGTCAGCGCACCGAGCCTCGAGCCTCGGAGGTGCTGCCCCAGCCCAGCTTAGGTATCTGGTGATCGCGAATGAGCTGGCCTCGACCTACCCGCTTATGGCAAGATCGCCCTCACAGCCCACCTGGCCGGCCAGCCAGCCAGGCTGTCTTCTGCTCTACCGGCCATGACCCTCCCTCTTCCTGGTTTTTACATCTCTTTGCCTGGTCACCGCTCCCTTATGTGCATTTTCTCCTATTACAGCAGAAGCTCCATGAGGGCAGGGACTCCTTTTATAGTTGCATCTCCCAGTAAATACTCAAGAAACACTCCTCCCTCCCTCCCTCCCTTCCTTCCTTCCTTCCTTCCTACCTTCCTCCCTCCCTCCCTCCCTTCCTTCCTTCTTTCCTCCCTTCCTTCCTCCCTCCCTCCCTCCCTTCCTTCCTCCCTCTCTCCCTTCCTCCCTCCCTCCCTCCTTCTCTCCCTCCTTTCTTCCTTCCTTCCTTCCTACCTTCCTTCCTTCCTTCCTCTCTCTTTCCTTCCTCCTTCCTCCCTCCCTCCTTCTCTCCCTCCTTCCTTCCTTCCTTCCTTCCCTCCCTTTCTCCCTCCCTCGTTCCTCCCTTCCTTCCTCCCTTCCTTCCTCCCTCTCTCCCTTCCTCCCTCCCTCCCTTCCTTCCTTCCTCCCTCCCTCCCTCCCTTCCTTCCTCCCTTCCTTCCATCCTTCTTCCATAAAGAGGCATTTCAGTGCAGTAAACAGAACACTGGAGCTGCAGTTGGGGAAGCAGGTTAGCTCCTGGCTTTGCCGCTTGCTGCCTGGGCAGGGAAAGTGTCCTGGAGTCAGCTCTTGTAGGATCCTCCTCAGAAAACAGCCGTCTCTCTTCATCAGGGTTTGATTGATGGCTTTGCTGATTGTCTAGACTTAAGAATATGATGTGTAAACTGCTACTAATGCAGAATCTCCTTTAAAACATGTCCTGTGTGCCCTCACAACCCTGCAGCTTAGGACAAATCCCCTCGCTTCCTTGGCCTCTGTTTGCTCACTCATAAGATGGAGGGATTGGACCAGACGGCCCCTCAGGCCCCTCACAGCTCTAATCTATAATCAATCAATCAACAGACATGTTTGAAGTGCCTACTATGCACTACAAGGCAGTATATGAAAAGCTGGGGACAAAAATGTGAAAACCAAGCCCACCCCTGCCCTCAAGGAGCTTACATTCCACAACACACATGTGAGTGGTGACCAGAGAAGGGAACTAGCCACAGAGGCTGGCACCCTTACTCTACAGATGAGGAAACTGAGGCAGCAAAAGGTTAAGTGACTTGCCTGCCACCAACCAGCAAGCCCAGGTTTATTCAGCACCCACTCTGTGTTGAGCACTGTGCTAGGCACTGGGATGCACATTCAATGCATGAAATAACCCTGTGTGTTGCCGCGTGTTGCAAGTAGGAAATAATGAAGGGAATGTGTTATAATGAAGAAAGATGGGCTGGTCACATGGAATGAGCAGAGATAATCCATGCCTTTATTTATTAATATCCTCTGAAGACGTTGAGAGAAAAGGGGGCAAGGTCTCCAGGTGCTGGGCTTGCCCTTTGGGGTGATTTCAGGACTCACACTGTAAAAAGAGGCCTACCTCTAAGGTCCCTTCCTGCTCTTAATCGATGACCCACTGAGTCAGGGGCTGGGTCCTACAGAGCTCCCTGAGATGAGTGAACCCAGCACGGACATCGATTTAAAAAATATTGTTCCTCTGGTGACAGACAAGGGTTAAGGCAGTTTTCTGGAGCAAAGAGAAGCCAGGAGAGAAAAAGAATGGATTTGGGGACAGAAGAACAGGATTAAAATCCTACTCTGCCCTTTAATGAGACTGGCTGGCATCTACATGGTGCTTTAAGATTTACCAAGGGCTTGACAGTTGGCATTTGATCCTCACAATAACCCTTCGAGGTGGGTGCTGCTGTTATGTCCACTTGACAGCTGAGGAAACTGAGGCAGACACAGCTAGGAGGGATCTACAGTGGAATTTGAACTCAGTCTGTCCTGACCCCAGATGCAATACTATTTGCTGGGCTACCTGTGTGGCCACGTTCCTTTGTCATGATTTCATCATCTGCAGCATGAAGGGGCTAGACAACCCCTTCCAGCTTCAAGTCTACAGCCTCATGTCCTACAGGCCCTGGGGACAGAGCAGGCCCTGCTCACAAATGGTTTGGACTTACTCTCTAGGGTCAGTCTGGGGTCAGGCCCTCAGGTTCCCAGGGACCCTTTCTTCTCTTTCCCCGGCTTCACCACTTCCTCCCTTTCACCTCCCCTGCACCTCTAAATCGAGTCTGAGTGTGGGAGACTAGAGAACCTCTTAACTGTGTCCTTTTCCCCTGACATCATAGGGCTTCCCCCCACCAGGCCCAGGGTCAGCAGCCCACAGGCCCTGTCCTGCCCCTAATCTGGAGGTGGGGAGAGGAAGGAGCTGGCTTCTCATAAGCCCATCCCATCCCCAAGGATCCTCTGCAGTCCTTGACCCGCCATATCCTGGGAGGAGAGATCTCAGACCTTCTCCAGTCCAACCAGCCCCCCAAGCAGCAATCCATGGGAGAATACACAGAGGTTGGGCTTGTGGGGATCATTCTTTAGAGGTCATTGGGTCCAGCCCTCTTATGAAGGAAACTAAGGCACCTCGGTCACACAGATAGCAAGTGACATAGTATTGACACAGTTCTAACTACTGCAGTTCTGAATTTCTGACTCCAAATCTCTGGTTCTTTTCTCCACATTATGCCGTCTCCCTTCTACAGTGTCGTTGGAGGATGAGTGTCCATTTTCTGCCTGAACACGTACAATGACAGGGAAGTCACTGCCTCACAAGACAGCCTGTTATATTTTTAGACAATGTTCATTTCTTGGAAAATTTTTCCTTAGAGATGGGCTAGAAATGGGACTGCCTCCCTATTTCACTGGAGTTACAGAGAATAAATTGACTCCCTCTTCCAATCGCTCAATCGACAGGCATGTAGTAAGTGCCAAGATTTCTGCCATGCTGTGCTGGGCATACAATGACAAGGATGAAACAGTCCCTGCCCTCAGGGAGCATACATTCAAATGGGGAAAGATCGCAAGTACAAACACAAGGATGTTCAGAATAAAACCAAAATTAATACAAGTGAGTGTTGGGAGAGAGGGTGCTAGAAATTGAGTCCCAGACAGCTGGTCAGCAAACACACTTATCAAATGCCTACTGTGTGCCAGGCTAAGAGCTAGAGATACAAAAAAAAAAAGGAAGCAAAAAACAGCCCTTGCTCTCAAGGTGTTTACAGTCTAATTAGTGGGCAAGGCACCCTGTCTACAGCTCTGTGCCAACAAAATATATACGGGGATAATTGGAGGCGATCTGGGAAGCAAAGTGCCAGCCATGAGGGGGACTTGCGGAAGACGGTCCTTCAGCTAAGGATGCTGGAAGTGAGGAAGGTGGAAAGAACGGAGGGTGTGCCAGGCAGGGGGGGCCACCAAGGGAAGAGCTCAGCTTCTGGAGATGGAAGGTCTTAGGTGAGGCGTCTGACAGTCCTTAGTGACTGCGCCCTTCCATCCCCCTCCACCTTCTACTGCGCTCCCACCATCCATCTCTGGAATCTTCCCTTTTCCAAGTTAAACATCGCAGGGCTCTCTAACTATTTACAGCTATCCCTTCCACATTGCCATTTTCCCCATTATAGTTTTCATGTATAGTGGGTCAGCTTAAGAAATGAAATGGGAATTTTTTAGTTTTGTGGCAGCTGTGGATGAGATGGGAAAAGTTTAGAAACTCAGAAATGCAGGATTGGGTTTGGTTTTTTTTTTACATATACATACATACATAAGTATATATAGCGCCCCTGACCCCCACAATGTGGAAGGAGCTGTATTGCATAAAGACCTCTAACTAGGGTGCAGCAAGCTGGGGGAGGGGACACTTTCCCTCCTTTATGATCTTCAAGAGAACAAAAGGTAGCCCCCACATGGTATGACTGTCACCTCTCTGTTGCCTGATTGGAACCAACAAGACCCCCAGGGTCTTATCATTGAGGTATCTCTCTCCTGGGGCCTGCTGCCCCTCCTGGTGTCCCCCTGCTTTCTCTGCTTCCTACCTTGCTGCCTTTCCCCTTACTCCCCCCCCCCCCCCACCATCAGTGTATCTGAGGCTCTGGGCCCACAGGAGTGCATGGCTCTGTCTTCCACCCGGGGACAGGTCCCAGATCTCTCTCCCCATGTGGTCTTATACCCTCCCTGCTCATCCTGTGGCCCCTTTGCAGATCTGCCCCCTGCCCAAATTCGCCTGAGGGCTTCAAGATTCCTATTACAGCTCTACCACATAACATGGTTTCTAGACTCTGCCAGCTTGGTTGACATCCGCTGGACCCTCCCAGCATGTATACATCATTCTTTAAAATGTGGCACCCAGAATAGAAGATAATACATCAGCTGCCCCCTGACCAGGGCAAAGCCCAGTGGGACCACATTGCCTAGTTCACCGGGGCACATTTCTTCTCGTGTAGTCTAATATCACTTAAGGCTTTTTTGGCCACTCGGTCTTTTTCTGTTTTGTAAAGACCTCTGACTTGTGTAAGGAGCTCTCTGTCTAAAGAGGCAGCAGTAGAGCAGATTGGGCAGCCAGGTGGCACAGTGGATAGAGTGCCAGACCCAGAGTCAGGAAGACCCGAGTTCAAATCTGAGCTTGGACACTTCCTACTTGTGTGATGGGGTCTCAAAGAGTCGGACACAGCTGAACACAAACATAGCAGATTAGGCATGGATTGGGAGTCAGGCCAATCTGGGTTCAAAGCCTTCCTCAGACACTTACTAGCTATGGGACCCTGGGCAAGTCACTGACAACCATAAGAACAATGAGAGCTAACATTTCGAGTTATACTCCCCATACCTCAGTTTCCCTATCTGAAAAATGAGGAAGTCACATCTGATGGCTTCTAAGGTCCCTTCTAATGCAAAATCTGTGATTCTATGAACTAGAGGGATAAAGAAACGCTGAAGTGTTATGGTCCCAAGATCCCCTTCTCCTCTCACTTGTAAGTCCTTTGAAGTGCCCTCTGCCATGGCATTCTATGTTCTAAGATCTCTTCCAATTCCAATTTTTTTTGTCATTGTCCTTCATTTTTGAAGAGGACCAAAGACATCATGGTGTAATGTCTTGACTTGCATGTGAATTGGATTTAAGTAAAGCAGAATTGCACAAAGTTATCAGCCTTACTCTCTCTTCCAGTGTCATCAAAGTCCAGTGGCAAGACAGAAGTCAGGACCACTGGTGATGGTCAGTGGATGACCTTGGTGCCTGCCGTGTTTAACCAAGCGCTACGTGCTCCATAGCACCTGTTTCAGCCACCTTCATGGCTTTGGGGACAAATTGTACTCATCCACCCATTTCACCAAGCGAAGTCTTTGCATACTTGGGGTATGCAGACATGGATGAAGACATCCTCTTCACTCATAGAGGTTTGAGGCCTGTCCGTTACCCTCAGCCTGGTTCAGCCCATCTGCTGAGAAGGTTTTAGAGGGGCGTGGCCACCATAAGTGCTACAGCTTCTTGGAGCCACAGGTGAGAATTGGATGGATCAGGTGAACACCAAAGGTGGATGAGCAGCCCTGAAATGGGCTCAGCAAGGCCTCACACAAGATGTACTAGTCTTCCCTGGACATCCCATACACCCCTCCAATATTTTATTCTGAGTTCTAAGGTCCCTTTGAGCTCTAATATGCTATTTCTAGGGTCCTTCTCAGCTCTGACGCGTTGTTTTGTGATTCAATCCCAAGGTGAGCCTCTAAAGTAGGCCAGGTTTATCTTTGGAGCCCTCTCATCAATTCTCTTCCCTACCTCCATGCCCCAACTCCTTCCCCATGCCCTACCCAGGTACTTCCCCTGGCTCCCAGTCTCTGGAGGGGTCAACTCTTGACCTTATAAGGTCAAGTCCAGTTGACTTATAAAAGGCTCAAGGAATTATCTGTCAGAGGTCGAAGGGACTGACCCTAACTGACACTCTTGTCTTCAACATTCCCCCAAAGTAGTCACGTAGCCTTCCTTTGAATGCCTCCAGTGAAGAGGGAATCAGCTCCCTTTCAAGGCTACCCAGTGTGCTCTGGGAAAGCCCTCCATTCTAATAATTCTGCCTTATTTGGGACAGAAACCTGCTTCTCTGACCCTCATCCTCCAGAGACAGGCAGAACAAGTCATATCCTTCTGAGTGCCTTTCAAATGCTTGAAGATAGCGATCACATTTCTCCCTAAGTCTTCTCTTCTCCACATTAAATGCCTCTAATTCCTTCACCTGATTGTCTTATGATATAGTTTTAAAGGTCACTCTCTTCTAGGGGCTCTCCAGTTTGTCAATTTCATTCTTAAAATGTAGTGCCCAGAAACAAGCACGATTCATCAGATGGGGTCTGACCAAGGGGAGCTATCAGCACCCTAGGTGGTGTAATGGCTAGAGGGCCTTGGAGTCAAGAAGACTTGAATTCGAATCCTACCCCAGATACTAACTGTATGACTCTGGAAGAGTCACTTAACCTCTAAGCCTCAGTTTCCTCATCTGTAAAATGGAGATAATAATAGCATCTACCTCAAAGGGTTGTTGTGAGTATCAAATGAATAAATCGCCTTGTAAATTTTAAAATGCTGTGTGAATGTTAGAACACCATGCCTCCATGGAGGCTGGCTTCACATGGGTGTTTTGGAGAGCTGGCAGATCATCCCTGAAAACACCAAGACCTCTTTTACCTGCATAGCCACACTTCTGTCATCTTCTACTTGTGATCTTGATTACACCCAAAGATCACATCAACTGTCACTGTGCCTGCAGTCTGCATAAATTGCAAGAAAGCCCAGTTTCCAGAAAGACCCTTGGCCTTCCTTTCCTCCTCCTTTGCTGCTCCCTAAGAAAGCAGCTGTGCATGAGAGTGGGGGGAAGGGGAGGTCAAGGAAGCCTTTTTTGACCCTTTCTCTGAATTCTGAGCTACTCTTCAACTACCATCATCTATTGTCCTTGGGTCCTTCTTGCACTGGAGGCTTTCCCAGAGTTCTTATGGGCAGCTACCATGCAATAGAAAGGGTACAGGAAAACCAGTTCTGGCTTGGCCCCACTGAGCTGGGTGATCTTGGGCATGTGCCCAACTAAGACCTGGGTCTTAGTTTCCTATGAAAAGGATGCTTTGGGACAGCTAATCTTCTTCTCTTCTTTTTTTTTTTGCCTTTTTTTTTGGAGGGCAATTGGGGTTAAGCGATTTGCTCAAGGTCACACGGCTAGTTTTGTGTTAAGTGTCTGAGGTCAAATTTGAACTCAGGTCCTCCTGACTCCAGGGCTGGTGCTCCATTCACTGTGTCACCTAGCCGCCCCCCTGCCCCCAGCTAATCTTCTTATTCAAAAGTCCATGTTTCTATTAGTTTTGGTTCATGGATCCAATTGCAGTCTCCCCCACTAGACAATTCACCCTTCTGTGTTCCCCCACCCCCTAGTCTAGCAAAGGTTTCAATTAATGTCAGTTGCTTGAAAGAATAGGGGATTAAACATTTTAGAAAAAGAAATTGAACAAGCTATCAATGAATTCCCTAAGAAAAATTCTTGAGAGCCAGATAGATTTACAAGTTAATTCTACTAAACATTATATAAACTATTTGGAAAAATAGGTGGAGTCCTATCAAATTCCTTTTTATGACACAAATATGGTGCTGACACCTAAACCAGGCAGAGCCAAAACAGAAAAAAAAAATTGTAGACCAATTTTCCTAATGAATATTGATGCAAAATTTTAAAATAAAATATTGGCAGAGAGATCACAGCAATCTCCTTTACCATAAGGATAATACATTATTACCATGTGGGATTTATACCAGGAATGCAGGACTGGTTCAGTATCAGGAAAACTATCAGTTTAATTGACCATATCAATAACAAAACTAATAGTAAGCATATGATTGTCTCCATAAAACAGAAAAAGGTTTTGACAAAACATAGCACCCATTCCTATTAAAAAAAAAAACTCTAGAGAGCATAGAAATAAATGGAGCTTTCCTTAAAATGAGAAGTCATATTTATTTAAAACCATCAACCAGCATTATATGTAATGGGGATCAGCTACAAGTCTTCCCAGTGAGATCAGGGGTGAAACAAGGATGCCCATTACCACCTCTGTTTTTCAATATTGGAAAATATTGATTGCGCATGGATAGGCAGAGCTAATATAATAAAAATGACAATTCTGCCTAAATTAATTTATTCAATGCCATACCAACCAAACTTCCAAAAAATTATTTTATAGAGCTAGAAAAATAATCACAAAATTCATCTGGAAAAACAAAAGGAGAAGAATATCAAGGGAATTAGTGGGGGAAAAAAAGATGCGAAGGAAGGTAGCCTAGCCATGCCAGATCTGAAACTACATGATAAAGCATCGGTCATTAAAACTGTTTGATGCTGGCTAAGAAATCGAGTGGTAGATCCGTGGAACAGGTTAGGTACCCAGGACACAGCAGCAAATGATTACAGTAATCTACGGTTTGATAAACCCAAAGACTCCAGCTTCTGGGATAAGAACTCAGTATTTGACAAAAACTAGTGGGAAAACTGGAAAATAGTGTGGCAGAAACCGGGCATAGACCAACATCTCACACCACATGTATACATATTAGGAGAGCAAGGAATAGTTTACCTGTCAAAGCTATGGAGAGGGGAAGAATTTATGACCAAACAAGATACAAAAAGCATTATGAAATGCAAAATGGATCATTTTGATTACATTAAATTAAAAAATTTTTGCACAAAACCAATGCAACCAAGATTAGAAGGAAAGCAGAAACCCAGGGAACAATTTTTACAGCCAGTGTTTCTGATAAAGGCCTCATTTCTCAAATATATAGAGAACTGAGTCAAATTTATAAGAATACAAGTCATTCCCCAATTGATAAATGGTCAAAGGATATGAACAGTCAGTTTTCAGATGAAGAAAGTAAAGCTATGTATAGTCACATGAAAAAATGTTCTAACTCACTATTGACTAGAAAAATGTAAATTAAAACAATTCTGAGGTACCACCTCATACCCATCAGATTGCCTAATATGACAGAAAGGAAAATTATAGGAGATGATGTGTGAAAATTGGCACATTAATGCATGGTTGGTAGAGTTATGAACTGATCCAACCATTCTGGAGAGCAGTTTGGATCTGTGCCCAAAGGGCAACCAAACTGTGTATACCCTTTGATCTAGCAGTACCAGTACTGTATCTCAAAGATATCATAAAAAAGGGAAAAGGACCCATATGTATAAAAATATTTATAGCAACTCTTTTTGTGGTGGCAAAGTTGGAAACTGAGGGAATGTCCATCAATTGGGGAATGGCTGAACAAGTTTTGGTATATGAATGTGATGGAATACTATTGTGCTATAAAAAATGATAAGCAGGCGGATTTCAAAAGATCTTGGAAAGATTTATATGAACTGATACTGAGTGAAGTGAGCAGAACCAGGAGAACACTGTACACAGTAACAGCAACATTGTGTGGTGATCAACTATGACTGACTTAGCTCTTCTCAGCAATGCAATGATCTAAGACAATTCCAAACGACTCCTGGTGGAAAATGCCATCCACATCCAGAGAAAACTATGGAGTCCGAACGCGATGGAAGCATGCTATTTTCCCTTTTTTGTTTGCTTTTTGTTTTTTGTGGCTTTTCCCTTTTGTTCTGTTTCTTCTTTCACAATGTGACTAATGTGGAAATAGGTTTACATGATTGCACATGTAGAGCCTATGTCAGATTGCTTGCCATCTTGGGGAGGGGGGAAGGGAGAAGTGAGGGAGAAAAAAATTGGAACTCAAAATCTAATAAAAAATGAATGTTGAAAATTGTCTTTGCATGTAGTTGGAAAAAATGCTATTTACAAAAAAAAATGAATAGGGGGCTCGGTCTAGAGGTTCCCAGGGGACTTGCATGGGGAGGAGGTGATATATGCAAAGGGGGGACTAAGGAGGGATATAGTGGAGTAGGGAGGGTGGACCCAGGGCCCATCCCCACACTGTCTCACCGCAGGGCAGACCAGGGTCCTTATCTCCAGTAGCAGCTTCCGTCAGCTACCACAGCCCTCATCTCTGCCTCCTGGCCCCCCAGGGTTGCAGGGGCACTGGGCTGGAGACTCCCCTCCCCCCAGGCCCCGTCCGCCTCCTCCCCCAGGGGAGCTGGCCAGAGAGGCTGCTGCCCAGCAGAGCGAAGAGGGGGCCCAGCCCCCCAGGTGGAGGAGCCGGAAGTGATAAATAACTTCTCTCTGCCCTGCTGAGTGTGGCAGCATTTATTAGCTCCCAGGATATGTCACCAGCTGCTGCCCCATTCCCTGCAGCCCCAGCCAAAGCCCCCTGCCACCTTCTCTCTCTCTTGAGCAGTCTTCTAGAAACCCTTTTCAGTTAGAAATGGGAGGCAAGGTTTGGAATGAGGTGGTTTCAGCGTGAAAGGAGGATTCCCTCAAAGTACTTGGAACACTTCCTAGCTGGGTGACCCTGGGCAAGTCACTTAACCCCATTTTCCTCAGTTTCTTCATATGTAAAATGAGCTGGAGAAGGAAATGGCAAAGCTCTCCTGTGTCTTTGCCAAAGAAGCCCCCCAAAGGGGTGACCGAGTGATACCACCCCTTGGGAGAAGTCCTGAGTGTACCTGGCAGGACTGAGATCATGGGATGTCCCTAGGAGGTACCCGAAGGCACAAGGCAGGGGTATCATGGGACAGCTGCCAGAGCACTGGTTTGGGCATCACAGAATCTCCTGGCTAGGATATACTTTCTAACCGTGAGACCCTGGGTTCTAGCTTATGTTTCTGAGTTTCTTTCCTTAATTATAAAATGAGAGTGTTAGAACTAGATTTTGAACTGGAGGGGACCCTTAGAGGACTGCTAGTCCTATCTCTTCATTCTAAGGATGAGGAATCTAAAATCCTGGGAAGTGAAAGGACCTACCCAAGGTCACACAGGGATTGGCAGAGGCAGGATTTGAACCTACATTCTCTGATTTCAAAGCCAGTAGTATTCACCTATACATCCTTCACAGGCTAGTGAGAGCAAAGGGCTTTGCAAACCTGAGGGTCCCATGGAAAAATAATTATTATGTAGGAGAGAAATAAAATGAAAGGAAATGGGAGGAAGGGAGGAAAGAAGTATCACCTCTAACCCCTGCCCATTTTTTCATTCTTTTAAACTAGTTGTCACACTGCAAAGGGGGAAAAGAGGTGTTGGGGAGTGAGCAGTGAGATCCCCACCCATTACCACAGGGCCCCTTGGGCCCTGCCCACCCAGAGCTGCCTCCTTTGGCCTAAGCTACAGTGAAGGACCCAGAAGAGGGTGGCAGTAGCTGGCGAAGTGAAGGGGAACCATGGGGCATGGACGTAGGAGTTGGTGGGGGGGGGAGGGAAGGATGAGCATTCAGCCACCAGATTCAGATGAGGAAAAAACTTCCGAAAATGAGAGTCAGCAAGAGACAGTAGAAGGTGAGAGTCACAGGGACCCAAAGGCCCAGGATAAGACCAATAGACAGCTCCTCAGCAGCCCAAACCATAGGAAGCCAGTCATGCTACCTGCAGAAGACATTCGGCTTTCCCTTGGGGACCACACACACAGAAGCACACACTGTTCAGGGGAGCTGAAAGGGACCTTTGGTCCAACCCCTTCATTTTGTCACTGAGTAAACTGAAGTCCAGAGAAGGTAAGAGACTTCCCCAAGGTCACACGGAGACTTGGTGGTATGGAAGGGATGTGAACCTCAATCTTCCTTCTGACTCTTTGGGTTTCTTTTTTTAAAGTTTTATTAATGTTCTTTTTGAGTTTTTTAATTTCTCATTTGCCAAGCTGGGTGGCTCAGTGGATAGAGTGCAGGGCCTAGAGTCAAGAAGACTCATCTTCCTGAGTTCAAATCCAGCCATAGATACTTACTAGCTGTATGACCCTGGGCAAGTCACTGTACCCTGTTTTGCCTCAGTTTCTACATCTGTAACATGAGAGTGTTGAATTAGATGAGCCTTTCCGCTCTAGATATTTGCAAGACAGATCTGTGTTCCTCCCTTGAGTGCCTCCGTGATATCTTTATATAGGCCTTTTGCCTGCATCTTTGATATCCCTGGGGTACATCACTTTTCTGGACCAATTCCAAATTGCTTTTCAGCACAGTTGGACAATTCAGAGCTCTACAGGATGTCTGTGGTCCCATAGTCTCACTGGTATTAGCCTTTTTCTACTTTGTCATATTTTTTTTCTTTTTGGAGGGGGAAAGGCTAGGCAATTGGGGTTAAGCGACTTGCCCAAGGTCACACGGCTAGTAAGTGTTAAGTGTCTGAGACTGGATTTGAACTCAGGTCCTCCTGACTCCAGGGCAGGTGCTCGATTCACTGGGCCACCTAGCTGCCCTTTGTCATCTTTTGATGCCCATCTGACGTGCAAGATGGAGCCTCTGAGTCATTTTGATTTGCATTCCCTTATTGTTTGTTCCAGTCTTCTGTGCATTTCCAGGTAGCCCCTCCCTCAGAACATAAATGGAGAGGCAAGAAAACACGGCCTTCAGGATTCCCTGCAGAAGATGCTGATACTGCCAGTAAGACTGGGGGTGTGGCAGCCTCCACAGATGCCCAGTGATTGAAGAGCAAGGGCTCATGGTCTGAAGCCTGGGCCACTCCTTGGATGGGCCTAGCAGGGAGTTCCGGCCCTGGAAGGAAAGTGGACAAGGAAGGGTGAAGAGGGTTCCAAGTATGCTGTGAGGGATAAGTTGAGAGCTGGCTTCAAACGGACCTCAGAGGCCTGGACCTAGTCCATCCCCTGCAGAAAGGGTCTTGCTGAGATCAGGTGGGTAGTTAAGGTCATCGGTGAAATTCAAACACCTGTCCTCTGAGGCCAGCCAGAGGAAGGAAACCCATCCTCAATTTTGTTCTGCCTCAGAATTACCAGTTGTGACTCTGGACAACTCCCTCAGGTACAGAAGATGCCAAACAGGTGCCAACTTCCATTGGTAGACATTCTCTCACTGGGGATCTTCACCGAAGAAATCATGTCAGGTTATACCCTCCAAAAATGTACCTGACATTTCTGTTGTCTGAAGTTTTACAGAAAACTTTATCTACGCTGTCTCATTTGATCTTCACAATAATACTGCCAGATAGGCATTGGGGATAGCAAGGAAACTGAGGTGTGTCAACTGGACTGAACCTCTAGGCCTGCAGAGGCCTGAGCCAAACAGAGCAGGCAAGAGACTAAGGCAGTTTATTTTCTATAGCGAGGGGAATGGCTTGCAAGCAAGGAGGGAAATTAGACACATGTGCTATCCCCCCCCCCCCCACCCAGTGGGGGACCTGCTTTAATACTGGTACCAATGGAGCCCTGACAGCAACAATGAGACAAGTTTGATTCAGAGCCAGACTTCAGGACCTGAATGCGGATACGTCAGGTGCTTGTCTAAACTCAGGGAACACCCAGCGTTGGCCAAAGCAATGCAATAATTATGTGAAACAATGTTGGGATTTTGCTGGGGCTGACAACAAAAAAATACTTTGGTCACTAATGAGAAGACAGGGTTCATTGGAAAAGACCCTGATGTTGGGGAAGATTGAAGGCAGAGGATGAGATTAATTAATTAATGGATTAATGTCATGGAAAGGACAAGCAAAGGATTGTTGTTATGCCAAGCTCAGGGCACAATCTGCTTGGTGGGCCTTAGTCCTGGGCTGTCTCCTAATGGGCCAATATCAGAAGCAAGATTTGAACCTGGGTCTCTTCTGGGTCCAAGTTCACTCTTCACTGCTCTCTGTGAAAAGTAAGAGGAGATGCCTGATTCTTTTAACTTTTTTTCTGGCAGCTTGAGTCTCACTGAAGCCAATGCCTCAGGGCTGTTTTTATCTGATCTCAAGCCCCCTACGTGGGAGCTGGACTTTAGCAGGAGAGGGGAGGAGGGAGCTGGTGTAATACTGTTCATGGTATGTGGCTTCTGAGTCATCACCTGGAATGTCAGAAGCTGTTGTTATCACCTGGAATCCATCCCCTTCCACTGTGGACTTCCTCAGCCTGCAGCATGTAGGGGGATGGCAGGTTGTGGAGCGAGAGAGAGGAATGAAAGAATGAAGAAATGAAGGAAGGAAGGCCATGCCCTCAGGGCTGATCCTGAACCCACACAGGAAGCAGCAGGAAACTCGTTTCCATTCCTTTCTTCATCCCCTTACATGTCTCTCTGGGAATTCAGGGTCCTCCACACCACCCTCCCAGCAAGGGTGTATTTTATTCCTCAATATTCTCCTCTCCACACGTTAGCCTGCTGTCCACCAGGCAAGGGTGGCACTCTCAATCCCATCACCCCCCCTTCCCCAGTCCCACATCACACCTTGTTCTATCACCCAAGCTTTGGGCTGCCCCTTTGCCTTCGACAATGGCCACTTCTTTCCTTTTGCACCTGATGAATTCCTACCCTACCTCTAACGACCAAGCCAAATACCACCTCCTCTAAGAAGCCTCCCCTGATCCACCAATCCATAGGATTATGGCTCTAGAGCTGGAAGGGACCTCAAAAATCACCTAATCCAACTCTCTCATTCTAAAGATGGGAAAACTGAGTTCCAGCAAGGTTAAGTCACCTGCCTGGGGTCACACAGGTTAGGGGCAGAGACAGGATTTAAATTAGGTCATCTATTTCCAAATACTTACCTCCACATCTTTGTCCACGGCACATTTTCCCCTCAGACTTCAGTATTTTTTTTTCAGTAAAATTTATTCTTTTGTTTTTTATTTCTGAATGTATCACTCACCTGCCCAGAGAGCCATTCACAAAGAAAAGGTGGGGGGGGGGGGGGGAGAAGGGAGAGAAAGTTCAGCAAAACTAGCCCACACAGCAATCAACCAAATTTGACATACGTGTGATGTTCCATACCCAACCTTGGTGGCTAAAATATATTGATGAGGGTGAAGGGGAGAGTGTGAAGGACGGCTTCAAGCTTAACATCAAAAAACCTAAAAAAACAAAGATCTCAGCAACTGGCCTCAAACTTCCTGGTATATATAGAGAGAAGACATAGAGTCGTGTCACACTTAATATTTTGGGGCTCAAAGATTGCTTCAGATGGCAACTGCAGCCACGACATTAAAGACGCTGCTCCTTGGAGGGAAAGTCATGGCAAACCTGGACAGTATGCTAAAAGGTAGAGACATGGGCTTGCTGACAAAGGTCTGTAGAGTCAAAGCTATGGTTTTCCCAGTAGCAATGTAAGGCTGTGAGAGTTGGACTCTAAGAAAATTGTCTCAGGATCAATGCTTTTGATTATCACAGGTGCTGGAGAAGACTTTCAGGAGTCCCTTGGAAGGCGAGGAGATCAAATCTGGCAATACATAAAAAAATTAATCAAGCTATTCACTGGAAGGTCAAATACTGAAGCTGAATCATAAGTACTTTGGTCAATAATGAGAAGATGGAATTCATTGGAAAAGACCTGGATGTTGGGGAAGATTGAAGGCAAAAGAAAAAGGGGATGGCAGAGGTAGAGATGGATGAACAGTGTCATAGAAACAACAAACACAAGGGTCTGGAGTGCTGTGGTCCCTGGGGTCACCAAGAGCCAGACAGACCGAATGACAACATATACACATAGCAATGATTTTATTCTTTTATTTACTGGTGACTTTCTAATGAGTTTGTCATTATAATCTATAATTTATAATAATAATCTGTTAGAATATTGGATATGATGATGCTATAAAGCAACATTGGAAACAATATAATAATAGTTTACCATGTCTAGGTCTTTGGTTTTTTTTCAATTTCTACAAACTTGTGGGAGTCTCTCCTGGCATTCCGATCCCCACCACAGCACCTGCCTTTCCTGTTTAACTATCAGTTCCATGAGAGCAGGCACAGTGCTTTGTATATGGCAGGCACTCAGTGTACAGTAATTGTAGCCTGACCCATTAATGCTTTGTCTGGCCCCAGTCTTTAGTTATCTAATACTCTATCCAAGGGTGGGGTACCTGAGGCCTCAAGGCCACATGTGGCCCTCTAGGGCCTCAAGTATAGCCCTTTGACTGAATCCAAACTTCACAGAACAAATCCCCTTCATAAAAGGATTTGTTCTATAAAACTTGGACTCAGTCCAAAGGCTGCACTCAAAGACCTAGAAGGCCACATGTGACCTGGAGGCCGCAGGTTTCCCATGCCTGCTCTATCCCAACCCTTCCTCACTGAAGCCTCTTGCCCTCTATCTCATCCTCTGGGGTGCTTGGTGACTCCTAGAATGTCCAAGGTGACATAGCTAATTTCGTCAACTACTACGCTGATTCAGACTGACTCCCAACAGGAACCCTTCTCCCCTCTCCCCCACCCCGCTTCTCACATCCTTACCAGTCAGTGGCTCTGATTGGCGGGATCTCAGACCAGGCAGAAGATGATGATATTCGGAGCTCAGTAAGCGAGGTATTTTTGGTAGGGTAGGGAGGCCCTCACAAGCCCCAGATACAGCTTGTAGGTGCTGTCCCTCGTCCTCAGTGGTCAGGGTCAGGGGCCAAGAGCAGAAATATTTGCTTTCAGAATGCTGACAAGTGTTATTATGAAATCATTTGTATATTATGAAGTCAAGCCTAGCCCAGAGTAAGGACTGAATAAAAGCTGGTTTTGCTGACTGGCTGATTTGCCTAGCCTGGCATTCAGTGATTTAAATGTCTGAGGGAGTGGGTCAGAGGTGGCCACAGTGATCCAGCATCCTGGTCCCAGAACCGCATTCCTGCCGTGTTCCTTTCCTACCCCAGACGTCAGCCTGGGATCTTCTGTCTCAGAGGTGGGAGTCTTGAGCAGAGTAGGGTGGTGTGCGGGGTGAGGGAGAACAGGGCTTTTAAGATGTTAAGTCTTCAAAGCTTGGGAGAAATTCAGAGCAGGCACAAGTTGAATTATTGACAGAGGACAGATAATTCAGCATCTGGAGGTTGTCACCTGAAGATTCCCTAGCATGGGGAGAGAGGAAATGAAGAGAGAGAGCCAGGTAGTCAGTCCTAAGTGCCTGGGGGCAGCCAGAGAGCATCAACCAGGTCTGGAAATCTTCCCTGCCAGTGGGCCAACTGTGGCCAGGGAGAAGAAAGAGGGATGGGCAGTGGGGAGTGTAGGCCTGAAATCTGGCAGAGGCCGGTTCCCTGTCGCCGTTATTTATAAGATTCCATGAGCAGATTCTGTTCTTGGTTGTGAAACCTCTAGGGATGGTTAGAAAGGTTGGCAATTTCACCCCTGGCTCCCTGGGCTAGCTCAGGCAGGACACAGGATCATGGTTAGAGCAGGAAAGGACCTTCCTCTGTACCTTTATAGACTGATTTCCCATCACTCCTTTGGTTCATACTGGGTGTTCCAGCCATGTCTCCCCTTTTCCTCTGCACAGGTTGTCATGACCACCACCACCATCCTTAGATTTCTTCAAGGTTTAATTCATGTATTACCTCCTACTGGAAGTCTATCTGGATTCCCCCCCTATGCACACATGTGCACATACACGTGTACACATGCACACACACATGCACGTGCTCTCTTCCTCTCCAAATTATCTTGCATTTACATGTTGATTCATCCAGTAGACAGCTCCTTAAGAACCATCTGTCAAATTCTGTAAACTCTTTGTGTCTCAGTGTCTTGCACAAAATAACATTTGTTGAATTTTTACAAATAAGGAAACTTAGGCCCATAGAAGTTAAGAGACTCACCCAAGGCCACACAGATAACAAGTTGTTCTTGCTGTTCAGTAGTGTCCGACTCCTCATGGCGTCATCCGGAGTTTTCTTGGCAAAGATACTGGAAAGGCTTGCCATTTCCTTCTCCTGCTCATTTTATGGATAAGGAAAAGGAGGTAAACAGGGTTAAGGGGCTTGCCCAAGGTAACACAGTAGGGTTGGAGGCTGTATTGGAACTCAGGTCTTCCTGATGCCAGGCCCGGTGCTCTATCCACTTCACCACCAAGAGGTCCCAATTATGATAAGTAATAGGTGGCTGGTATCAAATAATCAATCCATAAGGATAGATGGTCTTTATTGTGTGCAGGGCACTTAGGACACAGAGATAAAAAGCAAACTACTCCTTGCCTTCAAGGAGCTTACATTCTAGAGACATGTCCATGAACGCTATGTGAATACATATAGACAGAGTAACTACAAGGTAGCCCCAGAAGGAGATTTTCACACCCGTTGGGGGACGGGGTGATCAGTAGAGCAGGTGGATTGGGGGCTACAGATTCTAAGAGGCAGGACAGCAGGGGTGAGAAGGACAATGCCACCCACTGAGGAGCTGCAAGGGGACAGTGCTGTGCTTAGTTACACCTGGAAAAGGCACTGGAGCTGGTATACAGTTGGCTGTAACACCAGGATTTGAACCCAGCTCTCCCGACCCCATGTCTCGGTGGTGTTTCCGCTGCACTTCCCCTTTCCCCCTGCTGTCATCCATGGAGCTGGCAGATCCTTCTTGAACCTTGGTGCCTTCCTTCTGGGACGGCTCTAATGCATCCCACGTGGCCAGATCTGATCAGGGCATGGTTGTCAGCCTGCTGCCCCCTCATCTGATTGTGGGCTCCTCGAGGGCAGGAATGCTGCCTTTCTTCGGGGCTGGGCACTTAGCACGGCACCTGGGTACACAGCTGGCGCTTCATAAATGCTCAATGACTGAAGCGAGCTCCCAGGAGGCCTAGGCTAACCGACTCCCCCAAGGTCATGCAGTAACTTGGAAGGTCAGGCTTGGAGCCCGGGGCTCGGGCTCTGCAGGCCCCGCCGACGGCGCACAGTAGGCACTACATAAATGCGCGCTGGCAAGCCCTGGCCTCCCCCCATGACCCGGCCCGTGCCCGCTGGCGCCGGCAGCGAAAGGGTTACCACCCCTGGAGACAGAAACCAGGCTCCCGGTGAAAAACCAAAACACAAAAATAATTCGATGAGTAAGAATAAAATTCCCTCTTCTGAGGTTCCCGGCCCGCCCCTCCCTGCGGCCCCCACTTCCCCTTTTCCTACAAGCCAGAGCTCCGCTCCAGGCTGAGTCAGAGCCCGCCCGGCCCGACCTTGGGGCAAGCGGGGCGACTGGAAACCGGAGCTCCCGCACTGCGCATGCCTGCGCGAGCCCCCGCCGAGCCCGGCCACCTCGGCCTCGAGGTAGCAAGAGACGTGAACTGGAGGAGAGCCGCGGCGCCACCGTGCGGCCGCGCGGAGACCTCCAGCCGGGGAAGGGCCGTCGCTAGAGGCGCACGCGCAGACCCCTCGGGGCGGGTGGAGGGATGGGGCACGGAGAGGCGGGGCAGGTGAGCACGCCCCTCTGCTTAAGGCTCCGCCCCCGAGGCGCGCTCTCCCTCTCTCCCTCCCGCCGTACGGAAACCGGACGGAAGTGCGCCCCCCCATCCGGGTTCCCCCGCGAGCGGGAGAGAGGCGGAAGCGTTCCTTGCCGTCAGCGCTCCCCCGCAGGGCCGGCGCCCGAGTGTTTGGGGTTCCGGGACCGGAATGAGTTTGACGTGGCCGGGCTCCGGGGAGGCGGAGCCGTGTGGCAGGGGGCGGAGGGCGGGAGGAGCCGGGGCCCGGGCCGAGGCCGGGGCTGGGCGGGGGCGGGGGCAGAGACGCCGCGTCTGGGGCTGGATGGCAGGGGCCACCCGGAGCCGCGCTGCTGCCACCGCCGCCACCGCCGCACGGTGAGTGGCCGGGCCGGGGGCTGGGCAGGGGGCACCCGCCGGCCCCGCGACCCCCGCCTGGATCCCCTGCCTGGATCCCCCGCCCTGCCCCGCTCCGACTAACCCCCAAAGAGCGGGGAGCTATACCCCCACCCTGCCCCCCTCCGACTGACCCCCCAAAGAGCGGGGAGCTGGACCTCCGCTCTGCCCCCCTCCGACTGACCCCTCAGAGAGCGGGGAGCTGGACCCCCCCTGCCCCCCTCTGACTGAGCCCCTAAAGAGCGGGGAGCTGGATCCCCTTCCCCTGTCCTCCCCTGACTGACCCCCCAAAAAATCGGGAAGCTGGACCCCGCCCTGCCCCCCTCTGACTGACCCCCAAAGAGCGGAGAGCTGGACCCCCGCCCTGTCCCCCTCTGGCTGACCCCCCCCTCAAAGAGCAGGGAGCTGGATCCCCTTCCCCTGCCCTGCTCCTCCAACTGACCCCAAATTATTAGGGAGCAAGCCCCCAAAGGAGGACATTGGCTCCTTGGTCCATCCCCCTCCAGTATTTGTGGGAATTCGAGCTCATCTAGTCCAAGCTCTTCATTTTCCAGAGGAGGAAACAGCCAGACATGGAAAAATACTCTTGTGACCTTGGACAAGTCACTTGACCGCTCTGATGCTAGCTGACCGCTCAGACTTTTATCTCCCATGGTCTGTCCCTCCTGGCTCTGCCATTCCGTGCTCTAAGGCCCCTTCCAGCTTCAGACCTGAGATTCGGGCTTAGGACCTAGGATGGCAGACCTGACAGGAGTCTTAGAATTCAGAACTGATTATTGACTGAGTTGGGAAGGACCTAGTCCATCTGATTTCTTTTCTAGAAACCGAAGGGATTGGATCTCTTTTAATGGAGGAATCACTGCCCTCAGAGCTACATGCCCCTCCCCTTCCCATGCCGGCAGGTTTAGACCCACAGCCTGAGGACCCCAGCTAGCCTGGGATGGGATCCCAGCTCCTCCAGCCCCAATCTCTTACTCCTATATCCTTGTAGGTTCCCTGGCTCCTTGCTCTGAGATGAGGGGAAGAGAGGCGGTCTGGGTTTATTTGGGTTGTAGTATAAACTATGACATGGGATTGGAAAGTGGGAGCAAAGAAAGGTTTCGTAGCAGGAAATCTTCCCAACAATAATAAAAAAAGAAGTGCCAAAGTGGAATAGGCGGCCTCGGTGGTCATGGGTAGCCCCCTTTCGTCATTGGTGTTCTTCAGGCAGAGGCTGAACCCACCACTTGTCTGGAATGTTCTAGAAGGGATTCTTGTTCAGGGACGGGACGGGCTGGACCAGAGGAGAGGTCCGTCCATTCCGCTGTGAGATGCTAAGTCTGGGCTTTCTGTGGGTGTAAAAGCCCAGCCTCCTCACGCTGTCTGCTTGGATCCAGTCTTTCCTCCCAACCCATCCGATGAGTAAAATTTCCCTTTCCCCGAGTCTCTGCTTGGCCGATGATGCAAACGGAGCATCTGTGCATCCCATCACCTCTGGGCTGGGGCGGCGCTCCACGCGGCAGACGTGGGCAGAACGGGACAGTGCTCAGTCTGAGTCCCCACTCGGGGCTCTGAGACTCCAGGGTGGCCTCTTGCGTTTCACTTGGAAGTCGGGTCCTAGGGACTTCTCTCCTTCTCTTCCTGAGCTGGCAGCGGCTGAAGCCCTAAGCACACTAGGGAGATGGAGGGAGACCGAGGCACAGGGAAGGAATATAACTAGCTTAAAGAATAACTGATGCTCCAAGGCAGAGCCGGAGTCGAAAGTCCCACCCAGAGCTCCCAGTCTGAGCCCGACCTCTCTGCTGTTTGACTCATGGCCGTGCTGCAGGCTGACCCAGAGGTGATTCAGTGGGAAGACAGCTGACTCTGCAGTCCGAGGACCTGGGCTCGAAAGCCTGGCTCTCCCACTCACTGCCTACAGCTTCACTTCCCCAAACCTCAGTGTCCTTATCTGTAAAAAGAGAGGGTTGGACTGGGTGGTCTCCGAGGTCCCCCCCCCCCAGCTCAGATGCCATGGGAGGCTTCCTCTTCTCTCTATCTCCTTATGTCCCAGGCATGGCCAGTCCTGACAGATGAAGCCTTGCCTTCTTTTCCTTCCCTCCCCTTGGTTCTCAGGGAGGAGGAGGAGGAGGATGTGTTGTGGCCATTGTCTTTTTCCTCTCTGCTGGATTCTCCTGGACCTCAGGGAATGAATCTCTGCTCAGTAGAGTCCTGTCAGCCCGGCCCTGCCCCCTGACAGCAGGAGGCACCCTGTTGGGCGGGTGTTTAGAGCCAAGCCAGGGCCTCACCCTTTCATTAGGAAAGCTTGGCCTCAGGGCCACAGAGCTGTCTGGTGCTCAAAGGAAGGAAAGGGTCTCTGCCCTTGGGCTCCAGGGCAGTGAGCTTAGCTGGGAAGACTGGCACAGGATGCAGGGCTTGAATCCACCCTCAGTCCCCCAGATTGTATTTGAACACCTTGGTCTCTCCTTGGAGCAGGTGCCCTAGCCTTGGGGCACACAGAGAGAACTCATTCCAGTCTCTTCTCTCTTTGCAGCACGTGATTCGCCTGGATGCCCCTGTGCTGGCGTTGGCATGACTGGGCAAAGCCTCCTCTTTCTCACCATCCTAGCCCTGGGGCTCGTTGGGGTGGCCTGGGGGGCCCAACCGGCCCTGCTGGGCCGGGGGGCAGCAGCGGCAGCCTGTCGTCTGGATGACAAGGAGAATGAATCTTGGGGGGCCCTGCTGAGTGCAGAGCGGCTGGATGCCTGGATTTGCTCCCTCATTGGCTCACTCATGGTGGGGCTCAGCGGGGTCTTCCCTCTGCTGGTCATTCCCCTGGAGACAGGCGCTGCCCTCCACTCTGAAGGCAGGTTCTCCAGCCCTCTTCCTTCCAGGCCCAGGCTCCTGGGGCTTAGTGGGCAGTAGCCCTGGACATCAGCCCAGGCCCTTCACTTCTCTTCTAAGAGGGAATTCTAGAAAGCTCCCATCTTAAATGATCTCCGAGGCCCACAGTTATGTACATGATTTTTGACAGAAGTAGCCAGAATTTATGTAGTGCTTATCCCATTGGCTCCTCCCATCACCCCCATTTTACAGATGAGAAGACTAAGGCAGACAAAAGTTAAGTGACTGGCCCAGGATCACCTAGCCACAAAATGTCTGAAGGCAGATTATGAAATGGCCTGGGAGTTGTCTTCAGCTTAGATGCCACAAAGGCCCCTTGGGCCCAGTCCAGTCCCTTGGACTTCAGCAGGAGCCCTGGGCCTTGCTCTGAAGCACTTGTTTCCATCTGATATAGAAATCTGGAAAATTTAGCACAATACAATAGACAAACATTAAGCACCTATGGTATACAAGGCTCTCTATTAGGTGCCAGATTAGGAGGCAAAAATGAGACACCCACTGTTTAGGAACATAAGGGGGTGGGAGAGGCTGTCACTTGTGTGCCCCCACATATGGAAGGCCAGCATTTCAGGTGGTCTCAGCACTGCCAGTGGGGGACAGCAAGGTCCTCATGTGGGAGGTGGCGCCCAAGCAGGGCTTGGAAGGAAGCCAGGGATTCCTCAAGCTCCTCTGCTAGGAGGCCTGAAGAGTCCAGCTGGCCCCACCCCCCAACCCCCCAGGCAACAGGCCAGGCACCCAGGCAGAAGAGGTCAAGATGGTGAGGGCCTTGGAGCCCAACCTGCTAGAGGATCAGGGCAGGAGTCAGGGAGGTCAGATATGAGTCAAAGAACCCTTTGGGAGGGGATGAGATGGTCTTGAAGCCTCCACAAAGGAGAAAGCTCAGCCTCGTTCTGCTTGGGCCCAGTGGACAGAACTAGCCACAGTGGGGGGCAGTGTACAGAAGCAGGTGTCAGCCAGATATGAGGAAAAACTCAGCACTTCAACCACCCCACTTCCACCCGTGGAATGCTCTGGGCAGGAGCCGCATGGCCATGTCAGCAGGCGAGACTTGTTGACCTCTGGACATTCTTTGTCCAGCTCCTGTTGGGGCTCTGAGGGCCAGCCCCACTCTGCAAGCATGTGATTTGGGGACTCCAAGGACCATGCCTCAGAGCCAGGTTCAGGCTGGCCCAAAGGATCGGGTCAAGGCCCCAGGTTAGGGGTCCTCCTCATTCCCTAGAGCCTGACCCAGGCCTTCTGTCTGCCTTTCAGCTGGATCCCACCGCCTGAAGCAGCTGCTGAGCTTTGCCCTGGGGGGTCTCCTGGGGAATGTGTTTCTGCACCTGCTTCCAGAGGCCTGGGCCTACACCTGTAGTGCCACCACTGGTAAGGCTCACTTGGGGGCAGCTCTGAAGAGATGAAAGGGCAGGCCCACTGGACTCTGCTGCATGCCCGACGTCCTATCCACACTGCTTCCACTAGGAATGCCTGGGGATTTCAGAGGGCACAGGGTAGAGAAGGCAAAAGTAGGTCGTTGGCAGTTCTGGGCGTCTGGTGTAGCAATGGCCTCTCCTCTTTGTCTGGCTCTGACATCCCCTAATTTGCAGGTGGGGGAGGGCAGAGTCTGCAGCAGCAGCAGCTCCTGGGCCTTTGGGTCATTGCTGGCTTCCTGACCTTCCTGGGGCTAGAGAAGATGTTCCTAGACAGCAGAGAGAAGGATCACCCCAGCCAGGTGAGCCCTGTGCAGAGAAGGTAGAAGCCTGGGCCCCAGCTCAGCAGTACACCTGCCTAGCCCCCTAGATCTCTGCCTTCATACCCCCAGATCTCTTCCTCCCAATACCCCCTAGGTCTCTGTCCTCCTTGTACCCCCGAAGGTCTCTACCTTCCTTGTACCTCCAGATCTCTGCCTCCCAATACCCTCTAGGTCTCTGCCCCCCAATATCCCCTAGCCTCGTACCCTAGGTATCCCGCTGCTGAGGCTCTAGAAGCCCTGAACAGAGGGGCACCCCCCCAGTTCTCACTCTGTCCCCTAGTGGTGTTCCTGAGGAGGGCAGGAAGCCCTACAGCATGCCCAGCTGGTGCTGAGGG
Source organism: Pseudochirops cupreus (assembly GCA_028627135.1). Taxonomy (NCBI): domain Eukaryota; kingdom Metazoa; phylum Chordata; class Mammalia; order Diprotodontia; family Pseudocheiridae; genus Pseudochirops; species Pseudochirops cupreus. Next base: position 18,873,472 of record CM053583.1, on the reverse strand, counting down.
GAAGCTGGGGTCAGAGGATGCCCCTGGCCTGGTCTGGAGTTACCAACTCTAGGACAGCTAGCATTTGGTGGGAGGAAGGGGCTTGGGGGCATACAGCTTTTCAGGGACCAGCAGAGGATGGCTGGAGTAAAGGGCACCTTTTCTCTGTCTCTGTCTCTCTCTTAGTGGGGGTGGGGGGCGTCTAACGGCCACTTCTCCCTCACTCTCCTGGACTCAGGCCCCCATCAAAGACCCAGCTGCTGCCGTGCACAATGGAGGCCGCTGCCTGGCCCTGCCGGCTGCAGTAGCAGGCCTGAGCGTTGAGGTCCAGAAAATCAAAGTGAGTGGCCCGATCGCGGCCCCCTCCCTCGGCCCCAGGGTGCTCCCTCCACAGCCCCCTCAGCTCGGCTCAGCCTCCCTCTGCCTCTTTCCCACCCTCCAGATCAGTGGCTATCTCAATCTGTTGGCAAACACCATCGACAACTTCACACATGGGCTGGCTGTAGCTGCCAGCTTCCTGGTGAGCAAGAAGGTGAGTGCCCTGGGCCCCTGGGGGGCCTATAGACCTCCCCAGGGAGGGGCAGGGGGCTGGAGCTGAGCTCCCAGCCTCACAGACTCCCTTCTCTGTGCAGATCGGGCTTTTGACTACCATGGCCATCCTTCTCCATGAGATCCCTCACGAGGTGAGTGTTGCCAGGGCAGGCGGGCACCCGACAAGCCAACTCTGTGCCAGAGGGTCGACTGCTCCTGAGGAGTGAGGATGGAGCAGGGGGTGGCCAGGTGGTCAGTTCACCACAAGCACTGACTGTGCCGGGCACTGTGCCAAGGGCTAAGGATATAAAGACAGACAAAAACTTGGCACTGGCCAATCAGGCAGCAAGTACCTACTATGTGCCCTGCTGTCAAGGTGCTTCCATTCTAATGGGGTGACAACCAGGACGTACAAAGTGTGTGCAGAGTAGATCACCAAGAGGAATGCAGGTCAGGACGTGAAGGAGGGAGGGCGCGAGCAGACTTAAGGCAGAGATGGTGAGGCTTGGTCTTGAAGGAAGGTGGGGAGGGGGCAACTGCCAGTGCAAAGGCATGGAGACTGGACCCTTTCCCTTTGGACTTTTGGATTCTGTGACTTAAGGCCTTTAGGCAATAGGTGGGGCAGAGGAGCCCCCTTTGGGCAGGAGCAAGGAGTAGGCATTGCCAGCATTGGGGAGGTGGCGACAGTGCAGAGGAAGAAGGGGCCACGGTGGACAAAATGGCGGCTTGCTCCAGGGCTTGGCCTCAGTGTCTTCAGGGCTGCTCCTGAGGACGGGGGAAGAGCTGTCAGTCACTGAACTTTTATTAGGCACCTTCTCGGTGCCCACCTCTGTGCTAAGCATGAGGAGCTGGTGCAGTGGCTAGTGAGTGCGCCAAGTGTGGGCTGGGGGCATCCCTCACAGACTCTGCACGCTGGTCAGTGCAGCTTGTGGGGCCAAGGGCCCAGAGTAAGCCCAGCTGGGCCTTCTCCTCAGGTGGGCGACTTTGCTATCCTGCTCCGGGCCGGCTTTGATCGCTGGAGTGCGGCCAAGCTGCAGCTCTGGACTGCACTGGGGGGCATCCTGGGCGCCTGCTTTGCCATCTGCGCCCAGTCACCCAAGGGAGCAGGTAGGGAGCTGGGGCGTGTGGGACCAGAGAGGGAGCATGTGTTCACCCCGTCCAGGCCCAGGGAGGCTCACCAAGTCCTGTCAGCCCCAGAGGCTGGTAGCCAGTCAGCAGACAGCACTGTGGCCTTGGGAGTGACGTGGGTGAGTTTACCCCTCATCAGGGTGTTTTTTCCGCTCTTTGCAGGGGAGACCATTGCCTGGATTCTCCCCTTCACCTCAGGGGGCTTTCTCTACATCGCTCTGGTCAATGTACTGCCAGACCTCTTGGAGGAAGAGAACCCTTGGTGAGTGACTCAGGCCTACCCGTGTAGAGCGCACGTTGTCTTGTGTCTGGAGGAGGGCACACAGGCACTCTCCATGCTGGGAAGGTCCTTAGTCCGAGTCAGGGCTCAGGCCTGTAACTGCCTCCTCTCTCACTCATCATGGAGAGAAGCCCGATGCCTCAGTGGTCTGTGTCCTGCCACCTCTCCCAGCCTAGGCTGCTGCCCGAAGGCGTCGGGGGCCCAGTGTCCTGGGAGGTGGGGGCTGGTGCCCGCAGCTGTAAAGGGCTGTGTCCTGGGAGGTGGGTCTGGTGCCTGCAGCTGAAAGGGGCCTAGTGTCCTGGGAGGTAGGGTCTGGTGCCCACAGCTGTAAGGGGCCGAGTGTCCTGGGAAGTAGGGGCTGGTGCCCACAGCGGGGGGGGGGGGGAGGGGGGCTGGGTGGCCCCTGAGCAGAGGCCTCTCTCCCCACAGGAACTCCTTACAGCAGGTGCTGCTGCTGTTCATGGGCATTGTGATGATGGTGCTCTTCTCGCTCCTGGCTGAGTGACATCCCTGTGGATCCCCTCAGCCCCTCCAGCAATAAGAGACTCCTTTTAGTCCTGTGACTAGTCTCATGTGTGTGCTTGGGAGACAGCATGTCAGGGAGAGGTGTGCGTGAGTGCCTGGGTGTGCCAGTGCCTCTGTCCCTCTGGGTCCCCCTCTGGCACCCAGCTCTCATCCTGGTCTTTGTGAAATAAGCTTTGAGGAGGAGCAGTGGCTGTGTGTGTGGGGGGGGGGGGGGCGCCTTGGGGAGGGCACAGAGAGAGGACAACTAGGACTTATGTTTCCATAGATGAACTCAGGACAGGGGAAAGTAGGCAAAGGAGCCCTGGCCTCTGCCAGGATGCCCCAGGGGGAGCTGCTCCTGGCTTCTTCCCTCCCTTGGGGCACAGAGACAAAGGAGACCCAGTGATCCAATAGCCATAGGAAGGTACGAAGTCAGGGGTGGTCTCAGTCCCCGCTCGCCGGGCACTGGCCACTCAGCCTTGACCCCTCTGCCCCACCCAGGAGCCCAGGCACAGGAGGTGGGGCGGACAGCCTGGAGCGGCCTGGGGTCTTGCTGGGCTCCTGCCTCCACTGCCCAGCTGGAGCCCCGCTCTGCTCCAGGACTCTCTTCTCCTGCTACCAAAGGAAGTATTTACTCAGCACCAAGTGCTGCAGAGAGAGCCAGTCCCCACCCGGCTCCCGGCTCCTCCCCCAGATGGGGATCGGGCCCTTCTAGTAGCTTCATTGGAGGGCGGGGAGGATGCCGGGAGGATGTGCTCAGCGCCCAGGAATGTACTTGCTGCTCCCACGAGGGCTGGCAGCCTGGGCCAGAGGCCCTGCTTCAGGCTTAGGTCTGGAGCCTGGTCGCCCCCCAGAGGACAATCACAGAAGTGGCTGCAGAGACATCTGTTTGGTTTTACAACAGGCCTGCTGCAGCCTGGAAATGTACAATGACCAATTCCATAGACGAGATGCAAATAAATCTTATTTTATCCTGGAACTGGCCTCTGCTGCATTGGGGACCCAGCCCCCTGGGGAAGGGGGGAGGAAAGGGGGCTCCCCCCCCTACACACGCACACCATGTTTGTCCTCCAGTACCTTCACCAAGGGCAGTCCTCAGCATAGAGCACTGGGCTCATCTGTGAAATGGGGATAGCTGCATCTCCTTCACAGTGGGACAGTGTGTGAGGCCCTGGCGTGGGGAGCCAGTCCCTGCCCTGAAGGAGCAGGCAAGCTTGCTGAAAGGTGCCGGGCCTGCTTCTTCCCACCCTCCACCTGCAGCCGCCCCAGACTGTCAGGTTTCTAACCTGGCACCCATGAGCTCGGATGGGGAAAAGAAGCCATGGCTACTTCAACATGATGGGCTTCCTTAGTAATCCCATGTCTTCTGTGCATTTAAAGACATCTTATAGATACAGTGATCTGTCCATGGCAGGGGCAGGGAACCTGTGGCCTCGAGGACACATGTGGCCCTCCAGGTCCTCAAGGGCAGCCCTTTGACAGAATCCAAACCCCTAATAAAAGCATCTCCCCTCAAACGGCAGGTCCCCCACCCCTGTCCATGGTGGAACATCTGATGAGTAAGGAGATAGGGAGCTTTAAGCTTAGCACTCCCAAGCCCCACCCTCTATGATTTCTGGGGCTCATGTGTTAGGAAAGGAACTGACAAACTTAAAGGTCCCCAAAGAGAGTGAACAAGATGTCCCAGGGACGGGAGAGTATCTCCTGGAGGGATGTGGGAGAGGGGGGCCCAACAACAGTCACTAAACTCAGCATGCCCTTTGACCTAGCAACATCACCACCAGGTCGACACCCCAAAGAGTCCAAAAGAGGAGGGAAAAGACCCATACGTACAAAAAATCCCACAGCCGGTCTTGTTTACGGTGGCAAAAGACTGAAACTAAGAAGGCGCCCATTGGTGGGTTATGGTACCTGAGCGCAGCGCCAGGCTGCTGGGCCCTAGGGCACCACGAAGAGGATGAGGGCAGACCCAGGAGCGCCGCTGAGAGACAGTAACACGCCGCCTCCGGGAGCCCCCTCAGCACGGGCCAGCCGCCACTCCGGCCCTCCTCCCGGCACGGGGCGCTCGGCGCACCCGACATGCAGGGATTTGTCGTTTGCCTGCGGATGTGTTACGAGAGCTCTGTTTTCCTTCCTTTTTGTCCGATGGGAGGAGGGAGAGAAGGATTATTCCATTAATCAAAAAAGATACATGAAATTTAAAACAGCCACTCACCCGCGCCGACGCCGCGTGAGCTAGAGCCGAGAGAACTTTACGCGCGGCGCCCGCGGCGCCGGCGGAGCGAGGACGAGCCACGAGCCGCAGACGCCGCACGGAGGCCAGGAGCGAGCTGGGCTCCCGGGGAAGGGCCCGGCGCGCACACCCCCGCCGCTTCGCGGAGGGGGCGCCGGCCAGCCCCCGCGAGCCCCCAAGTCGGCTGCGCGGCCTCTCTGTGTTTCTGTTAAAAATCTTTGTTACAGGAGGCTGGGAGGGGGGGGGGGGGTATCAATGTTTGAAATACCCTGTGCCGGGCGCGTTACGTATCGTGTCCTTGGTCACGCATGTGTTAATCAGGCACAACCCTCAATTCCTGTATTACTGTATGTTTGGTTTTGTGTTTAACATCATTGTTCTGTGTGGCCCAGGATGGCAGTCCTAGGAACAAGGGGGTGTGTGTGTGCGCGCGCGCGCGTGTGTACGCGTGTGTGAACAAGGGTGTGTGTGTGTGTGTGTTCTGTGCCCCTCTTTATCCGGGATGGCCTGGAGGGCATCCTTTCCCCGGTGTCTGAGATGGTCCAGACAACATCCCTTCCTGGGCATGGTTTGGACTACTTGACCACTTGGACTACTCTGAAAACCTTTTCAAATCTGAGATTCTGTGATCTTTGATTCTTTTCCTCCTTCCTCCCCATCCCCAAGTGCCTAGCACTGGGCTAAGGCTCATGGGACACTCAATTAATAAAGTACTGTGAAGACCAAAAGAGATACTGGCAAAGGGCTTTGTAAACCTTAAGAGCCCTCTAGAAATGCTTTCTTCACCATCACCATCATCAGGGCAGCTACCAAATCTCCCTGGTGGTTCTCCAAGCTGCTTTGTCTCTTCCCTGACTCCATTCAAGGCCCCTCCCCTCCCTCTCCTCTGGTGCCCAGGTTTATCCCCCAGCTCCCCACCCCCAAGGCAGGACAAGCCAAGAATCACCATCTCAAGGACAGCCTACACTCCGGCATCCCTTTACATCACTTGGGCCTCTGGACAACCCGGGGGGGGGGGGGTGTGCTATGAGCATTATCCCCACTTTAGGAGAGAAGACACTGAGGCACATAAGCTCTCCTGATGCCAAGTGCAGGCCTCCCCCTTTCCTTCCTACAGCCTGACCTAGAAATCATTTCTTCTTGAAAAAGGGGGGGCCCTGCGGGACAACAGTTTCCAATCACCCTCACGACTACATGGGGCAAGGGGCCCAATCCAGACAGCAGGAGGCGCTGTTTGTTCAGTGACCCCAGGTCACAGTAGGAAAGGTCGGGGGATTTCGAGCTCACACCTTGGGGATCAGCCACTCCAACCCCTTCCTTCTAGACTTGGAAACTGAAGCTGAGAGGAAAGGGTGAAAGGGCCAGTCACCCATCACACCCTGCCACCCCCGCCCTGGGCAACCGTGGCTGAGGAGGGCTGTGGACAATTGGTTCAAAGGAGGTAGGCCCCCAGAGCCTCAGTTTCTCTATCTGTAGTGGCAGTTACCCAGTGAGGAAGGGTCCAGAGCCAGGATGCTTCCCATCCAGGGCTCGAGACTCCATATCCCTGCACTGTCCACTCCTCCACAGTGCCTCAAACCTAGGTTCAGATTCTGGGTCTCACATACTAGCCACATGACCTGTGTTCAGTTGTTATCTGACTCTTTATGACCCCATGTGGGGTTTTCTTGGCAAAGATCTGGAGTGGTTTGCCTTTGCCTTCCCCAGCTCACTTTACTGCTGAGGAAACTGAGGCAAACTGGGTAAAATGATTTGTCCAGGGTCACACAGCTAGTGTCTGAGGCTGGATTTGACTCGGGTGTTCCTGACTTGAGGCCCAGGGCTCTATCCATTGGGCCACACAGCTGCCCCAGGACCTGTGTAATTTTACCTCTGGGACCTCCAAGACAGTGAGATTGGGGCAGCTGAGCCCCAGGCCTGTGACCCTCCCAAGCACAAGTGCAGTCACTGAAGTTTTGGGTGCAAGATACTGCTGGTAGTGCTGTTGGGTGAAGATATCAGAAGACAAGCTGCTTGCCCGCAAGCAGCTTACAGACTAGTTGGGGAAACAAGAGGTGCCAAAGACTGTCAGCAGTGAGCAGAAGGCCAGAGGCCTGTCTAAAGGCACCATCCTCCTGGGGAAGCCTGGTGCTGCTGGAGGTAGGTAAGGCTGCCAAGGGTGGAGCCCAGTTCATCTAGAATTCCAGACCCCCACGGCTGCCCCCTCCTGCCCTCAGTCTTAGAATGTCTGGCTCCTTTCCAAGCTGGGCACTGGTGCTGCCGCCCACCCAGAGTCCTTCCACCTAGCTGCAACCTGCTGGTGCTGGCCCTCGATGCTGGGCCGAAGTACCATCTCTGTGGTGGCCCCCGCCTCAAGCCCCTCTGCAGAACAAATGCTGCGAGTAGATTGTTCAGAGATTTTGTCTCTGTGCCCCACGCCTGAGCTTAGCGCTGGGCACACATTAGGTCCTTGATAAATGGGTGTTAACCATCGCTCATGGTGGCAGCAAGGCTCAACCTTGAGGACAGGCAGGAAGGGGACACTGTTAAGAGGGCAGAAATTTGGGGTCTGGGCTTGGCTAACTTGCCTAGCTGGCCCACGGTACAAGGCATGGCAAAGGCTGGGGCCAAGGCTGTGGGCACTTTAAATGCCAGCATGGAATTAGTTGGGAGCTTTTTAAAGGTTTAAGGAGTCTATCTATGTGCCTGTCCCTGGGAGAGGGGAGACAAGCCTTAGCAAGTGTGTCCAGTATCGATCCCTAAGATGGATCGCAAATAGTGAGTTCAAGGTTCTCACAAGGTAAAAGAAAATCTGGTCCTTGGTCACAGTGGGTATGATACTGGCTCTGAAACTAGATAACCAGGGTTTAAATCCTGCCTAGACAAGGGGGGAAGCACAGGCCACACAACACTGGGCCTGGAGTCAGAAGGCTCGAATTCAAATCCAGCTTCAGACACCTTCTAGCTAGGGACCCTGAGGCAAGTCACTTAACCTTCTAGCCTCAGTTTCCTCATCTGTAATTCTCAGGGTTGTAGAATCAAAGGAGAGAACAAACGTAGCACTTGGCAAACCTCGAGGTGCTAAAAGTCTCAGTGCCCTGCCAGTCTTCTGGGACACCCCGTATGAACGCTAGCCGTCACAGAGGCAGAAGAAAGTGGTGCCTCCAAGGGAAATGGGAATTCAGGAAGACATCTGGCTCAGATCTGAAGAGGGGCAGAGCCCCAGCCAGGACAGCTGAAGTGAGGGAGGCTGGAAGAGAAGGCCCAAGATCCAAGAGAGGCTGTTCTGGGCCCTGGGATCGAGGGGACAGGTGGGCATGCCCCGGTGCCCATTTCTAGGACTGAATCCTGTGGGGTGCCCGCTGCCGCTCCCTTGACTCCCGCCCTCCCTGGCTGTTCTGGAGCAGAGTAGCTCCTTCCTAGCAGGTGTGTGGAGGCCCCAGCCTGGAGCTGTAGAGGCTCGGCAGGAAGTCTTCTACACAGATATAGGTATAGGTGGAGGCAAGAGAAAGCCACGCACTGAACCTCACAAGTAGCAGGCACATCTAGCACAGGGAAGGAGAAGTTCCAGGACCCAAAGACTGCATCTTAAAGCCCAGGTATGCCTGGGAGAGGGGGAACAGGGCAGCGCAAGGCAGACCTTGGGCAGCTGCCACTGCTGGCAGAAAGCCCCAGGAACTCAGGCAATTGCAGCAACAGCTGGGCACGATCTCATCCCAGATAAACAGCCAGTGAGCCAAGAGCCACCTCAGCTCCAAGGCTGCCGTGCCAACCTCAAGTGACCCTCCCTCTTCCATCGGCCAGGGTGAAACCAACAGGAGAACCATTGGGGGAAAATAACCCCAACCACCTTTATTGTTACTACTTTTACCAGCAAGTCAGACAAATGAATTGATCCCAGGCTTGGGGCCAGGGGCTCCCCAGCCCTGTCAAGCATAGTACTGCAAATTGGCTTTCTTCTTGGCCTGCACCTCCAGGATGCCCTCCATGTAGTCTTCGTGGGTGAGTTCAGTGGCTCCCCGGCGAAGCGCAATCATACCCTATGGGCAGAGAGATGGAGTCAGATGGAGTCAGAGCCCAGGCCCCATGCTGTGCTGCCCCCAGAGCTCTTGGTGGCAGGCCAATCAGGCCCACTCCCTGCGCCAGCTCAGAGCCCAGCACACTCACCGCTTCCACACACACAGCCTTGCACTGGGCCCCATTGAAGTCGTCGGTGCAGCGAGCCAGTTCCTCATAGTTCACATCAGGGCTGGGGAATGAGGGGAAGACAGCGTGATCAGCCACTTAGACCAGGGAGCTTGGACTTCCAGAATCAGCGAGACATTGGTGCCAGACCCTAAAATCAGCCTGGCCTAGAAGGTACAGGCAGAGCCCCTCGGAGCTCTCTAGACAAGCCTGCCCAGCATAAAGGTGCCACAGGGCCCCAATGGCCTCCAACTCCACACTCCCAGCACAGCCAGGGCTGAGGGATGGACTGGGCAGCTAGACCCAAGGCCTGCACAGGATGTACGTGGAAAGAGCTGGGTGGGCTTCACTCTGTACCCACAAGGAGGCATCAGGTAGGTGGAAGGGCCCCTGCGAAGTTCTCCATCACCTCCCCAGAGCTCTCTGAATCAGCCCTCACCTCACATTCATCTTTCGGGAATGGATCTGCATGATCCTTGCTCGGGCTTCCTCATTGGGCATTGGGAACTCAATCTTGCGGTCCAGGCGGCCAGAGCGCAGCAAGGCGGGGTCCAGGATGTCCACCCTGTTTGTAGCAGCAATCACCTAGGGAAGAGGAGGCTTGAATGCATCATGGAGCTCCAGACAGGCCAAGGGCCCTTCTCCAATCTCAGGCCTCCTCTTGGCTATTCCTCCCTTAAAGAAAAAGCATTGGAGCCAAACACATAGCAGATGGGGTTGGACCACCTGTGGCCCACCCCCCCCAACAGCCACGCTTCATGGGTAAGCCACGGAAAAGCATGGCTGTATTCCTAACCCCAAGAGCCCTGGTTCCTTCAAACTGGCATGTTACCTTGACTTGGGTGTTAGGTTGAAATCCATCCAGCTGGTTCAGGAGTTCCAGCATCGTCCTCTGAACTTCTCGATCCCCTGCCTTCTCACTGTCAAAGCTAGGGGTAGGAGAAACCATAGACAGCTGGTCAAGTGCTCCTGATAGACAGTTCTCAGCCAATGAGATAATGACTGTAAAGGGCTTAACTAGTGCCTGGCACATAGCAGGCCTCATGTAAGTGTTAGCTATTCTTATAGGGAGCATCTTCCCCTGCCCAGAAGCAGCCCATCTCCTCAGTCACCCCCAATCCTCTCTCCCCACCAGAGCAGAAGGCAGTCGCAATCCCATGGAAGGTTCCTCTGGGTGGCCTGGGTCTCTGCAGCAGATGTGCAGGCTATCTAACCCACACTGTCTGTCCAAGCCCCTTCCAAGGAGATCTCTGTTGTCAGGGTCTGGGCTGCTCCCCCAAGTCAGCTCAAGAGTCAAGGACAGGACTAAGGCCTTACCGCTTGGTTCCAATGGCATCCAGTTCATCAATGAAGATAATGGAGGGAGCTTTCTCTTTGGCCAATGCAAAGGCATCCCGGACAAGCTTTGCTCCATCCCCAATGAACATCTGTACCAGCTGGGGTCCAGCCAATTTCAGGAAGGTGGCCTAGATGGAGTAGAGATACAATCAAGGAGAAAATGATTCAGCTCTCCCAGTTCTGTGAATGATTTGGATTCCCATTCACTGCCTGGCCCCCATTCCCATGCCCTGACAACTCCCTTACAAGGAACACCAGGTTGTGGGTTTGGCCAAGCCACTCACCTTGGTCTGGGCAGCACATGCACGGGCTAGTAGGGTTTTTCCAGTACCTGGGGGTCCATACATCAATACTCCCTTTGGAGGCTGGATCCCCAAATTCTCAAATTTCTCTTTATGATTCATTGGCAATACAATAGCCTCTACCAGCTGCTCAAAGAAAGGACAAAGTAAATAAGAGGGCCCTCTGGGCTCCTTGCCTTTACAGTTCAGTCTTTAACTCTTACACACTCAAACAAGACCTGCATTTCTCTTACTTGGCTTCAGAGAATCACTGGCTATGGCCCTTCTGGAATAAGGGATCTGAGTTCTAATCCTGCTGTTGAGGAATGTTAGGCAATTCCACCAACTTCCTCATTTGTAAAATGGGGAGAAGCCCCAAAGACTTCCCCCTAGCAAGCAGTCCTGCCTCAATGGGACACTGAGTATGAAGCTCTTTCTCCCATGCAGGAGCCTCCCAGTTACACTCACCTCCTGGATTTGCTTGTCCAGCCCTCCAATGTCACTGTACTGCTCTGTGGGCCTCTCATCCACCTCCATGGCCTTCACTCGGGAGTCATACTCGGTGGGAAGGGTCTCCAGGATCAGGTAGGAGTCTTTATTTACTCCCTGAGGACAAAGTAATAAACACTCAGCTCCTCCCCATGCCAAGAACATGGGTTTGGTGAGGACGATGGCCAAAGCCCTGTGAGGCCCAAGCAGTGGGTTGACCCTCCAAAAAAAGCCCCTGAGGCACGGTCTGAAAAGGTTTGGGACCTATGACATGTGTTACACCAACTGCCAGGCAAGCCCCAAATGGCCAGGGCTGGGTTTCATGGGACTCCAGGGGCCATGCTACAGAAACCACCCAGGAACGAGCTCTCCCTAGGAGTCAAACATCACTCACCACCAGGTCTCCAGGTTTTAACTTCTCTGCATCAACCAAACCAATCACTGGCAGAAAATAGGTCTACGGAAGGGGAAAAGGGGGAAAGAGTTTTTCAGCAGCCTGACCCAATGACTCCTACAAAGTCATCTGCTACTAGTCCCAACCAGTTCTCCTGCCTAATTAGGCCAGTTACAGAGTGTTTGGCTCTCACCTGGCGGGTGGAGGTTTTGATCACAGCACATTTGCCCTTTCTCTGGGAGTCAAGGTCAATGTTTGCACCATCTTCTTCTTGGTCGTTGGGGTCAACATCTAGCAGCTGGGAAGAGGAAACCTGGTCAGAGCTTCCACTGTAGAAGTCATTCCCCCCTCCCCTCTCCCAGCTAAGTACCTCTTGGGCTCTAAGAACATTACTGGCTATTACAAAGCAGGAAAGGCCCACTTCTTTACTATATAAAATATGCATATCACAATCCTCTGGACCTTAATGAGCAGATGAGCACTAAGGATAGGCTCTATCTAACTCTAATAATCACTTACAGGTGGGGCCCAAGGTCTTAAGTACTTAGACATTAACTTCTAACAGATTCCCTCTTCCCTCTGAAGAGGGTGAGCAAGAGAACCCTCTCCCCAAGCTGCACCTTCGGCCCTACTCGCTGCCCGCTGCCTGGCGGCCATGCTTCCCTCCCACGCACACACACACCTCGATGACGTTGGAGACAAGGTAGGGCAGCGTCTTGTTCACTTTTATCTTCTCGCTGTTCTCTTTGATCTTGTCCTTCATCGCCTGTAGTTCATGGGTCACACGCAGCACTTCACTTTTCATGATCTAGGACAAAGGCACACACAGCCCAGCTCAGGCCCGCTTCCTCCATGCAGGCTCAGCAGGGAGCAGTGATCCACCTCCAACCCACAAGCCTTAAACTTCTTGTCTTTAGGAAGAAGAGCAGACCTGTTCCTCTCATCCAGCTCTTAGCACAGGTGCCTCTGAGGAGGCAATTTGAGTCTATGTCTGTGCTATGCAGAGCCCAGCACAACTTACACACTTTTGATGTGAAATGATGATAAAAAAAAATGCCTCTCAGGAGATGAGGAGGAGAAAGAGGAAAAAGGGAAGGAAAAAAACATCATAGGGCCTTTGATGCTCTACTCATGCTCAGGTACTCCTAGGAAAGACCAAAAAACCTTTGGTGGTTTCCTATGGCCTCCAAAAAAAAATCTAAACTCCTTAGCCTAAGATTTAAGATGCTGCAAAGCCTCCTTTTACACTCCATTTCCTATACTGGGTTCCAGCCAAATTGAATCGCTTGCTGTTCCCCAAAAAAAAAAAACCCAGGTCATCTGTCTATGTTCACTCGCAAAGGTGCTCACTTCTGTGGCTCAAACAGTCTCTCCACAGGGCAACCTACGAGAAGCTCTCACTTCATGGTAAGGCTGAGCTCAGAAGCAGCCACCCCCTCTCCCCACTCCCATGTTCCTCCCTCAAAAGGATCTCTTCCTCCTCAAATTTCCCAGATCACCTGGCTTGTATTTCTCCATGGCTCTAGCACACTCTGCCCTGTATGGCCCTCGTACATAGGCATCACATCATTCGTAACGGACTAGAAACTACTTGAGGGGAAGAAGCCTTTCATTTTTCATCCAAGGCTGACTATACTGTTAGCTCAGCTAAACCTGTGCTGGGACAGGGAAAGGATTCTCCACAATTAGGCAGCCTGTGGCATACTGGCTAGAGTGGTGGACTTGGAATTAGGAAGCCCTGAATTCAAATCTAGCCTCAAACACTCACTAGCTGTGTGACTCTGGCCAAGTCACTTGTTTGTCTCAGTTTCCTCCCCTGTACCATGGGGAGAGTACCAGCACCCTCTTCCCAGGCTTGTCACGAGGATGAAATAAGCTATCTGTAAAGTGGTCCGAGCTACAACTAGCACAGTAACATTCTGAGCACCTCTTTGGATAGAGAGAAGTCAAAAGGACACCCCTACCTTGATCTCACTGTCCAACAGCCGAGTCCGCTGGATAATCTCCTCTGTGGACATTTTGAGCACTTCCTCCCCAATGCCATCTTGCTGTAAAAAAAGCCATAAGACCCTGAGATTTAGAGCCAGAAAGAAGTTCGAGATTACCTGGTCCAGGATTTTATGGATGAGAAAAATGATTCCCAGAGATTAGCAGGCAAGAAGTGGGAGACCCCAGACCTCCGAGGTCCTATTTCTGGGCTTTCCTGTGACAAAGGTGCCATTCCTTTTGTTTTTATTTAGTTTCAAATTCTCTCCCTACCTCCAGCCTCTCCCCACATCCGTCGAGGAGGCAGGAAATACAACACCCACTATACATGTGAAGTCATACAACATGTCTTTCCACATTAGCCATGTTCAGAAAATGGGGGGAGGAGGGAGGAAGCATGAAAAAGAGAAGAAAAAAAGCACTTGAATCTGTACTCCGCCTCCATCGGTTGTCTCTCTGGAGGTGGACAGCACTCTACATCACGAGGCCTTAGCAGCTGTGTACTGATCACAGCTGATCATCTTTACAACACTGCTGTCACTGCGTCTGCTGCCCCCCCCCCGGTTCTGCTCACTTCACTCATGTGTTTCTGACACCATCCTGCCCGTCATGTCCTACGGCACAGCAGTATTCCATCACAATCACATATTACGACTTGCGCAGCCATTCCCCAACTGAGGCATCCCCTCAATTTCCAAATCTTGGCCACCACGAAGAAAACGGCTATGAAGAATTTCATACATGTGAGGCCTTTCTCTTTGATCTCTTTCAGGGAAGGGCCCAGTGGCAGTATGCCTGGGTCCAAGGAATGCGGTTTTACTGACATCTGGGCAGAGTTCCACGCTGCTCTCCAGAACCGCTCGCTGGTTCATAGCTCCATCTACGTGCATTGGCGCCCCTGCTTTTCCACATCCCCTCTACTGCTGTTTTCCATTTTTGTCACGTAGCCTGTCTGACGGGCGGGAGGTGGTACCTCTGATTCATTTTAATTTGCATTTCTCTAATAATTGGTGACTATGTGCTTTTTTCATACGACCACTGAGAGCTTTGATTTCTACCTTTGTTCATATCCTTTGACCATTTACCAATTGGGGAACAGTTCTTCCTCTTTTAATTTCATTCAGTTCTCTATGTATCTGAGAAATGAAACCAGAGGGGCAGGAGCTGGGGATTCTATGAGGTCCCCAAGGTGCAGGATACAAAATGCAGAATTGTCAGAGCCAAGGAACCTCTGAGATGAGCTATTCCAAAATCTTTCTTTTACTCAGGGGGAAACTGAGCCCTAGGAGTTTAAAGCTCTTGTTTCTGTAGCACATGTTAAAGGGCCCAAAAAGGGGTGGCTAGGCAGTGCAGTGAATAGAGCACGGGCCCTGAAATCAGGGGGACCTGAGTTCAATTTCCGCTCAGACACCTAACACTTACTAGTCACGTGACCTTGGGCAAGTCACTTAACCCTGTTTGTCTCAGTTTCCTCATCTATAAAATGAGCTGGAGAAGGAAACTCTCCAGATCTCTGCCAAGAAAACGCCAAATGGGGTCACGCAGAGTCAAGACACGACTCAACAACTGCACAAGTTTCTTCACGTGTGCCCGAGTCTTCCCCTCCTTACACACCCTCACGGCCACCACCCCCGGGGGGGCCCCCCCAAGGTGCTCGAGCGTGGCTGGGGTTCCGTCCTGAGACCCCACCGAGGCTCCTGGGCAGACATACCGGCCTGGTGTGCCCTCTCCTTCTCCAGCTCATTTTACAGATGAGGAAACTGAGGCAGACAGGGTGAAGTGACTCGCCCAGGGTCACGCAGCCGCCTCCTGCCACGCCCCCCCCAAGCCATTTCCTCCCAGTCACTGCCCTCAAGCAGCTCCTGGGGCTGCCTCCCCGGCGCTCCCCGAATAAAACGTCAGGCCCTCTCTGTGGCTCTTGAAGCCCACCTCCGCACCCTAGCTCTCCGGTCAAACCAGCCTTCTTCCTTCCAGATGACGGCGCATCTCCACCCTCGGGGCCTTTGCCCCGGCCGTGCCCCTCACCTGGGGCGCCCGCCGCCCTGGCCTTCCCACCCCCTCCGCAGGGGAGGCATCCCCATGGCTGCTCAGACTCCCCACCCCCGTCCGCCCCTCCTCTCTGGAAGCTGTTCGAGGACAGGACGCCTTGGCCCTCTGCCTCACGCTCATTCTCCAGCCCAGCTCCGGCCCCACAAACTGCAGGCACCTGCTCGCTGCCCGCTCCGCGGCTGCCCCAGCTCCCCCCAGCAGCTCCGCGCTCGGCGGCGCCGGGGGCCCGCACCCGCCGGGGCCTCCGCCGCCCCGCCGCCCCGCCGCCGCTCACCTCAGCCTCGTCCCACACGGACGCCATCTTCTCCTGCCGAGTCACTGGGCCCCCACTTCCGGCCGCACATTCGACACTGGGCCGCGGGATCCGTGGGGCGGCGGGCACGAGCGCGGATAAATGCCCAGAGCCGAGCCCCGACGAGCGCCGCCTAGGCCGGCCTCCTGCCCCGCGGCCCCGGCTGCATCAGTCTCCTCCTTTCGTAAGTCGACGCTCCGGCGCGCGCCTCTGGCGAATCTGCGAAACCGTTTGGGGGAGGGTCGGGGGCGGCAAAGAGGAAGCTGGGGAGCGGGGCGCCGGTCACGTGGCACTGCTCCCGCCTTCGCCCCGTCCGCGCTTCCGGAAGGGGCGGGCTCTCGGTCGTCATTGGCTCTGGTGGCGGTGACGTCAGGGTCGGAGCCAGGCTACGATGCCGCGCGGCCTGTCGGGATTAGTAGTTCTCAGGGAGCGGCCGGCTGCTACCCAGAGAGAAGCGCTAGGGGGCGGACCTTCGGGAGGAGAGCTGGAGCAGTCCGAGAAGGCTGCCTGGAGGAAGCGCGGAGCCTGATAGTCACTTCTCCAGTCCACTGAGAACTTCAGAGGCTTCCACCATGCTTTCCTCCTCTGGCTGGGGAGGAGACGCGCAGGAAACACAAAGGCCACGACCCCGTGCTGGCCCCTCATGGGCTTCCGGAACAAAGGGTCCTGTTCCCATTTCACAGCCGAGGAGACTGAACCCTCGGGTGGAACCCGCAGCCTCCCTAAGGAGCCACAGAAGGTTCGGAAGCTGCCCAAAGCAGGGGATGTGCGCATGGCAGGGTGTACCAGTCACTCGGTAAACATTGATTAAGTGCCTACTGTATGCCGGGCTAAGCCGGCCTCAAGGAGCCCCCAGTCTGACGGGGAAGGCATTGAGCAAATATACAGGACGGAAAACGCAAGCCATATGAAGGACAGAGAATCACTAAACATTTATTAAACACCCAGTGTATGCCTTGTAAGCTTGGGGATACAAAAAGAGGCAAAAGACAGTCCTTGCCCCCAAGGAGCTTACATTCAAACAGGGGGGACAACATGCAAACTACTAGATCAGACAGGCTTCGTGCAGGATAAACAGGAAATCATGAAGAAAGCAGAGGCATTAGAATGAAGAGGGTTTGGGAAGAGCTTTCTGTCAAAGATGGGATTTTAGTTGGGATTAAAGGAAGCCTTTCGGTGAAGATGAGTGGGGAGAGCATTTCAGGTCTGGGGGACCATCCGGGAAAACGCCCAGAGCCAAGATGAAGCAGCCAG
>CM053583.1:18840187-18856070 GCA_028627135.1 Pseudochirops cupreus | reverse complement strand
CTGGCTGCTTCATCTTGGCTCTGGGCGTTTTCCCGGATGGTCCCCCAGACCTGAAATGCTCTCCCCACTCATCTTCACCGAAAGGCTTCCTTTAATCCCAACTAAAATCCCATCTTTGACAGAAAGCTCTTCCCAAACCCTCTTCATTCTAATGCCTCTGCTTTCTTCATGATTTCCTGTTTATCCTGCACGAAGCCTGCCTGATCTAGTAGTTTGCATGTTGTCCCCCCTGTTTGAATGTAAGCTCCTTGGGGGCAAGGACTGTCTTTTGCCTCTTTTTGTATCCCCAAGCTTACAAGGCATACACTGGGTGTTTAATAAATATCTATTGATTGACTGATGTCAAGATAAAGAAGTGACACGATGAAGACAGCGATTTGGGTTTGTTAAGTAAAGTAGCCCTTAGTTCTATCTGCCCTCTTCAGCTCCTTCATGTTCATGACCCTGGCAGCCATAGAGTCGCTACACAGACAGGGATTTAAACATAGTAAGAGTGGCGAATTAATAGCTTTCAGTTCTGCAAAATTACCTATGCAGTGGCATCTAACTAGTTTTCACCTAACATTCTAGTTACATAGATGTGTTATTTGACCACTGCACCTGTCCAAAAAGGAGGTGAAAAGACAGATAAGTTAAGGGACAGCAATGGATCTTCTACTATGAGAGGACTACTTACTATGGGGATTTCCATTCCACAAAAAAACAGGAAAGGCTGCAAGGGACTAGAACCCACAAAAAGTAACCTCTCCATTTGAATGGCTTCCCTACCTCGACACAACTTAATAATCAGCTGAATTAACATCCACATGTTACTGACTCAAATTTGGTGCATTCTTTCTCTCTGCCCTGCCATAAGGCCAGATCTGTTTTTTCCAATGAGTCACCAGACACTACTCTCTCAAATTACATTTTCATTTCAACCCACTTCTCCAACTCATCTCAGCTATACCATATGTTAGTCCCATGTAGGCCCAATGTGACAAATTTTTCTACAGCACTGATTTCAAAGTGATAAACTTCAAAGTAACATATAACCTTGATTTTTTATTAAGAATTTCTACATTTAATACTTTGAAAGATTTTATAATTATTAGCTATTACCCATATACCGCAAAATACCCATGACAGATAAAGCAATATTTTCATCGGTATTCTACTGATAAAGAAACTAATGCATAGGAATGGTGAGTTACCTGGAAACCCAGGTGGGACCTGGAACCAAAGGTGCCACAGTCACAGATACATTATTTAGCAAATAAGTGATGATTTGCAATATGCTGACATTAGAAATAAAATCAAGTAAGTGAAAAAATTCTTGGAAGAATAACTACAAAGCAGAAAATTACTATAAAGGCCACATAATAGTGATTTTCTGAATCACTGAGTAAATTCTAGTTAAGGTAAATACACTTGATTTCTGAATCAATGATCATAAGTAGTACTCTAACACAAAACCTTTTTGAATAGAGAGAGTACCATCCTAGAGTCAGGATGGCCTGAGTTCCAATTCAGCCTCAGGCACTTACTAACTGCATGATTTGGGGCAAATATGCTTGGGTTTCCTCAATTCAATCTCCTCAATTTCTAAAATGGGGATAACTTCACAGAGTTGTTGTGAAGATCAAACAAGATAATTTGGCACTTAATAAATCCCTGTTCCCTTGTTTCCATTTTCAGCAGAAACAGCCACTCAGTAATGCTTTATGGCTGCAAAACAAACATTACAAGATCTCCTGTTATCGGGCATGAGCCTAAGGAGGTATAAGGAGAAGGCCCCATACACAGCAATATATTTCTAGCATCACTTAGCTGTCCACACATGGCCCCTAATCAAAGCCACCATGTTGCTTACTGCTCACTGGACATTTTCATCCCATGAGACAGTATATACATATATACAAGTCCTCTCTCTCCCCTTTCCACTTCTACCTGCAAAGAGCAATCAAATCAACACTACCACTTCTGTATTTCACAGAAAGGATACCTCAATCAAATCCCTTATGACTCCAATCACCATTCCTTCCACTTGCCAAGCCAAAACATTCCCAAGGCCTCCACTCTCCTTTAGTATTTGGTCTTCCCCAAGAGAAATTAAATTTCTCTAGATCAGGGAAGGTAGCTAGGTGGCTCGATAGACAGAGCACTGCGTTGGACCTGGAGTCAGGAAGAACTAAGTTCAAATGCAGTCTCAGACACTTACTAGCCATGTGACTCTGGGCTTCCACTGGAGAAGGCAATAGTAAACTACTCCATTATCTTTGCCAAGAAAATCCCATGGACAGTAACGGTGTACTATGGTGTACAGGTCCCTACAGAAACAAATGAACAACAAGATCGAGGATTGTCTTCCTTTTTGTACGAGTATTCCCAACACTTGGCACAATGCTTGGCCTATAGTGAGTGCCCAATAAACGTTTTCCATTCATTCATACATAAATGTCATGGGATATTACTGTGCAGTAAGAAAATCAATATGGAGAAGCATGGGAAGATTCATGAAGTGATAGCAAGAGAAATAATCCTACCCAAGGTACACAATAAGTATAACTCCGTAAAACAAAAAGAACAGGTTTTCCCCTGAAACACTGTGTCATTATAATGCCTGAGTTTGGCCCAGAAAAAACCCATGAAAACCTGTACCGCCCTTCATACCTCCCAAAGCTGATGGATCCAGCTTGCAGAACAGCGCACATGTTACCAGACTCAGCTAATGTGTTGATTAGTTGTGCTTAATTTTTTCCCCTTCTTTCTTATTAATTACAGGGAATGACTCTCTGGATATGGGAAGGAGATGGTGGGGGGAAAGGTGATATAAAAACAAAAGAGATATAAACTTTAAAAAATTTTAAAGAATATAATCATCTCCAAAAAAATCAAAATAGCTGGTGATCCAAGGGGCAACAGGGGAAATGCACAGTAGGTTTGAGGCTTCAGTACCTAACTGTGTGACCTGCTAGTTACAAGTGGTGCAGAAGACATTTTAAAAACAAATAAGACTTGCATAAGGAGGAAAAGAGGTGGGCAGGTCATGTAGCAAAAGCAAGGGATAACCGGGAGTCCCAAGGCTCTACCCAAAGGTCCAGTTGGATAGACATTCTCCTCCCAATGATTTTACCGAAGGAAAGGAATGAATAAGAATTACACAAGACAAGAAGGCACAAATGGATGACCACCTGGACTGGGAGAAAGCATCGTCACATTGATGAGATCGTGGATTTACCAAAGTTTGGCAACTAATAAGAATTATACAGCGTATCTGCCTACTATGTGCCGGCCCTGTGCTAGATGCTAAGAATATGAATAAAATAGACAGAAAATAATTAAATGGCTGCTTTTAGGTGATTGCTGGTTTTTTAATTTTATACTCTTGAAATGTTATCTGCGCTACAAAAATACTGGTTATCACTTAGCTTGGATCTCAAGGTATTTCAAGTCAAGTTCCTTCTCAATGTAGTTTTAGGAAGTGGTTTCATCTCCTGTATAAGCATCTTTTTCCTGCTATTCCTCAATGGAGAGGTTAAGTTTCAACAGTATGAAAGAATAATTCTCTAATGACCACAAATCAAAACAGTATGTTAAACCACTCCTCCTCTAAAACAAGATTTTTTTACTTTCTACTTTTTATGCTCGCTGAAATTTGTGTGATAATCTTGCTGTCCTAACAGTGGCCCAAATGTAATTTGCAAAATTATGTCCTACCTTTCTAAATTCTCTCAGACATTCAACTCATGTTCACGCAGCATTCAGTGCAAACAGTGAAGCTGGCTTCATAACAGTTTGGAACTCCCTTTTTGATCACACAAATGCATATCTCTGTGTACATTTTCTTCCAATAACCTTTCCAGCCAGCCAGAGCGCAACATTAGCTGGATTCCAGTAAGGAAGGCAAGGGCCAGGGTGAAACATCATGTCAAAACAAGTTCTATAAATATAGCTATTGGCCTAGTATTTCAGAAAGGAAATCAAAACAGCTTCAAGTCTGAATAGAAAATTTTAACAGTGTGAAATGTCTTCAAGACTTTCACTTCATGACTCCAAACAGAGAAGATCTAGGAGCTTCAGAATTATTGTTTTCACCTTATTATCTTGTCTCTCTGTCCTTCCTAAACTCCAGCTGAGATTTAATACAGCCTATATGCCACTATGAATTCACCACCATCTGATGGTCACTGTCTCCCCATGCTCTTCCTTCCCCCACCTTCCTACACAATGATCTCCACATAGCCAGGCTCTTTTCCCACTTAGGTAAATGACAAGCACAAAAAACCCCTTACAGACTATCTTACATCTCTAATCATCATCATCTCTATCAACCTAGAGTGAGCAGCCAACTTCCCTACTTGCACCATCTGTCCTACCACCATCCCAGAGCAAGGAAACATGCACATGGGCATTCATGCAGTATTGCTCCGTATGGTCTTTTCTAAGGAGGTTCATCCAGCTCTGATAAAACATAGAAAACTTTATTCAGTTCCTTTCTGTTCTTACATTTCATAATTCTACAAAACTAGAAACAACAAAAGTCCGGTATCTAGAATGTGATGACATTTCTACCATCTGTATCAGACATATTTATAAGCTTTAATGTGCAAGGCAGAACATAGAACACCACCGGATCCTCAGCCCTCCTCCTCCATATCACTATACACTTTAGTCAGTCAAGGAAAAATAGATCACTCAGTCAAAAGTCGGATTAATTGCCACCAAAAGAATGATCTAATCATCTAATCCTAACCCAATCAAGCTCTAGATACCTAATGACAATAGGGAAGTTGGATGAATTTGCATCACTATATTCTTGGGACCATTTTTTCACCATTCTGAAACCATTCTTCTAAAAATTATTTCTTATTTAAATAACCATTAACATGTTTTCATATATTTCCTTCAACTCATTACTAAAACCCCAGCTGCTCCTCAATTCCTCCTGTTCTTCTCATTTAGCCTGTCAGTAATTTGATTTCATTTTGGGTATAAAAAATGAGAACTTAGAAAATGAAGAAAATTATTAAATCAAGAGTTCGAGCAGTGAAATTAGGAAGAAGTTTCAGTATTTATTTGCCCCTCAATAAATTTAAAATCTGGTTAGAGACAGGGGACCTGTACAATCAGCAATTAGGGATAAGACAGAACAAACTATTAATTATGGTGTTCAGAAGATACTATCAATTCTGACCAACTGTTTCTGAATTGCTGTTAATCCCACAAATCTTTAGACTATTTCATAATTTTGATCTTAAAAATAGTCTCTACCTATTCCTTCTGCAACCATTCTTCATCTAGAGATCCAATACAACTTCCAGGTAGGAAAAACATGTCATTTGAAACCATCAACTTCATAACACAGGAACTAATTATTGAACTTGTTTATGTGGGTCCTTTGCTTGTCCTCTCTCTTTCATAGCTCACTTTTGGTTAATTCACTTTCATCTGCACACACAAAAGTGGAAAGATTGTACTTTCAGCAGTTCTATTTGAAAAAAAAAAACTGGGGTGGCTAGACGGCACAGTGAATGGAGCACTAGCCCTGGAGTCAGGAGGACCTAAGTTCAAATCTGGCCTCAGACACTTAACACTTACTAGCTGGGTGACCTTGGACAAGTCACACAATCCCAACTGCCCTGCCTTTCTCCTCCAAAAAGCAAAAATAAAAATAAAAAATAAATAAACTAATGATGAATGCTGAAATTGTTAACTAAAATAAGTTTTCAAGATTCTTTTTACACACTGTCCATATCTACCATTACCAAAGGTAATTCAAAATTACATGCAGCGTACCTAAATAGAATTAATGGGTTTTTCCCAGTACAAGCAAAAGTAACCCGTGTGTTCTTATAATGACTAAAATGATACATAATTCAGCAACCCTTTGTTTAAAAGTCAAATTAAGTACAAAATATTGCAGGTTGGTTACTCAATCAACAAATTTACTGAGCACCTACTTGTATGCAGCATAATGTATTGCACCTTGGAAGACACAAAGAAAGACATGCTTGGGTCAGCTCCCTTTTCCCTCCAAAAACGGAGGCTTCCTTTTGATAAAAACAAACAACTCTTTTTAGCATGGGGGTAGTGGCAGACTATTTGACAGACCAAAATAATGCTTGATCACCAAACAATGTTGGGTGATCTCTCGGTATAAAACATGACCTTCATGGTAAACTGTTTAACCATGTACTTCATTTTCAACTAAGATTTGTATTATATAACAATGAACCTCTCCCTGGTGTCATCTCCAATGATTTCCCCACAGGGAGTATAAAAAGACTTATATTACAGATGGGGAAATGTCACAGAGAAATCAAAAACTTAAAAAGATAGGGAAAATGCAGCAGGAATTTTAATCGTTCTAACAACAGTTTTTCAAAATCAATAAAGTCAACAAACTGAGGACTCCTTATCAACTATGGGCCTAGGACTAAACTTACAGTAGATATATTTACATATATACATGGAGAAGCCAAAGGACGGCTAGGATGTTTTTAAACATAACTAGAACACATCAGCAAATCATTACGTGGCACTCTGCAGCATCACCATACCTCCATGGAAAGGGAATGCCTCTAGGAAGGTGTTTTTAGCCAGCACTTTAAACCATCAACCTCTCCTATCCAGGCATGGCTATAAATATAGACAGAACCTCCTCTTTTCCACTGAAGTCCTGTTCCCAACACTATATCCCTAGGACTGAAAAGGGGGAAATCAACTGCAACACAAAGAAAAAACCAAGAGGATCTCACAGTATTAAGTACGGAACTGACACTCCTTTTGGTTATTTAGAATAAATGAAAAACATAGATCTTATTACAAGTATCAACTCAATATCAGGTTTTCCTTGAGACTGCCAAGTATCCACAAAATTTTTCTCTAAGTTTTTGAAGGTAATGCATTAATAAATAGGGATAATACCTAGAAGCATTTGTTAAATGTTAAAGTATAACTACACAGAAAAGCACTTTGAGGATTAAAGTGTTGAACAATAAAGAATAGCAAAAAATTGAACAACACAATTCAATGAACCATTTTTTAAACAAGGTATTTCACTCAATCTATTTCTCAACTTTAGACTAGGTCAACAGGTCATCTCACCCTAAACCAAGAAGGAAAGCAACTCCTGGATACTGTCTCATCCCTTCCCTACCAAACATGTTAAAGCAGGGAAAGCAGTCCCGGTCTGAGTCTTTTTTTCTTTTGACCTGTAAATATCTCTTGATGAAAACTGTTTACGCAATGGGTCTAAAAAACCATTTCTCTAGTAGATATCTATGTTTCTGGATATATTTTGCTAGTAAACCTTGTATATTCTGACAGGCAGACAATTACTTATATTTTTCTTCCCCTTCCCTCCCAGCTTCTGAAACATTTTCTAGAGCTAAAAACTGACAAAACAAGAAATAAGACAAACAGGTCACACCTCTTTCCCTCGGAAAAATAAATCAGTCTTCCACAGATAAGCACACAGACAGACAAATGGACGAAAGCACACAAGAAAGGACAAAGACTGCAAGCCTTGGCTCTGAATTGAGCGGTGTGGGTGCTGCGTATGGGCCCACACGGCCAGGCAGCCACAAGGCCTCGCCAGCTAGAGGGCTGCTGCTGCTGCTGCTCCTGCACAAATATAGAAAGCGGAAAAGTGGAACAGCGACTTCAGCAGAACAGATTCTGTACAGATCTCAGAGGGAGGAGCACGCAGCTGAACAGCTTTACCCATACATGGCTGCTAAAAGAGGGCCATCAGTGAGTGCCCAATTCTCCTGAACACAAGCATTCTACATTAAACAAATGTGGACACAAAGCAGAAACTAACAGGAGGAAACCCACATGAATTTAGGCTCAACAGATTCTATTTGAATAAAAGAATTTCAAAATATAGCAAGCTAAATAATTACCAGTATACTATCAATCCCACAAAGAATGGTAGGCAAAGAAGCATCAATAGAAGCGTATAGGCTCATATTATTATCATCAGTTTTATACTAACTATGAGGCTGGCTTCACCATTTAATTCCTTGACTTACAGAATGGCCATGAATGAATGAATGAATGAAGTCCCATTTATGTGGGTTTCAGTTTGGTTCCAAACCTCATTGCTCAGGTCCCCCCACTTTTCTACCTTCCAAGTGACCTACTAGAAAACTCACTGAGATTGTTTAACTTAACCAAATCAACATAATTTTGTGCTGTCTTTTTAAAAGTTTCTATAGTATGGAAAGGGGGCAGGAGTAAAAGGAATATAGCACCTACTCCATGTCAAGCACTTTACAATTATTACCGTATCTGATTCCTACAACATTCAGAGGTAGGTGCTGTTACTATTCCTATTTCACAGCTGAGGAAACTTAAGGCAAACACAGGTAAGGTGATTTGCCCAGGGTCACACAGCTAGCACATGTCTGAGGCTCTCTCTGAACTCAATTCCGTCTTCTTGACTCAAGGCCCAGCGCTGTGTGGTACCACTTGTTTCTAGTCAATGTTCTAGAAGAGCACTTTTATTCAGCATGTATTTACACAGTTATGTGCAAGGCACGTAACAAAGCGCTGGGGAAACAAAGACAAAAATTAAACCCTCCTTGTCTACAAGGCGTTTTTCTATTCTATTTGGGATAAACATGTATGCAGACATGGAATCACAATTCAAAATACAGTTTTGCTTTATATTCATATATTCTTTTCACGAGTTCCCTTCAAAGTTGAGATAACCCATCCCTGCCTGCCTACCCTGTGTGCCTCTTGCCCATAGACTCCAAAAGCTCACTAGATGGGAAAATCACAGTGCTAAAGGTTCCTCACTTTCACCCACTATCTCCAGGATATCCCTGAAGCACTCTGGCTGACCACCTATCCGATCACACTCTTGCTGTGTGACCAGCCCAACTTCCCTTTCTCTGGTAGGATTCTGTGATGATGTCTTTTACCTCCTGCTCTTCTTGAAGGTTCTTCCTCTGCTGTTTCACGGTTCCACGCCCTCTCCACCGTTCTGTGCGGCTCGCATGTTTAGTTCTCCAGAAATAATGCTGTTCCATGTCATGCTGTCACACATCAACACCGAAATATATTTATATTTAAAAGTTGGGGTCTTCGCTTTCAAAAGTCAGTAAAAGGCTTTTGAAATTTCGCTCAAACACTCCAACTCACTTTTGAGCCCAATTCACTGCTTACCCATACTGTGTGGACCAGATATGTACACTGTGGGACAGTATTCATATAAATTCACATTGAAATCTGGACAAGAGACTTTACTCACCCCTTGATCATTATACATTTCTTCCACGAAGCTCTGCAATGTTCTGGAACTTGATACAATCAGCACAATGTCATTCACAAAAAGGAACATCTGGAAGCACACTCTGAACAAAAGAAATCAATCCCTCTTCCACCTGGACTCTAAACTGGCTCTCCTCCATAGCAACGATGAGTCCTTTTGCCAAGCATACACTATCCCTGTTTTATAACTCATTTAATGTTTATCATCACAATGCCATTTTATACATTATTTCTGTTGTTATATCATCCAAGGAATTTTGGAAGGCATGGAAAGGAGACAAAAGACAAAGTTTTATTCCACCAAGTCATATGTTTTTTTCATAATCAACAAACAATAAGCATAACGTGCAGATCTTATACTCCCTACCTCTTTCCGCTAATTAGGAAACAGCGCCAGTAGAGTGCATTGTTGACTATCACCTGTGGAAGCCTGCTTGGTCCCTATTAATGCTTTCACTGAGGATGCCCTGGATTCTTATACAAATGTTGCCCATAAAGATTTTGTAGAGATGGGACAGCAGGCATATAGGAAAGTAGGCAATGATGTTCTCTCAACAGCCTTTTCTCAATATTGATAAACTGTGATTTTTCCCATGCTGTTGTTATCTCTCCCTCCTTTACGCACCTTATATATTGGTTCCTCAATGCCCTGGCAATTTTCTCACCTCCAGGGCAGTTTCTTTTATATGTACTTGTTCCAATCAAGGTGCCTTTCTTGTTTCTGTTATCCTAAATACTATTTCTACTTCCTCTATAAGCATTTCTAGGAGTGTGAAGGGTCCAAGAATATGGTTCCACTGACCTGGATGGGGAGGCAAGGAAGGTGTTTCAGAAGATAAAACAATGAACTGGAGTCAAGAAGACCTAAGTTTGAGGAAATCTGTACAACTTTGAACAAGTCACTTAACCTAACTATGACTTCCTTGGTTTCTTTAAACTATGAAATGGGGGTGATAATAAAAGGACCTTCTTCGAGGAGTTGTTTTGAAGATAAAAGAAGATGATATTTGTAAAGCACATTGCAAATCGTTTAGTGCTATATAAATACTAGCCATTAGAAAATTTAAAAAAAAAAAGATTTTTACAAATCTTTTGACATTTTTCTCCTGTTTGTAGTCCTTCCTCTTTCATCCTTGAATACCCTTGGAATGACTCTGCTTACCTGATCTTGCCAGGCTTTCTTTAAAATGATTTTTAACCTTCCACTATTTCTCTCCATTTTATGAGATGATGTTATTTATAATCATGCAACATTCTTTTTCTAAAGCTTTACAGACGAGTTTCGATCATAACACAGTGTTACATTTGGCATCTATCACTCTCAAGTCAAATGTCCAACTAAGGGGACTCTTCTGGTCTCCTTATTGTGACAATTAATTTACATCTGTTAAGCCCATGGAAGAAATTACTATCATTTGTATCAATGTCATTTTCTGTCATCCACTTCCCATTTTTCATTTTCAAATACTTGTTTAAATAATTCAAGGTTAAGTCATTTCAATCACGAACCACATCTGTTTCTCATTGTTCTTGTTTTTTGTTTTGTTTTACTAATTCTGATCTGAGCTCTTATGAGTCAATGACTTGACTGGACAGCTGACATGGGGATAACTGCCACATCAAAAGCAAGTATTTTTCTTTCTGTAAAAATATAATCTGCTGCATTCTTTGTGTGCTGTTCTCAACCTGACATGCCCAAGCGCTTACTGATTTTTCTTTTTTTTTTTTCCAGAATAGTATATTCATCAAACTCTAATTCTCTGATTTTGTTATAGAGGTATATGGGGTTTACGTCTTCTACAAATCTAATTCCTTCTTGCTAAACCATGCTTTCCCATCTATTTCTTTCCATCCTTAATTGCCCCAATTCCCTCCCATTCACTGAATAGACCAAGCATCCGTTGATGTGATTTGGAGGGCCCTGTCAAGCTTTTCAGAGTTTCCCTAACACAGCAACAGACACTGGCACACAAAGCTGCAGTTATTTTCATTTTTGCAAAAATATATCATTAGTACTTCGATGCATGCTGACCAAATATCCCATAAAACATTTCTTGTTGCCTCTGGGCATAGATAGGGAGTGGCTAGAACACTGAGCCTGGGGTCAAAAAAGAGTTCAAATATGACCTGGGACAGATATCGGCCGTGGAACCTGTGGCAAATCACTGCCTGAATACAAAAATGGAAAAGGAACTGGTAAACCACTGCAGTGTCTCTTCCAAGAAAACACCGCGGACAGTTGATCTATGCTGTCCTGAAGACTCAAACAACAAAATATCATGAAATCCATATTACAAACTATTGACTCTGCCTCTCTGAAGGGCACTTCTGAACCATCTATCTCTTGGTGGCAATTTCCTTCATTCTTCAGGTTTCATTTATGCAAGAAAAGTCCAGTGGGATATGAAACAGCTCTTTTAGAAACATGTTCATTCACTGGTCATTGAACAAGGAACTCACGTTGACAACACCAGCAGTAAAATTAAAGATTATTGAAGATCCATAAATTGTATGATTCTCAGCATTCTTTGCTACCCTGAAAGCCACTCAGTGATCGCACAAAAACAGAACACACTACACAGATCTCAGGGTAATTTTTTTTCTTTTTTTTCCTTTGCACAATTTCTGGCATACAATAAGCACTTAAGTTGCCCTTTGTGCTCGAATAGGACCAAAATGACATTCCTATCTTGGGGTCAAAGTGCAGTGTGTCTGTGGCTGATCAGACCAAAGCGAGCTCAGAAGGCTCTACCACAGGTTGGGTACAAACAGTCTATATGAACATACGGATTGGAGATATCTGTAAATTTGTATGACTTTATACGAGCTACCACAATTCTGCTTTGTTCATAGAGCACAGTGCCTCCACTCAAGTGGGCATGCCATGCTGGATGATCCCTGTGTCTCCCATGTCTCACAATCCATTCCAAAGTTCTTCAGAGAGACCCTGAGAGAGTCCTTGTATTGTTTTTTCTGACTTCCATGTGAGCCCTTGTTGGGTGTGAGTTCTCCAAAAAGTTGTCTTTTAGGCAAATGCACATTTGGCATTCAAACAATGTCAGTTGCCCATCAGAGTTGTGCTCTCTGCAGTAGAGTCTGAATGCTTGGCAATTCAGTTTGAGAAAGGACCTCAGTATCTGGTACCTTATCTTGCCAACTGAGCTTCAAAATCTTCCCATGACAATTCAAATGGAAGCGATTCCGTTTTCTGGCATAGCATGGGTATACTGTCCAGGTTCAAGTTGCACAGGCATACAACAATGAGGTCGGCACAACAGCTCTGCAGAACTTCAGTTTGGTAGGAAACCTA
Source organism: Pseudochirops cupreus (assembly GCA_028627135.1). Classification (NCBI taxonomy): domain Eukaryota; kingdom Metazoa; phylum Chordata; class Mammalia; order Diprotodontia; family Pseudocheiridae; genus Pseudochirops; species Pseudochirops cupreus. The sequence continues at coordinate 18,843,496 of CM053583.1, read as the reverse complement.
ATACCTCTTCTCTCCCACACTTCCTTTCCAACCTTCCCAAACACTGAGTTAGCTCTGGCAACACATGCATCAACCTCATCATCTATGTCTACATCCCTGGAAAGTATACTGCCAATTTATCCACAGCATTAAAAATTTCTCTATTTGCTGTGCCCAATGGTTCCACTTACAGATGATATGGTGCTGATTGGTGGAGAACCTCTGGTTTCTTGTCAGGCCAAAATTAGTCCAAGCAACAGGGAAAGAATCCACATTCTTGCATCTCAGTCTCAGAGGTTGCAATGAGTGCACAATTATCTGTGAACAAAAAGTGCACCAACTCTCCCTCCACTTTTGTCTTGGCTTGTAGCCTTTTCGGGTTAAATAATTTACAGTCAGTTCATTTAGCTGACCTTGATACCATTTTTGTCCTCCCTGAATGTATCTGACAACACTGCTAAAAACATCATGTTAAAAAGCACAGGAGCAAGCACATAGCTGTGATTCATGCCACTGGTGACTGGGAAAGTGAGAGGACATTGTCCATTATCCAGAACCCATGCAAGCAAACTGACAAACAGTACTGATGAACTTCTCCAGGCAGAGCTTTGTTTCTGTGAATTTCCATGGCCAAAAAAAGAAAAAAATATCAGTGAATGACTAACCTACAGTTCTGATTTAATATGAGTTTACTTTTTAGGCATATGAATCTTAGTCTATGTAAAAAGAATCCAGACATACATGTTCCAAAAATGTAACTACTTTGATTATTCAATTCAGTCTATTCTCATCATGAGTCTGGAAAAGTTCAATTCATGACCAACAAGGGATCCAAAGCTACAAAGCTCAGTAGAGGTTTTGGCCATTCCTTCCTTCCAGTCCAAGTATGTGCTGGGAGGTTCCCTGAGGGGCAACTCCTGTGCCAAAGCAAAGCAATAGCTGTTCTGCAAGTTCTGCTCCGGCCACTAAAAAGTGAGGCCCACAACAGACACCAGCTTTACTCTAAAACGAGCTCACTCAGCTGTGTGTCTCTGTCCTTCCTATCTTATTCAATCAGTCAACATAAATCTATTTGAGTACCCACTGGATTCTTTATATTGTAAAGGATATGGCATAAGATGTGGTCTCTTTTAAACATATCTTGGGAAACAAGTTGAACACACAAATCAAACAGCAGCAAACAATTGTTGAGCTGCCCAGGGATGTTCCGAGAAAGTAAAAGGCTCTTCTCGCCTTTCCGCTTTCACCATTTTCTTTCCCACCCTTTCCTCCATCCTTCAAACTGCCCAGGACCTTGCCTGCTATAGGGAAACACTCACTCATACCCACACTAAGTGCTCAGGAACAGTTCACAGGAAAGCTGCTCCCTTTCAGTGAAGTGGCTCCTCCCCTTCTCTTCTCCCTCACCTACCTTGAATTCTCATTCATCAAGCAGTTCTCAACAGTACAGATGGAAAGGATTAGGGGGAAAGGAAGAGAAGAGCATTTACTAAACACCTACTACTTACTGGGCATTGTGCTATGTGCTTTACAAATATCTCACTTGATTAGGCCGAGCAAATCTTGAAGAAGGTGGTAAATCCTCTGTAATGTAAACTACAGATTACGGCTCTCTCTCAGGGCCAGCTGTATTAACCATGGAAAACTCTCCATCTGAAAAAATTAGCACTAACAGGGAGATTTCAGGAATCGACAGACTGGTTTTCCCCCTTTCCACTGTGTGCTCTGGGTTCCAGCCATTCTGGTTGGTGTTAAGATGTCACAAAATCACGCTGGCTCCAGGCCAGACTGTTTCTTCTCCCCTTCTATTATCTGACTCAACCCCAATTCGAATACTATCCTCTGCACTCCAGCTCTATTCCTGTGAACTGTCATCAATCCCTTCCAGGAAAATCTGTCTCTGCTCTCTACTGTTCTAATCACCAGCCCTAATACCTCCTAGTCCCAAACACCTTTCCCTAGCTACTATTCTCAGTGTTCTCTCTCTCATTAGCGTATAAAAACCATCTCAATTTTGTATTTTTGTCTTCAGCACTTAGCACAGCACCTGGCACATAATGCTTATTAAATATCTTTTCCGTTCATTCTCATTTGTGGTTGGAAAACAGGCAGACTGCGATATAAAAATGCTCCCGTGAAAAAAGCTATGAACCAGTCACAGGCCTTGAACCTCCCTTTGAATCTCAGCTCTGCCGTTTAACCTTGGGCAAATCACTTGACCTGAGTTCATGTGCTTTACCCGTTCAACCAGAAGACCGAATTAGATTAGATGCCCTCTCACGCTACTTCTAGCTCGAGGTCTGTGGTTCTATGTAGACCCTTAATGACAACCGTTAATGAACACTCCCATAATGTAAGCAACAATGAAGATAAAGAAGTCAAAGAAGCGTGGGAAGAACAATATAAACTAACATAAGGTGAAGCAAGCAGAATCAGAAAAACAATGCGCACAAAGCACAATATTGTGAACGGAGTAAGAACAAAACAATCTGAACCAAATTCTGCAAAATTATAACCAAGCCTGGCCTTGAATAAGAGCTGGATCTACGGGCGTGGGGCGACGCACACGTCAGACTGGGCTGACCCGATGGTTAGTTTTGCTGAACGTTTTTCCTTCCTTTTTACTCTTTTTAAAAAAATTTTAATCCTCTATGGGAGGAAGAGAAAAGGGAGAAAGTACATTTCGGGCAATGAAAGCGACGTAAAAACAAAGGTTATCAATTTAAAATTTTTTCAAACACTGACGTAAGAGGAACACAAAGAAAAAGGGAAATAACTGTCAAATAATACAAATGGGGAAAACCTCTAATAATAAACTACAGGGATTAAAAGAACCTAATAAAAAGTCTGGTCTCGAGTATACGAAGGGACCAAAGCAGGATTTTTGAAGGTTCCTTTTAAAAAGTCCATTTGCACATTTTATATTTTTCATTATTAAACTGGTTTCACTGTCACGTTTACTAACCACGTGGTTTTTTCACCCGGCGAAGCGCAGCCCAAAGCAGCCGCGAGCGGTAGGTACTCCACCGCCGTGCCACCGACAGCGCACCCAGACGGGAGCCAGACTAAAGATGGCACTGCAAATGTGTTTAAAAAATAAAGCAAGCCTAAAACACAACACTGATGGCGCCAGTTTATGGTTTTCTACGTCAACAAGCTCTCCACAAGGGTCTTTTCTACACGAGTGTTATGGGAATCTGAAGATCTTCCCTGCCCCTAGGCCCTTTGCTAAAGTGTCTACGTGACTGAGGACCCTTGGATATTTGAAAGTATACTCTGTTCCCTAATAGGCTGAATGTGGTCACGTGGAGCCTGTGGCACCAGGCTTGT
>CM053583.1:18814738-18839687 GCA_028627135.1 Pseudochirops cupreus | reverse complement strand
GATCACTGAAAATTACTCTCTCCCCATACAAACCCAAACATCTGGAATAAAATTTTTCATTTAAAAATTTTAAAAGTAGTTGGTAAAGTAACAAAAACTATACTAAATCATATAAGACAATGCTATCCAACTGAATCAACACTGGAAATTTAAGGTGGCACCACGTGACTGACATCGATTAGCAACAGAAATTCTTATCTTTTCTCTGGAGGCTTCATTTAGCAAAAAGGGTCAGTTATTGGATTAGCCACAGGAAATCAGAGAAGCATCTTAAATTATACCACTGTAATGGTCAACAGCTAATCACAAAGATAAAATGTTTTTCAAAGTTATATACTATATTAAAAACAGCAGATCACTTTTGCGGTTGTTCAGTCATTTCAGCGGTGTCTTGACTCTTCATGACCCCACACAGGGTTTTCTTGGCAAAGACACTGGAGTGATTTGCTATTTCCTTCTTTTGTTCATTTAATAGATGAGAAAACTGAAGAAAATAAGGTTAAGTGACTTGTCTAGGGTCATACAGCTAGGAACTGTGAGAAAAAACCCTTCGAGCCCAAATAGATACGGTAAATTAGACAGACTCTGGATGAGTGAAGCAGCTGGAATTTTAACATGTCCTGGAGGGCAGGTAAAGGGACCCAAGATGAGATCCCTCACCCTTGTGAGAAATAATCATCTTACAAAAAAACTCCACATGGCCCTCAGTGAATTAAAGAAAGATTTTATTAATCGTTCTCCCAGGTGACCCATAAGGAGACACATCGTTTCAGACAATTACAAAGCTTCTTATAAAATTCTGATTAGAATTTCCCTCCTGCATTCCATTGGCTAGGCACTTCAGGGTTCTTAGCCTATCTGAAAACACCTAAATCCCACCCCCATGTGGGTCTGCGTTCCAGCTTACATTTCTCATTTTCTTTATACTTTACTTAGAAAAAGAATGACAAGTTAAAAATTCTTTTAAAGGAAATTGATAAAAGGGTGAACCCAGGGCATTTAGGTTTCCTTTACCATTAACACAAGAAGAGTTCTAACATTCAAAATACTGTTGTGGAATGAAGTTTCCCTCCAGCCTTAGGGGTAGTGGATTTGACCCAAAGTAAGGAGATGTTTGGCTTTAGATAGGCTGATAAGCCGAAAGACTGAAGTGTTAATCAACATTCCCAAAACTTTCTCTCTAATCCATTTGTTTTCCTGCATTCCACAGTAAATAAAAGCCTTTTTGGTATATTACATGTTTTCTGTGGAAAACAAAAGTTCAATTCATCCCTTACGTGTCTGAGTCCAGATCTGAACTCAAGAATATGAGTCTTCCTGACTTCAGGCCTGGCACTCTATTGTGCCATCTAGCTGCCCTATACCACTTTAGATCATTCATTAAAAACAAAAGCCTGTTTTCTAATGGGTGAATTTTTTTTAATCTTCATCCTCAACTAAGTTGTCAAACCGATCTTCCAAAATCACAGGACTAACCACATCAACCCCCCTTCCCCCCAGTATTCAATAAATTCTAGTGCTTCCCTCTTATATCCAATCTCAAATATAAAATCTTGTTTGTCTTTTAAAGCCCTCATAACCTAGTCCCCCCCCCCTTTATCTTTCCTGTCTTTTTTCACCTTACCCCCTCATCCCTTACTCCCTCCTTACTGTTTATCATTTGATTTTCACTAGCTGATGTCCAAGCCTAGAACGCTCCTCCTCACTACATCCTGGGTTCTCAAGTCCCAGCTAAAATTCCACCTTATGCAAGCAGCTTTTTCCAATCCCCCTTAATTCGAGTACCTCCTCCTGAGATATCCAATTTACCCCGAATGTATCTTGTTTACACCTAGTGTTTCCCATGCAGTGCCTTGAGATCAGGGACTATTTTTGTCCGTCTTTGTATTCCCAGCCTTTAGCAAAGTATCTGGCACCAAGTGGGCATTTAATGCTTGTTGACTTGACTCGACGGTCTTTTATGCAAAAGGGGATTAAATTAACAATGAGAATGGGAAGATCCACCAGACCCTCAAATACTAACTCCCCTTTGGAGCCAACAAAAGACCATTTAGTGCTATTTCTCCTGCCCTAAGGAAGAAAGAGATCAGGATTTGAGATTGCTTTCAGATCAGAACAGCCCAAAGATTCAAATACACAATTATTTTAATTATGGAGCCCGAGGACCAGAGTTCAAATTATGCCTGTCAACACTTCATTCACTTTCTTTCACATCAAATTCCTAATCTGTAAAACAAGGGGATTGAAACAGATGACCTCTGGGATTTCCTTCTAGCTCTAAATAACTGTTGCTATGACCCTAAATGAGCTCCTAAGTGCTCATGGTTGAAAAAATTTAGGAACACCAAAACCTCAGCTGTACCTTACACTGTATCATCTCTTGTAGTCTTAAGATTGCAAAAGTATTGGCAAAACAGCTTCAAATTCACTTTGAATTTTGTGAAGACACATTTTCAAAAAGAAATTTCCTACATTTGCTTTTAACTTAAACGATAAATTCTTCACAGAAAATCCTGCTGTGCTACAAAACAAAACAAAGAGCCTACTTCTCTCTGGAGAAAAGCATGCACCTCTTCCCAAAGTTCAAGTCTTCAAGCCCACAAGAATCTCAGCCTTGGAGCTTTGGAGCTCTTTCTCCGGCTCCTGCTCATAGTGCTTGCTGCCTCTTGGAGGAGGAGATGCTGCAGCCTGCTCAGCACCCTGGCCTTGGTTTTCTCACCCTGGTCCTCCTTCAGAGACTCGAATAGTGTGCTTCTGGGCCAAAGAGGGACACAGGCCACAGCCCTCAGCAAACTCTTCATTTTGGAAGAGAGCTTCAGCCTCCCCTTCAGATTGGATGGCTCCTCCAAGTCAGTCATCTGAAATTCACTTTACTTTTAAGTGCTATCTTCCTCCACTAGAATGCAAAGCTCCTAAAGGGCAGGGGCTTGTGGTTTCTTTTTGCCTTTCTGTATATTCCTAATGCTTAGTACAGAGCCTAGAATATAGTAAGGGCTTAACAAACAAAAATGTTTGACTGACTGACAGGAAAATCTGGTAACTCAAAGACTCTTTCTATTTTTTGAAATTCAACTTCATTTTCTTTTCAGTACTAAATTCTCTACCTCCCCCTTCACTGATAAAGGAGGAGGGGGAAAAAAACCCACTATGGATAGTCAAGCAAAACAAATGCCCACAAGGATTATGTTTATTTTTAAAAAGTCCACCTGTGGGGCAGGCAGGTAGGGCAGTGAATAGAGCACCGGCTCTGGAGTCAGAAGGACTTGAGCTCAAATCCAGCCTCAGACACTTAACACTTACTAGACATGTGACCTTGGGCAAGTCACTTATCCCCAACTGCCCTGCCTCCCCCCTCCAAAAAGCCAAAAAAAAAAAAAGTCAACCTGCACTCTGAGTCCCTCATCTCTCTCTTCACGTGGAGGTGGATGACTCATGTGTTTCATTCTGAGTCCTCTGAGGTTTTCAAAGTTATCTGTCTTTACAATACTGCTGTTACTAGATCAACTGTTCTCCTCATTTCATTTTTCATCAGTTCATACACACTTCCCCAGGTTTCTCTGAAACCACCCTTTCACCATCCTACATTTATATTCAAAGAGTCTTACAAAATGTCCAAAAGAACTAAGTGAATTAGAAGCTACACAACACTTACTGAGGAAAAGTGTATACGTATAAAAATTGGCCTGAACAAGATCCTGTGACAAAAGAAGATCTGGAATCCCTCTGCTTCCCCCAAATGGATTCCAATCAACAAAGCAATACAAAATAATACCTACACACACTCAGCAATGACAACAGCAGCAACTAACATGCAGACTATGAAAATATGAGATGATCTATGCATCTTAAAATCTGAATCCCTCTTTTACGTTATTTTCTTTATAGCTAAACCAATTATCACCCCTTTTAATAAGTACATCATTAAGGACTTTTAATATAATAATTCACCATCTTCCTTCCCTACATACCTACTGAGAAAAACACCTGCTGGCTTTTTCAAAAGGTAAGAATTGTCATTTCTAAATTCTGAGAATTCTCCCCCTCTTGGTTCATGTCTGGTATAACTCCATTAAAGGCGTGTTTCCGGCCAAGTGTTCTGTCATAATTCCCAAGCCAGGCTGGAGTGTGCAGTAAAAAGGGAGATAAACATATACCGGAAAACACTTTCGCACATGCCGAAATTGTTCTAAACGTGCTTTACAATTGCTCTTTATAAGAGAAAATACAAAAAGAGAAAAGCTTTAAAATCTAAGCACTGACATAATAGTTTTATCTAGGCCCTAGATATTCCAGGGCCTTCTTTGCCTTCAACCCACTGAAGAAACGGAGCTATATGCCGAGCCAAACAAGTAATTAAGCAACTTTCGTGAAACATCTAATTTAAGATATTTAAAATGAGAAAAAAATTACAGAAACATTTCTGACTTTTTGAAAATCTGTAACATCAGAGTAACTTGATGCCAGTTTTTAAATTCTGGATTTACTTTGAACCCCAGTGACAGTGACAAAGTGACTTACGTGATGTAAGAAAGTCGGCTGTTACTATGGGGATCTACTCTAATCTCTGATGGAGGATCTAGCAGCCTTTTAATATTTTTGTATAAGTATGTTTTAATGTTTTGACTCTTCAGTTAAAGCTTAATCTGATTTTAAATTTTTCTGTTTCAAGCTGCATTCTGCCTAGCACTACACAATTCTGGAAAAATTCTGGAAAAAAGCAGTAATTTTAGTTGCTTTGTTAAAGTGGAAAGGGCATTTGATTTGGAGTCGTAAGACAGGAGTTTGAATCTTGGCTCTACTACATGCAACCTGTGCTATACAGCTTGAACAAATCGCTTCATCCAGGTGTCAAGACATAAAAATCTCACAAACATGCAGAAAAGCAGAAATATTAAACATATCCTTTAATAAACTATAATGTAATAAACACTAGTATATTCAGTAAAGGGCCAGTGAAGAAAAAGTGATCTGAAACAATAATTTGAGACTGCATAACAATCCTAAAGCATTGGTAAAGCAAAGAACAAATCATAGAAACAGACAATTTCATCACATAAAATGACGAGACAACATATCAAAATTTGTGTGATGCAGCCAAGGCAGTCATTAGGAGAAAATTTCTTTTTTTAAATTATTTTCATCAACAAATGAGGGGGGGAAAATCAATGAGATAAGAAAATCAAAGATCAATGACTAGAAGATAAAATTAAACAAGAAAACTAATTTTAAAATACCCTAATTAAACACCAAAATACAAATTCTAAAAATCAAAGAAATTAGCAAAAATGAAATTAACAAGACATTTAATTAATAAAACTAGGAGCTAAGATTTTTTTAAAGTAAGCCGTTAGCAAATTTGATTTTTTAAAAAAAATTACCAGTATCAAAAATGTAAAAAGGAGAACTCACAATAAATTGTTAGAATTTATTATTAGAAACTATTTTGCAATTATGTCAATAAAACAGATGACTTAGATGAAAACGATATTTACAAAAATAAAATGTTCCCACTAACATAACCAGAAATAAAACTTAAATAACCAATTTCATAAAAATGGACTGAATAATCCATAAATGAGCACGTAAAGGTAGGGGAAGAAATACCCTAGAGCCGGGCTGAGTCACAAAGCACATTAGTTCCAGCAGTGCCCAAATTACCTGCAAAACTGAAAAAGCAAAGCACACAGGCAAACTCCTTCTGCAGTATTAACATGGTCCTAACAGGGGGATGAGAGCGACAAAAAGAGAAAGAAAACTACAGACCAGTATCGACATAAAAAATCTGATAAAGGATTAGCAAAGAGGTTGCAGCGTCACAAGAAAAAATTACACACTATGTAACCAGGCTGGATTTATACCAGAAATGAACAACTGGTTCAATAAGAAAAATCATAAACCTGTCACATTAATAACGAAAAGAATAAAAATCACATGTTTTCAATAGATACGGAAAAGGCTTGACAAAAACCCAAAGCCTGAAAGCATATGAATGGATCTTTCCTTAACATGAAGAACACTACTATCTAAAACTAAGAGCAAACATTACATATAATACAGACTTTTCCAATAAAATCGAGTGTAAAGAAAATGTGTTCATTATCACCATTGTCATTTCAGGTACCATTTTAAATACTAGGCATGGTAAGTGACAAGAAACTGAGGGAAGTAGAGGAAATATCTATTTTTACAGATGGTTTACTTAGAGAACCCTAAAAATTAACTGAAACAATTAAAACCAGCAAAGTTGCAGAATATAAATGATCAGCTTCTGTGTATAATCTGTAAAAATCCAGTATGAAGAAAAAGAGAAATTCCACTGAAAACAGCTACAAAATAACTGAGAGTCAACCCTACCAATAAACACACAGGAATTACGTGAAAATATCTCTTTCCTGAAATACGGATCTAAACAAGTAGAGAAATATTAATTGCTCCCGAGTAGGTTGAGTCAAAATAAAAGAAAATGGCAATGCTATCAATTAATTTATTCAGTAACACTGAATGTTACTAAAGATCAAGAATCCTCAAAAAAAACAATGAGAATGAAGGCAGTCTGGCTGTCTGAGATCTGCAGGATGGGAAGGGAGAGAAGGAGATTACGTAACAGACAGAAGCAGAAACATACATCAGAGTGTGATAAGCCCAAAGAACCTAACTAAAGTTCATTCTGTATAAATTGCTGGGAAAACTGGAAAAGTCTGTCAGAAAGTGAGCACCAAAATGAGCTCCAAATGGATACATAATGTAGACATAAAAGATGACACTATAAACAAATTAAAGGAGAAAGAAGAAATTAAGATATAGTGATAAGAGCTCAGATTCAGTGGCCAGACAGTATTCACAGGAAACAGACAATTTTAATTACATAAAATTCGAGAAGTTTTTGCACACACACACCCCACTCCCAAATTAACTAAAATTAAAAGGGAATCAGTTAAGGGGGGGGAGGGAATCTTTGCAGCAAGCTTGTCGGATAAAGCACTCATTTCCTAGCTATAGGAGGAATTGGTTTAAATTTCTAAGTCATTCCTCAATTGATAAATGGCCAGGGGATACAAAGATAGTTTTCAAAGTAAGACTCAAGGAACTACTAAAAATTAGAGAAATGCACATTAAACCAAGTTTGAGGTTCCATCTCACACAGTCAGATGGCAGAAGTGACAAAAAAGGAAAACGACAAATGTTGGAGACACTGAGAAAAATCTCATTGTTGGGCGAGCTGTGAATTGATTCAGCCATTGTGAAAAATAATTTGGAATGATGATCCAAAAGTCATTCAGCTGATGAAGTTTTTCATGCGATTTTCTTTTAATTGTGTCTTCAAGGCCCATGAGATAACAAAGGTATGTTCAGACAGAATATTATTACACAAAACACAGCACGGAACAAGAGGTATAATTTCTGGTAAAGTTACTACTTCTAAGTGTCTTTATTTAAAATCAGTTGAGATTTGCTGGAACACCTCAATTTCAGAGTAGCAGTTAAGACTAAAAGAGTGATACTGACTAGTTTTGTTGAGAGCTTCCTTATTAGTAGGTTCAGTCATTTTCAATGGTGTCTGACCATTCATGATCCCTTTTGGGGTTTTCTTGGCAGAGATATTGGAGTAGTTTGCCACCTTCCTTCTCTAACTCATTTTACAGATGAGGAAACTGAGGCAAACAGGATTAAAGGACTTGCCCAGTGTCACACAACTAAGTGTCTGAGATCACATTTGAACTCAGTCTTTCTGACTCCAGGCTTGGCACTATTCACTTCATCACCTAGATGTCCTTCCTTATCAGTAGGCCAGCAAAAAACCATTTATTAAGTAGCCCACACTATGAGTTCACTAGGCACCATGGGCCTGGCAAAAGACAATTCCTACTTTCAAGGACTTTACAATCTAAAGGGGAAAACAATGTGCAAGTAACTATGTACAAACAAGCTACATACAGGATTAATAGGAAATAATCAAAAGAAGGAAAGGACTAGAACAGGAGGGACTGGAAAAAGCTTCCCATAGAAGGTGGGATTTTAACTGAGACCTGAAAAAAGCCCGGAAGCAGAGACGAGAAAGGAAAGCTTTTCAGATATATAGGGGACAGACAAAGAAAATGTCCAGTGCCCAGGGGCAGAGTGTCTTGTGGGAGGACCAGCAAGGGGGACAATGGCACTGGCTGGAGGAACACCTGATAAGGTATAAAATGTAACTAAACTGGAAGGGGGGAAGCCTAGGTAATGAAAAGTTTTGAATGCCAAGGGAGTGGAAGGGGCATCAGGTATTAAGAAGACTGGAAGAGCATGGGGAAGTAAGGTTATAAGTAAATTAACAAAAATAAATTTCAAAGTTGGAGGGAATCTCTAGATCTCTTGCTGCATCTGTCAAATGAGATCAAGTCATAAACTTAAGTGGGTTAACTGAGTAAGAGCAATGGCATATGGCAGCCAAGTACAGTTTGGGGTCTAACTGTACCAATTTGTACCTTTACTTAATAGGGTTAGGGTTTACCAAAAAGCGTCTCACATGGTAGGCACTAAATACTTAATAACAATGTGTTTTTCACTATCCTATAACTAGGGAGCTGGTTCCTCACATTCTGCTGCTATTTCAAGATAGCTTGAAGGACTGAGAACAGGCAGAACACATTTAAATGTAAATTTTATGAATTCTTGCTTTCATTCTATTTATTGCTATCTTAACTTTCTAAGAAAAAAAATCCTCACACCCCCAAATAGTTTTATAAACACCAAGAACTTTCTACAGAAATAGAAGTAGTTTTACATAGAGATTTAAATATTCGCCCAAGAAAAGCTTTTGAGCACCTGTGATCCATGTTACCCTGGCTAGTTTTCATTTGTTGTCATTTAATCCTTTTCAGTTGTATCCAACTCTTTGTGACCCTTTGGGAGTTTTCTTGGTTTGGCCATTTTCTTCTCCAGCTCATTTCACAGATGAGGAAACTGAGTCAAACAGGATTACACAGGGTTACACAGCTAATGTCTGAGGCCAGATTTGAAGTAGGGTCTTCTGACTGCAAGCCCCAGCACTCTGTCCCCTATGCCACTGTGCTGCCTAGAGCTCTGAAGAATAAGCACAGAAGTGTCCAGTGTTGGGAACGGTTTGGACTGCTTTGCTCTTGGGGAGCCAAGATGTGAATTTAAAAATAAAATCAATATAATTATACACCAGAAGTAAAAATGAGCAAAGAACTCAGGAGAATGCCACTGCTATGTCCCAAAGCATAACAGATACTCTTTTTTCTGCCTCTAGACAGTTATCAAGCTATTATGGCAAAAGTATCCCCAAGGCTTGTCCTTCAAGTTTCCCCTTTTAAGTTTATGGGAAATATTCATGGAAAGTCACCAAGTTTATTATATATTTACTATATTTATTGGCTGCTGCCACTGCTTAATAGCCTCTGCCTGCATTTACAAGTATAATAAAAAAAAAGGAGCAAGCATTTTTACTGAGCTAATTTGGTTATAGATTGTGGTGACAAAAACTGGAAAACTCTATTTAAAAGTAACCCTTCCAGACCTGTTATCCAGGGACATAACTAGGGTGGGGCAGGGTTACTCAGGATTTAGCCAAGGGCAAAGGGAAATTCTTCTTTTATCTAACCCTTTCCCCACTCTCTATCTCCATTTCTGTGGCCTTCTTCCTCACTTGTAAGACAAGAGAAAGTCTGAGCAGGAGCCTGGAGGCTGCTGGGCTTGCTCAGGATGGGACAGCAGCTTGACTGCCTGAATCAGAATTCAAGGTGGCCCTGACTGGGGGTAAGGTAGGAGACAAGGCAAAGGCATTAAAGGATCTTTCCAAACAAACCATATCCTTCATTTCTGGAAATGTCATGTGCCTTTCATCCTATCAATAAGCACCTACTGTGTGCCTGGCACTGTGCTAAGAGCCTTTCTGGCTAGCAGCAACAGGCTAGGGAGACTCTACGCCCCGGCCCGAGGAAACCTTCAGAGACAAACCTATCATCTCAGCATTGGCTTCCTGGCCTCTAAAATGAGGATTTCTTCCTGAAATTTTGTTGTTGTTATTGCTTTGGAGGAGTGTGTATTGGATTTTTTTGGTTGGTTTTGGGTTCTGGGTTGTTTTTGCCATCCACAAGTTGTCAATCCTTGGAGCCCAGATTGGCCGGGAGGACAAGGTCTCAAGTTTATATGGCTATCCTATCAGGTTAGGGCAGGCCTGCACAGGATGTTTTCTTCTACATTTTTGTGGTTGCCAGAAATCCTTTGGAGTGCTGAAGATTGTGCAGGCCTGGGTTAGGGGCTCTAATTCAAGAATCCTGAGTCCTGGTGGAAGCTAACTACATGGGGGAAGGGGGGAAGAATATCCATATACATGGAGCCTTTTTATTCTCAGATCCTTCCCCCCAACATACACATTTCAGTTTATACTTTCCAGCCAGGAGGTAGGAACTGGGGTGCTTGGACTTGGGACATTATCTGTACCTTGACCCTAACAGTCTATGAGGTTTGGACTCCATTTGACTCCACCTTAGCACAGTCTCAACTTGAGAGCCAAATGAATGTGACTCACCTTGACAAAGTCATTTCCCCTATTGGGGGGAAACTTCAGTTTCCTTAACTGCTAAATCAAGTCATTTGAGAATGCAGGCAAAGGTAGCTTTAAGACCTTCCACCCCTCATTTACCTCCATCCTGAAAGGCTCAGGCAAGTACAAAGACACAACAGGACTTCAGTATCTAGTTACTAAGAAATAACTACCTTGAACTGGGAAGCTACTAAATTGATCATCAGGTGGGAAGGGAGTCCCGGCAACTCCCCTGGAAAGAGCAGCAGCCTTTCAATGCCCTGGAGTCTGTCTCCACTTCCTCTGCCTACCCTGACTGAGGGAGGGTGTCCTTACTGCCACTTGCCCCAGGCCCAGTTTGATGTTCCCCATAGATGAAAAATGTCAGTTATAATTTCAATAAACCAGTCAAGTCCATTAGCATTTATTAAGCTCTTACTGTATGCCAGGCTCTAGTGACACAAAGAAAGCCAAAGACAGTCCTTGACCTCAAGGAAATCAGTTTAAAAGGCAGAAACAAAATGTAAACAACTGCATACAAGATATATACAGAATTAAATGGGAGCAGTCTCATACAAAAAGCACCAAGATAAAAGGGGGCTGGGAAAGGCTTCTTGAAGAAGGTAAAACTTTAGCAGAGACTAGAAGAAACTCAAGAGGTAGAGATGAGGGAGCTTTAGGAACAGGGAGTGAAAATGATTGGTGTTAGGAGGCGGCAATGTCTTGTGTGAGAGTCAGTGACACTGAGTATGTGGAGGGCGGTGTAAGAAGAACGGAAAGACAGGAAGAGGCCAGATTATCAAGAGCTCTGAAAGCATTTGATTCTGGTAATAAGAATCAACTAGAGTTTACTGAGTAAGAGATGACATGGTCAGATCTATGCTTTAGAAAAAAAAATTACCTTGACAAGTAAGTGAAAGATGGATTATAGTGGGGAAAAGACTTCGGGTAGAAAGTCTAACCAGTAGGTCTTTGCAACAGTGCAGGTGTGAAGTGATGACAGCCCATACAAGGGTGGTGCTAGAGTCAGGAGAGAAGAGAATTGATCTAAGAGATGTTAGGAAGGCAGAAAGAAATGTCAGGACCAATCAGATTTGGGGGTGAGGATGACACCTAGGTTGAGGGCTGGAAGGAAGGCAGCATTGTCAACAGTAATACGGAAGTTTGGAAGCTTGGAAGAAGGATTGGGAGGAAAGATGAGTTCAGTTTTGGACATGAGTTTGAGATTTCTATAGGACAACAGGCAGTTGGGAATGCAAGACTGGAGGTCAGCAGGGAGGCTAGAACTAGGTAAGTAGATCTGAGTCATCTGCATAGAGATGATAAATGAAACTGTGGGAGCTGATGAGAACAAGTGAAATAATAATATAGGAGTCAAGAAGAGGGTCCAAAATAGGGTCTTGGGGAACTTCCACTGTTTAGTCAGGGAGAAGATCCAGCAAAGGAGACAGAGGAGGAGCGACTAGACAGGGAGAAAGAGAACCAGGAGAGAGAACAGTATAATGATAAAGAAGATGATCTAGGGCAGAGTCTAAATACACTGCGTCTTATAACACTCCAACAACAAGGTTAGAGCAGGCTGAACCAGATTAAATTTTAATCAGGAAATGTTTAACCAAATAAATAAAAATACAATAAAACAGAGGTAATATTAATATCCTCAGGGTTCCTTTTACAGGGTTAATTGGCCCTAATTTCTGAGTTTGACCCTAATGATCTACAGTGTTAAAGGCTGCAGAGAAGACAAAGAGGTTTGAGAAAAGCCCATTAGATTTGGCAATTAGTAACTTTGGAAAAGAGTTTCAACTGAATGGTGAGGTTAAAAGTCAGACTGCAAAGAGTTAAGAAAACAGGAGGAAAGGAAGTGGAGGCATAGATTGTAGGTGTCATTCTCAGAGTTTATTCATAAAAGGGAGGAGATATAGCAGATCTTTAGTTAGTATGCATTTCAAAATTAGATTAAAAAGCAGGTAAATGGCAATTTTACTGAATTTGGTTATCTCATTTAAGGTATAATTGATTCTTTTCTTTTTGCTTATAGATTTTAAGAAATTGCTCCCCTTTCCTACTTTAATTTCCAAATGATGGGTTGGGGATCTCAAAACACTACGGTACATCCATAATCAATAGGTAAACAGTTGTTCTGGACAGGAAAAAAGGCTTTAATGGAACATGGGCAAGTTGCTTGAGTAGTATGCCCCAGAATCTTTTTTGGGTCTGCTGAGGATTTTTTTTTAATATTTTATTGATTTTTTAAAATGTCAACGTCACTTTCCAATGACATATCCTCCCTTGTAACAAAGCAGAGAATTAAAGCAAAACAAATTGCTTCTGTTTAATTCTTAAAATGAGGATTATTCATGTTGAAATTAAGGGCTTTACTGTTATTCTATTTATAAGAATCTGACTGTAAAAGGTGTGTTTTGTAATGTGAGAAGCATCCTGGTATAATAATCGATTACAGGTGAAACTAAGGTTAGAGTCAGAAGAAGTTTCCCATCACCTCCAAACAAGTTCAAGATCAGGCAATTTACTTAAACCTTTCTGTGCCCCAAGGTTACTCTCTCAGGCTATAAATTGCCAAAGTTTCAGCTTTGCACTGGTATAGGAATTTCCTCTTCTGGATCTCTCCAAACCAATGAAATCATTGTTACTGTTTGGTCATTTCAGTCATGTCTGACTCTTCTGACCCCATCTGGGGTTTTCTTGGCAGAGATACTGGAGTGGTTTGCCTTTTCCTTCTCCAGATCATTTTACAGATGAGGAAACTGAGGCAAACTGGGCGAGGTGACTTACCCACGGTCACACTGCTAGTAAGTATCTGAAGCTAAATTTGAACTCAGGAAGATGAGTCTTCCTGACTCCAGACCTACCCTCTATCCACAGTGCCACATATCTGCCTAATGAAAATCACAGGTTAATTAACAACAACAACCAGGTATATCAAAGGATGTAAATCCCCGCTTTAAATGAAAGAAGGAATTAGAGCTAGAAATGGACATTCAGGTTCTAATTCTGTCTCAGATACTTAAAAGATTTGTGACCTAGGGCAAACCACAACCTCTCAGCCTCAGTTTCCCATCTGTGAAATAGTGATGACTATAATAATGTCATATAATACAGCACTTAGCAAACCCTAAAGAGTTTTTATAAAGGTTGATAAAGGTTGACAACAATTGAACAACAGTCCATCAAAAAGATTACATTCCCTAGGGGGAGAAGTATACACAAGTACAAAAAAAATAAGACAAGGCACTTCTGTTTGAGAGAAGGTCCTGAAGGCAGGGAGGTGCAGACTAACCTTACACAGTACAGATCATATGAGCTCTTTGAGGGTAGGACAGTGTCATTTTGGTCTCAGTATCCTCACCCCAAGAATGGGCAATGGATGGTGAATCAACTGCTAAGTGGCCTTGGAAGTTGGCTCCAAAGGAAACTAGGGATTCTAAAGAAAGAGCTATAAGGGTGGAGGGAAAGTGAGAAACCACAGGAAGGAGGATTGGGTTATATTAAAGTAGGTGTGCCAAATAAAGTCTAATGAGGCTGGAAAGCTAGGATGAAGCCAATTTGTCAAAGACTTTAAATACCAAGCAGAGGTGTGTATACTGGACTCTAGGATTAATAGAGATTCACTGAAATATACTGAGCAAGGAATGATTTGGCAGATAATACAGGGAGGGAGAATTGAATGAATAGTGGGAACAACATAGGAACTGGGAGTCAGAAAACTTGGGTGTTAAACTTCTCTGAAGTATCTTCTTTACCTGGATTGTGGGCATGGTGTCTGCTTAATCTAAGAGTAGTGTTTCAAGGAAAATGCTTCATAAATCACAATGATCTCTATCACTGAATTATTACAGGATTCTTTATTCCATGAAGGTTTCAGAAAAAAAGCTGGACCTGTAGTACAGGAGTAAACTTTCACTAATCAATCAACAAACACTCTTTATTAAGCACTTATTATATCCCAGTCATTGTTAAGTTATAAAATATTACCCCTCCCCCACACACAAAGGACAAAAATACTGCCCCTGCCCTCAGAGATCTCAGAGGAAAAGTAGGAGGAAGGAGAGGAGGGAGGGAAAAGATCAGGAAAGGGCTCCTTCTTAGAAGGGGGGATGTCAGAGGAATTGGGAAACATTTATTAATCACCTACTATGTGCCAGGGACTCTGCTAAACACTGGGGATAAAAAGTTAAATAGATGGTCCTGTCTTCAAGGAGCTGACAATCTAACAGGGAAGACAAGCAAATACGCACCAACAAGTTACGTATAGGGAAAATAGGAACCGAGAGGAAAGGCACTAGAATTAAGGCGGACTGGGAAAGACTTCCAGCAGAAGACGGGTTTTTGTAAGGACTTAAAAGAAACCAGAGAAGACAGTAGGTGAAGGTGAGCAGGGAAAGCATTCCAAGTATGGGGGAGGGCCAGAGTCACTGGAACGTACAAGAAGACTGGAAAGGTAGAAAGGAACTAGGTTATGAGGATTTTGGATTTGACCCCAGAGGCAAAGACAGCCATCAGAGTTTGTTGAGGAGTAGGTGACACAGTCAAATCTGAACTTTTCCTTTATCTGAATGGAAGGTAAATAGAGTATAGACTGAAATGGGGAGAGACCTGAGGCCTACAGACCCTTCCCACTCCCCCAAACGGGTTACTACAATAGTCCAGGCCTGAGGGAAGGAGGGTCTGCACCAGGGCAAGGGCAGTGACAGGAGAAGAAAGGGGCATATTCAGGAAAGGTCACAAAGGTGAAATTAACTGGCCTGGTGACAGCTTGGAGATTGGGAGGAGGGAGTGGGAGAGGAAGAAGAGTGTATGAGGGTGAACGAGGAGTTAAGTGTGACTCCTAGGTTGAGAGTCTGAGAGACTAGGAGGATGATGTTGCCCTTTACAAAAATAGGGAAGGTAGGAGGGTTTCCAGGGAAAGATAATGAGTTTGTTTTTGCACATCTTGAGTTTAAGATGTCTCTGGGATACCCAGTGTGAGATTAGGAGTCTTGAAAAAAAGCCAGGGAAGAGATGTGTGAGAGAGGAGAACATTACAGCATGGGGGCTGGGAGAAGGGGAGTCAGCACAAACGAGACAGAGGGTAATATGCCAGAAAATTCAAGAAGGTCATGGTAGCTAGATCACAGACTGGGTAGAGAGGAGCAAAGAAAATATTAAGAAGCATCCATAGATAAGAAGGGGTCAGAACTTTTAAAATTCTGGCTTTAAATGCCAAAAGGCTTTATATTTAATCCTGGAGGCAAAAGGGAGCCACTAGAATTCGTTTTTTGGAGGTAAGATGGTCAAAAGTATCTTTTAGAAAAATCACCTTGGCAGGTGAATGGAGGATGGATTCTAGTGGGAAGAGACTTGACGCAGGTAGATGAGTTGGAAATTTATTGCAGTAGTCCAGGTGGGAGGTGAGAGGTCTATACCAAGGTGGTAGCTGAGTAAAGAGAAAGAGATGAATATTTGACAAAAATTGCTGGGAAAACTGGAAAGTAGTCTGTTAGAAAACAGGCATAGACCAACATTTCCCACTGTATACAAAAGTAAGCTCAAAATGGGTACCTGATTTAAACATAATGGGTGACATGACATCATAAGCAAATTAGTGAGACATGAAATACATTACCTGTCAGATCTAAGGATGAGGAAGACTTCATGACCAAACAAGAAATAGAGAGGTTTGCAGGAGGTAAAATAGATAATTTTGATTACTTAAAATTAAAAAGCTTTTGCACAAACAAAATGAATGAAGATAAAATTAGGAGAAAAGCAAGAAACAGGGAGGGAGAGGTGACACCTTTGCAGCAAACTTCCCTGATAAAGGTTTCACTGCTAAAATATATAGATAATGGAGTCAAATTTAAAAGAATAAGCACCATTGCCCAACCGATAAATGGTCAAAGCATATGAAGATGCAGTTTTCAGAGGAAGGAAATCTAAGGCATCAATAGGCATGTGAAAAAAATACTCTAAATCACTATTAGAGCAACATAAATTAAAACAACTCTGAGGTACCAATTTAACAGAATGGCTAAAATGCCAAAAATGGAAAATGACAAATGCTGGAGTTGTTGAAGTTAATCAGCTGTTTCAGCTGTGTCTGACTCTCTGTAATCCCATTTTGGAGTTTTCTTGGCAAAGTCATGGGAGTGATTTGTTATTTCCTTTTCCAGTTCATTTTACAAATGAGAAACTAAGGCAAATGGGGTCCATTGACTTGCTCAGAGTCACACAACTAAGTAAATGTCTGAGGCTGGATTTGAACTCATGAAGATGAGCCTTCCTAATTTCAAGCCCTATGCTCTGTCCACCTAGCTGTCCAAAAATGCTGAAAAAGATGTAAGAAAAAAGGTACACTAATGCACTACTGGTGGAGCTCTGAACTAGTTCAACCATTCTGAAAAACATTTGGAACTATGCCCCAAAAGCTGTTAAACTTTGCATACTTTGACCCACTGATAATGTCACTAGAAATCGAAGGAAGAGGACCCAAAAGTACAAAAAAAATTTTGTAGCAGCTCTTAGTGGTGGCAAAGATTTGGAAACTGAGGGGATGTTCATCAACTGGGTGAATGGTTGAACAAGTTATAATATAGGAATGTGATGAAATACTATTTGTGATATAAGAAATGATGAAAGGGATGGTTTCAGAAAAATCTAGGAAGAATTGTATAAACTGATGCAAAGAGAAATAAGCAGAACAAGGTGAACAATTTATACAATAATAACCATAGTCTAAAGACAAACAAGTCTGAAAGTTTCAGTAAGTCTGATCAACACAACAACCAATCACAATTCCAAAGGACTCAGGAAACATGCTATCCACCTCCAAAGAGAGAGGGCTAACAGATCCAGAGTGTAGACTGAAGCGTATTTTCTTCTTTCTTCTTCTTTTTGCATGACTATACATATTATTGTAATGATTTTTCTTTTCTTGCCTTGGGGGGAAGGGAAGAAGGGAATATACATTACATTTAATGAACTGAAAATAAAATAAAATTATCTGGGAAAAACAAACAAAAACATTTCAATAACTGATTAAAAAAAGAAATGTGAGGTTAGAAAATGTCAAGATCTGAGAACAAACTGTGGATAAAATATTTGAAGGGGCCTATACTTTGAAGTTTCCTAGAATCAGGTAAGCGAGAAAGTTGGAGAAAGTCCCTGTGGGACGGGGGGCGAGGCCAACTGATAATAACCATTAGTGTCCCCTGTTTCCCTTCTCTCCAAATCACCTTCCACACAGCTCCAATGACACTAAAAAGCTTACATCTGACCAAGAACGTCCACAACTCAAGAAATTCCAGTGGCTTCCAACTGACCGACTCTGGGAAAAAATACAAATTCCTCTGTTTGGTTTTTAAATCTCCTTCACAATCTGGCCCCTGGTTCCTATCCTTCTCTTTACGCACTTTTCTTCACAGTTCATGCCCTACTAGAAGCCAGTTCCCCCCAGTTACTATTGTCTATCCCAAAATCAGGCATATAATAAAGTCGACATAAAACTTTTTTAAAGATTAACTAATTTATTTTTAGTTTTCAACATGCACTTTTATAAGATTTTGAGTTCTAAATTTCCCCCCTCCCTCTAGTCTGCCCTCCCCCAAACAGCACACAATCTGATAGGCTATAAATGTATAATCATATTAAACACATTTCTGCATTAGTCATGTTGTGAAAGAAGAATCAGAACAAAAGGGAAAAACCACAAGAAAGAAAAAAACAACAACAAAAGAGAAAGTAGTCTGCTTCTATCTATATTCAAGACTCCACAGTTCTTTCTCTGGATGTAGAGAGCATTTTCCATCATCAGTGTTTTGGAAGTGTCTTAGATCACTGCATTGCTGATAAGAGTTAAGTCTATCAAAGTCGGTCCGGAACAACGTTGCTGTTACTGTATACATTGTTCTCCTGGTTCAGCTCACTTCACTCAGCATCAGTTGATGTGATTAATATATAACTTTCAAAGGTGTCCTGCTTGACTATGACTGCTGCTTTTCTCATACGGCTAGTCTCCTGTCTTTCTAACCGCCTCCTCCCTCCCCATCCTTGAAAAGAAAAGTCAAACCCTTGTAACAAGTCAAGCAAAACAAATTCCTGGGGTGGGTAGGTGGCACAGTGAATAGAGTACCAGCCCTGGAGTCAGGAAGACCTGAGTTCAAATCCAGCCTCAGCCACTTAACACTTACTAGCAGTGTGACCTTGAGCAAGTCACTTAACCCCAATTGCCTAGCCTTCTCCCCTCCAAAAAGCCAAAAAAAAAAAAAAAAAAAAACCAAACCCAACAACAACTAATTCCCACAATGGTCACATCCAAAAATGTAGGTCTCTTCTGGATTTTGAGTCCATTGCCTGTCGGTAGGTGGGCAATCTGTGTCACCATCAGTACTACAGAATCATGGATGGTCATTACCTTGCTCAGAGTTCTTAAAGTGTTTTTACCTTGTATTATATAAATTGCTCTCCTCATTTTATTCTGAATCATTTCATTTGTCTTCCCAGTTTTACCTCAAACTGTCCCTTTTTGCCACTTCTTAAGGATGCAACAATATTTCATTACATTTATATATCCTAACTTATCCATTTCCTATATGATGTGTTAATTTCTAGTTCTTTGCCACTACAAATAGAGCAGCTATAAATATTTTTGTACTTAAAGGTCCTTTTGACCTTTTATCATTTGCTCTCTGAAGGCCAAACCTAATAGTGTTATCACTGGGTCAAAGGGTATGTATGCACATTTGTGAATTTTTGATCATAGTTCAAAATTACTTTCCAGAATGGCTATAGCAATTCCTAGCTCCTTCAAGAATGCTTTAACATGCCTGTTTTCTCACAGCTCCTTTAACATCTATCTTTATTCTTCCTGTTACTATTTCTTCCTTCATATCAATTAAGAAGGAAGTTAGGAATTCCAAGAGGCACAAGGAGGGACAGACAACCAGTGAAAAGAAAGGACAGCTCAGTGAAAAGAGATAAGACTACATGGTCAGGTGCATGGGAGGATCAACCACTAGAACAATTTATACAAGGTCTCCCTAAAGTCTGGACACAGAGGACATCTCATTAACCATGCATATTTTCAAGAAATGAAATGAATGAAATTTTCAACATCATTTTATAGTCATGACAATTTCATATGGAATAAAAGTTTTCATTAACTATTGGAGACTATTTTCCGTATTAATGGGATTAATTTAATTAACTAATGAGATTTCCTATGTGTTTCCTAGTCTTCCTAAGAAATCTCATTTATGCTAATTAAATAAAATTGTTGAAAATCTCATTCATTTCATTTCTTGAAAATATGCAGTTAATGAGATATCCTATGTGTCCAGACTTTAGGGACATCCTTGCAGAACAAATGCAGGCAGTCAAGTCAGTCAACAAACATTTATTAAGCACTTAACTATGTATCAAGTACCAAAATGGTGGGGATTCAAAGAAATACACAAATATGTCAGTAACATTTTAAATTCTCCATGAAAGCCGGGGTCTCTATGCCTAGTACTCCATGTATAACAGGCACTTCTACTCAAACATTTCTCGTCAAAAAGATTTAGAAATGTGTTTGGTCCCCAAATTTACTAAAATCTTACATTGTACAGGTACTTCTTGATTTACCTAAGATCTCTCTGTTAAAACGATTTTTGCCTAATGTGAATCTGCCAAAAGACATGGGGGAGGGAGGAAGACAAGTAAGGGACGGTGGGCCTATGGAGGGAGGGGGCCGGCACATGGGGTCCAGACAGGTGGGAGCACACGTCTGGGCAGGACCCAGAACCAGATAGGAAAGGATGGTCAACAGTGGAGGGGAACAGATACAAGGTATTTGACTAAAGGAAACCAGGTGGGGGGCACTGGTGGACAGAGTGTGCAAAGTCTAGTCTAGAGAGGTGTCAAGCCAAGCCTCTGATCCCAACAGGCTCATTTACTTTTACTTGATAGTTTTTTTTGTTTGTTTTGTTTTTTAGAGGGATGAAGGGAAGGCAATTGGGGTTAAGTGATTTGCTCAAGGTCACACAGCTAGTAAGTGTCACTGAGCCACCTAGCTGACCCATTTTTTGGAAGGTTGTTTTTTTTTATAAAAGATTTTATTTGGGTGGGGGTGAGAGGCTAGAAATGCCGAATGGAAGGGAGAGGAAGGGAGAGGAAAAGAGAAGGGGGTAGGGAAAGGGAAGGGGAGAGAGAGAAGTCCAGTACTATACAGTCAAGTTACTTATGTAAAGCTGAATTTGCATAATGTGAATTTATACAAAGCAAGAACTGTCAGTATTTTGAAACAGGCAAACAGTCAACACATATGTATTTTTTATTTGGCTCTGTCCCACCCATAACCAGAAGGTTAGCAGCTACAATGGCACAAATACAAAATTCACTCACAAGGCAAGCAAAATCACTTAAGGAATGGGAGGAGGGGGAGGGCTGGAGGGAAAAGACAAGAGAAAAGTCTAAAAAGAACATCTCCTACAAGCAAACAAAAGACATAAAGAAGCTGGAAAATGTTTGTAAGAAATTATCAGTACAAAAGAAGAGAAATTTGGAGGAAAAAGAACCTGGACAAGTTTTGACAGATGTTCAAATAATATATTTGTAAAAGAGGAGGGCAAGGGAAAAAGTATGTATTAAGCACCGACTACATACCAGGCACAAGCTTTACAAACAGTATCTCGTTTGGTCCTCCAAACACCTTGTGACATAGGTGCTGTTATTATTCCCATTTTATAGTTGAGGAAACAGATTTGCCCAGGGTCAAAAAGCCACTAAGTGTTTGAGATGAGATATGAACTCAAGTCTTCCTGGGTTAGGAACCAGAGCTGTCACCATTCTGTAAAACACATGAAGTGATTAGATGCACTGCAGGAACCTTTTCCAAAATGATCCTTAAAAGCCAAAAGTATAAAGAAGCAGTTAAAGGTATATCTCTTCCATCACTTTTAAAATTCAAGCAAGTAAGTCACCAAAAAATCCAAGTTCATGAGATCCTAAATGCAGTCAGAAAATGGAATGTGTAAAAGTAGCCTACCTGCTAAAATACCAATGATAGCACAGACTTAAATCCTGAACTGAATGGCTTAAGGTACCTTTAAAAAAGTCTTTCTCTTGTCTTGTATACAGTAACAGAAAGTACCATGCTTACATTTCCAAATTTTAATTTTTCAAAAAAAAGGTAGAAATTCAATATGGAGAAACAATAAAACATTTCTGAAATAGTCCATAGGTGTTGCCCAAAAGAGGTGAATCAAAGAAATGAATTCTAGGCCCTGAGGTAAGGAAGACTCGGCTCCACCTCAATATGAAATTAGGCAAGAGATGAGGAGGGAAGCCAGAGATGAAAAGTTCTCAGATTATAGATATTCCCTAGAGGACCTTTTGCCTTAGTTTCACCTGTGTAATGACAATAATACCTAACCTGGGAGAATAAAATATATTACACACCAAATAAAGTAGTATACATACTAAGATATTGGATCTATGACCATATTTATGTTTCAAAGGACCTCACTCAAGTGAAATCCATGACACTTCATATGAGGAATAAAGCAGACAAGAAATAATGACTCTGATGGGTTGGCTAGGTGGCAAAGTGAAGAGAGCACCAGCCCAGAAGTCAGGAGGACCTGAGTTCAAATCCCAACTCAGACACTTAACACTTACTAGCCCTGTGACTTTGGGCAAGTCACTTAACCCCAATTGCCCTCCAAAAAAAAAAAAAAAAAAAGAAAGAAAGAATGACTCTGCAGGATCAGTTATGCTGATTGATTACATACAGCAAGGAAGGAAACAATAAGACCTTGGCACAGGGAATAACAGTAACTTTAACTGAAAACTCAACTGCTATACCAAGCTATGAAAACTTTTGTAGGCAAACGAACCACAACTTCCTAAAACAATAGACACTGTTCTTCAGACACTGAAAGAGCACAAAGCAAAGAAGAAAACCCAATGCCAGTCTTCTCGGACCACAACCCTTCCATAGTGGGGCTTGTTATTTGGAAAGGTCACTTGACTAATTAAACTAGAAAAGGAGCCAAGTTTCCCTCCAAGTTAAACACAAACTATCTACAAATTCTCTAATTTCTACGAACATAAAGAAAAGCCTGCCTTAACAATAACTCCTTCCCATCGCAAGTCTTCTCTCAACTAAAGTTGAAACAATGAAAAAGATGTAGTCAAACCAGAAATACATTATCTGTGTATCACAAAGGAATGTCTGAATATATAGAATTGACACAAGCAGAAACACCTGTGGACGGTCTGACAAAAACAAAAATCTGTACCATGGTTACAAATACATTTTATGTGAGAGTGCTAGATGACCAGAAGTTTGTTTTAAAGGGTTTAACAAAACCATAACCAATACTTCTGAGGATTATGGAAGTTTTCTACTATTTTCTCCACTTACCTTGTGCCCATCTCACCATCTATTAGTAAATCTATCAAAGATTCCACAGAGCACAATTCTGATTATCTGGAAACCTACAGGGGTCCATGCTACCACTGGCCATCATTGATACAAATAACCAAGAACAATTTCATTCAAGTTTCAAAGCAGTTTCTACCGTTTGAAGAGACTGCTTGGAGGTTGTTTGAGGGTTTGGGGTAGGGGTTGTTTTACTAGAATTCTGAGGAATCAACCATATCACATTACTGCTTCAGTTGCAAGAAGCAAAAAGGACAAAGAGAATTAGGTCATAAACAAGACCACACAAGATCTTAGAAGGTCTGTAGTCCAACTCCCTCACTTTACAGGCTGGGACCCAGAGAGGTCAAGTAACTCATCCAGGGTGACAGAGGCCCCTTAACTGGCAGAGCTGGGCCTCAAACTTGGGCTCTCTGATTTCAAGTCCAGAATTCTTCCCCTAGCATCTCATTTTTTTCTTCTTCCTTTTTAAAAAAATTCTTTTTTATAAGTAAGCAAAACTAGAAGAGGAGACTATACCGAAGAAAAAGAAAAGATTATTTTTTTAAAATAGTTTTCTTTGCTGAATATTCATCCCCTCTGATGTCCAAACTTCCCTATGATGCATCCCTAGCACTGGATTTAGAGTCAGAAGCCCTCTATTCAAGTCTTACCTCTGACATTCCCTAAGTGTGTGACCTTAGACATGTTACTTAATTATCTGAGCTTCATTTTATGCATCTACGAAATGAAACTAATTCTCTTGGGCAAAGGATGTCAAATGTGAAAGCTGTCTGTCACACAAACAGAAAGACAGTGATGTCTCGTTAAAAGCATGTCTTTTTCTGGTTCCACCCACTTCTTGGGGGGGGGGGTGTAAAGGTACTTCTGACTAATATTTTCGAGTCCACCTCCTCCGTCCTGATCTCAATTAATAACCAAATGAAATACTAGGAGGACAGAAAAAAGAGTAGCATGTCAAGCACCAAGTAAGGATCTTCAAGAGTTTCACAAAAGGATACAAGTATACTTAACAAAGTATCTCATTTCTATTCCTTCTCCCCCCACCCCCAGCTTAATGAACAGATTCAATAATCTTAAATCTCAGTGATAATGGCAAATCTTCACCCACATCACATATGCTGGGAGCCTTCAGAAGGTGCCATAAGACAACCTACTTATCCTCTGAAGGCCAATTCAAATATCACCTCCTCTAAGAAGCCTCCAAATAACACCAGACTGTAAGCCTCAGGAAAGTAGGAATCCTGTCATCTCTCTTCCAGGATTTAACAATGCTCTGCCCACAATGAAACTTAAAATGCCTGAAGATCAACACCTTATTGACAAAACTCATTTACGAATCTTGTATATGTGTGTGTATCAAACTAAAGGCTATATCAGGTTACTAAGTGGGTTTTTATCACATAAGGCTTTATTTTTGCAAAGAAAATATTTACTACAAAATGTATATATAAATTACTGTGCAGCATAGCCATACCAAACAAGATTTATTCCAATAAAGACCAATTCTATTAACTGTGATTGTTCTCATTTCCTACCAATAACAAACACAAAAATGTGAATGGATGACAAATGACCTAAGTGCATTCACAAAAATGGCTGGGAATCATTTCACCAGCATATGTAATACTGTGTCAATAGCACACATTAAGTAAACTCCAGATTTACACCTGCAACTTCATTTTGGGGGAAATAAAAAGTAGGAAAAGGCCATTTCTTAGAAGGAGGTGGAGGATGGAACTGCACATTCCTGTCCTTCTATATCCTCCACTAATCCAGAGTGAATCAAACCTCTCTCCTCTTCACCACCACCAAAGAAGAGAGGGCACACATGCAGCCACTGACATCCTGGTCTTCCACTTAACACATTTTCCCTTTCAAGGCATTCTTCCAATCCACATCAAAAAAAAAAAAAAAAAGGATTACAAGCTTGTGGATAAGTCACCCAGAAGAGGTATGGCACTCATACTCCATTCACCTCACTCTCTACTTTCACT
>CM053583.1:18783501-18814638 GCA_028627135.1 Pseudochirops cupreus | reverse complement strand
AATGTCTTTCGATTTTCTCTGCAACCCTAGACCTTAGTACAGTGTCTGCAACGTAGTAGGCATTTTTTTTTAAACTTCCTGTTCTCAACACTTAAAAATGATCCTACTCACACTTACAAACGAAGTCCTTCTACCAATATGCATCACTGTCCCAGCGTTCTAGCCCTCGCATCCATCCCTTCAGTTACAAAGAGATCCGACACTGGGGACCAAATACAATGGTTCATACATGCTGTAACAGACAACCCCAGAAAGGCTGAATGATTCGATCTGCAAGAGGAGCCATTTTCCCAAAACAAGAACCACATCCAAATCTCACTGGCCCAGTTCTCCAACTCCGGAAACGAAGTCCCACCAGAGTCCTTTCAATTGCTGTGGCACAGTGCTGGGGGCTGGGGCAGAGAGGATGCCAATTCCCCAAAGCCGGGCTGTAAACACACCGGTCTCAATCCCGCACACAATTCCAAAGCAGCCCCTTAACTGCCTCCCTCCTGCACCTATTTCCGGAGGGAGGGGACTCGACTTCTGGGAAGCATCAGGGCATGGGAAGTGGGGGGCAACCAAGCAAACAAACGAAAACAAACAGTCCCCCGTGCACTCCTCACCCACCCTTCGCTGGCTTCCAGCCTCGTGGGGCCAGGACTGGGTGGCTGACCCCCAGCGCAGGGTGGGCAGAAACATTTTAAAGACCAGGGTCCTAAGGGCCCCAACTCCCGGCTCACGGGAGCCTAACCCGGGTCGGGTCGGGCAGTGTAGACGCGCCCGGGAGGAGACGGAGGCGGCGGCCGCGCGGGGGGTCACGGCGTGGCCAAGGGGTGGGGAGCGGCTCACGTGGGGGAAGGGGGAGGAGCGCGGGCATGAAGCCCGGCAGGCCCGAGGGGGGACGGGGGCAGCGCTCCCCGGGGGCAGACGCATGCGGCGCCGGCCCCAGCTAGGCCGGGGGCTAGGAGCGGCCGGCGGGAGGAAGGCCCCGTGACCCGGACCCGCCCCGCGGCGCCTCCTAGTCCGCCAGCCAGCCCGCTGCCCGCCCGGCCGAGGCCCGTTATCCCGCCGGGGCCAAACTCACCTGCAGCTGCACCTGCGCCCGTCGCCGTCGCTGCCGCCGCCGTCTCCTCCTCAGCCGCCGCCGCCGCCGCCTCGCTGAGGCCCAGTCCCCGGGGAACCTCCGCGTCCCGCCGCCGCCGCCACCGCCGCCGCCGCCGCCGCCGGAGCCGGACACCCCAAAATGGCGGCACTTCCGGCGCCTACCACCGGGAGACGAGGTGGGGGGGGAGCGGTGAAAGGAATGAACCACCGCGGCGCCGCCCTGAGCTCTGTACACCCCCGCGCGGGGTTAAATGGAAAGGACGGGGGTGGGGAGAGGAAGAGCTCTGCAGCTCCCCCTGGGGCGGGGGAGTGGAGAAGCAGCTCCTTGGACTGAGATCCTGAGCCACTGGAAGAGAGTGAGCTTGGGTCTCCAGAGGCCCGGGTCACTGAACCCCGGACACTCACGGTGGGTCTTGCTTAAACTGGACAGAGACCATCTGGTCCAGACTGCTGTTGATCGTGAATCTCCGACAAGTGGCAGTCCAAACTCTGCTTGCAGACTTTCAGTGATGGGGAACTCACTACCTAGCAAGACAACCCAGTGCATTTTTTTAAGTTTCAAATATACATATTGAATATATGTATACATATATACATATATATGTATATTCTCTTTCTCTCTCCTCTTTCCCCCCTTAATGAAAAAAAAAAAGGAAAAGCCAAGCCCCTGCAACAAATAAGCGTAGTCCAGCAAACCAGATTCCCACACTGGCCAGGTCCAGAAATGTGTGTCTCCCGCTTCCTTAGTCCATCGCCTGCTGTCAGGGTATAATAGTTGCCAACACTGCATTTTGGGATAACTTTTAGTATTAAGAATTTGTCCTTCCCCCGTCACCGCAGCGCAAAATGAGTTCGGTGGGGAATGGCAGGGGAGCTCACATGTACATGTAATGGTTACATTAAAAACAAGTCCAAGCTGGTGGGGAAAGAGTGGGCTACAGGGATCGGGAAAAGCTTCAAGCAGAGGGTGGGACTTGAACTCATCTTTTGTAGGAAACTAGGAATTCTAAGACTTGTGGGTAAGGAGGGCATGGGGAAAGGTGTGGAGATGGGAAATGAAGATTTCTTTCCGAGGAACAACCACAAATCCAATTTGGCTGGACCACGGAGTGCCTGAAGAAGGGGAGTGATGAGGGATAGAAAGAAGATTGCCTGAATTAGAGAACAGCAGTTGGAATAACCCTTAACTTAGACTTTTTCCCCTGGAAACTGTGTTTTACAGGATTTTTCTGAAACAGCACAATGCTAAATACATAAGCCCCTAGTAAATATCTCTTAAGTGGTCCCCCAACTTCGTGAGGGCTGAAAAGTGGGCTCTGAAAGTTAGTGAGTCAATAAGCATGTATCGTCTCCTATGTGCTAAATGCCAGGGGCCCAAAGAAAGGCAAAGGAGCCCGTACTCTCAAGGAATTCACGGTCAGATAGGGAGGACAGGTAAACAAACTTTCAAACAAGACGGAATAAATTGGGATGATCAGAGAGGTCAGGCGCTAGGATTCAGGGAGATCGGGTGGGATTAAAGCCCTCATCTAGCCATACTTTGGACAGTTAGACTGCAAAGGAAGAAAGCTGCCTCTCTGTGTAAACAAGGGTTCTTAACCTTTTGGGTGGCATGGACACCTTCGGGTGTCTGGAGAAACCTAGAGAGCCCTCAGAATACTATTTGTTGCCTATACTTCACAGTCGAAGGAAATGCTCATTTTCAGTTCAACAACAGTGAAGTTAAAGATGAAATCTTTCCCCATCCACATTTATGGTACCTCTCTGTGGACCCCAGGTTAAGAATCCCTGATTTACAGGAATAATCAAGGACTCCACAACAAACAAACACAGGAGCTCCTGGCAGTGATCTGTTATAATATTGGTTTTCCAGCATAGTTTCCAAGGAGTCCATAGCATTTCCGGGAAACAACAGTCTCTTTGGGCCACGTGGTTATTTACAAAGTAAAAAGCAGCTTTAGATAAACAGTTGCACTTGAAAGTCTGCCCCAGATACTTAGTAGCTGGGTGGCCCTGGACAAGTCACTTAACCTTTTTCCCTCAGTTTCCTCAACTGTTTACTTAGGATAGTAATAGCACCCATCTCCCAGGGTTGTTGAGAGGATAAAATGAGATATTTATAAAGCACTTTGCAGACTTAAAAGTCTATAGAAATGCTACCTGCAGTTATTCACATGGTACTTTTCAAATTTCAAGAGTTTTAAAACACATTCAGTCCAGATACAAAGAAGCCTCAAGTGAAATGTAACAAATATTAACCTGAAGGCTCGTCTGATTGCTTCTGATCAAGTCTCAACCCACTTCTACTTAATTCAGTTCAACAAAAGTTAAATGCCTACTACACGGAGGGCATTGGACTAGCCACTACACTGTCTCTGCTTTCAGGGAGTCTCCATTATCCTATTTGGGCTCCTAGCTCCCAGGTTCTTCCCTCCCCAATCCATACTTGTATATAGCTTCCAAATTATTCTTCCTAAAATACTAGCTTGACCATGTGACTTCCCTGCCCAAAAAACTCTGGTGGTTCTCTATTTTTTTTTGTATTATATAGCACATATAATTATATTTTTTGTTATTGTAACATATTTGTCATATTATATTATATTTTATAGAGTAAACCCCCAAATCTTCTGCTTGGCTTTAAAACCCTTTGTGATCTAGCTCCATTCAACTTTTTTTTGGAGGAGGGAAGGCAGGGCAATTGGGATTAAGTGATTTGCCCAAGGTCACATGGCTAGTAAATGTTAAGTGTCTGAGGTCACATTTGAACTCAGGTCCTCCTGACTCCAGGGCCAGTGCTCTATTCGCTGCCCCCTAGCTGTCCCCATCCTACTTTTCTAGACTAGTTTAACATGAATCCTTTTCACTTACTCTGCATCCCAGTCAAACTGGCTTATTAAGCCAGTCCTTAAACTCTATTCATCTCCCAGCTCCACACCTTTACATAAGCTTTTCCCTTTTGACTGGAATGCATCCTCTCTGCCTCTGCACCTTAGAATCCTTGGCTACCTTCAAAGGGCAGGTCATGTGCCCCCCCCCTTACTATCCTCACCCTTCTTAAATAACTATATATACATATGCATATATATGTAATATATTTAATGCATATGTATACATATGCAATATATTTATACACATATACACAAATATACACATATGAGTGCGTATATGTGCACACTTATTTATGTCCTATATTTCTGCTCCCTCCCCCCCAAAAATTAAGCTCCTCAAAAGTGGGAAGAGATTTTCACATTTTTTTGGTTTTGGTTTTGTTCATCCAACGGAGCATGGTGCCTTACAAGCAGTAGGCTCTTCATAAATATTTGTTGGATTGAGATTGAACTGCTCTAGTTCAGGAGAGCCCTCTATGGTTTACTGTGCTGGGTGTTGCCTTCACCTACATTTTACAGGGTGATGAGTCCTCATTAGTGCTCATTTACACACAGGCTCACTTGTGAATAATAAAGGTTCCTGTTCAGTTCTTGCCTAGGGGAGCATATTTTAAACAAATGACAGGTATCCTGGCCAGGATAGTGATATCTCAGAAGAACCAGATAATTGATTTTTTTCCCCGTCATTTACTTCTCTATTCCTCTTTTGCCACAGAAAAGAAGGATAGAGGGAGAAAACTGACAAGGAAAAATTACCCTGACATTCCCAGAGACTTTAACAACTCAACAAAACAAACCAAATGTTTTACCCTTAACGAGACAAAACCAGTTAAGAGAGGGGATCCAGGAGTCCGGAGCAGGAGGTTCGTTAGGCTGGGTCTATTACGTAGAAGTGATCACTTTGTGGGAGGAAGAGAAAGACATTAACCCGCCAGTCACCAAAGGCTCACTTACGAAACTGGGAGCCAGGCAAGAAAAAAATAAAACGCTACATATTTAACACGTAACTAGATAGGTGCACGCACACCTCAGCCGGGTGCACTGAGTCTCTCTGGTCCAAGGACCAGATGCACTTAACTGGAGGCGGAGAAAACAGGAGGGCGGGGAAGGTGGTGGGAGGATCCGCGGACGGGGTGGGGTTTGCCTTACGAGATAAGAGCTCCTCCTACTTCGGTTGGCTTCTAGGGAACCATTTTGCGGGATTCATTGCAACCATTTTCCCGGCTTCTGAAACCACCTTTAAAATGCCAGCGTTCAGCTCCGAAGAAAGCGCTCATCCAGGCGCAGGTTCTGGTGAGTGCTCGCATTGCAAAGCCTTGGCAGAGAGCAATGGACGGAACAGTGATGGAAGCCGGCCTCCCATGATCGCGGGTTGGCGAAGTCTGCTGGGAAAGAGACCTGAACTAGAAGAGAAGTTTGCAAGGCCAGTGGTGGCATAGTAAAGAAAGACAGGTGGGGCCATGTATGTGTTGAGACCTCACTGAAACAGGACCTGATTCGGAAAGAGCTGTGGGCTGATAATCGGTGATTTCGAAGAACCTTCCTGCTACCTCTCCACCCTCTCATTTAGTCCTGACTGCCTCGGAAAGCTGTGTGACCCTGAACCAGAGGTTTCTTGTCCCCCTGTAAAATGGTGAGGTTGGATTACAAACAGGAGTTCTTAACCAGGGGTTCACCAAAAAGGTCACAGGATAGATTTCAGGAGATCTGTGAATTTGAATGTGAAAAAATTTCATCGCTATCTTCATAAACCTCTAACTAAAAATGAGCGTTTCCTTTACATGATTCTAAGAAGGGGTCTATAGACTGCCAAAGGAGTCCAGGACACAGAGGGGCCTAGATCCCCTGACCTAAAGAATTTCTAAAGTTTTTTCTAGGGGCAAATCCTAGGATTCAGTTAGAAGACTGCTAAGCCAAGAATAGGTGGGCTCTTAGGATTGGAATCATGAGAGGGCCTGTCCAGGTCAGTATGCAATTCAACACACTATCTCTACACTCTTTATTCAGGGACTGCCTCAAAAAGAAGCTGAATCATAGGTCCACAGATAGGGAACTAGAAGGCCATCTAGTTAACACCCCACCCCTATTGATGAGGAAACCGAAGTCCACCCAGGTGATGGGACTCCTCCAAGATTAAATAGATAAGTAAGCTGTTAAGAGACTGCAGCATAACAGGCTGCAAGTTTTGAGGCCTTTTCTTCAGTCGTGTTTAAAATGGTGGGGTACTATTATAAGGAGTCAACCTTTTTATGTTCTGTGATGAATAATTTTTGTTTTTTAAGTTTATGTTTTTAGGGAAATGAGTTCACAGACACGTACAATCATTTACAATCTTTTTCTTTTGCCAAGCCTATTTCCTAGAATCCCTTTTCCCTTCCTAACTCAGGTTAAGAGCCATTTCTGGGAAAAGCCCTCCCTCAGCACTTGAGCTGCTAGGAAGAAAGCTTTTGAGTAGAGACTGTTTCATTCTTGTACTTGTAACTCTAGCACACAACAGGTATTTAATAAATGTTCAGTGACTGAGAGTTCTCTTTCTTTGCCCTTCTATTATTTTGTGCCTTGTCTCCTTCGATAGAATATAAGCTCCCACTGGACCAGGACTGTTTATTGTTTTTGTAAGCCCACTGCCCACTGTGTAATAGGCAATGAACAATTGCTTACAGATCGTTTCGTTCTTTCTTTCATTTTTGTTCTTACATTTTAATACTCTTTCTTATTAAGGGAAGCTTCAATAAAAATATTTTAAAAGATAAAATCAAGTTTGAATTGTTCAGTAAGATGCAACAATGAAGCGTCTCCTATGGTAAGAACCATGTCAGGGCACCTTTCCTCAGTACTTACTCTCTCTCCCTTAACCCCTAACGACATTCCTACCAACCACACCCCAGTAAAACACGCGTTCTTTAAGGTGGTACTTTCTCTCTCTGCGTTTCCTGCACCCCGCTTGTGGTATGTGTATAGGAGGTGTTTGGCTGCCACACAGAAAGTTCACTGAACGCGTCCTGTTTCTCTCTGCTCGTCTTCTTTCTGTTCACATTTTCGGGAGGATGGTGGTAACTAGAGAGAGCCCAGAGGAGGGTACCGGGACGAAGGGCCTAGAGATCGTGGTGAAGGAGCTGGCTCTAGTCTTTGGCTCTCCCCTTAGGGGACATAAAACAAGTTATCGGAACAGTTATTTAAAAGAAGAAACAGACATCGGCTGCGCTTGGCCGCAGAGGAAAACCGGGAGCTGTGGGGAAGCCGGAGCGGAGGTCCATCCCCAAGCGTGTTCCACCTCCGCAGGGAAAGTGTCCTTCCAGGACACCTGCCTAACCCTGGTCGCGTGAGTCGCGGGTCCCCTTCGCTCTGGTTCTGTCGACTCTTCCTTCCTTTCGTCCCCGTCTTTCGCACGCCGGCACCTAGACTGCCTCCTGCAGTTTCTCTCGGTTTCCTTTAGGCCACCGCCTTTCTTCCTCTCGATTGGCCCGCGGGTCTGCCCGTGTCCCTCGGGCTCTCCCGGCGGGCCTTCCCATTGGACGAAGCCGGCGCGAGGCCGCGGGGGGCGGGCCCGTTCCTTTTCCGGATCCCGCCCCCATGCCGCCGGTGCCCGCCCCCTCGCTCTCCTCCGGGGCCTCCTCCGGGGCCACCGCCCAGCCCCTTCAGAGGCCGGTCTTGGACTCGGCCGCCGGCTCAGACGGCTTGCAGCCGCCTAGTCTGCTATCGCTGCCCCCGGGCACGTCATCGGGCAGCTTCGAGTTTAACAAGGAGCTGGCTCGGGAAGTGCGGGGGCGGCGGCGGAGCTGGGTCTTTAGACCAGGCCGGAGCCGGAGTCCGGATCTCCAGCCGGGGAGCCTGAGCTCGGATCCCAAGTCAAGCCAGAACCCAGGCTCCTCGCGCTGGGCCCACACCGACATGGCGGCCTCGACGGTTCTGGGCGCCGGCCTGGCGCGCATCCTCTTCTACCCGACGCTGCTGTACACGCTGGTGCGCGACAAGGTGTCGGGACCGGGCCACCGCGATTTGTACCACCGCATCGACTCCACCGTGCTGCTGGGCGCACTGCCGCTGCGCAGCCTCACGAACCAGGTGAGGGGGGGGGAAGGGGAGGGAGCGCGGCCTGCCCCCCCCTCCGCACGCTGCTGCCCTGGCGCAGCCACTGCCCAGTCTTACACGCCGGCTGAGAGGGAGGGGGGCCCGAGGGGAGCCCGATTTCTCCCGGTCGTCCTCGCACGCCCCGTGGGGGGCGGGATGGAGGCCGGCGAGGGGACGGGCCGGTCCGAACACGCGAAGTGGCGGCGGGGGATGGGGCATGGGGGCCAGGCTGCGCGGGAGGGGCCTGGGCTGGCCTTGGCCTCCGAGATCGGGAGCGGGTTGCTGGAAGGGGCCTAGGATTGGAACTAAGCCGGGATCTTTAAGGAAAAGGTCCTCGCTCCAGGGCTGGAAGGGACCCTAAAGGTCGTCTAGGCCAAAGTGATTCGCTCCAGTTCACCAGTTCCTGGTCTCCGAGGGAGATCTGAATCCAGGGCTTCATTTCACTACACTTTCCTAAAGAGTTCAGCGCTCCCATTTTTTAGAGGTCCGGAAAAAGGGAAATGACTTCTGCTGCGTCAATCAACAAACATGTCCAGTTTACTGTATGCAAGGTTCTGTGCTAGGGACTGCCCTCGGGGAACCTGGCCCTCCAGGTCAAACAGATATTTAAGTGGGATTTGAACCTCGGATCCCGTTTGCCACCAGAGACTTCGGGCATCTCCACCCAATAGAATAAGGAGTTTGCTTTTTTGTGCAACGCACAGGGGATGGAGATAAGATGGGGGGGCGCGGGGAGACCCTGTATTCGGGGAGCTTTATATGCTACTGGGAAATGAACTAAACTTGTACAGAAAATCCCAAGAGCTGTCCAAAGTGAAACTGGCAACTTCCCGAAGTAATGGTCTTCTGCAAAAAACTTTAAGACCTCGAGGTCTGAGGTGTGTTAAATGACCTGTGAGGTCACATCGAACTCAAATTCTGTTAACATTTATCAACACTTTACTGTGGACAAGGCCAGGTGCTGGAGCTGGGCCTACAAAGAAAGAAGCAAGTGCAGGGAAAGAACATCAGATTTGGAGTTCGGCAACCTAACCTTGGACAAGTCACATCCTTTCCACAGGCCTTAGTTTTTTCATTGGCAAAATGAGATTGGACTTACTAAATTCTATGATGGGGACCCCCCAAAAGGTAGAAAGAATGCTAGAGGGAAATTCGAAAAATGTCTTGGGTTTCTGTTTTCTTTCTACAGCTGATAGAGAAGGAGAATGTCCGGGGAGTGATCACCATGAATGAAGAATATGAGACGAGGTTCCTGTGTAACACTTTTGAGGTGAGGGCTTCAGGAAATAAATCCCACCAAAACCTGACAAGCATAGCTCTTACCCAAGTTGTACTCGGGACCTGGGTGGTGTTTTTCAGATATTGAGGTAGAAAACAGTTGGACTGAAGGAACATCTACAGAGAATGGAGATTGTTCAGGGCCATAGGACCCTACACTGTGCTGACTGACCTTGGACTATGCAGTTAGAAATTTCTTCTACCTAACAGAAATCAAGAGTGTCTTAAAGTCCCATTCTCTTTTAAATTTAACCAATTTAGATTGTAGGTAGGAGAGAAATTATCTGGAAATGGCATTTTGAAAGCAAATTTATTAGTTTAAAATGACCACATTTATTGCAGAGTTGTACACAATGTAATATTCAGATCCTGTGACAAAAATTGGCACTGTTTGATGAGAATATAAACCAGGTCCTTTGTTAAACAAAATTTAGGTCCACGCTGGTTGTTAAAAGATGATTCGCCGTTCTTACTAGACAGATTACAGATTGTTTCTATCATCTCTACAACCCAAGTTACTAGGAAATTTGAAGATTCTACAAGGACTTTGTAGATCCTACACTGTAGAAACATATCTTCATGATAATAAAGTGATAAAATGATAACCTGCTCCACATTAGTTTTGGGAGAACATGAGTCTGTGGAGAATGTTTTAAATTAGAAATACTCTAGAGCAGGTGTGGGGAAGCTGCAGCCTCGAGTCCACATATAGCCCCCAGGTCCTCAAGTTCAGTCCTTTGACTGAGTCCAGAACAAATCTTGACTCAAAGGACCAGATGTGATGGCCTAGAGGGCCACATGTGGCCTCAAGGCCAAGTCCCTGACTATAGAGCCTTTGCTGGGCTGCCCATCTGGAAGAGTGCTTAACATAAGCAAGTTAGCAATCTAAAATTTTGTTTCTGGCTTGCTGACTCCTTAAGGAAAGCTATTTTTCAAAAGACCTGAGTAACTTTAAAGCACATTTTTAAACGTTCTGAGATCTTCTTGGACTTCTTAAAGAGCATTTGCCTCAAAAATCATTAGCCTGATGTTAAAAATAAGTATTAGTCTTGTCAGCTGTAGGGCAAGTGAGGGATATACAATTCCTACAAAGTTCAGATTTGGAAACAAAGCATGATTGATTACCCTATGTAAAATGAATATTAATTTTTTTGAAAAATCAGTCTCCAAAATAACATTGTATTATTTATGGCTTTATGTTCATTTAATCAAAGTTTTTAAATTATGGCCATTTTACCATGTTTTAGGGTTTTCCAAGTAGGACTGAGACCTGATTAAGTATATACTTATAAGTATGCTCAGAAGTCTTAAAGCAAAAATAAAATTGCCAAGATACCATAAAAGCCCTTCCTGTTTGCATATTTTCTGTCTTTCAAGTAAGAATAATATGCAAAGACTGGTGTGTTGATTTTCATTTGAAAATGCAATTTTCTAGTTAATTTATGCACTCTCTTCCTTTTCCTAACTCTACTCCCCTCCCCCCAGTGGGAAAACTTCCATACAGGTTTAGAGAATCTGTGAAATAGTTCCATAAAAATCTTTTAATATGATTGTATATGTATGGCCAATATCAGATTATATGCCATCTTGGGGAGAAGGGACAAAATTTGGAACTCAAAATTTTATGAATGCAAATACTGAAAACTAAAAATTAATTAAAAAAAACTCTTGTAGAAAAAATTTTTTCAAAGATAGTTCATAAATCCAAGAAACCATTCAGGTGCCGGGATGATCCAAAGACAGAATCACACAATTCTACAACTATTAGGTATTCTATAGTGGAAAACTCTGTAACACAAAATTAAAATAGCCAAGAGGCATTAAAAAAAAGATTGTGTTAAATCTTTAAAATGTTTCCACTGTTAAAGAGTAAACTCTTCTTTCATTAAATATTAACAACATAGGATCAGCCATCTTGGAGACCTTTATGCAAAAGGCTCGTGTCGTACAGAACAAGTAATGTTAAATTTTACTTAGACAACGTTAAAGTTAACCTTGGTAATTATCGTGTTTTGTTCTGCTGGATCTAGTGTGATCACCCTCATAGACTGGCACCCACAGTCTGTTTCATTTTCTTTCTCTACTGCTGGAATTGGTTCCAGGAATGGAAAAAGCTTGGAGTAGAGCAGTTGCGTCTCAGCACAGTGGATATGACTGGAGTCCCAACTTTGGAAAACCTAAAGAAAGGTGTCCAGTTCACACTAAAGTACATGGCACTGGAGAAATGTGTCTATGTTCATTGCAAGGCTGGGCGCTCCCGAAGTGCCACCATGGTAGCAGCCTATTTGATACAGGTAGGAGATTGAGCAGAATTCCATCCAAACCCTTGCAGGGACCCCATCACAGACTTCAGACCTGGCCTAATAGACCACTGTGGCAAAAGAAGGGAGCCACCCAAGAGAAAGTGACCAGTCAGAAATCTAGCAAAGGCAGATAATTAGCTCACCCCTTAGAGCGCACTTCAGGCTTCTTCTCCCAAGTAGAAAGAGGAAAGTTCTGAGGCCTTCTCTCCTAGCACCTACTAGGGCTTTCCACATAGAAGTCACTCAACAAATGCTTATTCAGTGAATGAATGTGTTTCTGTGTCATGAACTGATAGAGCACATGGAACTTGAAGAAGAAAGAGAACAATGTTTTCAGGGCAGCAGTGAGTCCAAGGACAGTTCTTTTGGTTCTACCGATTAGCTGTGGGTGGGAGAAATGTTTCACATATGCCTTCTGCTCAAGAGTTTCAGGAAAACAATACAGGCCTAAAGAACAAGGACCTGAACTATCAGGAAAGGGCTTCAAAGGGATCCTGGCTGTCTCTATTTCTAATCTAACTCAACAGCCTTGACATAAAGCCATGACAGAAATATTGTTTTTAATTGTCTTGAGGGATTTCACAGAAACATCTCCCGTCTTGCCTGGCTCTCCTTGAAACTCAGTCCCTTGTTTTGGAAAGAGCAGGCTGGCAGTTCAGGCTCCTCTCCATGATTAGAGTACATTGCGTTGCAACCCTACCAGCCCACAGAGGTTTGTTAAAGTAAGAGCAAGTTTATGAAATTAGACACAATGATTACTTACCTGCCAAGGAAAATCCAAGACAATCTTCAAACTGTGTGCACAGAGAAACCTGCAACATAAAATGCCTCTAAATAAAGTTCAGTTCAAAAATGACTTGAGAGAAAAGTAGTCCCTAGTCCCTTACCACCTGATCTTTGGGCTTGGGCAGAGACACTCCTCTCCGTTCATGCCTTTCTCACTTTTCTTTTGCTCGAGGTATACAAGTGGAGTCCAGAGGAGGCCGTGAAAGCTATTGCCAACATCCGTTCCCACATCCATATCCGACCTCGGCAAGTAGAAGTCCTCAAGGAATTTCACAAACAGGTCATGGCTGAAGCAGAAAAAACTAAGGCTTCCCAAGAAGTACCAGCTCATGAATGAAACAGGGGGACTGGAAAGAACTCTTTAAGACTCTGCTGCTAATTACAGAATTTTTAAAAAGCATTCAGGGAACCCTAGGGGCTTTAACACATAATAGACAGAAAACCATCCTACTCTACCAGAAATGTGGCAAAGGATGGATAACCATCC
The DNA here is from genome assembly GCA_028627135.1 of Pseudochirops cupreus. Taxonomy (NCBI): domain Eukaryota; kingdom Metazoa; phylum Chordata; class Mammalia; order Diprotodontia; family Pseudocheiridae; genus Pseudochirops; species Pseudochirops cupreus. Next base: position 18,801,736 of record CM053583.1, on the reverse strand, counting down.
CTTTTGTCTGCTTTGTTTTGCTGCAGTCTCAGAAAACTGTTCATGCTACAACAGAAACTAAGTGTAACATCAGTTCTCAGTGGATTTTTATCTTTTTACTACATAAGGGCCAAAACTTCTATTTGATAAGTATATAGTGAGGCCCCATGTGCCAAACATTTTTCTTCTTAGTGTTTGTCACTGCAAAGCATCTTAACCCTGGGAAAGGGGAAAAGAAAGACCTTAGTTCTTGACCTTCACAGATATCTTTTTACAAGCTCTTGATCTTGGATGAGAGAGAATGTCACACTGGCAAGTCTTTGGCATGTAGTCACTTGGCTTTGGGAGTTGACCCATTCAGTGGTAGACACAAACACATATATGTGCCACCAAAGACTTTTATTACATGAACAGTCCTGGCTTTTGCCTGGGTTCACAGCCTCTATAAGAACAGAGGCTATTTCCACGTTGGAAAAATAGTTTCTGCTACGGATCAGAAATTTAATCTTTGCTCCAAAGATAGTCACAGGGTAACCTAGAAGTAAGTGCCATTTACTTTGATAGATTTGAAGATAGCACAGAGAATTTCAGATCGTTATTGTGGCCCCTGAAGAGCAGCCAGGCAATACCTAAGGCTGAATCCCTCACTAAAACCACAGATCAGAGCCTGAACAAAAACTGCACACTCTGTTTTCTTTAGTTCACAAAGAAACAGCATCCCTTCTATCGCTTCAATTCCAGGGGGAAAAAAGGCCCTTGTAGGCCCTAGGGTGAGGGGCCCTTACATTTAACACTGTTCAGAGGGAAGCCTGTGCCAAAAAGATTTAGGAGCAGCTCTGTCTAAACCAAGCACAGAAGTGCCTGGGGACTGCAAACAGCAGGCTAGTCTACCCTTAATTCCAAGTGGAGGTCCAAGATGCTTCTGTGTAAAAAGCCCCAAGGAGAACTGTAGCCTACTCCAGCTTGGTGAGCAGCAGAAGGTAGCATAGTGGTCTTAGAGACAGGTTTCCTTGGAACAGGCCAGGGTGAGGAAGAGAAGGAAGTGACCTGGGGAAAAGGAGGGCGTGGTAGTTCTCTACTCCTTTCTGCAGGGCCTTAGGCCAATACAAATTGCAGGTTGGTAAGTAACACCTTGATGCCACTGGTGACTGTTAGAGCTGAGGTGGCAGGGTCAAGTTTGTAAGTATTGGCATCCCCCTTTTTGTAGTGGTCCCGGAATACATAAATACTACCATTGCAGCTGGCAATCTTCCAGAGGGAGGGAGCTGAACTCCAGGCCTCAGGAAGGCAAAGCCGGGTAAAGCTGTCAAGCAGCGGGTTGTAGCACACTAGGGAGTCCCCTTCTGCTACGATGAACACCAGGTCCTTGTGCACAGCGGCATGCATGTGGCCTGCAAAGGGCAGCAGGTAGGGTTTCACGTGGCATTTCTCTGTCTCCGTATCAAAGCACTGGATAAGCCGAGAAGGTTTTGTGAAGAAATCCAGGTCATTCTCCTCACCTCCTAGCAGATAGATGATCCCGTTGAGATTGGCCCCAGCAGCTCCCGATACTGCCACCTCTAGCTGGCTAGTCTCTGTCCACACATTGTCTCCCACCCGGTAGTAGATGACAGCATTGGAGAGGGTATCTTGCAGGGTCTTGCCTCCTAAAGAGTAGATGGCATCTTTTCCAGGCACAGAGACCAGGGTGTGCTGGAGGCGGTCACGAGGCAAGGGGGCACACCACTCCCAGTCAACAGTTGCGTTGTTGCATTTCCACATCCGTCGAGGGATTGACCCACCTACCACATACAGATCGCCACCATGCTTGCAGGCTGCTGTGATCTGGTGGCACAAGCTGTTCTGGCCACTTACACTGATAGAGTCATCCCCAGCACAGCGCAGGGAGACAGCTAGGGAATGGGTTCGAGATGATTCCTTCCCAATCAGATAAATGTGTACATTCTCTCCGATTTCCTGTTCACACAATTAAAACACAGAAACACTGTCATTCCTAGGTTCCAGCAGAAGGACTGATCCCAATGAGCTCCCCTTCCCACTGCTGTCTTGCTCAAACTCACCCCCATCTGGTGACTATGGGAGCCTCAGCCTGACTTTCCTCCTATTACTTTCTTTCCAGGGCTTTTTATGCTAGAGGAAGAGAGTTAATTGCCTCAGATCTCCAGCTGTTTTCCTGTGGTTGTGAGTGAACTGCAGGGTCTGTGCTTGTGTCAAAGGTTTCCTAAGTTTGCTAACGATCAAGTTGCAATGGAAAGACCACGTTTAGAGAGTGGCTGCACTGATGAACAAGTACTAGCCACATTTTCTTTTTGCTTTTTATCCATCTGGGACAATAAACACATCTCCTAGAGGCCTGAAAAGCCAGGCTTCCCTTGTCCTTCTTGCCTACACTAGGGAGGCCAGAGTGACTGCAGTATGTGAGGGTTATTATAGTAGGTCTTTTAGAAATTTCTTACCTTTAAGCTGGACTTGAGTGATTCTGAAAAACTTTCTCGCTCTTCTTTGTTGAAGTTGACCCAGGTTTCTATTGCCTCCAATGGGTTCTGGGAACGTGGTACTCCATCTGGGGTGGGTGGAACAGAGAAAAAAAGTCTGCCCGATCATTCCACAAGTTACAGCCAAAAGTGTCAGTGACAGAAACCACAACGTTTACCTACCTTTTTCTTAGAAGAAAAAAAAAATCCAGCCTAAAGTTAATCTACTTTGTGTGGTGAAAGTCGGTTTTTATGCCCTAATCTTCCTCCCACTCACAATCATGAACGTGCAAAGCAAGGTTTCTGTTTTAACTCCAAGAACCCGTGTGTTCACCCAAAGCCTACTCACTCTTAAGTTTTTCATTTCAAACATTTAAATGCTGCTAGATCCCTAGGGAAAGATGTTTCCCAAGCATCTGCCGGGCACAAACATTTGTGTTCCTAGCTGCGCCAGTCACTGCGCCCGCATCACCAGGCGAGTTCCGAGACAAGCACAAGGAGGGGGTTCCGGGCACCGGGTCTCCGCCGTGCGCCCGCCTCCCAGGCTTACCTTTGATAATGTCGGTGAGCAGGTGGTGGGGCAGGTGCAGGAACTCCTCGGTGTCCCGCAGCTGCGCCAGGTGGGTCTTGGCGCAGAGCCTGGCCGCGGCGCAGAGCTCTGAGTCGCTGTGCCGGTCGGCCAGCCACATCACCTGCAGGCAGTTCCCCACCTGCACGGTGCGGGCCAGAAAGCGCGAGCACTCCTCGAAGAGCGACGTGAGCTGGTACATGTCGGACACCTCGTAGATCTCCTGCAGCTCGTCGGCGCGCAGCTTCACCTTGCCGTGGTAGATGTAGTCCACCAGCAGCTGGAACACCGACTCGCTGACATCCTGCAGCACGATCACGCGGTTGTGCGCTTCCCGCAGGTTGGACGTGAACATGGACCTGAAGAAGCAGCTCTGGGCCGACAGCACGAGCCGGTGCAGCTGGAACTCGCGGCCCTCCACCGAGATGGTCACGTCGGCGAAGAGCTCTTCTTCCAGGCACAGCTTCATGATGCCCTGGGCCACGCGGCCCGAGTGGGAGCGGTCCTTGAACGTGTAGTTCACGAAGTAGTTCTCCTCCGTGGAGGCCCCGGGCTCCCCGGGCGACTCCATTGCGGCGGGCGGCGGGCGCAGAGCTGCTCTCACCTCGGGCCGGCTGCAAAGCAAAGGCGCGGGCCAGGGCCCGAACGCGCCGGGTTAAAGGGAGCCGGGCCACGGGAGGGGGCGGGGCTCGCAGCTGCGGCTCTTTAAGTGCCTCGCGGGGCCGCCCCCGGCCCCGCCCCCTCCCCTTCCATCTGTCATCGCGCCTTGCCCCGCCCTCCTCTCCTCTCCTGGCGGGGCGCCCCAAGCCGGGGCGTGACACCGGCCCTGGGCCGCCGGACCGGAGGTGGGGGCCGCCCCGACACCCCCCCCTCCCCCTGCAGCTGCTCCGCCTAGCCCTCGCCCGCTCACCTGCGCCTCCCGGTCGCATCCCGTAGCCCGGAACCTCTGGCTCGGCCCCCGCGTCTCCCCGGATCCGGCGCCCGCGCGCCTTTCCGCTTCCGGTCCGTGCCCTTGGCGCTCCGTGTCCTGTCTCGTCCCCTCCGCTCCTTCTCGGAGTCTTGAGCACATGATGGCGGCGGCGGCCGGGGGCCTGCTGCGGGGGCTCGTGGGGGCGGCCGGGGCGCGGGCGCGGGGTGAGCCGGGGGCGGCGGGGGTGCGGGCCGGGCCGGGAGCGGGGGGCGCCCAGGGGCCCCTCAGGCTTCGCTGAGGCCTCGTTTGTGCTTGCAGGGGCGGCGCGCGCTGGGGCCCTGGTGCCCGTGCGGAGGGAGAGCGGCCCGGGGGCCAGCGACGAGGCGGCGGCGGCGGCCCGGAGCCCGCGTGAGTAGCGCCCCTGCCCTGCCGGGGAAACTGAGGCCGGGGAGGGGGCAGTGCCGGGTCACGGACCGGACGTCCGGCCGGTGGAAAGGCCTGTGCCCGCCGCGGACCTTAGGGGGTCGCTGCGTTGTCCGCCAGGGTCATGGGACAGCCCAGAGACGTCCTCCGTTCGGCGTCCTGAAGGGGAAGGAGCGTGGAGTTTGCAGTCACGGGCCCTGAGTTCAGATTTGTCACCACTCCCCATCTGTGTGACCTGTGGGGCTGTTATTTCGCCCCGCCGGCGCTCAGCTTCCTTGTTTCTTGTCGGTTTATTTTTTAAGTGGCTTGGAAGCGTTGTCGAGTTGTGTCTGACTGCCCGTGGGCTTTTCTTGGCGAAGTTACTGGAGTAGTTTGCTGTTTCTTCTTCTGGCATGTCCCCCATTTTACAGATGGGGAGTCGTCGCATTTCCCTCCATTCACTTAAAAGTCAACCTCAGAAATAAGGGTTAAGTGACTTTCCCGGAGTCACCCAGTTATCAGGTGTCTGAGGCAGGATTTGAACTCGGATCTTCCTGATTCCAGGCCCAGTGCTGCTGTGCCTTGAACTGGTGATGTCCAAAGGACCTTTACTTCCTGTGATTCTGTCCTTAGCCCTTAGCATATTGTAAGTGTTAAGGAAATGCTTGTTGACTGACCTAAAACAAGCCTGTGCAGGCCGTACAGTCCTAGTCCTTTCCCTTTCACAGGGAATAGCTGAGGCCCCACCACTGACTGTTCAGAGCACTGAGACTTAAACCCAAGTCTCGAAGTTTACAGGGGATTGCTTTTTACGATGCCCTGTCATAGGGCCTTAAGGAGGGCTAGCTCTTGGTTCCTTTACCAGAGCTGTGGGAGTTGGGAAGAGAAGACATTCAGCTGTGCCAATCAAGAAAGGTTTCTTGAGAGAAAACAAGGCTTTTAGTTAACAAGACCTTGTTATGAAAAGACTACTGGATTTTATACCAGAGCACCCATTTGGGATTTAACTCTCTGCATCGCCTTGGACAAATCATTTAATTTCCTTAGTCTCAACCTCATTTCCCTGCCTAAATCCTATGGATCTTCATTGAATTGCTTACAAACCTAAGCATTCCCACTGTTTGTTTCACCATAATGCCTTTTGGGATGCAGTATGGCTTCCTGACTCACACTTGCCAAGCCTTGAAACTTTCAGGGTTCCCTCTGAGTCACTGCTAAGAAGGCTCCGAGTAAGGCCTTACATGCCATAGCCAACCTGTGTTCTTCCTTCTCTGCACCCATTCCCTTTCCATTTGCCCCCTGTAAAAGTGGGATTTCTTTTTCTTTTTTCTTTTCAGCCACTGTTAAACAGTGGGATGAAGTGACCCATAAGCAACTCTCTGCTTTTGGAGAATATGTGGCTGAGATCCTACCCAAATATGTCCAACAAGTTCAGGTATGGCTGCTCACCATAGATGGTTTTTCATGGCCAGTAGAGTTATTGGCTTCTGACTCAGTACTTAGAGTGAGTGGCTGTGCACAGAGCTTGGGAAGCGCTGCATGTTTACCACCAGCACTTTAGCAAGTCACTTAGCAAACAGTACGTACTTGAGCAGTGACTTTTCCTTGACTCATTGGACCACAGCATGCTTATTCCAAACTCCCACCTGCTCTGCCCAGATGAAATGCCTTAAGCCTGCCTGCAACCTCCTTTCAGAAGCTCTGGATTCCCTTTCCCTGCTTCCCAGGTATCATGCTTCAATGAACTTGAGATCTGTATCCATCCCGATGGAGTTATCCCCGTGCTGACGTTCCTCAAAGATCACACCAATGCCCAGTTCAAGTCCTTGGCTGATTTGGGAGCCGTTGATGTCCCAACCCGGCAGAACCGTTTTGAGGTAGGTGGGGAGAATCAAGAAGATTGGGGAGTTGAAGGAAGAGACTAGTAGTTGAGGTGCCTTGTGTTTGTGAAAGCTTTTTGACAACTGTGAGCAGTATCTGTCTCACTGTGGCGTCGTTATATATTCCTTCGCTTGAGGACTTGAGATTATTTCTGGCTGTGCACTTCCTCCATCAGCAGACCATAGCCTCTCCATGCCTTAGAAAACAGTGCTGTGAGTGCTGTATAGCCACCATGAAAACTCATCCTGCGGCAGTGGCCAGCATTTTGGGAATGAGCCTCCTCAGATTCAGCCCGGTCAGTCTTTGGATGACTTTTCCGCCTTAATAGTACGTGCCGGAGCTTGTGCCAAATGGACCTGGCTTCTGAGAAAGGTTACTCCCCTGCCTCAAAGAGGCATCAGAATAGGAACATAGTGCCTGTTCTAAAAAATCCCACTAACCTTGTTACTTAATGCTCCTGAAATGTGGCCAACTAGACTGCTGTTACATTCTTGTGGTTTTAGTCATTCTTAAATTGGAGCTGCTGCTTTTTTTTTTGCTTTTTTGGAGGGCAGTTGGGGTTAAGTGACTTGCCCAAAGTCACACAGTAAGTGTGTCAAGCATCTGAGGCCAAATTTGAACTCAGGTCCTCCTGACTCCAGGGCCAGTGCTCAATATGTTCACTGCGCCACCTAGCCATCCCAAATCCGAAGCTTCTTGAAACAGAACCTGACCCTGTAAACATAGAACTGCTTTCCATGTAGTATGCATCTACAAGGGGCCTAGAGTCACAGCCTGAAATCAGACTTGTCTCACAGAACTGTTCCTTCTGCATGCTGGACAATATAGGGGGCCTCATAGTAACCATGAATAGGGTTGGGTGCAGCGCCACCTACTGGGTGGGCTTCTAGAATTGCTAAGAGCTGTCAGGAGCTTGGTTTACAGTTGCTTGTGGTTGGAGTGAGGCTTGTGTGAGCTTAGGGAGTCTATAGCCCCTCAAAGTATAGGCAGTTAAGGTAGACCCGGCCACCCTTACACTTGGGAATTCAGGTGCAGCTGAGTGCCTGGAGGTTTTGGACTTGAAGAAGGGAGGAGGGCACAGTAGCTCTTGGAAATGACAGTATTATGACCCTGTTATTCCACACGCTTGTCCAGTTTCAACCTTATTGCTCTTGCTGGAGCCCCTGGTGGGACCCAATTTACTTTTTCCTTTCTGTATCCATTTTAGATTGTTTATAACCTGCTTTCTCTGCGCTTCAATACTCGGATCCGAGTGAAGACGTATGCAGATGAGTTGACTCCTATTGATTCAGCAGTCTCGGTACACAAAGCTGCAAATTGGTATGAAAGGGAGGTGAGTGTGAAAATGAAGTCATGTAGTGAGATGGCCCAGAAACATCCCTAAGCAAAGACCCAGCAGGCAATGTGAACCTGATGTCTGGATGCCTTTTCTTCTAGATCTGGGACATGTTTGGAGTCTTCTTTGCCAATCACCCCGATCTCAGGAGGATCCTGACAGACTATGGGTTTGAGGGCCACCCTTTCCGGAAGGACTTCCCCCTCTCTGGATATGTAGAGGTACTGGAAACCTAGGTTTACTCACTTGTGATTCTGTGATCTGTCAAGTCTAGAATATGTTCTCCCTGAGACAGATCTTCCAAGATCATTCCAAAAGAAGGGCAGGGAGGTCTTCCATGTTCTACTCACCACTCACTTCCTGCTTTTCTCTTGCTCCTGCCCTGCATTGAACACTCCCATCAAAGGTCATTGCCAGCCTAGCCTCAGGAGAGACCTCACAGACCATCTGGTTGAATCCCCTCATTTTACAGAAGAAGAAGCTGAGACCCAAGAGAAGTCTTAGTCTTAGCCTTAGTCCCCCGGCAGAGCCACTGGGGTCTCTGACTTCCAAGCCAGTGCCCTCCTCCACTCCGGATTCCTCTGTGAGGCTGAGGACAGACTCTGACATTAGTCAGCTGCCCTGGGCCAGTAAGGACTTGCCTATAGCATGTCAGTGTTACCTACTTTGCAGCCTGAACCCAGCAGGTTGTGTACCCTGAGGAGGGGCTGACAGAGGTTCCGCACACTTGAACCCACACCCATTGTGCCACCTAATGGGGTAGATGGGTGTAGACTAACAATGCAACCCAGCTTCGCCTGGCTCTGTCACATCAACATTGGTATGACAGATACTTATGAAGCACCTGCTGTGGGCAGGGCACTGTGCTAGGCACAGGGATGCCAAGACACAAAGATGGAATGGCCCCTCGAGGAATTTATATACTACTGGAGGGATATAACTTAGATGCAGTCTGTGAATCAAGTGTTTGTTAGTTGACTACAAACACTATACTAGGCCTTGGGGAGGTCCCTACAAAGAATAAAACAGTCTCTTCTCAAGGAATTTAATTTCTGATGGAGAGACGACATGTACACATGTAAACATAAATTGAATAAGTAGAGAATAAATACAAAGTATTTAACTACATTAGAATTTGAGAGGAAAGGCCCAGGAGAAGGGGAGGTCAGGAAAGGCTTTCATGTTGAAGGTGGTGCATGAACTGTGTGTCTTAAAAGAGAAGCATTCTAAGCAGCAGGAATAAGGAGGTAGTGTAGTCCTGGCCTGGGCCATGGCCAGTGCAAAGGCATGGAGATTGGAGGTGGAGTACTTTGAGGTAGGGGAAGAAGGCTGTTTGACTGGATCTTGGAGTACAGTGTAGGAGTCTTTACAGAGATGCCAGAAAGGGAGATTGGGGCCTAGGCAACAGAGTGTAGCTGGATTAGCCCAGTTCCTCCAGCACAGCTAGAGAAATCAAAGCATCTCCTTTGTGGAGGTGGCCAATAGTATCATCTGCCTGTTAGGCTAAAGAAGACCTGCATTCAGATTCATTCTTTAATATTAGCAAGCTCTGGGACCCTAAGCAACTCCCTCAAGCCCTCTGTCACCTCCTCTGTGAGACAGATGATAATCCTTCCCACACTCCGTCGGGAACTGAGATCGTCTGTGCTGAGTATACCTTCAAGCACTGTGTCCCTCATGTGAAGGATGGCGTTTCATTAGCCCTGGAGTCTTCAGCTTGGTCCACCAGTTTTCAGCAGCTGAAGCATAAAGGCGCATAGTGTCATAGACCTTCCATGGTGGTATTGGAGATGCCAGGCAGGTCTTAGCACAATTTGGTCCCTTGTCATTGCCATGGAGAGAGGATGAAAGGAGAAGGTAGCGATGGAAGGTCTTGGCTTGTGGATCCCAACTGCTGAAACAGGGCCACACCTGTGGCTGAGTGGAGGGCATGGCCCTCCTGGCATCCGTGTCACCCTCCCTTTGCTTTCTGCAGGTCCGCTATGACGATGAGGTGAAGCGAGTTGTGGCTGAGCCAGTGGAGCTGTCCCAGGAGTTCCGCAAGTTTGATCTGAACAGCCCCTGGGAGGCTTTCCCAGCCTTTCGCCAGCCTCCAGAGAGCCCCAGACTGGAGGCTGGAGATAAGAAACCTGAAGCAAAGTAGCTTCTGGCAAGAGCAGAGCCTGCCTTGTACCTGAATATGTAAATAAAGTCTCCTACCTGGACTTGTGACTGCCTCTTTATTAGTACATATGAAAGCCCAGGTGAACCTTCCAATGTCCTTTGTTTAGAGATTGATGTTGATGAGCTTGAAGAAGTGATGGGGAGTGTCAAGAAGCTGGGAGTTAATCTCAGCAGGTTGAAATTAATCAGCCATGCACCAAGGGTCCAACAAGATCCAGTCTCAGTTCAAAGAAAGCCATGGCCTGAGCAAGATTTGGTTGTGTTCAGGAGATGAGCCGAAGAGCGGACTAGCACTGGCTAAGGACAGTGACTGATCTGTTAGACCCCAGAAACAGCTCCAGCTCAGGTGATTTATCTCCAAGGATCTGGTAGTCCTGAGTTACTGGTCTTGGCTGGTAAACTACTTTTTTTCAGTCCAATGAGAAACATCTTGTCCCACCCACACTTTCATTCGGCACAATGTGGTGATAGGACAGGAGCTGTGGCTCCCTTTTAGGGAACTTAACACACATACATTCCTGTTCCATGGGGCCATCCTGACAGCTAAATGGGTCTCGGGACTTGCCAGACCTCCAGAACTGCACCGAAAAAGATTTTGAGAGGTTTGTGAAGAGTCCCAGGGCATGGAGTGAGGAATGAAGTGTTTGGAGAGCCTGCAGCAAGGGATCAGCCTTCCCCAGAGGGAATCCCAGGGAGTTTCAGGCTTATTTATTAGTGTAAAGTCCACTCTCTTAGTAACTGTTAGTCTTGGCTGTTGAAAAAATCCCAGGGGCGTTGGCTGTGTCTGGTTTACAGTGATGACCAGTTGTAGGATGTTTTCAGAGTGAGCACAAGAAGTATTATGGGGTCACAGGACCCAGGCACTGACACACCCCTAGGGGAGCGTCATGCTGTAATTTTGCTACCAAACACCTTGTTCTTATTAACCAAACATCCCAGCCAACTGGGCATAAGTAGAGGGAAAAGGCCCCAGACATCAGGGAAATGGGACTCCAACTGCCAGAAAAGCAAATTTCCCAAATTCGGGGATAAGTCCCCCTGGGAAGCAATGGAGTCTCCGGCCAGCCCCACCCTGCTCTACATTGGAGACAGATGGAGAGTGAGGAAGAACTGGTTCCAGTGGAAAGTTGGAACTCTGGTGGAGACGAGGAAAAGCTAGGAAGCTGGGGAAGTCAGAAAGCATTGTACGTGGCATGGCCCTGGACCTGCAGCTCCGAGGCTGGCTTTGGGCAATTCTGTGCCTCTCCTTTCCTGTGGGGGCTGCTTTCAGATGGCACACAGGTAAGACCAATGAAAGAGGAACAAAAGAATGACAGGGCTCCCCTAAATCCAAGGGGGGCAGCCTCAGGGTTGTGGTGCTGGACTGAAGGACCTGGGAGGGTATCTGGTACTGGTAGATGTGATGAGGGTTGCTTATTCTTCCCTCCTTACCTTCCCCTGAGCCACATCCAAGCCCTAGACAACTCTAGACTTAGCAGAGGAAGACCCCAGAAAGTCCGTCTGACTGCAAGCCGTGGAAAGGTCTCCCTCAACCTCAGTGGTTAGAAGGACTCTTGGCTAGAGCTGAGAGGCCTGGATTAAACAGATATGCTCTGATAGCTTCCCCTCTTCTTGGTCAAGGGAGCTGTGAGGGCCTGACCTGTGTCATGACCCAAGGACTGTCCATTGCCTTCCTCTCCCCAGAGCCAGAGCTCTCAGGCCATCCTGCCAATAAAGTACCAAGGGAGTTCGGATCAATCCCCTATCCTGTCAGTAGCAGAGATGGCTATATCTTCCCTGCCCGGGTTGCTGCAAGTGGGCTACCACACTCCAGCCATGTCCTCCCTACCAAAAAGGATCCTCTGTCTCAGACAAAGCCTAGAAAACTGTTTCTTCTGTGGAAAAAGGCCCTGCTGGTCCCAGACAAGCTCTCGGCCTGAGGGGATCATGTGCTGGGCTCAACTATTGGACTGTCCCTCCCCAAATGCAAGGCTGGGGTGAAGGAGCTCAAAGAGCTTGACTGGGCATATTATGGGAAGGAGGACTGGGTTAGGACTGAGCTCAGCTCCCAGAAACAGGAGTGGGGGTGGGGGTGGGGAGTGCCGGGGCAAACAGGATAGAGTCTCTATGCTTGTTTCAGCCCTTCTCCCTTGAACGAGGCTTAGGAAAAGCAATGGATTTTTATTTGGAGACCCAAGACCTGAGTTCAAAATTCCAGTTCTGCCACTTACTGAGTGACCCTGAGCAAGTCACTTCACCTCTCTATTTCAGAGTTTCTTCATCTGTGAAATGAGGGGATTGAACTCATTAATCTCTTAAGGTCCCTTCCTGGTCTAGATTCACAATCCTGTGATCTTTCATGTGTCCTAGAACAGGACAGCTAAAGGGCCGGGTGCTGTTGGTGGCTTCCTGTTCCACAGATGGATGCTTACAGTGAGGGTATGGTTATAGAAGGGGGAAGAGGCCCTGAAACCTCTCTCTGGTTCTCCAGGAGAGCCTATGGACAGTGCTGGTGTGGGCGGTGTTCCCCTGGAGCCAGAGCATCTGGACATGATGTTTGAGGTCACTGACCAAGGCCAGGACTTTCTGGGTGGTGGTGGGATGGGATGAGGAAGGAGCTTAATCAAGCCAGACTCGGGTGGGGAGAATAACATGGGTCCCTAAGCCCTGGGAGAGCCACATTCTGCTGAGGGTCTCTAGTGTAAGTCAACCTTCTGCCCTAAGGCCCCTCCCAAATGACCTGTAATACCTCCTTGCCAAAGCCCTACTCATTCTGTTTCCCAAAACCCACACATACCCTATTCCAGTTCTGATACTAGGCCATGTTTACCCCCTGGCTAGTCTGTGTAATTGACCATTATTTCTCCAACTGGCTTCCCGCCCCTCCCCTCAAATCCCTCTTTCTCTTTAGTTCCTGTGGACAGGGCTGAAGCTGGATACCATGGGACAGTTCCACCTCCAGGACGAGGAGCTGGCGTCAACGCGTCCTGGCCAACAGCTCATCCTCTTCCTCCAGCACTGGGTTCCCAGCACGTTGGCTGGGACTGAGCAGCAGCTGCGGCAATGGCACCAGGCAGCTCCCCTGAGCCCTGCCCACTTCCAGCAGCTGCTGCTCACCAGTGTAGCCTGTGTCTATCGACTCCACGCAGCTCTTGAGGGAGAGGAGAGGGGTCGCTGGGCTGAGCTCTTCTCCCTTTTGGGACAGGAAATACTCCAGGACCTGTGCAAGGACCACTGTCCCCAGGGCCAGACCCCCTTGCTGAGTCCTTGGGCCTTTCCGAAGGACCTATCTCCACAACACTCCAGCCCCTAAGCCCTGCCCTGGGCAATGGGCATCACCTGCTTCTTTCCAGCTCACTTCCCTCCACCTCAAGGGCCCCACCCTGGGAAGCTCAGCTTTTCTCTCTCCTGCTCTTGCCCCTCCCTCAGACCCACGGTCCCCAGGAGGCACAGGGGAGGTCACTTAGGCACTCTGGTCTTCAATTTCCTTGCCTGTAAAATGAGAGTTGATTTAGATAATTTCTAATATCCCTTTCAACTCTAAATCCTGTGGTTTGGCAGGGGGTCACAGCCTAGGCAAGGTGTGTATCTGTATATATGTATGAACATGTATGTATGTATGTATGGGGAGGGGATATGGAAATGAGAACAGCAGTCCTAAGGAACAATTGTAGAGAGAGAACTAGGGGACATGAGATCATATCTAGGAGACCTAGGGACACAGAGGACCATCTGTCTTCCTTGGGCAGCACTTCACCCTGGCACATAGTAGGTTCTTAACAACTGTTTATTAACTGACTGAGAGAGTTGTAGAATCATCAGGAATCCTCCAAGTGCCCTCTGCCTGGCAAGGCTGGGGATAGAAAAAAGCATTTTTCCTAACCCTAAACTTGACCTTGACTTTGAAATCATAATTTTAACCATAATCCCAATTCCCAATCCCACAGCTTCCTGAAAAATCTTTCAGCAATAGAATTAAGTGGAGGAGGTTTGGAGGAAGGAGCCGGGAAGCTTACTGAATGTCAGTGAGATCTGATGTAGGAACAAGGAAGGCGGGACAGTGCCCTGTGCTTGGCTAAGGCAAGTATCAGCAGGGCATACTGTTCCCATCATACCACCTAGAGACCACCTTGCCTTCATGAGAGAACTGGGTGCAGCAAAAACAATCTCTTCTTGTGAGTCAATTGGTTATTGCAAAGTCCTGGGTAAATTCCCAGAGGTCAGGATGGGGCTCTCCTTTTTCCCCATCCTTTGCTAAGGAGATAGTAGGAATTGAGCTATAATGGTGGTGGGGAAGGAAGTATCTGGACTGATCCTTCCTTTAGGACATTTCATGTTGGACATAATGAGCATTGTGAGGAGCAGAATCTGGACTGCTGAGTCCTCCACGCCTCCTACCCCCTTTCTGTCCCAAGGAGTCCCTGGGTCCTGGGCTAAAGAGCAATCCTGACCTATGTCCCTGTCAATCTTCCCCTGAAATACTCTGCACGTCAGCTGCATGCCAACGTTGTTTTGCTGTGGACCTCCTTTCTTCCATGTAAGAGTAAGTGGTTGTTCTTAGCACGAACCAACCCATGGAGAAGCTCACATCCTCCCACCTCCTATCAGCCATCCTCTTAAATGCCGCAAAAAAGGAATCAGAGGCTGGGGGAAGGGTTGTATGGTTGGGTATGATAGTAGAAAGTCCGACACAGACATGGTGTTAGCTAACGAGAGCTAGCAAAATGGGCACATGGAGGGTTGGGCCCCAGGTAAGATGAGGCTAGTTAGGGAGGCTTACCAAGGAGAGTGTCTGGCTGAAGAGATGAGAGGATGGAGGAGTTGGGCTGAAGAGGGTCAGGTAGGGAACCAGTTAGAGGGGAGTCATGGATGACAAGAGCATCAGACTGGGGAAGGGGTATCATTGGGCACCAGGACCCATATGGGGAAGCCAGATTATCAGGCTTAGATGACAAGGTAAGACACTGAGGTAGGGGCTTAAAATAGAATTTAGGTCAGATGGGAAGAGCACAGGGGCTGAGTCCCAACTAGCATCTCTATCTACCAACTTTTTTTTTCTTTTTCCTTCAATTAGGGTTAAGTGACTTGCCCAGGGTCACATAGCTAGTAAGTATCTAAGGTTAGATTTGAATTCAGGTCCTGCTGACTCCAGGACCAGAGCTCTATTCGCTGTGCCACCTAGCCTCCCCCCAAAGAATATCTCTTTTCCACTTAGAGACCCTGGCCTATGACACGAGCAGTCTCTATTCCCTTTTCTTTCTCTGTCTTTATATTGCCAGCACCTAGCACCATTCTGGGCACTTAATAAATGCTTGTTGATTAAGTGATTCTTCCTGGAGCATGGCTGACCCCAACCAGACACAGGTGTTGGTGTTATCTTCCCCATCCCTGCCCCACCTCACCTTGGAGTAGAACCCAAGCAGTCCATGCTGAGACCGAGAGAGTTCTGGCTTAGATCCTGGCAGCTGGAGTCATTTGGAGCCCTGCTTTATTGACCCAAGAGCAGATCCCACCCCCACTGAATGGCTCCTGCAGTATTTCTAGCCTTCATGCCCACACAGTGACACAGACATGTCAGTTGAGCCCACCTGGGCACTAAAAACAGACACAGGTATACCCAGCATGCATCCCTCCCCCTCCCATACCCTAGCTGTCTTCTGTCTCCACAGGGCCCCCTTTGGAGGATGGATCAGGGGCCTTGGGGGCTGAATTGGCCTGGAGAGATGTCCGGGTAGACCAGGAAGCCAGTGAAGGTGATATACTTGCCATGATTACTGTAGGCCCCATAGCCCTCATGCTGGTGACTGTGGAGCCAGACAGTGTCCCCAGGTTTCAGGGCCAGCATCACACTCTGGCTCTGCATCTCCCGCCGCCTTGAGGGGCTGTCATCATAGATCATGGCTTGTACCTCGTCCCGATTCTTCATCAGCTTTACCGACAGCATCTTGTGAGGCATCTTGCCAATGGTGAAGGAAAAGTAGTAGGCACCCGGCAGGCGGCAGTGGAAGATCCCTGAAGCGGCGTCAAAGTCCCCTCCGATGTTGACAAATTCCGTGTCAAAGGTCAGTGGCCTGTGTCGGACAGAAGGTGCTTCATCAATCCCTACCAGGCTCTCCGAGCGGGCCACTGAGAAGGCAGACCGGGGATCAGGTTCAGGTTCTGCTGCCAGTGCTCCAGGCAGCTGGGCAGGGAGGCCCTGGTGGCTATGGAAGTAGGAAGAGGTGTCTGGATAGATAAGGTAGCCACTGAAGGTGGTGCAGGGTCCCCCTGCTGAGCCATAGAGTGCATACTGGGGGTCCCCATGGAGGCGCAGCCAGACCGTGTCTCCATAGTCTAGTTGCAGCATGGCACTCTGACTGGCTGCCTTGCGCTCAGGCCGCTGCTGTTCATCAAAAGCCAGGGCCTGCACCTCATTCCTGTTCCTCACCAGCATCACCGACAGACTCTTCTGAGGGTATTTGCCCACAGTGAAGGAGAAGTAGTAGGCCCCTGGAACTCGGCAGCGGAACAGGCCTGTCCCGGGGTCAAAGTCACCTCCAATGTTGACATAGACCTTGTCGAAGGTCACTGCCATCTCTGTCGTACCCTCCAGGCTGCTGGTCCGGGCCACAGAGAAGGCTGAGCGCAGCTCAGAACCTGAACCCAGTGCCCAGCAGGCCACAGGGCCAAGCAGGCTCAGCAGAAGCCCAGTGGTCAGAAGCGGCATGGTGCCTGCAAGGGAAGGAGAGGGAGGTCCTTCAGGAGGGGCCTGTGCAGCTTAGCTTCTAGTGAAAGGCATAATGGTAGGATGAAAGGCCTTCCCTTTGGGGATAGTGCCTGCGGGAAGGGAGTGCTGACAAAGTCAGGAGGGGTTGCCAGGGAAAGCTAGGCCTTAGCATGGTAGGAGGAGCTCTAGAAGCAGAACCCCCTCTGGGCTGGGGCAACTTCTCTGTGTTTATCTAGATTTTCTATTATCTAGTTTTATTAGATTATCTCTCAAGTCCCTTCCCACTCAAAATCTATGACATCATCATCTGTGAACTGTCCCGGTGGCTGATAAGCCAATCCAGTTGGTCTTCCAGGGCCTACCTACACCCCAATCCTGGTTCACAGGTAACTTACTGCCTTGTTGGCAGCCCAAACCTCAGGTCTCAATTAAAAAGTCTCTCTAAAGTCTAAGTATAATGATACCCCAGGAGACTGGCATTTAAATACAGAAGTCTGGAGAAGATAATGCCCACCCTAAAGGGATGAATCTCTGGAATTGTTTTTTTTTAATGGAGGAGCTTTTCTGGGCATCCTCAGATTGTGCCACAAAACCACCTACTCATAAAACCACCCCTGGCTACTAGAAAGTCCAAAAGAGTCCCAGAAAGCAGAGTATATTGCTCCGCAGTAAGTCCTATGTACAGAGCAAGGCACTCTGAGTAATAATAGAGATGTAACCTGGAAGGAAGCCTGATGGGAACCAAAAGAATCAGCCTTTGGGGCTGGGGCTGGGGTAGGACTTGAGTCTTTAGACATTCTGTGCAGTAAGTCACTGGGTAAAGGTTGGTCTAGGCCTTATTCTGGAGCCCAAGGCTAGAGGCCAACTCTGTGCCTGCCTGTAATTAGGCCCTTCTCCCAGCTGGCAGCTCCCAGGTAGATGGTTCCCAGGAGCTTTCAAAGACCCAACAGGAGTTGAGTCAGGCATGGAAGTAGATTACAGTAGGGAACCTGTGAGCAGAAGGGGCCATAGACCATCAGGAAAGAGAGCCCCAAGTCTAGAGCAGAGGGTAGGATGGGAACAGAGGGAAGGCAGCTCCCTGGCATCATGGTCTTACAGCCCTCACCTGTCCTAGTTTCTTCTCTAACTCTGGCTGCTCGGATTCTTGCCTCTGAAATGAATAGCCTTGATAGCTCTCTTCCCATCACTCCCTACCCTTCAGCCTCATCCCTGTCATTTGCACGATCCTTCCTCCCTTTCCACAGCTTCCCAGATCCCTTCTTGGCTCTTGCCTGGTCTTTGCCCTGCTTACTCTGCTTCTCTCTAGTCCAGTCCCAGTTGAAGAGGGATGCCACTTAGAAATTCCGGGGAGGATGGAGCTGGAGCAAATCACAGAAGATGTCTATTCAGACTCAGTTTCTCCTTTTGCACACTGGAGGGAAGATAAATGGATCCAAGTGTCTGATGTCAAGTAGCTAGAATGGTGGAACCCTTCGTAAAAACAAAGAAACAAACAAAATACCCCAAACTCAAGAGTTTCACTCTAAGGAACAGGGAAACTGTGCTGATCTGCCCAGCCCCTCCTCATTCTATTTTGAGAGGATTCTGAGTGGGTGGAAGCTCACAGATCATACAGTCCAATTCTTCATTTTATAAATGTGGAAGTAGAAAGGAAGGGAAATGACCTGCCCAAGATAACAGGACTAGCTAGTGGCACAGCCAGAGCCAAGCACCTGGGTCTTCCGATTGTACGAAGGTTCTTTCCACTCCACTCCA
This sequence comes from Pseudochirops cupreus, assembly GCA_028627135.1. Classification (NCBI taxonomy): domain Eukaryota; kingdom Metazoa; phylum Chordata; class Mammalia; order Diprotodontia; family Pseudocheiridae; genus Pseudochirops; species Pseudochirops cupreus. The sequence goes on along the minus strand of CM053583.1, from coordinate 18,783,583 downwards.
TTCTCTTCTGTCCCTGACAGCAGTAGTGGCCTCTTCCTGATCCGTATTTCCCCCCCCCCCCCCCCCCCCCCCCGTTTTCTTC
>CM053583.1:18734619-18783001 GCA_028627135.1 Pseudochirops cupreus | reverse complement strand
CAGGCGGGCCAGCAGGGAGTCGAAGGGGCGGGGGACCGAGGACAGAGGAAGGAGGGGGGAAAGGGAGCGGTGGGGGCGATCGGGGCTGGGGTGCTGGGGGGGCGGGGGACAGATGGAGGGAGGGATGAGCAGGAGAGGAGGCGCAGGGGGGAGGGGAGGAGGAAAGATAACGGAGGGGAAACTGCAGGTGGGCGAGGAAGGGAAATGCAGGAGAGAGGCTGGAAAGGAGGGAAAAGGGGTGTGTGTGTGTGTGTGTGTGTGTGTGTGTGTGTGTGTGTGTGTGTGTATGTGTGTGTGTGTGTGTGTGTGTGTGTGCGCGTATGTGTGTGTGTGGAGGGATGCGCATAGCCACGCTCCATAAATGTTTTCTATTGAATAAATAAACCCACACTTATGACCTTGGACATCTCCATGGGCCTTGTCTTGAATTGGCTACAAGACCCCTGCAGGGCTGACATTCCACGTTCTATAAATGTCCCTGTGCAAAAAAAGTGGGCTGAAAGTCACTGTCTGAGGACAAGCAGAAGGGAAGGCAAGGCAGGCTGGCCATTTGGTAAGGGTGAGGATGAGACAACAGATGAGCTGCCCAATGTTCCACTGGTACGGGAAGGAACAGAAGAGTCCATGAAGTCCATCCATTCTTCTTAACGGTATGGAGCATGTGTAGGGATGAATGGACAAGAATTGTAGAGGGACTGGGATCTGCAAAGACAGAGAGAGGTTTCTGAGCTAGAGGGGCTCCCCAGATCCTTTGAAGTATCCAAGGATGAATGCATAGGCTTTAGCAAAAGAGGGCAAGGAGGAACATAGAGAAACCATAGGGGAGGCCAGCTACCAGGGCACTGGGGGCTTCAGGAAACAGGACTTAGGGTTAAGGTTTGGGTTATCCTTCTTCCCTGACCTTGCTGGATCATCACAATCTTCCTACAAAGAGCAGTCTTATTGCAAGGAATGCTGGGTTCTCTAAGAGAAGGCTGTGCCATTGGGGCATGAGCTCTCTTCAGGCCGAAAAGGCTCCAAGTAGAGGTTCTGGTGGTGGTCTGAGGACTAGATCACTTCAGGTGAGACATTTTACCAGGCTGAGCACAGACTAGGTGGTGGAGTTTAAAGCCACACCAGCTTTCTACTAAATTCATAGAGGGGTTGCAATCTGCATTGGTGGAGAGATTGTCCACATTGACCAAACTCAGATCAGAAATATGGAAACCATAAGGATATCAAAGGCTGGAGTGATGAAATACCTTACTAAAGGTCAAAGTGAGATAATAGACTTAGCTAAAACTCAGTTCTCCTGGACCGGGGTGGGGTCCACTGAAGGCTCAAGATCTGAGCCAAGAGCTCTTCAGGAGAGTGGGGACAACCATGAGGGCAGAAGGTCTGAGAGAATAAGAGAATAAAGGTGATTGCTGCCCAAAGCCTCACCATCCTCCCAGTCACCCAGACTCCTAACCTTGGGATCATTCTTAACTCCTGACTTGCTCTCATGCCACAGATCCAAGATCTTTCCTCTCCATCCCCTTTTCTTCTCCAGTTGTCACTCTGGCATTGGCTCTCATGCCCAGACTTTTTCAATAGCTTTCTGATCGGTCTCTGCCTCAACTCTCTCCTTTCTCCAATACAACTTCCATAGGGCTGCCTAGGTGATTTTCCTAAAGCCAAGGCCTGATCGTGTCACATACCACCACCAAAAAACTCTGCTCCCTCATTCAAAAAGCTCCAGTAGCTCCCTATTACCTCTTGGATCACATATAAAGTGCTTGATATTTAAAGCCCTTCACAATCTGTCCCCTTTCTACTTTCCAGTATTTTTAAACTTTACTTGCCTCTGTAGTCTGGCTACACTGATTTTGCTGTTCCTTGAACGTAATGCTCCATTTCCTTCCTGACTTTTCTCTGCCTATTTCACATGCCTGTAACACTCCTCCTTACCTCGTGTGTGTGTGTGTGTGTGTGTGTGTGTGTGTGTGTGTGTGTGTGTGTGTGTGTGTATGTGTGTGTAGAAGGAGACAGAGACAGAGACAGAGAGGGCAGGCCCCTTACAAATGAGAAGGAAGGTAGGGGAAGGGGTAAATAGAAAGAAGGAGAGAGACAGACCTAGCTAGAGACAGCTCTTCTACAGAAGTTGGATGTACTAGGAGCTAAGGAAGAGACAAATCACAGAAAGTTTCACTCAGATAATCTCTGTCGGAAAGGATCTTAGAAGAAGTAATTGATCCCAACCTCTCACGGGCTCCCTGCAAGAACTCTCTCTATGGGATACCTAAAAGGAGGGGGTGGTTCCTCAGGCTCCGCCTGAATCCTTTCTTTGATGGGAGCTGAAGGAGATGGATGATGGAGACAAGGGTAGGAAGGGTCAGCACTCGGTGGAAAGGCTGGAGTCCTTCCAGACAGTATAATTAAATCCCTGCAGGAACCTGCCTTGGGGTTCTGAGCCATGTGGTCCTTTCTCTTCTCCATAACAATGACTTTCTCCAGGAAGAAAAAACCAGGACAGAAAGGAATGGGTCAAGGGCAAGAGAGGATTTCCAGTTAAGGAATATATCAAGACCTTCCAGAGGGTGAAGGTGCCAGGTCAGAGGAGTCCAAGGGAGGAGTCCTTTTTCAAGGGGGCAGAATGTGCCAAAGCAAGGGAGTTATGGTGAGAAAGTGATTTCTAGAAGGAATGAGACACTTAGCAGTTTTGTCAAAGAAAATCTACCTTATCTTAAAAACCCTGGAGCCTGATGTAAGAACAACGTAAAATTGGTCTGGCTGACTCTGGATCAGATTAAGGTCCCTTGTTAAGAACAGAAAAAGAACCAAGAATGACTCAAATCTAATTCCTTTTTATACCTTCTCACAGAATACCAGGAAGACAACTGTGACTTTGTAACTTTTCTCTTTGTTATTTTGAAATCAACTATGTGTCATGGTAGAGAGGTAGGGTTGCTCAATAATGAACTGCCCTTAGAGTGAAAAAGGTCTGGGTTCAAATGCTGCCTCTGTCACTTATACTGCCTGTATGATTCTAAGCAAATCATATTACCTTTCTCTCAATGTCCCCAGGCAACTAAGACTGTAAATTAGAGGGAAGTTGTGTTTGGCATAAGCTGGTTATACAACCTCAACTGGGCCCTCACTGACATTCAAACACCTCCCCTCTCTCTTCCTCCCCTGTTTCACAAGATGAAATGGTCTTACTCCTTACCAAAGCTAATTCCTCTACCTGTTCAAGGGATCTCACTCCATCCTGTCTCTTCCAACATTGTCTAACTTCTCTTCAATCTCTGTCTACTGGATGTTTCACTGCTGTTTACAAACACGCCTATGGAACCCCCATCCTCAAAAAACCCTTTCTCTATGCTTCCCTGCTAACTATTGTCATAGATCTGTTCTGCCCTTTGTGGCTGAACTCCTTGAAAAGACTGTCTAAGATAGGTACCTCCAATTTCTTTACTCTCTTCTCTTTTTAACCCCTTACAATCCAGCTTCTGGGTTTATCTATAATTCCCCCAAAACTGCTCTCTCCAAAGTTACCAATGATTCTCAGTTTTCATTTTCCTTGCCCTCTCTGTAGTCTCTGACACTATTGATCACTCTCTCCTCCTTGATATTGTCCCTCCTTCTAGGTTTTCAGGACAATGTTCTCCTGGTTCTCTTCCCCCTTCTCTAACCTTTCCTTCTCTGTCTCCTTTGCTGGATCCTCTTCCAAATCGCGATTTGCCCCCTGTAATCATATAGGTGTCCCGGGGCCCTCTTCTCTTCTCCCTATAGGCCACGTCCCTAGTGGATCTCATCAGCTCCCGTTGATTTAATTATCATCTCTCTGCTGATGGTTTTCAAATCCACTGATCCTGCCCCAACCATTCTATTGACCTCCAGTCTTGCAACTTCCACAGCCTTTCACATCTCAAACTGCATGTTCAGTAGACATCTTAAACTCTGCATGTACAAAACCAAACTCATTGTCTTTCTGTCTAAACTCTCCACCCTCCTACCTTTCCTAATACTGTAGAGGGCAAAGCCCTATCAGGCTCGAAACCTAGACTGGACTCCTCCCTCTCTCTCAACCCCGGTAACCAAGCTGGTGCCAAGGTCTGTTGATTTCAACTCTGCAGCATCCCCCAAATATGCTCTCTTCTCTCCTCTGACCCTGCCCCACCTCTGGTGCAGGCCCTCATCCCCTCACACCTGGAAGATTACAATAGGTACCTGCCTCAAGTCTCTCCCCACTCCAATCCATCTGCCATTTGGCCCCTAAAGTGAAGGTCTACTCATGTCACCTCTTCTCGCCTCCCATAAAGTGGGTCCCTATCACCTCCAAGATCAAAGACAAAGAATGCTGGCATTGAAAGTCCTTTCAAAACCTTTCCAGTTTTTCACACCTTACCCCCTAAGCTGAAAAGCCCAGTGACCCTGGCCTCCCAGCTTTTCCATGAACAGGACACTGCTTGCATCTCTTTGCTCTGTGCATTTTCTCTGGCTCTTCCCTATGCCTGGAGTGACCCCTCAGTTCATTTTGACCTCCTGGCTCCCCTGGCTTCCTTGAAGTCCCAATTAAAATCTCATCTTCTACAGGCAGCCTTTCCCAACACCTTTTAATTCTAGGGCCTTCCTTCCTTCTCAGAATTATTTCCTATTTATTTTGTGTGCAGATTACACACATACACACACACATGCATACACACATATGTATGTATGTATGTACACTCACATTTGCTTGTTGTCTCCCCCATCAGACTGTTAATTCCTCAAAGGAAGGGACTGTTTGTTGACTCTGTTTGTACCCCTGTCCACAGGACAGTGCCAGGCACAAAGTCAGCATTTAATTTTTATTTACTGACTACGCAGTGAAATCACAGACACACACAGACAGCACGTCATCTATTTGCTGAGAACTAAGCACCCTTAAAAACTTAAAGGTGGTGCCTGATTTCAGGCTGCAGGGTAAAAGAGGGCATCTAATTACTGTGTTCTGGACCTTGCAAGAGTGGTAGCCGTGTGAAGCCAGTAGGAGGAGCCAAAGAGTCAACAGCAGAGATTGCAGAGAGAGTGCGAGGAAGCCAGGGGTCTTGGGGTTAGGGGTCAGCCTCCGTTCCTTTCTGTTTTAATGACATTCCTGCAACTCGCGACCTTATGAGCAATGGGAAGCGTGTTGGTCTGGGCGGAATACTAAGTCTTAACGCTTACTAGTTGGGTGATCCTAGGCAAATGACCACACCTCTCTGTGATTGTTTCTCCATCTGTAAAATAGGATAATAATCCCTATCACAGCCACTTTGAATGAGATCATGTATACAGAGAGTTCCAAAAGCCTCAGTGCAGTTTTAAACTTTAATAGTTTTAAAGTTACAGTGCTAAAACTTTTGGAGCACATTGTATAGCAGTTCTCTGTAAACGTGAATGTGCTATTATTAAACGTTTTGGGTCTCTGGAGAGGACAGCATCCCTAGGGAGGGTCGGGAAAGAGGTTCCTCTCTTCCAGGGAAGTTTCTATGGCAGGAATTCTTCATATTTTTTTATGTCACGGACCCTTGGCAGTCTAGAGAAGCCTCTGGACCCCTTTTCAGAATAATATTTTTAAATACATAAAATCAAATACACAAGATTGTAAAGGAAACCAATTATATTGAAACAATAATGAAAGTATTAAAAATGAAAACCAAGGCAGATGAGTTAAATGACTTACCCAGGTTCATCCAGCCAGTAAGTATCTACGGTCAGGGTTGAACTCATCTTCCCAATTCTAAGCCCAGAGTGCTCTCTTTACTGTGCCACCTCACTGTTTCTAAGGTCAGGATCTGAAATGTGCCCCTAACTTCCCCATATTATGTCAAGTGCTGGTCATTAGGGTCCTGTTCTGGTCTTCATCCTTTTTAACCCTTCTCCCTTCCTTCACTCAGTGCTATAATGAACAGATGTGATGAGATCTTCCCTAGAAATGTAGCTTAACCAGAAAACATTCCATTCCTTTGGCTGACTTCTCAAGCTGGGGTTGATTCCAGGGAAATGCTCTCTTTTTCGTCCACTATGCTTCGGACTCCAACTGATTTTTAAGACTTAAGAGTGGGAAAGACAAAGGTGAGTGGGAGGGCAGGGATGGGGGTGGGGGTAGCTTGAATACTTGTCCTCTGAGCCTTCTGGATACTTCCAGGAAATGCTTCCCTATCCCCTGCCTTTTTTCCTCCAGATTCCAATCTCAGTTAAAATGGCCAAAATCTCCCTCCCTCGAGCATCCCTGGAATGTTGGCCACCCTTCTCCCTGTTCCTGCCTCTCTGGGATGCCTTCTGGGTATTTAATCTTTTCTTGGCTTTGAGTTCCCAATCTGGCATTATTGATAAATATCCCTCTTCAGGGTTGCAGTAAGTTGATTCCAGGACAGTTGCAATTTAACACAAATTTTAACAAATGCTTATCAGTCCCAGCTTGAGATCCGGCGCTAGAATGCCAGAGAACTGAAACTCAGCTACACCCAAGGCAAACCACTCCTACTGCCATCATCACCATAAGGTCCCAATTGTCCAACTCTCCCCAAGCAGGGACAATGTACCATTTGGGAATACCTAAACCCCCAACTAGAAGTCCCTCCCCAGTTACTCATTATTTTCCCCAGTAATATAAAATTCTTGTCCAAGAATTCACTCCTTCTTATTTCCTATTCTTGCTCAGAGAAAAACTGGTCAGCTTTGCCTCCAGGCTATGTGGGTCATCTCCGGTTATCCTGATGAATATCTGTCCACTGGACCCAGATGGCTCTGCAGGAGAAAGCGAGGCTGGTGATCTTGCCCAGACCTTCCTCACTCAAATCCAAGTCAACTGCAAGTCATGTCATCATCTCCCTGATGCCGTGATCCTCTTTGAAAATGATGGACAAACACACAACCTCACAGCAGTGATTTTTAATCTTTTTTTGTGTCATGGACCCCTCTGGCAGGTGATGCTTATGTATATGTATTCTTTCTCAGAATAATGTTTTTAAATGCATAAATGAAAATGCTCAGGACAGTAAACCTACTATATTAAAACCAATTATACTGAAAGATAACAGCTCAAAAAAAAGTTCCCAGACTCCTTGTTGTAACCATTATGTGGTGGGAGCAATATCCTACCCCTTCCTCCCTCCCCCAAGTTAGGCTAGCTTTTCCTTCAAAGGTATTAACTATTCTCAAGATGTAATTGGCTTAGGGGTGTGTAGGATGAAGTGTGGTCTCTCATTTGCTAAAGTATATAAAACCTTGGGCCTCAGTGCCGTAAGGAATCAAATAAGGAAAATAAATAAATAAGAAAAACTGGCTCTAAGCTGTGATTAGTGAAGCTTGTTGTTTGAAGTAAAAGGCATTTGGGACCATAACTAAATTTTGTTTGGAGTTTGAATTTGGGTATAGTCGCCTACGTCAAAGACCACAAGCTACTCAGAGAGATGTGATCCTATGCTGTTAAATACTGGTGGAGTCATATCTGGTAAAGGCCGAAGGGGCAATCTTAGTGTGGTCTGGGATGGAACTCCTTCTGGCTGTGTACCCATGAAATTCCTTTGAAAAAGAATGTGCCCACCTATTCCTGAGTCTAGCTGTGAGGTGGCACCAATACTGCATGGATGGATATTTGTGACTTTACCTGAATTTAAACAGAGCCAAGGATATTTTATCCTGTCATATTTGGAATGTCATATGTCCCTGCTTATCTCTTCTATAGCAAGTTTCAATGATCAAAGCAAGAAGTCAGTAAAAGATAAGCTATCTTGTTTTGTGGTTAATAAATGTAAAGGAAAGCTGAATAAACTGAATGATGGGTTTGAGAGATTTTGGAAGGTAAATAATGGTTTGAGGTATTTGGAAAGACAGATAAGAGGGTTTAGAGACAAATGAGGGTTTAACCAAGCCCCTGTCTCCAGGCAGTTGACATTAGTTTTAAAAGGTTTAAGTATGTTGAGAGTGTGTGAGGAAGTATTTTTAGAAAGCAGAAGGATTTGTAACTTGATTCTAAAATTTTAAGGAAAGCAACAGGATCAGATTGATTCTTCTAAAACTATATAGGTATAAGAATGGCCTTCAAAACAATTTCTTTATCATGGAAACTCAAAACTTGAGCATGTTTAGAAATAAGATCAAAAGTTTGGATTTTTGATGCAATGTTGTAACTGTTTGTGAAACTTTATTGTAATGTAAGCCTAGCCTTGCATGACTAGAAAACTGAACCATTTCTATGTGCCTTTGGTATTCTCCCTTACTGTTAGAAAAGATGTTTGAAAGCTCTTATGTGACAATTTCTGAAGATTTACAAAGTTTTCAATTGAATATTGCTAAACTGATGTAATAAGTTGTAAAGCAGAACAATTCTTGCTTTTCCAATATGAATTTGTAGTTATTCCATGAACTAAGCAAAGTTAACATCTGTAACTGAGTGTATATGTAAGAGATTCAATTTCTGAAGTATCTTTCTTCTAATTAGAGGATAGACAAGTTTTGTGAAACAAGCATATATATTGTCTGCTATTTAGTTGTGAAGTTTAAGTTAGAAACCTCTTTTGTTTCAGGTCTACAGTTATGGTAGTGAAGAATATCTTATAAGGGACAGTTGAATGGTCTGAGTAATGGATTATACTAGCCCATCACTCTACTTCTGGTCATTTTTCTCCTACTTGCTTTTGGCTCTTGTTTGTTTAATCTCTCTGCTAGATTTGTGTCTTCTAGGCCGAGTGCATTCCACGATGGCTCAGGGTGAGCCACTGCCTGAAGTGCCATCCAATACCACCTTGGATCTGGCATCTGCCAAGTTCCAGACATTGGCCACAGGGCCCGCCCCCCCCCCCTCCCCGATCCTCTTGAATGAGGAAGGGACAGCTCTACATCTATTCTCAGAATGAAGCAGCCTGAGAAGCTGAGACCTTCATCCCTGATCCCCAAATGAATTTGTGTCTTGTCTGCCAAGGGGGAATGAGGTGGTACTGAGGGGCCTGTGTAATATTTTTGGGGTGACTTTGTCTGTAAAATCTCACTTATTTTTGGGTGCCTATGTATATAATATCAGTTTGTAAGCCTGTGCAAATAAGTTGTAAAAGTTACATTTCTCCCCAGCTGTAAAGTATTAACTCTGTCTCTCCCCTGCCCCCAGCCTAAAGTATTTTCCCTGAGACCATTGATTCTATAGTTAATCCTTTTAAAAGCATTCTTTAGGTAGAGAAATGTTTACTTCCTTTGTTTTAGTGGCCAGCCTCGAACTATCAGTAATATAACTCCTCAAAAATAGCAGATCCATTAGTTTGTGAACTTTAGCCATTAACCTCTTTGCTTTGTGTAAGACTCACCCTGAAATCCCTCCCAAACTCTACCCCCACTCACCTGGCTAGCATAAAATTACCCCTTCTGCTCTTGTCAGATGGCCCTTCATTCCCGGACGTTTTTCAGGGGTTGAACTGCCCGCTTCTCTCGAGATTCTAATAAAGAGACCTTTACCTATTTTCACCTTGAGATGTCTCCAAGTAATTGATTTAGGAATCTCTGTATCCCACACAGGGGACTAAAGTCTCAGGCTGCTGATGTCATCTCTTGGCCACTTGAGAACAAAATGGCTACAAGGAGCTCAGATGTGCACTGATGCCTGGCTGGAAAACAGTAGGCAGGTGTGCTTTGATGCCTGGCTAGAAAGGAGTAGACAACTCAGGCAAAAGAGCTTAGCTTGGCTGAATCAAGGGTGGGGTCCTTAGGGCCCCACCTTTATTGCATGTCCTCCTGCTTTGGCTACGTAAATCTCCTTAATTGGTGAATTAAATGGATTTAGTGTCTCAATCCATTCCAATATCTAACACAAATGACCTGGATATTAGCTTGAGTCAGGCACAGCCCAAAACAACTTTATGTAAAGGCTAAGGTTAAGTTAGTCAATCAATCAAGCATTTATTTTAATTTCATTTTAGCTTTTTAGAGGGGGGAAGGCAGGGAGGGCAACTGGGGTTAAGTGACTTGCCCAAGGTCACATGGCTAATAAGTGTTAAGTGTCTGAGGCCAAATTTGAACTCAGGCCCTCCTGACTCCAGGGTGGGTGCTCTTTTCACTTCACCACCTAGCTGCCCCTTTTTAACATTCCTATTTTCACATTAGTCATGTTTATTTTATTTTATTAAATCAAGCATTTACTAGGCATCTCGTGTGCAAGGGATTTTGTTAGTTACTGAAGATTCAAGGACAAACATGAAATCATCCCTGATCTCAAGGAGGGGGAGATCGAAAGACACACTTAGTACATACAGCTGCTGTTTGGTCATTTCTGACCCCTGACTCCATCTGAGGGGGATTTTCTTGGCAGAGACGCTGGAGTGGTTTGCCATTTTCTTCTCCGGTTCATTTTACAGATGAGGAGCTGAGGTCAAAGGGTTAAGTGACTTACCCAGGGTCACACAGTTAGTGTGTCTGAGGCCAGATTATGAACTCAGGAAGATGAGTTCACTTTGCCACCTAAAAGGTAATCTTAGGAAAGAGGCATGAGAAGCTGGGGCAGATGAATCAAGACCTCAAGGAGAAGGTGGTTACATTAATTAAGGTGGCCTCTGAAGTGAGCTTTGAAAGAAACAAGGTCCCAGGGGATGTTTTCAGACATGTGAGATGGTTTGTTCACAGGCATGGAGATGAGATGGGATGTCACATGTGAGAAAAGCAGAAAAGCTCCCACTTTGGCTGAATAAAAGGGTACATGATAAAAGGACATAAAACTATAAAGGAGGTTAGGAGCCAGGGTAGTAAAGGATTTCCACACCAAACGGAGGGTCAGGATTTGATTCTAGGTTAGGGATTAACCTTTTATGTGGCACGGGCCCCTCTGGCAGGTTAGGGAAGATTTACTACTGGACCCCTTCTCAAAATATTTTTAAAATTTATTTTTATTTTTAGTTTTCAACATTCATTTCCTAAAGATTTTGAGTTACAGATTTTCTTCCCATCTCTCCCCTACCCCCCACCCCAATATGGCAAGCATACTGAATACCCCTTCCCCCAATGTACTCTCTTACTCCCAACCCCCCCCCTCCCCGCCCCTTACTTTCTTGTAAGGCAAGATAGATTTCTATACCCCATTGCCTCTCAGAATATTTTTGAATGAATGAAGCAAAATACATAGGATTTCAATTATACTTAAGTTACACACACACACACACACACACACACACACACACACACACACATTGAAAAAGCTCACTGACCCCAGGTTAAGCACCCTTTATTCTAGAGGTAACAGGAAGCCACTAGGGCTTAAAAAGTGAAAATTGTAAACTGTTTGAGGGAGTGAATTGTCAGGAATGTGCTCTAGGAACATCACTGTGGCTGAATGGAGGATAGATGGACTAGGGAGGGAATCTGGGGCATTGAGAACAATTGGGAGGCTTAGCAATTAGCAAGGCTAGAAGACCTAGGATAGACGCCTTGTTAAGTGGATATATGGGGTTGGATGCCTTTTACAGGTTCTTTTTGTTTGTATTTTTGGAGGGGAAAAGGCAGGGCAATTGGGGTGAATTTGCTCAAGGTCACATACCTAGTGTTAAGTGTCTGAGGCTGAACTTGAACTCAGGTCCTCCTGACTAAAGGGCCAGTGCTCTATTCACTGCACCACCTAGCTGGCCCTAAAGGTTCTTAATGTTATTCTGACTACATCCTCCTCAGCATCCGATCTTTTGACAGGGGCAACTTGTTGGGAGATGGGAGCCCAACAGGAGGCCCAGAAGCCACAGAGATGTAAACTCCTGGTCTTCTCAACCTCTGAGGTTCACTGAAAACCTTGGCTACAGACACACTTAAATGACAGAATCACAGCTCACGTTGGGGCTGCTTTTGACTTCTCCTCTAGATGGGTATCCTCTGCCTTCACTCCCAAGTGTGAATCCTAGAGTTGAGCTGGAAAATCAGGAAACAAGTACCAGACAAGGAGCAATGTATACACCCAGAGATCTGATGTTATGAAGATCAGGCCTTCACAAAACAACGAGGTAGAGAACAATCTTTGAGACCAGTGTGGGGACTGTGAGGCATGGGGATGGACAGTTAGGGTGAAAAGCATCTAGCAAGAAGCCCTAGGCAGCTAGTGGCATAGGAGATAATAGCTAACATTAACATAGCACTCTGTGCCAGATACTGGCTGAATGCTTTACAACATCCGATCCTCACAACAATCCCAGCAGGTGGGTGCTATTGCATTGCCACTTTACAGATGACGGAACAAACGAAAATAGAGGTTAAGTGATTTGCCCAAGGTCACACAGCTAGGAAGTGTCTGAGGCCAGATTTGAACTGGGGCCTTCCTGATTCTAGTCCCAACACACTCTGCAACTACAGTCAGGAAGATCTGTCAAATCTAACCTCAGTTACTCACTAGCTGCAGGATTCTGGTCAAATAAATTTCTATTTGCCTCAGTTTCCTCAGTTGTAAAATCAAGAGAATAGCACCTACCTCCCAGGGTTGCTGTGAAGATCAAAGAACATATCTGTAAAGGTGTCTGGCACAAAATAGATGCTAGATGCTAGCTATCATTTTTATTCTCAGGTGCTACTTTTAAGTTACCATAATTTATGGCAACATGGTAGGACAAACCACGGTAGACACTGTGTTCTTCGTTCTCTCTTAGGTTTCTTCCTGAAGAAAAATACTTTAAAAATGTCAGTGTCAAGAGGAAAGCTTCCTTCACAGGAAAAAACCATTGTTGAAACTGTAATTTACCATCTGTTGGACTGTAGAGAAAAAAAGATAAAGAGATAGAAGAAGAAAAGAAAATTAAAGGAGATATTACTGTAGTTTCCAAAAACTTCAAGTCATCCTTCTTCAAGATGCTAGTCAAAAAATTGATGAAGTGGTCAAAGGAAAAGTCAACAAGTTTTACAGACTTGTGACTTAAGACCTTTTGATGAGGGAGCATGAATAACAGAGGTGGTGAGAAGAGGGTGAGAGGGGAGGAAAGGGCAGGTGAGGTGGGGAAAAGACAGGGAAGAGAGAGAAAGAGCAGGGAGAGGGAAAGAGGGAGAATTAGAAGAGAAAGAGACAGAGAGAGGGAGGGAGAGGGAGAGAGAAGAGGGAAGAGACAGAAAGAGGAAAGGGAGAGAGGAAGGGAAGGGGGAGAAAGAGAGGTTTTCTGTTATCTGTACAGGCAATATGCCTACTATCTTTTGTCTGAGTTGCTGATAAAAATGTTAAATGCTGAGACAAATAAATACAGGTCCCTCAGCATTCTATTGAAGATCTCCTTCAAAATGACATCAGCCCACTAATGAACATCTAACCAGTTTCAAACTTATCCAAATTCTATTCACCTCTTTCTGTGTTTTTCATAAGCAAAGCACAAGATACTTTTATCAAAGGGCTTGCTAAAATCTTAGTACACTTAGTACACTAGCTCCACAGCACTCTCCTGATCTACCTGAGTTCAAATCTGACCTCAGAAACTTTACATTTGACCTTGGGCAAGTCACTTAACCCCAATCGCCCTGCCATCCCCTATTTAAAAAAAGCAAAAATGAGGTTACTCTGCAGACTCTGTCCTACACTTACCATTTGTGACTTGGTTCTTACTACTGTAGTCTAGAACTCTGTCGGCTATTGAAGTCACTCTCACTGGCTGGCAGAACCTATTTTCCCTTTTAAAAATTGGGACAGCATCTTCTCCTTTCCAGTCAGTTCTATAGTACTTCTCATTCTCTGGACCCTTTCAAAGATCACCGACAATGACTCAGTAATGACATTGGCTGGTCCTCTCCATACCTGAGGATGCCGTTCAGCTGGGTCCGGTGACTGGAATCCATCCAGGGCAGCAAGGGTGCTAGCTCTTTATTTCTATTGGGTATTAACTTTCTGGTGGCCATTTGAGGTTTTGTCCTTTCCAGTCCTAAGGCCATTCTCCTTAGCAGAGAAAACAGATCAGATTTGTACAGTTCTACTTGTATGGTTCTGATTGTGTTGTTAATTATCACCAGCCCACATGCTCATAGCCTTCTTCCTTGACTTTCCTTTGTTTCTACAAGACTAAAAACCACATGCACGCGCACACACACAGACACACACACCCCAGCTCCTTCCTGTGCTTGGCATTCCTTCCTAGGCTCAGTCTTCTTTTAGAACACTGGCATTTCAGTACTCACTACCTGTTCTGCTTTCTGTATCTACCTTGAAAGGTAAATTTCTGTGGATTCACAAGACCATCTAGTTCCATAAATCCTCTCTTTTCTCTATCAGAATTGCTTCATTTTGTGTCTCATTTCATTCTTTAGTTTCCCATCCCTAATTTAATCAGTCAATTTCTCTCATGGAACTTGAGTCAGTGGAATCCCTTCCTTCTTCTGAAACTTTGCAATCCATACTCCCCAAATTTAGGGTATATCTAAGACTTTGCCAGGCATTCTTCTCTATTACAAACTCAGGGAAAGGAACTCCCCTAAGGTTCTTGACATTCCCACCCTAGCACCCAGTTTTTTCCTGTGAAAAATCAGATGCATAGAATTCCCCCTTGTTGGTCCCTCTACTTAAAGCACAAGATTCTAGCAGCTGTATCAATAAATCATGTGTCTAGTCATATATATTATACCATGCCCCTGTGCCTCTTTCTGTCCAAGTGATCTGTAGTAGACTATGATGGCAAAAGACTTTTTTTCTCTCCCTCCACTGATCTTCACCCAAATGCTCTCCATTTTGCCCCTTGGTTCCTATATTTCCTCACATGAATATACATTAGTAACATAGGGTGTCCCTATATTAATGAAGCTTTAAGCTTTAACAACTTTGTATGTATAAATGCTACAAACTTAGAACATTTGAAAGGTCATTTAAAATAGTTTGTTAAAACTCAATATAACCACCATCTTGTGCTGTTGTATCACTCACTCATCAATTTTGGGAATTTGCAAAAAACTTTCATTAGTTGCTGCTCAGGGACTTGACCAACTGTAAGGATACAGGGCATTTTAGACAAGACCCCACAAGAAAAAGTCTCATGGTGACAGATCAGGTGACTGAGGTAGCCAAGCAAAAGGAGGACCTCTACCAATCCTCTAGCCTAAGTTGAATGTAAACCAGAAACTCCCATAAGCAATGCAGAATCACAAGGTGCCCCATCTTGTTTAAATTATGTTAACTGAAATTCACAAAACTAAACAGATACAAAAGAAATTTGAACAATCAAACTTCCAAATGATGTTTTTTGTTAGCTTGTCGCATTTATCCTTCCGAAGTTATTGAGTTTCAAGCTGCTTTCTTTTGGGACACCCAAGTATAGAATACTATTTCCTTCCAACCCTCTTCTGCTTGTTCTCCCCCTCCCCCTGAATAATGTACACTCACTGAGAACCATATTCAAAAGAGATTTCAAGTCTTGGTGATACATACTTATGAGGACCAATCTGCCTTTTTGTGTTGGGACCTCGAGTTTTATCTTGTTTGTGGCCCAAATAGACATTTGAATGGTGGAAGAGATCAGTGGTTAAAAGTTTTACTTACTATCGGTTCCTTCCTTGAATTCCATCTCCAGCAAACCACCCCAAACTCAGCTATTAATCTCTAGCACAGGCCCCATGTGGGGTCTCAAACCAGAGTTTAAGAAGAGCTGAAGGCACTGGGAACAAAAAGTTTAAGAAGCCCTGCTTAGGGTAGCTGCTTCAGGGTTATGTATATCTAGGCAGCTGTCTTCCTTCCTTTCCATTATAATTTCACAGCTGTCACAGCACTTAAAGTTGGGCTTTGCTCTCTATCAGTACCCCCTGACTTGTGATTTCATAGCACTCCAGTGGCTCTCCTCTCTAGACAACCAGCTCAGCAAAGATAAGGCAGGAGACCTGGTCTTGGTGAAGAGAGTTTATCACTGAGAGTGCTGAAATGATTCAAGAGGCTAGGTAAGATCTTTGTGGCAGGGCCTGGACTCCCAGATGGAAAGCAGGCTGGACAACACCTCTGTTCCACTGACCTCTCATCTGGAGCTTGATCTCATGGTACCCTGACACCATTCTCCCGAAGGCATGTAAGCATCTTGTATTTGGTTTTCTATAACTGTCAATCAGTTCTATCCTGAAGATTCCTCTACCAAAGTAGTAGCATCTACCAGTTTTCAGCCCTGTACTGCCAACGAAAAACTGTCACTAACCCCAGAATTTTGCTAGCAGATTCTAGTATATGGCTCATTATCCTATTCAGATTTATCCATACATATTGAGCTAAAATGGTCTGTTATTTTTAGAAAACTGCACTTGCAGGGTAGTTATCAGAACTCAAGTTTCCTGAAAGACTCAGACTATTCACGGTGCTATTTTGAGGCTTCTTATCAGATCAGAGGCTTAGGATGCTTTTGGTTCTGGAGCCAGCTTCATGTAATAGTATATACCTTTCATGTAATCCCATTTATAATGTTGGGAGATAAGACACAGACAAAACTTTTTCGTAAGATAGCAAAACCTAGATGCCCTCTGGTGGAAGACAGGCTACAATTAGGATTGCTCCTAAAGCTAAGATCACTTTTTTTTTGGTTTGGCAATGACCCACAAAATTTTCAGACATGTGACGCCACTGGTAATATCAAATTTTCTTCAGTGAATTTTTCTAGATCTTTTACATGTATCCAAAACACAGGAAAAAAAGTTTAAGTCTTTTAGAATTTTATTTTTTCATTTCCTCCTAAAATGTTCTTTGTTCTGTAAATTTCTATAACCCAGTTGGTTGTGGGTCACAACGTGCCAGGCTATTGATGTTTTGGCTAAGAAAATCCTGGTAGTGGAGAATGAAATCTACATTATCAGATTCAGTATTACCTAAATCCTTTTTAGAGTGTCATTAGGAATTAAAACTAAACCACTCCCAACTGCCTTTAAACAAAATGGTGGAAGAGGGAAAGAGAATAAAATAAAAAGATCATGTACAGTTAAAATCAAATTATAATGCACTGTTGGGTGTGGCAAGGACACAGCTCATAGAGAGGACCAAGTACAGCACTGCAGTATGTTTCTACTTTGCAGAGTTTGTTGTGGAGCTTATAGGGAAGGAGGGTTGAAGTCATTACCAAGTAAGCTTTCTTGTACTTCATTTTGGTCAAAGGAATTTAAAAATAATTTTTGCTCTTAACATGTCCCTCTCAAAACTCATTTCTGTTTCCACTGAATTGTGCAGAATGAGGGATGGGGCCAGGAAAATTTAGTTATCCAGAGCCATATACTGCTAGGCAGGCTCTGTGTATATCCTACCATCTCCTTAGAGACTGAGTCCACAAGAGGAGAGTAATAATTCATCTCCTAGAAAGTTGCTTCATTAATTTTTCTGAAGTTTCACAAGTTGTTTCTATTCCTTTTCTGAACTTATTGATTCTTCATTCTTAAAAAGTTTAAAATCAAGGCCTAAACTCCATAATAACCTGCCCATTCCTCTAAAAAAGTGCAATTTTGCTTTATGTAAATCTCATCTAAACCCAAAGCAAAAACTGCCCGTTTCAGAGAAAAGAATCATTGGGGAATCCCAGCAGTAAAGCAGTTTGCATTGGGAAATGAACAAAAAAGGCAGACATCAAACACCTCCATTTTCCCAAGATTAAATGATTATTAAAAAAAAGCGCACCACACTGTATAGAAATCAACATTCTCTCCCATAATTCTGTGCATCTGGGACTACAGAAATGTCATTGCCCCTGCCCCACATCTTCAAATTAACATCCTCAGGTCAGAACAGTAAGTCTTCCCAAAGGGGACCTTCCGGAAAAACAAGCTATTTCCACGACTCATGTTTCCCTGGAAAAAATGAAACAGATAAATAAAACTTACAGTGAAGGCCATGAGATCAGTCAATCCAATTGGCAAAATGAGGAAAGATAAAACAGATCTCTTGGAAATGCAAATAAATGGTTAGGGCATACAAAGGATCCATTTCCCCAAACCAGAAAGCTACACCCTCTGCCTGACGGCGACAAGCCCAACCACCAAATACAAAGGAGATGCTGCTCTGCCTTCCAGGGAGGGCAGGAGGAGGTTCTCCCCCGCTTTTGTAAAGCTGGCAGTCGCCCTGCACTGGGGACAACAGTGACCGTGATGAAGAGTTTAGAAAACTCATTTGCCTAGCACAGGGAGGACGTATGTGATCCCTGAAAGCAGGGGAAAAAGTGACGACAGAGGTTATTTCAGCTGAACACTGCAAACTGTTATTCTCAGAGAAGGTCACTGGACTTCTGTCCTGGGACACAGCAAGCTCAGTGGGACTTGGTGTCACCTATTCATTTTTTCCAGATTGATCCTGAGTTTGTGCACCAAGGCCAGCTCTCACCTCTATCACAAGTGCCACAAAATGATGCAACAAGAACTTTATCTCCTTTCTTCCTGACCTTGTGTCTCAAAAACGTTCAAGAACAACTGTGGCCAGAGAATCCTTTGCTTTTCAACAGGCTTGCCACTCAACGGCAGTCATGGTTTCAGCTAGGCCAGGAACCTGAGAAATTACTGCTCTCAGCATCCCAACACATCAACTTTGGGTCGAGGGGTCATCTGGCACCCTGTACGCTAGACTGCACCCAGAGACAGTGCAGTCCAGGTACTCTAGCTGTCACAGATCTGCTGCAGCAAATTAATATAACTTCCAGGGCCAGAAATTCCTTACCTGCAAAGCAAGATAATTCTTAGCCTATAATAACTGTTGGAGGAGTAAGAAAAAAAAATCTAAGTCTACATTTGATTCAGAGTGGGAAGGAAACAAGTGCTTAGTAATCAAGACCCTTTCAATAACCTGAGCATCCAATAAATCCCTTATAGGTTAATGTGCTTTTAAAAAAGATTCCATGGATTATTTTTCCTATCTCCTGTTTCTTGTTTCTAAGCATGACAGATGCCCCTTCTGCCAGAATGTCAGACTGCCATTCCAGCCAAACAAATGACAGACTGGGAGCTGCTGGCCAAACTTGTGTGAGAAGGAGGAATTGAGTTAAGAACCTGGGAACACTGGTTCAAAAAGCTAAAGAGTAACAATACCTCTTTTTGCAGTATGCACCAACAGTCTAACCAGGAGGAGTAAACTGGAGCATAAGGAGGGCATCCACCAGCAAGCCTGAAAGAGAGAGAAGCTCAGTTAGCTACCCACATCTCTGGGGAGCTTGGCAACCTCTAGCCCAGAGTCCTGGTTACAAAGATATGGAAGAAGAGATGCCTGTTGTGAGGAAACAAACTTCACTGAAATGCAATAAGTGGGACCAAGTCTTTTACAAATGAATCTACAGGCTTGTAGACACTTGGCTCATTTGTGTGTTTTCTTCTTCATTCTTTCCAATGCTACCTGTGTCCCTTTCAGCCATTGGGAGCCCTGCCTGGCAGACCCCACATGGGGCTCTGAAAACACTTAAGCACGACAATTACTGTCAAAGAGACCCAGCTCCCTCTGCTTTAGCAGTATCTGGAGAGAATGTTCACAAAGCCTTCCGCTCACATACGTTTCTACTCTGGGTTGCATTAGAAATCACAAAATGGGCCGAAGTCCATGAACCCACAAACACCAAGACCCCATTTCCTCAGCTCTCATCCTGTTTGATCAACCGCATGTCAACAAGGATATCTTTGCATTAGGCATTGCACAGGGATAGAATGAAGAACTAATATAGACACAAATTATTACTAAGTCAGAAATATGAATTCTGGAGGCCATTTGGCAGGCAAAAATGGGACATCTGTATTTTGGCCTCCCTTTAAACCAACAGTCTCAATAAAGCCCTCCTCTGACACCATAACCCTGAAGAGTAGCACCAGGGCTGAAGAGCCCAGGCCCAATGATGGAGAGGGTGCCCGTCTTCTCGAGGACCAGGAAGGAAAGGCTTGCTACCAGGCTGGCCAGGTGGAGATGAATTTTTCATTGGGACTGTCTGAAAAGATGTAGAGGTTGTAATCTGTGTGAGTGGATGGACTGTCCATCCAGACGAAATTATGGATCCCTGAAGTAAAGTGATAGAACGTAAGGAGGAGAAAAGGCCATGAAAATGAACATGCCAAATACACTTCCTTTCAAACTCAGTCCTTCCACAAAGTCCTCTTTGAGGTTTGAACCTAATACCCGCAAAACTCGTCACCCAGCCCTCACAGCTATCGTGGAGGGGTAACTCCTGTGGAGAAGGTGCCAGCTAGTCCCATTAACTGGCACCCAGAGCAGGCAATCCAGGTATGCTGAAGCAGTGAGGCACCCTGAAGGAGTGGCAGGAGTGAGTATATGCCAGCCAAGTCAAACTGGTCACCATTTCTCTAGGACCCCAATGGAGAAAGACCAAGAACCTTGGGCAGAGTCATGCTTCCATCATCTTGGCTGCCTGTAGCCATCATCTTGAGAAGCAGCCCCTGTGGAGAAGCAGCTCAGCCTCTGCTCCCCAAGGGTCTACAGCCATGCCTTCTGAAGACCCATAAAAGTCCTGGCTATCCAAATCTCTAGTCCTATCAAAGGCTTACCATTAAAAACTGGTATCATTTTGTCCATGGAAATGACATTAAAGGGCATTAGCATCTGCTCTGCCACTGTACCCAGAGGAGCACGGGACCTTCCCATCTGACCGAAAAGCTGAAGCTGAAATGGTCCTATGTGCTGGAAGCTACCTGGGGAGAATGGGCGCTCCCTGAAGGCAGGGCTGTCTTGCTTCTCACTTTGTATCTCCAGTGCTGAGCACAGTACATGACATACACAAAGTGGCTTGTAACTCCCTCCTTCTTTCTCAATCAGAAGGGATATAGCTGTATTTTGTGCACATGAGTTGATAAGAAAAATAGAAGAATTCAATAGTTAGCTTGCCTCCTTTAGAGCAGAAGCTCCTTGAGGGAAGAGACCACAGCATTTGTTTTATGTCATACAGTACCTAGTACATCGTAAGTAATTATTCAACAAATGTGCTACTTGTTAAAACATACCCAAGTGCCTCCCAAAAACAGCATAAATACCAAATCAGGGACCAGAATTCCCAACAGGCTTTCGATTACAGAAGAAAGAGAATGGCTTTGGGAGGAAAAAAACGGTCCTTTCCAAAATCCCCATCAGGGCCACTTGCTGCGAGTAAAAAAGGAGCTGATCCCCAAGAGACAGCAAACGAGGGGTACTCACCCACAATTGTTGACAGCCATCAGGTTGGAGATAAGCACGAAAGGGTAGGTCAGCATACTGGCAAAGAACTAGAGCACCAAAGAGGAAGAAGACGGCAAAGCTTTTGAGACAACTTTGAATTCTCCACCAGCTATTCTGTCTCTGTCTCTGTATCAAATGGCCCAAGGGCATGTCATTCGCACTTGAAGTAAACAAGAAAAAACGATCATGCATGTGTTCTGAGCATGGGGATGAGAAACACGGGACCTCCCAATGAACATTCTATGCATCCTTCAAATTCTAGCCATCAGCAGCAGGATGTCAGGCCTTGGACCAAATTCTCTATTTCCTCACACAGAGATCTCACTTATGTAGTGTGATCAACAGTTTCAGGTAGAGAAAAATGCTTTGTAATACATGGGGAAAAAGGATATACGAATATAATCAGATATTAATGGAAATTTCAGAGTCTCTTGGCTAAATACATGAATATGGCTACTACTGTTTCAGGTCAACAGGACGCTGGTTTAGTTAGGTGATATTTTAAGGGTACCACACGGATCTCAAGATAAGGAAAATTCTTCAGCACTGCAGTATCAGAAAGCTAGCTCCCTCAGGCCAGAGGGTCATTCACAGAGCTAAAACACTAGGCTAATAGAGGTAGACAGGCTGACTTTTTAAAGAAATAGTATGGATTGAATAATAAGATTTAAGAAACTGAGGTGTCACTATTCACCTACAAACATCAATGAACTTGGCAGGAAATGCCCTAATAGATGTATGCTAGATGACTTTTTCAAATACTCTCAACAAAGACTGGATGATAAAAACACAAGTCTATTTGTAAGCTGATGAGAGGAAGATGAATAAACTTACTCCAGTGACAGCCTGGGAATAACTCTTCATTTCGGTCATGGTGGAAACCTAAAGAAGGGGAAAACCTTTAGAACAAATGAGAAAATTCCACTGCTGTTAACAGCTGAGACTATCAATATATCCCCCACCCCATTTACTATTAATTTCTTTGCAAAGTCTTCCAACTAGATTTTAGAGATGAAAATACTGCAAAGAAGTAGGCAAATATGATTATTCAGATCCATGTGAAACAGCAGACAAATACACATTAGGTCAAAGTGATTTAGGTACAGAAGAAAGAGGACAGAATTTTAAAAAGACTGGTCAACATTTACCTACAGGCAGTTAGGTGACACAGCAGATAGAGCACTGGGCCTGGAGTCAAAAAGCCCTGAGTTCAAATCTAGCATAACACTAGCTATGTTACCCTGGGCAGGTCACTTAACTGCTCTCTGCCTCAGTTTCTTCAACTGTAAAATTGGATTAATAACAGCATCTGTGTCCAGGGGTGTAAGGTGCTTAGCACAGTGTTGGGCACACAGTAGATACTTGTTCCTTCTCTTTCCTACTGACTAGAAATATAATTTCTCTAATAACAGAGTATTTGGTTTAAGACATATGCGCCTACTGGAGGGAGATCTATCACATGGCCCTTTTCCTCAGTGATAAACAAATTCAATCCATGTCTGATCATCGATTTTCTTTGACTGACATTTCCTCATATCCCTGTAGGGCATTCTGTTCTTCTCCATGGCATGGGTAACTGGGCAGCTAGGTAAATAAAGTGCCAGGTCTGGTCAGAAAGACTCATCTTCCTGAGTTCAAATCTGGCCCCAGACATTTAACAGCTGTGTGACCTTGGTCAAGTCACTGAATCCTGTTTGCCCATTTCCTCATCTGTCAAATGGACCGGAGAAGGAAATGGCAAACCATTCCAGCATCTTTCCCAAGAAAATCACAAATGGGGTCATAGAGAGTTGGGTGGGACTGAAATGAATGAACAACAATAATGGGGAAGCTGCCACAGTATCATTATGCCACAGACCGGTACTTCACTTACATACTTTCTAAGGAGAACATGTACAGGAGATGCTAGCTCCCCAAACTCCTTCATGCAGAGTATGAATTCTTAACGGAGGATCCACGGGAAGATTTCAGGGGAGCTGAGAACGTGGAACTTTTCATATTTGAATAACTGCATTTCAACATCACTGGATTCCTCGGTAATCTTCCGGCTTTTATTTTACACATTTAAAAACATTCTGCAAAGGTTTCATGAGCTTCACCACAGTCAAAGAAGGCCACAATCCAAAAGGTTTAGAACCTCTCCTCTCACAAAGAGCTTTTAAAAGAACTCAACAAAGGCAGGGATTCTTCGGGACTTCTTTGAAATGTACCAGAGCCCTGATGGATACTTGAACTGCCTTAATTTTCTCCTTCATATTAAGAGGAAGCTCAGCCTACACGTGGTTTGGACAGATGATGTGATGGTAAAGAGTGGGGTTCTTGAAATCACCTTATTACTCTGTTTCTCCATGGATTCTCGGCTTCCCCTGACCTGCCGACTTTCCATAGTGGTTTCTGAGGCAGCCAGGTGGCATGGTGCACTGAGAGTTCTACCTAGAGTCAGGAAAGCTTAAATCTGACTCCAGATCCTCATTAGCAGGCTCTGTGACCTTGGGCAAGTCACTTAGACTCTGCCTGTCCCAGTGGCCTCAGATGTAGAATGGGAACGATAAGGGCACCTATCTCTCAGGGTCACTGTGAAGCTGAAAGGAGATATTATTTAAAAAGTGCTCTGCAAACCTTATAGGTGCTATGGTAAACTTTAGCTATTTTTTGCATAATCCTGAACCAATCCTACATCCTAGCAAGTTCTTGGGAATCCACAGGGCCTTAAAAGGCCAAGAGTATAAACTTCTCCATTAGCTCAGGGCAGTCCAGACATCATTCTAGCTCTCTTTCACTAAACTAACTGTTATTCATACCTAAAATCTGGGTCAAGTCATAGTTTACGCAGGTCACACACAACCTACCCCACTCTCCAGTGCATAGGTATTGACGAGGTAGGCCAACGAATTACAGAGCCACAAGGAAATGATGTCCCCCAAGAGGCGAGGAATAAGGCCCCTGCCACAGAAACAAATGGAAAAAGAACAGGTGAGAGCTAAGAATAAAGGCCAAAATGGGCAAAAATCTACTCTGTGTAGTCACACTTCAGATAGTTTTGAGATTTTTCAAAATTAGATCCAGAGAAGCCAATTAACTTTGAGTAATTTAAAAAATTGGAATCCAAAGACCAGGAAGTAACCACAAACTAAGCACATCTTCACCTAATTCACCCTTCAAGAAACAGAACAGATAGAGACCAAAATATGGAAGGCTGATTTCTAAAGCCCTTAATTCCCCTTTTAAAAATGACATATGAAGTAGCTTCCTTATACTCTGCCTGTTGGTCTATCATATTTATTACTATTTTTTTTTTTGGCCTTTTTGGAGGCAAGAAGGTAGGATTGGGGTTAAGTGACTTGCCCAAAGTCAAACGGCTAGTAAGTGTGTCAAGTGTCTGTGGCCAGATTTGAACTCAGGTCCTCCTGACTCCAGGGCTGGTGCTCTATTCACTGCGCCACCTAGTTGCCCCTATTACCATTAACTACATTTTTTGAGGTAAAAAAAAAACTGTTAAGAGGCTTAAAAAAGGATAAGATATAGTTTCTGCTCAATAAGATTTTAATAATATAAAATTAGACATACAAAAGAAAAAGCATGAAGAAAAAGAACATCATGCAAAGAGGGTGATTTTTAAAATAACACCATGAGGGGGCCCACATGAACCTAAGAATGTCTCCCTTTAGAAGGCTTTTTTGAAGGGAGAAGTCAGGGCAATTGGGGTTAAGTGACTTGCTCAACACAGCTAGTTTTTGTGTTCAGTGTCTGAGGCCACATTTGAACTCAGGTCCTCCTGACTCCAGGGCCAGGGCTCCATTCACTGCACCACCTAGCTGCCCCCTAGAAGGTTTTTAAGAAGGAAAATGCTAAATTCTCTAGCAAGGACCTAAGAGTTGCATAAAATGGACCCTTAGAATCTTCAACTATCTCTGGATGAATAAAAACAAAGCTAATAAAGAAGGACAAACTCTTTCATCTTCCTACCTGGAGGACCCTTTACTAGGAAGGGGCAAGCTGACATTTACAAGGAACTTATTTTAATGCAAGCTTATTCAGGACAAAAGGATTAATTTTGGGTGAAAAAGCTTAAATCATTGTGAACTATTAAGTCAACGGGAATTTGAGTTGGTGCTCGAAAGGTGTTAAAGGTAATTTGAATCTTGAGTGTATAGTGTCTAAGTAGAATGAGACTTAACTTTTCAGAAATGGCCAGATATGGGTAGGTTTGTTTTGTCTGCCTATGTAGACTTGTTATAAGGATTTTCTTTTCCCTTCAGTTTTTTAGCATTGTAAAAAAAAATAGAAAAGAGAGGTCTCTGAAGCATTTAAAATGCACAGAAAGAAGTTTAGAAGGAAACTTGAAAGGGACCGCTTTGACAGTCACAATGAATTTATTATATCTTAAAAGGAAAAACAAGCTGTAGATTTTCATGGGTTTTAAGTACAATCCTGATTTTATTTGGAGTCTCTTAAGTTCAGAACTTTAAAAAAAAAGTACATTCCATCAACAGACTAAAAAGAAACCCTTACTCTCCTAAGAGTCCCTTTGAAGAGTCCCCACTCAGGCTAAATTACTTAAGCAAAATCACTTCAGCATCAACTTACGCAAAGAATCCTAGGAAGCCCTCCTCTCGGTAAATGGTTACTATGGAGTCATACAGTCCGCTGGATGAGGTAAAGAGAAAAAGCA
The DNA here is from genome assembly GCA_028627135.1 of Pseudochirops cupreus. Classification (NCBI taxonomy): domain Eukaryota; kingdom Metazoa; phylum Chordata; class Mammalia; order Diprotodontia; family Pseudocheiridae; genus Pseudochirops; species Pseudochirops cupreus. The sequence goes on along the minus strand of CM053583.1, from coordinate 18,757,271 downwards.
AAATGTTTGGTTACTTTGGAGACATGAAGTAAAGCAATTACATTGCTGACACTGAAGCTGAAGGTCTTTCTCCACACACCTCTTCATTCCCTAAGTCACTTGTTCCTTTAAAAAACCTTGCCTTTGTGGCATGTCCACACACAGAAAATGGGGCTGACTGTCGGTGGACAAGCAGCAGTGACAGCAGCATTACTTCCCTATGTCATGGTGTATCATTCTATCACTTACTCAACATTTCATTAAGTGCTTACTACGTACAGGTCCTGTGCTAAGTGAGTGCTGGGCAGAACATAGTCCCTGCCCTGGAGAAGCTCACAATCTACTGTTCATGGGGAGTCTGTTCTAACGGTCAAAATTTTCAACCTCAGTTTACAAATATATGGTACGAGGGGCACTTACCAGTATTTGGTCTCTCTGCCAATGAATTGTACCATAGACCTCAGAGTAATCACTGCAGGACAGAGAGAAGAAAGGCATTGGTAGGCACTAACCCTGAAAAACAGCTTATTCCACCTAGGGAAGCTGAGCTGTCTGGATAATTTGGGGTAAAAAGAAAACCACAACCCCCCTCCCCGCCAAACAATCCCTATATGAAGTCCCACAGCAGCCCTCCTGGGAGGTCAATTCATAACAGGAATATTAATGGAATGCATACTATTTCCCACACCAGTAGATTTCTGTTACCATGTCATACCAAGAAACATACCATGGAAGGGATGTGTGACAAGGGTAGCAGCAGAACGTGCCATCATCTCACGAGTTGTCTAGAAAGAATTGACACATATTTCTGAAACCTAAATTTTGACATTCCAGAGTTGTATGAGATCAAATGTGGGTGAACACTGTACTACATGAAAAGGGCGTGAGGTGAAACAGTGCTCCAGCCCTGGAGTCAGGAGAGGATACAATAGAATATTTTGTCATTCTAGCATACCTTTCACTCATGGATTTCAATGTTCTTTTTTAGTTATTCCTCAAAATATTTCTGCGAGGCCGGTTCCCGTTATTTTCTCAATTTTATAGATGAGAAAAACAAAAGCAAAAAACAGGAAGGGTCACCAGCAGGTAATCACAGAGCTGGAAGAAAAACTAAGAGTCCTGAATTCAGAGCATAAAGTCATGCTCTCATTCTGAGTGACTTTCAATCAATCCAGATACCTCTACCATACAGGCATTATTTTATGAGTCTCTCCAGTGAGAGATGTAGGAACTTTTAATAGGGCTATACTACAACCCTACAAAAGTAAGAGAAACTTGGAGTTTCTGAATCTAGCTGTCATTTTTCTAGTCTAGGGCACCGTGTGGTGACAGCAAAGAAGAATAAACTATAATTCCTAGGTAAAAAAAATCTCAGGTTTGGAATATGCTAAGTTTGTCGTCTAACTTTTGCACAGATACGTCCTTGGTATTAATATGCAGACAGTCACGTGTGAGTTACTATCAACTGAATGAAAGAATTTTGGGCCCACACAAATATAAGTGTGACTTTATCAGAATAAGACCACACAATACAAAACGGTCAGAGTTAATGAAAAAAACTTTTTCTTTTCTTTTTACCAGTAATGGTACTCCTCATTTTAAATGAAATTTTATAAGCAAAGTGTATAAAAACAGGTCAATCATTTGTCTGGTAAACTCCAAAGTTTTAAACTTTAGATGTTGAATGCTAAAGCCTAACTCTAAGACAGACTAATACCCAAACAAAAAGGGGAAGTTCTTTTGGGAGTGTAGATAGGTAACACAGAAATTTCTTTAGGGGGAGAAGGGACAGAGAACGGGAAACAGTGAAAGCGAGATTCCAAACTTGCCAAGCCTTACAAAAGCAGTGACAGAGCTGTGGCAGTTAGCATGCCTTGGCTCTCATACTACCTCTGACCTTTTCTTGGAGATTTTCAGTTCTCTTGGGACAATTTCAGTAGCAACGTAATTCTAACAGTTTAGATAAAGGAGTCTCCTTATGGTTAATTTTGGTTGAAAATATCTTCTTTCCTAAAACAGGAAATACTTTTCCTGGTTGTTTTATAGTTAAGTGGCATTGCTAAGTCAAAACCAAATTAATGGTTTCATTTTAAAAAACAAGAGGAGACTAATGAATGATATGATAATTACAAACAATTAAGGAGCACTTATTTAGGAGGCCTCCTGAGGCCAGATCCTGTTCTAGGCACTGGGCACCCAAAGAAAAAGAATGAAACAATTGCTACTCTCAAAGCCAAGGTAAGAGGCAAAGGGAAACTTGAATCAGACACTGATCACACATGTCTGAGGGTCTACTGATTCCATACACATTATAGCACCTTGAGTTCAATTCAGAGAGCATTTAAAAAAATATCTAGGTTAATCTCCTACCTCCTTGACAACCCTGTCAAAGTTGGATGGGGCATCTTTTTCTGAAGGAGGTGGAGGTCCTTGTTTTAACTCCTGTGAAAAGAATAAGAGTCAGACTTCTGATGGCTTCAAACAGAATAACCGAGACTGGTGCCTACTCCATAGGCCACCAGTTCACTAACTACTTAAAAGTACAATTATGGTGCCTTCTGAAGGGAAGGGTCGAGCAGCAGGAATAATTTGCAAGGACAGGGTTCATGCATAAAAATAAGCTCCAACATACCTCAGCCTTGTCACAATCCTGGTATCGCTACAGGAAGGGAAAAAGAAAAAGAGGATTTGGGTTATAGCAAAATCTCGTGAGAGAAGAGACAAAACACAAACTGTATTTATGGTGGCCGGCCCAGGTAAGATGCCATATGCACTCTCCTGACCACAGCTCTTTCCCTGTCATTCAATCAAAGGTTATTGCCAACCAACTGACTGGGAACAAGCTCTGTCAGACTGACTAACCACACTGCCAAATCTGGCATATGGGTCTGGGACAGAAATAGTGCTAAAAGGATAGGTTAGACACACATGCAAGAAGCTGGTGAAATTACAGAACAAAACTCATTTTTTCCTTCTGGATGGATACCAAAAGAGCAAGGTTATAGTCTGGGATAGGAAAAACATCAACTTTCCAAAGTCTGATCACTTGAAATCATAGAACTATTTAAACTGCTCTAATGCCTGAAAGTTTTTAAAGCAAGAAAATAATATTTTCACACAGAACTTAAAAATTCACAACACACAAAATAAAATTCCCTTTGATCCTTCTTTTTATTTTTTTTGGGCAGGGCAATGGGGGTTAAGTGACTTGCCCAAGGTCACATGGCTAGTACATGTGAAGTGTCTGAGGCCACATTTGAACTCGAGTCCTCCTGACTCCAGAGCCAGTGCTCTATTCATTGCACTACCTAGCTGCCCCACCCTTTGATCCTTCCAACAGCCCTACAAGGTTCAGAAATTCCAAAAGACCCATCTAAGGTCACATGGCTATCGCTAGTCAACACACAAACATTGGTATTCCAATTCCGAGGCCAGTATCTGTTTGACTATAATCCTAGAGAAGGCAGTATAGAAGGATTAGGTAGTTTCTCTCAGTAAGATTTTAGAAAGACAAATTTAGAAATGCAAAAAAAAAAAATCACACAGAAAAGGACATTAGAGGATTCTAGGAAGATGGCAGAATAGATCAGAAAACTTTCAGCTCTTCAAATTTCCTCCACAGAAAAAGACAGAATGCTGCCTCAGAGGGAATGTAGAACAGCAGAAATAAATAAAAGTCATGTAAAGTAGTTGTTCTCTTAAGACAACCAAAGAAGAGTCCAGGAAAGATCTGATCTCCGAGGGCAGAGGCTGGGTCACAGCGAAGTGTAACTCTGTGGAATCAACTAACAACAAGACCTGGGGACAGCTGGGGATGGGAGGCAGTGGTGGCCTTAGAAACTGTCATCTCACCAACCCTGTGGGCATCTGACCAGAGAGGAGGAGAAGATGGAATTGTTGAGGGATACCAAGAACAGCTATGCTTATCAGATGCATTGTGGGCTGGGCTGGACTGTGAGGAGTGCAGTGTGAGCACAGCAGTGAGGGGTGAGGACCCTACTAGCTGTGGGCCCTGGCAGGAGAGCAAAGTCGCTGGTTTCAGTTCCAGAGCAGAGAGGACAGCTGTAGGTTGCAGTCACGAGAGGGACCACAGGGAGTAAGACCACGTGCAGGAACAACTGAGGGCACTAGTCCCGGCTTAGGAGTGGGAGAGAAGAGCCCAAGGTTGAGCCCTAGGGATAGACCTCATAAAATAACATTAAGAAGGACCTGAGGCTTAGGGCATTACTCCCTATGCCTTAGGATTAGAACCTGATCACATTAATAGCTACAATAAAAATAAAACAAAAGAAATAAATAAAAATGAGCAAACAAAGGAAAAAGAAACCAACCATAGATAGCTACTGTGGGGATAGAGAAGGTATGGGTTCATATTCAGAGGAAAATTATGGAGCTAAAAAACCCACTCCTTCTTCAGTGAGAAACATCAAAGGGTCCCAAATACAAAAAGATTTCTTAGAAAAACTTGAAAAAGAACTTTAAAAGTCAAGTACGAGAGACTGAAGAAAAATTAGAAAAAAAATCCAAGAGCAATCCAAGAAAATCATGAAAAGAAAGTCAATCAACTTGAAACAGAGAACCAAAAACTTAAGGAAGAAAATAATTCCTTGAAAATAGAGCCAGGCAAAGAGAAGCTAATGATGTTCTAAGACACAAATGATACAACAAAATCGAAAGAATGAAAAAATAGAAGGGGATATGAAACATTTCATCAGAAAAACAGCTAACGTGGAGAACAGAACAAAGAGAAATAACAGAACAGAACTATGCGGAAGCTACGGTAAAAAACGAATCTTAATGCGCTATTACAAGAAATTATCAAGGAAAACTGCCCTGAAGCTCTAGATCACGGAGGCAAAGTACAGATAGAAAAAAATCTACCAGTCACCATCTAAAAGAGATCCTAGGAAGAAAATTTACAGGAGTGTGGCAGCCAAGCTTCAAAGCTCTCAGGTTAAGGAGAAAATACTGGAAGCAATAAGAAAAAAAAATTAAATACCACAGAGTTACAATAAGGATCACACAAGACCTAACAACCGCCGTGCTGAAGGACTACAGGTCTTGGAGTGTTATATTTCATAGAGCAAAAGAGCTGGAGTTATGACTAAGAGTAACTCACCCATCAAAATTAAGTATAATTCTGAATAACAAAAGTAGACATTTAACAAACTATAAGACTTTCAGGTATCTGTGACAAAAAAAGCAAAACAAGGGAGAATTTGATATATAACATTCAGAAGAAATATAGAGTAAACATTAAGGACCAAATATAAGGGAGTCATTAAGGTCAAACTATTTACTTCTTATATATGAAAACATCATCAGCTCTATTATGAAAGTCATTTTTTACTTGGGTAGTTTGAAAGAAAGGCCTGGGCTGAGCTGAGTGTGATGGGGTGATTCTAAACAAAACTGTATAGGGAGAGATAAAAGGAGCAATTATCTCATACTAATAAGGCAAAAAAGGAAAAACTGAAAATAGAAGAAGCTAGTGGGGGGGAGGGCAGGTACTGCAGGAACCTGACTCTCATCAGGAACAGGTTAAAGAGGGAACAACACATACATCTCGAAAGGCATGAAAGTCTTTTATATTCGAAAAGAAATAAGAGGACAAGGGGACAGGGTATGAGAAGATAAGGGAGGGATTCTTGAGGGGTGGGTAGGTTAAGGAACAGAAAGGCAAGATAGGAGTGAGGAGGGATAGGAATGGGTGAGAATAATAGTGAGGAAAACTGAAAACAAGAAAGAGGAAAATATACAAGTAATTATAGCTTAGAATGTGAACGGGATGAATTTACCCATAAAATGGAAACTGATAGGAGATTACAAATTTGAATTCAACAATATGTTGCTTTCAGGAAATGTTATAAAAATGCGAGATACACACAAATATAAAATAAAGGTCAGGAGTAGAATTTATTATATGAAAAAAGCAGACACAGGAGTCATGATTTCAGACAAAGTTAGAGCTAAAATAGATTTAATCAAAAGCAAAAAATAGGGAAACTATATTACGTATCAGTCATATTATTCAATATTGTTTTAGATCATTCAAAATAACTAGACAGCATGATATACCTGAGAGCATACCTGCCAAAACAGATATAGAAAATATGTGAATGTAAATATAAAACACTTTTTATACAAATAAAGTTAGATTTAAATAACTGAAGTAATGTTTATTGTTCATGGTTAGGTAAAGCCAATATAATAAAAAAATGATAACAAGTGTGATCATAGATATCTATGTATGTATGTATATATCTTTGCGTGTATGTTGTGTATACATATATATATGTACGTCCACCTGTCCATCCATCCTTCTATCTCCACACTTTATTGTAGTCTTCTTAGGGAAGGGGAGGGAAAAAGAACAAAGTAAAAAGTACATAGCAGAGAACAAAAAAATTAATTCACAAGGAAGCAAAGAAAAGACGGCTCTGAATACAATGTGTAGTATATATTACACAGGCTTTCTTGAAATGTAAATTTATTGCTGTATATTTTTAATCCTCTCTTACATTCTGCTGTGCATGTGGCAATGCTTTTTTTCTTTTCTTACTGTCTAAGTTTTAGTATTTAAGTTTAAAATAAAATTTAAAAAAAAGACATCATACAAAGAAAACAACTTTTAGAATGATACCATGAGGGGCCTAATAATGAAGAGGTATAACACTTGGTCATCAAGTAAATAATCAAGTCATACTTGAAGACTGGACTTTTTTCTTTAAAATCACATACACTCAGTTTTGACAAAAATATAAAGTTCTAACTCAAATTTCCCTATACTTTAAGGTTTACAAAGCATCTTGTATTCACGAGAATACAAAGACAGGCAGTGCAAGTATAATTTTTATTTTGCAAATGAAGAAACTGAGGCTTATGCATAGTAAGTGAAGTCTTTCAGAGAGAGTATTAGATTTGGAATGAGGAAAAGCCCAATTCAAATTCTTCAAGATCCTGGACAAATCATCTTTCCTCGTGGCAGTTTGAAAAATGAGCATAAGAACAGCACCTACCACATTAGGCTGCAGTGAAGAATAAGTGAAATAATGTTTGAAGAGCTTCACACATCTTAACATGCCATAGAAATGCTACTTATTATTACTGTTTCTGAAAAATGAACCACAGGCAGAACAAGCCCATGCTAAGAGTCAAGTCAACACTGAAATCAGGACTTGAAACTGAGACTCTCCTAAATCCAAGGCCAGTCCTCTTTCTCCTATGTCTCATGAGAACTGAAAGCAGGTAAACAACAGAAACCGGAGATGAAAGGAAAATGTCAAGATTTACTGGAATTATGGCTTCTTCTCAACTTTAGGTCTGCCTTTCCTAGATTCTGTTCTAACAGGCTGACTGTCTAAACATGCCTGTTTTTTTCTGGGCTTTCCTTTTTTAGCAAAACTATTTGCCTCTTTCACATCATTTTGGTCTAACTTCAGTGTGTGCTTGGTCTAGGTATAACACGGTACGGGGCTGAAAATCACTTGACACCAGAGGCTTTACGCCTCCTTGACGCCAAAGCCGCCTGGGACGCCGGCCAGACAGGCGCGGACTCTTGCGGGGCGGCGCGCTGCCTGAGAAAACCGCAAACTGACGCCATCTGCCTTAGCGTATTCTTATTTACTTTGCTAAGCGTTTGACCTACATTTTAATCTTCAAACAAAACCCAAATGAAAAGCCCACAGCTACACGTGTCTGCTGCACCCACCTATGCACAAGCGTGTGTGCACGCACTCGCACACGCACTCGCACATGATAAAGCGGGATTTATGCTACGGGAAAAGGGTGGTTGGATATTAGGAAAATAATTAGGTTAGTAACGTTAGAAACAAAATACCTGAAACACAGTTACATCAGGATACAGAAAGAAGCCTTTGACAAAGTACAACACTTACTTACGCTAAAATCCCTCCAAAGCACAAGCTATTTGTATTATGATAAAAACAATCTAAAACCAAAAGTCAGTATTATTTGCAATGGGAAAACACTAATTCCCCAATAAATGCAATAATAAAGCAAACATACACCCTTTCTGCACTACTATTCACTATGTTTTTAGAAATGTAATCAAAAACAGACTAAAGAAATTAAATTTATAAACAGAGGCAAAGAGGAAATAAAACTATCCTTATGTGCCGATACGATGGTGTTTCAAAAGCTACAAAGAACTTCAGCATAGAAACTAATTACAGTTAAGAGCTTCCTTAAAGAAAAAGAATGTAAAATAAATCACTAGCATTTCAATATACAAACTCCAAGAGCAAATTAAAATATAAAATATCTACAATACAGAAAACAATACATGGGAGTTTATCTATCAGGGCACACTCAAGACACACACACGCACATAAATGCAATTACAAAGCATGCCTCAAAGAAACGAAGAATGACTTGGATACCTAAAGGGCTTGTCACTGACCGTCAGTGCTCCCTGTCAATATAATGAAAAAGATGGCAGTAGTGGACAGACTTAGTGCTATACCAATTAAGTTATCAAGGAAACAACTTACAAATCTAGACAAAATGATAAGAAATTTCATTTGGAGGAACTGAAGTTTGAAGTTGTAGACTCGAGGGAAACAATGAAAAAAGTAGGAATGAAGGAGGAAATAAGTATTTTTGGATCTCAAATTATATTATAAAGAAATAATCACTAAGAGAAAATGTGATACTGTGGAGAAAGAGCTGGGTCTTGCAGTCAGGAAAACCTACGTTCAAGATCCATACCACTCAGTGATGGAGGTATTTCTTTAATACTAAAAGCTGCAGAGAGGAATTTCTGCTCTGCACTGGAAACATAAGTTTCTTCTCCTTGGAGGAACACATTAGATAACGAAAAATCAGGAAAATGTGAATTCAGTAACCTAGTGTTTGATAAACCTGAAAATATCAATTACTTTGGGAATAATGCACTTTTTAGTAAGAACTGCCGGGAAATTTGTAAAGTAATTTGGCAGAAATTAGACTTAGGTCAACCTATGACTACACATGCCACAATAAGCCCCAAATGCTGATTATCAAAGCTGATTATCAAAGAATGCACCACAGAAAATGGCACAACAGAACGAGATCAAACACCTATTTTAGGGCTCTGACTAGTATTTGTTCTAACCTAAACAAGAGACATATGTGATCACAAAAGATAAAATACGTCATTTTAAATTCAAAGAAACTGAAAAGTTCTTGCAAGAACAAAACCAGGGCAATAAGGGCACTATGTGGACTGGGAAAAAAAACAAAAAACCTATGCATCTAGTATTTTGTGGAGGCAGTGTAGAGTAATGGATAAAGCACTGGTCTTGAAATCCGAAAGACATGGCTTCAAATCTCACCTTACATATTTACTAGTTGTGTGATCCCGGACAAGTAACTTAACCTGTCTCAACTTCCTGTAAAACAGTAGCTTCTAAGGTCCTTTCCAGCTTTAAATCTGTGATCCTACAATTTATTTCTAATACTCAAGATACAAAAGGAACTTAAATATATAAGAAAGACTGCCATTTTCCAATGGATAACTCTTTCAGTCATTAGAGCTGAAAAGGGGGAAAAGATTTTTCATATAAATGTCAAGCAGATGAGAGAAGAAAATCAACATGGGAAAAGGTCATGGTTAAAAACAGCCTCAGGGTGTGTACACATAACAATTTCTCCACCGGATCAATAATATAAGTTATATAGAAAAGGCTGTTTACATATATATGAAGATTGTTTCTGAATTCACTTACCTGCAAAACTTTACTGTGGACCACAGTTCCAATGGCTCCAGAACACAATCTGGGAGTTAAGCCTTTAAAGAGCCCGCTTTTTCCATCGATATTCATAATATGTTGAGCTAAGAAAATAAGCCAAATACTTAGATCACAACCTGAAGGGATTACTACTGATATACAGAGAAAATTCCAGAGAAGGGAATCTTCATGACCATTCCCGGAATTCTAAATTCTATCCTCTCTTCCCTTTTATTAAGGGGGACAAACGTGCAACAAAGTTTCACAGTCATCCATCTCAAAGTGAATAAAACCAACTTACCATAACAAAAGAGGCCAGGGAGTTGACAGACTTGCCGCCCAAAAATATTTCTTCCCAAAGTTGGAGGAAGAGGCTCATATCCCACCTTCAAGAGTTAAAAAAAATGTTACCATGGTCTTGAAAAGACAGTAGGATTAAGTTTAAATGTTGCTATACAACTAAAGATCAGATATGTATTTTTCTAGCCAGAAACAGAAGAAGAATATTAAGCAAAACCACGGTGAACAGCCAACTTTAGACCAGAGGGAAAGTAATTATGTTTCAAGAAAACTGCCCAGAACTGCAGAAAATGTGACGAGTAGTCTCCAAAGAAAATCTGGGGTCATTTACATTTGGGACAATAACCAAAAAACCAAAAACAAATAAAAAACAACTGTTAAGTCAACTAGAAAAATTGAGAGCATTGATTTCAAATCCAATTAGTAAGACAGTAAAACTGAGCAGGCCCACAGCCACAAAACCTGAAGGGCAGACTGTGCCAAGAGGTAAAGGAGGCCATTTTAATGTGGACTGCCATCTAATTTCTGTAACCTGGTTGATTTTTCAAAGTGCTAAAAGGATATCGCGGGGGGAACATACTGGGCTCTGCGTCTCATTTTCTATTATCATGACTGCTAAATATTTTTCTCTCTTTAAAAGTACAGTCAGGCATTTTTAGGGTGAATGCTGTTCCCCAACTGCTAAGCAGTCAAAGGATAAAAGCAGTCCTCAAAATAAGAATTACGAACGACGAGCAGCTATAAGAAACACTGCTCCAAATCAGCAGGGATGGGGGAACGAAGATCAGACAGTGCTAACAGTGCTAACGTTTCATCTCCTGCCCAGCGCGCTGACAAAGATAACAGACCGCGGGGCTGTGAGCTGGCCCGACCATTTTATAAAGCAATTTCCCATCTACTAAGGAAGAGGCTAAAACATCTGCAGCCTTTGACCCGCACACCTCACAGCTGGGCTTCCCCTCTGGAGTCAGACAGCAGCAGCCCTTTTTGTGGAAGCAAACGAGCACAGGAAAACAGATGCCCTCTGCTAGAGGCTGGAGTAACTTTGTCTAGTGTGAAGGCAATTAGTTGACGTTTACTATACTGAAAGGAACTATGAAGATCAAGAATCCAGAAAAGCGTTAGAAGGAATACAGACTGATACAGACCAGTAAAGCGGACCAGGACGACAACGGACACAAGGATAAAAACCAAACCCGAACACCATGTAATCACTAAGATCAGTCTCTCTTTTTCTGCAGAGGCACAAGTCCCGTGGGTGTACAACACTCCCTGCGCAACATCAGACTTGGTTAATGTGCCCACTGGCTTTCCTGAATTACTTTTCTTCTTTCCTTTCCCACTATGTATCATAAGCGATGACTCGCTGAGTCGGGCAGTGAGGGAGACGTTTGGAAATGAGGATGCAAAAAAAAAGAACATCAATAAAATTAAAGCAAACACTAAAAATTTAGAATCTCACCGAATTTCTGAGAAAATGGGCAACACAAATGTGGTAGAATCAAAGTTAGTAATGGGTCTTCTAGTTCCAGTGGCATGAATGCCAATTAGAAACTACCAACCCTATGTGGTTGCTTTTCCTTAAGAAAGGGCCTCACATGCCCTTCTGTTAGCTTGGCTGCTAATAAATATACTGTAAATTGTTGTCAATCCGCACATATCCTATTCTGCCATAAATGTCCTGTGATTTTGTATATACCAAATTTCAAAAATATTGCTGAGCTCAAATCTTTCCTTCTGAATCTACCTAATGGTACAAATAAACCCTGACACACTGGAATCTAAATCCACAAATGTCCACTTTTGATAGACGACCTGAATTAGTTTTGGTTTAAGCAAAAGAATGTTGAAATATGATTCTCTCTAGTATCACCCATGGACCTCAAGTTCACATTCCTAAGACATGAACATCAATACAATCTGTTCTAACTTGGAAAGCACTTTGTAAACTTTAGAGCTTAATGTGAGTTATCAGTTATATCAAATCTAACTTAAGCAACAAATATTTATTAAGCATCCACAATACGAAGGCCACTGTTCTCTGGGCGTCAGGAAACACAAGGACAAAAATGACCCAGTCCCACCCACCCTCAGAAGCTCATACTCTACAAATGGGGGACAACAGGTACGTATAAGTACATACAAGAGACAAAGTAGACAAGAGTAACCTTGGATGGAAAACCACTATTAGCCACTGAGGAAGGCTTCCTTCCCAAAGGAAGCCAGGGACTCCAAGAAGTGGATAGAGGAGAACATTCTAGGAATGGGAACAGCTAGTACAAAGGTCCAGAGAATGGAGATGAAGTTTCCTGTGTGAAGAACAGCATTATGGTTAGACTTCCTAGTTTGCTAAGGGGAGTAAAATATAAGGAGACTGGAGAGGTAGGAAGGGTCAAGTTGTAAAGAGCTTTAAATGCCAAATCCAAGAATTTCTATCTGATCCTAACAAGAATTAGGAGTCCCTGGAATTTATTTTATTTTTTCAATTATCAAGCTTCCCCCCTCCCCCATACTAGAAATAAAAGAAAAAAATTCCTACAGTAAGCTCAGTCAAGCAAAAGAAGGTTCCATATTTGCTATGTGCAAGAACGTGTGTTCCATTCTCCACCTTAGCCTCCCACCTCTCAGTTAGGAGGTGAACGGTATGCTTTATCATTGATCCTCTAGAATCGTGACTGATTAATCACTATATTGATCAGTTCTTAAATCTTTCAAAACTTTGTTTTACAATGTTGATGTTATGGTAGAAATTGATTCTGCTCACTTCACTCTGCAGCAGTCCTTCAAAGTCTTCCTAGCTTTCTCTCAAACCACTGTCTTATTCATTTCTTACAGCATTCCATTTCATTCCTGTACTGTAACTTGTTCAGCCATTCCCCAATAGTTGAGCACTGCCTTAGTTTCCACTTCCTTGCCACCACAAAAAAAGCAGCTATAAATACTTTCATACATACAGGACTTTCACCTTTTTCATTTATTTCCTCAGGGTGCAGACCTAATAGTGCTGTTACTGGGTCAAAGGGCATACTGTACACAGTTTAATTAATAACTCTTTGGGCATAGTTCCAAACTACTTTCCAAAATGACTGTATCAATTTACAGCTCCACTAACAGTACACTGATGTGTTTGCTTTCCCAAAGCCATTTCAACATTTATGTTCTACCTTGGCTGTGAGGCAGAATTTGCTTTAATTTGCATTTCTCTAATTACTGTCACTGGAGTTTATTGAGTTTGAGTGTATGTGGAGCATGTATGGGGGACATATAGCAGCGGCGAGAGGCTTGAGGTAGGGATACCAGTTAGGAGGCTTACTGCAATATTATTAAGAGAAAGGTGATGAGGATGGTGGGTAAGATAGAAAAAAGCAGGAAAGCAGCACCAGAGATGTGGGGACAGAAGTGTCAGGATTTGGGAAGGGAATGGATATGAGGGGAGAGCAAGAACATGGAGCTGAAGACATGAAAGCTGTGACCTTGGGAGACTACAAGGACAGTGGCATCCTTGACAACAAAAGGGAAGCTCATGAGAAGGGTGACAGGGAAAAGAAAATGAGTTCTGTCTTGGATATGCCTATAGGACAGCTAATATAAAACATTTAAACAGTAGTTGGCAGTGCCAGACTGGAAGACAGGCTTGAGATTAGGGTTGGATGTCTAGATCTGTCCATGTACAGAAATGATGAAAGCCAAAGGAGCTTATGAAGTTACTAAGTGAGACTGCAGGAAGATCTGAGAATGTGTATGACAGTGGGCATGACAGTCTTGGGGTATATGCAGCTGGTGGACTAGACACAGATGACGAAGGAGCAAAGGAGACTGAGAAGAAACACTCGGGTAGGAGGAGAACCAAGCAAAAGCAGTGTCGTGTAATGCTATATAATCCCAATCCTAGCAGTAAGTGCTAGAGAAAGTTGGGGGGAAATTTCAAAATATTTAATGCTTCAAGCGAGGTAATCTGCATGTTGACAAGCCCATAAGTATAAACAACACGGCTTGGGTATGCAGTAAATACAGCATGCCATTTGAAAACTATTTAACAAGAATTTATCAATTCACCCAAACTCAGCTAAAAGTCAAACAACTTGGTTTTTGAGCTCTAGGTAAATGTGATGCTCATCCTGTCATGAGCCACATGGGGTCCCACATCAGAACCTCAGAATTGATTTCTTCAGAAACTTGACTCAGCAACTCTTCCCAGTCATTCTATTATCATTTCTGAATGGGTTCCTTGTGTCTAACCAGATATCTGGTTCTAAAATCTGCTACAGAATTGCAGCAACGAAAGAAACAACCCCTCTGCAGAGAAATTCTACTCATTTTCCCTCCAATAACTGTGAAGATTACTGTAGGTATGATTTCTGTTAAAAGGTGGAGGAAGGGGTGGAATTTTGAGTCTTAAGGGACCAAGACACTCAACTGGAAACCCTAAAAAATTGTCTATTATGGGTGTACAAAGTCAGAACAATATCCTGTGGGTCTGTATTTCCTCTTGCAACGTCAAGTCACTTAGCACTTACGGACAGAAGGGAGGCAGACAAAGGAGAGGGAACCAATCACACTTTCTGGGGTCGAAGGGAACCAGGAAAGAAACAGAACCAAGTCTCACGGTATGTTTTTACCTTTTCAGCATTTTTTTGGTTGTGACTGAAAGGGAAAAGGTTTGCTAGAAGGGGAAGAAGGAGAGCGGACTGGACCACTTTGGTGGTGCCGGGCAGGGGTCCAGAACAAGTCATGAACTCCAAGCCCCGCGGTCCGCTGTATTCTCTGGGAAATTCCCCCTTCGCACTTATTTACTGAAGAGACAGGGAAGGGGGAAGGCGAGGAGAGAACCCATCACAAGCTCTGCACTGAGGCTTGGGGGCTGCAGGGCCCTGAAAAAGAGGAGGGAAAAGGGGAGATGAGGAAGGCGAAGGCAGAGGCTCCGGGGGCACGGCCGCGTGCCCCGCAGTCCAGTCTCCCTGGGCCCGGTCCCCTCAGGACTGACTTTCCCCGGCCCAGGGAAGCAGGGATGAGTCAAGAAACCCTCCGGCCCCTGGGCCGGCGCGCCGAGGCTCGGCCCAGGCCTCGGAGCAGGCCGGGGCAGGGAGGAGGCCGGCGGAGAGCGAGCCTCCCGGACGCAAGCCTGGCGGCGGCGGCGGCTCCTCCTACCTGTACGAGCACCTTCACGTACATGAGCGGCTGCGAGAGAATAGTGAGGCCGGAGCCCAGCAGCACCTGACTGGCCGCCTCCGCCATGATGGCACCCACGGACCGACAGATGGACTAGCGGTCGGGCGGACCGAGCCACCGACCGACCGGGTCCCGGATCACGTGCCGGGGCCAGCGGCTTCGCTGACCCGCGGAGCGCGCACGCACGCCCGCCCTCTCCCCGCCCTTCGCGAGCGGCGGCGGAGGCGCGCACGCAGAGCCCGAAGAAACGGCAGCACCTCGCGGGCCCAGAGGAGGAGGCGAGGCCTGTGGGGCGGGGCGCGCGCCCGCTGCCTAGCCACGCCCCCTGATCCGGCCACGCCCTGGGACGGCCACGCCCTAGCCCCCCGCGGCGGTGCGGAAGGCTTCTGCACTTGCGCGGAGGCAGCAAAGGGCGGAGCGAGGCCGGAGAAGAAGGAGGAGCCGGAGCCGCCCTGGCGGGAGAGTTAAACTGGCGGCTAACTGCTCTAGAGCTCGAGGACCGCAGCGCTGGGTTGCGCCGCGGCAGCCCTCGGCCCTCACCCTCGGCGAATCGCGGAGATATCCGCCTTCCTCCAGCCTCATCCCGTAGAGCCTCCCTCGAGGGTCCGGCCTCGGTGGCTCCCATTTCACACTTGGGCAAACTGAGGGCGGGAGAGGGCTCGGCTGTGCCAAGGCCCCGGAAGCAGGGGCCCTGGGCTCCCGGGGCAGCAGTGGCTGAGAGGGAGCAGATCCTCAGTGGGAGCCGGGACGGCCGCCCAGGAACTTAACACGATAGTATCCAGTGTTTACGTAGCCGTTTACCGAGGTCTCTGACCCCGCCCCTCTCCCCCCCACCCCCCCCGGAGGAAGCGCCACGCTCCCCCCTTGGCACGTGAAAAAACGGCCAGGAGAAAGGCAGACAAGGACTGGCCCAAGGGCACTGGGCTGGCGAGCACTCGAATCACGTTTGAGCTGTGGCCGGCCGGACCCCGGGGCCGCCGAAACCAAATGGCCGCAAGGCAGCCTGTCACCCCGGGGACGGCGGGGCGTCCAGAAAGAGCAAGGGGATGGAGACCCCAGGACCATTTACCGAGGCGTAGTAAGCTGCGCCCCAGCCCCGTCCTGGGTTCCGTTGGGGGAGAGAAATAGAAGCCACGGCCCCCCGCTCTGCGGGAGCCCCCCACACCGGGGGATGCGGGACAAAACACGAAATGCGTGACAGTGATCCGGCGCTCTGTGAGGGTGCTGTCACGGCCCACTGGCCGGGCTGTCTGCCAGCATGGGCCTCTGAGGACCCGCGTACCTTCCGCAGGCGTCATGACCTGCGGGACCCGTGCTGCCCGGGCACAATTCTCCCTCGTGGCCTCCGAGCGCCGGGCTGGGCACAGAGCCGCTGGTAGAGGTTCGTGTGGCTGCACACCACGAGGCGGATTCCGTGTATTCTGCTTCTGTGGCTGCCCAGTTTGAGGGAAGGGCTGGTAAGCAGGCGCTCTGCTTAGACATCGGAGCTGCTCAAGCCTGTTTCGGGGAATTATCCACCTAGAAGTGACAGGTGAAACTCTGTGAGAGACGTGTCTTGAGGAAAAAAAGCACAGTGGCTGAGGCTGACTTAGCAACACATGTGTATTTGGTAGGAGGAGGGGGAAAAGCCAATTAAAGCTACCAGAAAATCATTCAGACAAGTATGATAACAGGGATAGTGGAAGACACATAAAGCCAGCTAGAAGAAAATTTCAGGAGAGGTCAGCAGTCTCAAGGTGAAGGTCTTCTCACAATCATGTTTTTAAATGTATAAAATTCATAAGGCTACAGAGGAAACCAACCATATTAAAATACAGTTTGAAAATATTTTTTAAAAATTTCATAGGTCCTAGGTTAAGAATCCCCAGCTTAGAGCGTAATTCTTAGTTCTGCTTCTTCCATTATATTGTTCCAGACTGATCAAAGGCGGTGTCCATTTTTCTCCCCTGCTTTTTGCCTTGTCCAAGCCTAGAGATCCCTGGTTTCATCCCTTGCCTCTCCATCCCATAGCCTGTTTGACCTTGGAGTGAATATGATATAAATATTCTGTGTTTCTATCTAGGTCTCCATTCTATTGACCTATTTGCCTCCCATTATAGTTGGCTAATGTAGCCTTTCTTGTGCTGAAGTGAATCCTGTCCTGGTCTACAGTTCTCTATGTTGTTCCTAACAGTAAGTCAACAGCAAACAAGCTTGTAATTATAATTGTAAAAGACTGATATTAATGATCAATGTTTTTGTTTTAGCCCCAGTTGATTTTTTTTAAAGCTATTAACAGCGGGAGTGCTAAGCAAACAAGATTACACATCTTGAACAGTGATTTTGACACAGATGGGAGACCATGGTTACTTTACTAGATCAATCATCAAGTACAGTGAAATCTTGTCATTTTCCTATCTTTGTGTTAGTTTTGTGATAGTAGAGATGTGGTTCGCTGTGTAAAATTGCTCATGAAAGCCTGTCTGTACTCTGCTAATGCCCTCAAGGATGCCCTCAACTTCATGTGTCAACTAGGCGCTGGGAAATTTAATATAGATGGGAAAGTAGGCATTTAGGTTGGTAGCTGATGTTTTCTCAGTTGCCTTTTCCTTCCTTTTTTGGGTATCAATAAGGTATAAGTTTTTTTTTTCTTTACCTCCATTACCTACCCCTTCCTTCTTCCTTCCAGATATAAGTGAATTGATCCCTGAGCACTCTCAAATGTATGCCACTTCTAGCATAGGTCTCTTTAATACCTAAAACTCTTAGTTTTAATTTCTCTGATTTTCCCATCTATGTTCTCTTTAGTAGCATTTCTATTCTAGGAGTACATTTGGAACTTTGATGTCAGAGTCCGTGTGTGGTGGTTCTGCTGTTCATAATAACAGTTTTTTTTATCAAAACTTTGCAGATCTCTAATTTTTTTTTCCTGTTTCCTTCCATTTTCATCTTTAAATACCTTTAGGATAACTTTTGATCCAACTTTTTTTTTTTGAAAGTTGAATCACTTTCTGAGCTTTCTTTAAATTGATTTTACTTCCTCCATAACTTTTCTGAGTTAAAACAGAGAGGTGATATTGAACATGATCTTCCTCTTCTATTAGATTTTGGTTTTTTTTGGCCAGGCAATTGGGGTTAAGTGACTTGCCCAAGGTCACACAGCTAGTAAGTGGGTCAAGTGTCTGAGGTGGTATTTGAACTCAGGTCCTCCTGACTCCAGGGCTGGGGCTCTATTCACTGAGCCACCTAGCTACCTCTCTTCTGTTAGATTTTACAAATGAGTTTGTAGCCTAAGCCAGTATGGCTTTTGGATACTAGGTCTCTCTTCTTGGCAAGTAAATTGTTTGTGGACTAGCATGCTTTTTAAGGATCCTTTATACTTATTATAGAAGTGGATTTACATCAGCTTAAATTTTTGTATGAGATTGTTAGGGTTTCTATTTATATCCTTTTTCTATCTACTACCCATTTTAAATTATCAGTAACTTTTTTGAATATGGCCTCAGGATTAAATTGTTTCCGTTGTGTGGCATTATCTTTTTCTCACTTTGATTTTTCTAGTTTTGTAACAATTATGATGGTTGCTCTGGTAAATAGGTGGGCTGATTATATCTCGATAGCTCATTCAGGTAGGACTTCTATATTAATAATGTCATTTCCTGTCTCCTAAAATAAAACTATAATCAATTTCGTGTTCTTGGACCTTCTTAGGTGCTTGCCATGCTGTCAAGTGCCAACTTATTATTTTCTTATAGTATTCATGATATAGAAGTGTGAGGCTTTTCAATAGTCTAATCCTTTTTGACTTCACTCATTCCTTTTTCCTGATGCACATTTTCCCATATATATTCTCAGCTATGCCTGCCTTTGCATCGAAGTTACCAAATACCAAAGTATATATTGATTTGATTAGGGGAAGGGGAAACTCATTGACTTCTATTAGAATTTTTTGCACCATCTGTAAGACACTGATACATAAACTACAGTTATTTTTTCATGGTAGTCTTTTTGCAAAAACTTACATAGCACATGCAGTAAGATGACAAAATGTCCCATGAGGTGATGTCTTACTGTCTTTGGATGCTGAATAAAACCAGCTCCTCCAGTTTCTTTCTGTGCGTCTCTCCAGGGAACCTGTCAACCATTCTCCCATTTAATTACAACTCTGGTTTTGTTTAGTGAGACTATGAAGACTGATACATTTAGTTCCTCCAATAATATGCACACTTGGAGATGAGGTTATATTCTCTCATTTCGAGTAGCGACAGCCAAGTTATAGATCGTCTGAAGACCAAATCTCCATCCTCCCGCCTTTTTCACTATCTGCTATCATCACTGAAGAAATGGAAGGGGGCTGGTCAGGAATGAGGACAATATTTAAAGTGTGAGTGTGTGTGTGTGTGTGTGTGTGTGTTGTGTGTATGAGATGGTTTGCCATGGCCAGTCAATTCATTCCCAGTCATCAGTAGTCATTTATTAAATGCTTACTCTATCCTAACACTGGGATAAGTGCTGTGGATATATTGAAAGTCAAAAAACAGGTCTTGCTCTCAAGGAACTGACATTCTAATGGAGGAGACAACATGTAACAATATTTAGGTACATAATATGTACAGAGAATATGAAGGGAATCTCAAGGCAGAAGTCAGCAGCAATTGGGAGTACCAAAGGTTTCCTGCAGAAGTCTTGAAGCCAGGGAAGGGAAGATGCCAGTGGGAAGGGGCAGAGCTTTCCAGGCATAGGAGTCAGCTAGGGCAAAGGCATCCAGTGTCTAGTGATAAACACTGTCAGTTCTTAGCTACCAGGCTGGTCCTTGAAAAGCAGATGCCATCTGTTGTTAGGACCATATCTGAAACCTTTCCAATATGGCGGAACCTCTCAAAGCTTTGGAGAACACAGGGTTATGACCCCCATGCCACAGTGGGGTGTCACAATAGGTGAGTGAGCTGTTATTAAAAAAATTATATATTCCCAGTAGTCTTTTCTGAAAAATACAAAAACACCTTTGCTCCCAGCACTGTACATACATAGTATTATGACACTATATAAGCTTACTGTTGACCTGACTTAATTTGTAACATTGTTCCCTCCTCATATAGGACTTTCTGAATCCTTTAATCAAAATTCAGCTCAGGCTGTCTTGCCTGACTTCCCCAGTTGAAAATGCTCTCTTTCATCAAGTGGTGTCAACATTTTGGCCTTCTCTTTTGCCTTCGTCCCATTCTATCTTATATTATCCTTCTCTGCCTACTTGGTATATCCCACTTCCTCCTGGAGCCTCAAGCTCCTTGAGGACATTGACCTTATCATCCATTTGGCTTTCTACATCTTTGTATCCAAAGGGCTTACCACCTATACTTAATGTCTATTGAATTTCATTATTGAGGACAGATTGGATTTGACAAAATCACTCCCAAACCAGTTGAGGATGTTATTTGGCCTGAGGTAAGACAGTAAAAGGATGTTATCATGCCATTTTTTTAAAATTTAAATCTACTCTACCACCATGGGGGCGTTCAGAAGGCAATCTGACACAGTCTGCTTCTATTAAGGAAATTAAAGAAAAAATTATACCAAGTTTCTCTTATAAAGGCCTCATATTTCAAATATAGGGAAAACTGAGTCAAATTTATAATAAGATGAGTTATTCCCTAATTGACAAATGGTCAAAATGATATGAACAGGCAGTTTTCAGAAGAAATTAAATTTATAGGCCTATGAAAAAAGGCTCTAAATCACTATTGACTAGAGATATGAAAATTAAAACAACCCTGAGGTAGTACCTCACACATTGGTTAATCTGCCAAGAATGAAAAAAAAAATGCCAAGAATGGAAAATGACAGATGTTGGAGGAGATGTAGAAAAACTGGAACACTAATGCACTGTTGGTAGAGTTGTGAACTGATCCAACCAATCTGGAAAGAAATTTGGAACTATGCCCAAAGGGCTATAAAACCATGCATACTATATAACCCTTTGATCCAGCAATACCACTACTAGGTCTGTATCCCAAAGAGATTTTAAACAAAGGAAAAGGACCTGTAAGTACAAAAAATATTGATAGCAGCTCTTTTTGTGGTGACAAAGAATTGGACATTGAAGAAATGTCCATCAATTGGGGAATGGCTGAACAAGTTGTGGTATATAATTGTGATGGAATACTATTGTGCTACAAGAAATAAGGATTGTTTCAGAAAAGCCTTAAGAGACATGAACTGATGCAAAGAGAAGTGAGCAGATCCAGGAGAATATTGTATACAGTAACAGCAATATTGTACAATGATCAGCTGTGAATGACTTAGCTATTTTGAGCAATACAGTGATCCAAGACAATTCCAAAGGTCTTATGATAAAGAATGCTCTCCATTTCCAGATGGAGTCTGAATGTAGATTGAAGCATACTTAAGAAAATTTTTTGTGTGTTTTCTTCTGCATCATGGCTAATATGGAAATCTCTTTTGCATGACAATATTATTCAGTTCAGTTCAGTCATTTTTTAGTTGTGTCTGACTCTTCATGATCCCATTTGAGGTTTTCTTGGCAAAGATACTGGAGTGGTTTGCCATTTCTTTCTCCAGATTTTACAGATGAAATTGAGGCAAACAGGGTCCAGTGACTTGCCCAGGGTCACACAGCTAATAAGTGTCTGAGGCCAGATTTGAACTCAGGAAGATGAGTCTTCTTGACTCTAGGCCCATGGCCCCCCTAGTGCCCATATGTACAATCTATATCAAATTGCTTGCCTTCTTAAGAAGGGTAGGGGAGGAAGGAGAGAGAATTTGGAACTCAAAATTTTTAAAAAGGAATGTTAAAAAATTTTTTTTACATGTAATTTAGAAAATTTTTAAAATTTTCCTTTTTCACAGGAAAACCTGAGTTCAAATCCAGCTTCAGACACTTACTAGCTGTATGACCCTGGGCACCTAACCCTATTTGTCTCAGTTTCCTCATCTGTAAAATGGCAAACCACTCCAGCATCTTTGCCAAGAAAACCCCAAATGGGGTCATGAGTTTGACACAAGTAAACAACAACAGAAATGATTTTTATTTAGTCCTTAGTACATTTTGGTGCCTCATATTAAATAAGAGTCATTGGTATTAAACAGGTTAACATAAAAACAGATTTCCCAATTGATAAATGGTCAAAGGATATGAACAGGCAATTTTCAGAGGCAGAAATTAAAGATATCTTTAAGCATATGGAAAAATGTTCTAAATCACTATTGATTCGAGAAATGCAAATCAAAACAACTTTGAGGTACCACATCTCACCAGTCAGATTGGCTGAGATGACAAAACAGGAAAATGACAAATGCTGGAGAGGATGTGGAAAAATTGGAACACTAATGCATTGTTCATGGAGTTGTGAACTGATACAACCATTCTGGAGAACAATCAGGAACTACACCCAAAGGGCTATAAATAATTGCATACCCTTTGACCCAGTAGTACCACTTTTGGGGTTCTATCCCAAAGAGATCACAGAAGTGAGA
>CM053583.1:18714067-18734519 GCA_028627135.1 Pseudochirops cupreus | reverse complement strand
AGTGAGAAGAGCAGAACCAGGAAAAATTTGTACACAATCACAGACACATCGTATGTGTGATGACCAACCTTGATAAACTGGACTCTTCTCAGCAACGCACAGTTTTAAGACAACTCTACAAGTCCCAGGATGGAAGGAGATATCTACATTCAGAGAAATATCTAGAAAGACTAGAGTTTAAATGGAGACTGAAGCAATACATGCTATCATTCTTTTTCATGTTTGGTTTTGTTTCTTTTTTTCACCATTTTTCACTCATTGGTTACAACCCTTCTATACAACCAGACTATGGTACAATGTGAAAATATTTGCAGATTCTATACATGATTGTATGCCACCTTGGGGGAGGGGGGAGGGAGGGGAGAAAATTTGAAACTCAAGGGATTGTGGAACTGAATCTCGTAAACTAAAAGTAAATAAGTCAATGGAAAAAAAAACAAAAACAGATATTGTTCAGAAGCAAAACAGGACTTTATTAAAGAAAAAGGGAGGACAGTTAGAGATGGCGTACATCCCTAGAGAAACAACTGTATTTAAATGCAGTGTGATAAGAAAAATACATTTCCTGGAGAGGAAAACAGTGTTTGTCAAAAATACAAAATGATGGCTCATCAAATGGGAATGACTTCCTTGGTGGTCTTCAAGCACAGTTTGTTGTAGGAACTGAATTTGCCTGGGAATACAGAGGACAGCATGGGTTAATGTAGAGGCAAGTGTGGAATATCAGATTCTACTTTCAAATGATCCTTAGGTTTGCTCAGTTGGAAAAATGAAGTTCCTCATGAAGGTACTTGAGAAAAGTCCTACACCCCAAACTCACTTTGGGGGAAAAGACACAAACACTGGAGATGAGAATGTTATGAAAAATAATTGAGGAAAAAACAAAAACCAAAACACTTGAAAACACCCACTGATATTTTTGGATCAAGCCCAGAGCTTCGTGCAGAGAAGTCTCTTCCTCATCCTGCCTTCTCCACCTTGAATTTGAAGTTTTCAGAAAAATTCTACGTTAGGGGAAGATTACAAATTAGATCTTTTTTGTTTGACATTAACCCAATCCTGGTACCTCTCAAGTGAGAGAAGTGGTCGGCGACTTTTCGTTTTCAGTTTGTCTAAGCAGCAACAGCGCCAAGTGAACTTTGCTTTGCTTTCTGTATCCTTCATGACTTGCCTTGTGAGCGTTTGCATCTGGTGAACTGAAGGAAGCTTCCCTACAGAGGACATCCTTGTGTCGTGCTGTCAGTAACAGTCTTGCTTCGGAGAAGTTACACAGAATTAGCCTGTCATACAGAGTCTTACTTCTGAGAAGTTAAAAGATTTTCAAGGATTTCATTGTCCTTTTGAGATCTTTTTGGGATATCCCTGGAGATCTGAAGCCATGTTTTCTTTTTGCATTAAGTTTCCCCCTTTTTCCAAGTAGACTGTACTGATCCCTCTCTTAGTCAGGCTAGATCTTCCAGAAAGTTTCCATTTGTTTTTTCTTCCTTTTCCTTTTTACAGGATTCTGAGGGATCTTAGGGATCAGAGAGAAAATTTTACCCAGCAGCGTGGACATAGAAGTTACTTCTGGAATCCAGCACAGGGACCTGATAGAAAGGCACAAATAATTGTCCTTCAGCCTCATTCCTCATTTTCACTGTAGCTGCCCCATCTCCCATATAACACTGAAGCCCTTTCCAAACCTGCCTTTTCATGGGGCTGGGGGTTGGGGATAAGGAGAGCTTTATCTTGATTTGAGGAGATGTGAGCCTTCATACTTGAGACTACATGCATTCTCTTAAGGCCATATAAGGCTTCCCCCCCTCCCCTTCCCTAGTTCATAGACTACTCTTGGGAACCTCAAAGATAATCTAATTTGGGCACCTTAACTTTGTCACCTGGACACAATTTTATCAGAGCATTTAGAACCAGAAGGGCCTTAGAATTAACCTCGTCCTAGCCTAACCCACTCATTTTCTAGAAGAATAAATTGAGACGCAGTGCGGAAAAGTAGAAAAGTAGAATCAGACCCCAAATCCCCTAAGTGCAAATTCAGTGCTCTTTCCATTGGACTCTGTTGTCCCCTACACAATATCCGTGTTTGTCACAAGAGCCTGCCTGATAGGACCATTTCAGCAGATTTCCAACGTCCCCAGAGATTAGGACAAAATTAGCTCTGCTGAGGAGCTCCATGTAATGCACAATCAGGCTTTCATGTTGTGAAAAACTTGGGTAAATTCACATTAACCAAATGAAAAATTGAATTTGTTAGTGCTCACCTTCTTGTGAGGAGCTACTGTTTAATTTTTCCCAAAGCCTTATGGCTAAGAGTGAGGTTGCTGGACAGAACCTAGAAAAGAAAGCTGCTGCTTATTGCTCTCTTCCCTGCTTGGATTCTTAAAATGAGGATGGGGAGGGAGGGTTAGGGAGGGTGAAGGAGGGTGAAGGAGGGTGGCTCCAGCAACTGACAATCATTTAAGATCCTGGCCAATATCAGTCAACCCACTGCAAATGCCTGAATTATTAAGAGCTGGTCATATGAAAACACAGCCAACTGTTGGGTATTACTGGTAACTAGTGGGTTGAACAATATTACATCATACAACTAGGTACCACTGTACAAAAGGGAAAAGCTACTGGGAAAGGGATGAATCACTTATTACTTGGAGCCTTTGGGAGGCCCACCACCCCAACCATGTATGTGCTGCATCAATCTCCAGGGAAAGGATAAATCTCCATGGTGTAACTAAGGCAGTCATCTGGATAAAAAATGTTTGCTGTCCCCAAGCCTGTGTTGTAACCCTTTCAGTGGAAGTAGCAAGGAGGGCTGTAATAAGAGAAGGTTGGGGTTAGGGTTCAAGTCATCCCTGGATAATTCATTTTCCCCTATCCAGAACACCAGGGCCTGGGGCAGCATTGCCATTTAGATGGGAGGAGGGGAGGTGATCATGCCTGCTAAACTCATGAAGAGAATGGGTTCCTGTTATCCTTTCGTGAACTGTTCGTTTTTGTTACCTGGTGTTACCAAAGCCTAAGGGCTTCGGAGCTAGATTGGATAACTTTAAATGAGAGAGGAACCTAAGGTAAAAGTGATTAAAAGCTATGAAAAAATTTCTTGGGAGGAAAATTTCAGATATGACAGAGACCTGGAGTCTGGGAGGGAGAGCCCCCCAAACCATTTTCTCTTAACTCTTATCAATAATAGAGTTATTTTTCTCGAAATTATCAAGGATTTTGACACATATAGTTACTTTTGGAATCCAGCACAGGGACCTGATAGAAAGGCACAAATAATTTTCTTGAAATTATCAAGGATTTTGACTTGATATAAGGCATTGCAATTCAATACTTGAACACCTTAAAGGATATGTATTTAAGATCATTGAAATCTTAGTGCCATGCTGAGTACAGCAATATTTAGACAAAGGGCTTCTGGAATAAAGGCATTACCACAGAACACTCACTTTGTTGTGTTGTTACATTCTTAAACTCCAGGACCCAGGTGCTCCATGAGCCTGGTTTTCCATCTCTGTTAGTGGAAGACAAAGGCTTCCTACAGCAGATTAAAAAAAAAAAAAGGGAACGTCTAAAGGACTGGTCTCCCACTGGAAACAAATGTTATGGGTCCACTTGGTATAGACACTATAGAGGGGAACAAAGAGCAAAGATTCTTATTCCCATTTATTGTTAGAAAACTGGAGCACCTAGAGGGAAAATGATTTGTTTGATACTCTATGATTCAATTGGTCAAGGAACCCAAACTTGGAAGGAGGGACTTGGCCCTCAGTTATCCTCACTGCTCCCTTTCTGCTTGTGGCATATACCCTTGATGCCTTATATGGAATAATGCAGTTAGCTCAAGCAAACTAATTCCATATATATACGAGGCTTTGGAAAGTCATAACTATTTTCAAATTCCACAGATTCCTGGATCCTTGAGTTGAGTGAATTTGTGTAGCAAATCCCAGGATAGGGAGAAGCCTTTCGAACACAGGTTCTAAAGAATCTGGAAGCAAAGTCATCACAAAATAACTATAATTTATTGGCTGTCATACAGAAAATAGTGACTCTTCCCGCACAACCTGCCACCCCCAGGACAGAATTGTTTTTTTTAACATTTTACTCAACTGTCAGTAATTTAATTTGCCTCATTGAGATTTCTGGCTTCATTTTTACCTCCTGTCTATTTGTGACTAGGAATATTCTAACACAGTAATAATGCCTGACGCTGTAAGTACTGTCTCCCTCCTGCCGCACATATACATTGTCATGATCCACCAGTCAGTTTCCTCTCATCTTTGATAAGTCTCTGGTTAGCATCACATGTTCAGCATCACAAGCTGTGCTCAGATGGTGCCCACTGTAGTTTTCCCTGTCTCACACGGATGATATTTGCATTACTGGATGATGCAGGAAAATCCCGAGGCTTGGATGCTGTGGGTTGCAATCCAGTATAATGATTATTAACCAGCAGAGATAGTAATTAGTACCCAGTATACCAGCACATATAATTCATAATCTCATAAAATAAAAGGATAGTGTTAAACATTGGTGGTAAATGATACTTTCCCTCTATCTAGTACTTTGTATTTTTAAAAGCACTTTCACGTACGTCATCAAAATCAGCTTTCCTAACCAGGTAAGCAGGGCAGGTATTCTCCTTATACAGATGAGGCGGCTCAACGCTAGTTCACATAGCTGCTTTGTGGTGCAGTGGTGACCGGAGCCTTTGTCTCCTGCCACAGAGCTCTTTCCACTACGCCATTGGTGTTGGTCCTGGGCTAGCAATATTTGGAATAGTTTTTCACCTGACGAGAAGCTAAATCATACTAGCTCTCTGGGAGCTAGCACAGGGTCATATACAGACATAAATGTTTGTTAA
This sequence comes from Pseudochirops cupreus, assembly GCA_028627135.1. Classification (NCBI taxonomy): domain Eukaryota; kingdom Metazoa; phylum Chordata; class Mammalia; order Diprotodontia; family Pseudocheiridae; genus Pseudochirops; species Pseudochirops cupreus. The sequence continues at coordinate 18,729,658 of CM053583.1, read as the reverse complement.
ATGGAATGAAGTGGAATTACTTGGGCTCTCCATGGGTAGTAACTACTACTACTATGGAATGCAAGTTTAATCTTCTCACATGTCTCTGTAGTACCTGGGTGTTATAGTAGATGAACTTTGTGATGATATCCACTTGCCTGGATGGAGTTGAAGAGAGGAGACAGACTTGATTAACATGGAGAAACAAACCAAACAAACCCAAACTTTGCATTGCCACAGTGCACCCTATACTCCTGGATCCTTTGAACTATACTTGTGATGGGTGAGAAGTTAAGATACTTCCAGTGATGAATGAACATCGTAATAAGTTGGAAGAAAAATATTTTATCCCTAGACCTATCTTTTTGGCACCATTCTAAAAGAGACATTTACTTCTTGCCACAGAACTTGCTATACCGTGCTAGACATAAAGTACATATTCAACACTTCTTTCATTCACTAACCAACCATTTATTATTCACCTGCTGTATGCAGAGCAGTATGCTAGGCACTGGCTGGGGGAACGAGGGGATAAGGAATAAAATAATCAGTAAGAAATAGTTGCGGGGTGGCTAGATGGCACAGTGAATAGAGCACCAGCCCTAGAGTCAGGAGGACCTGAGTTCAAATGTGGCCTCAGACACTTAACACTTACTAGCCATGTGGCCTTGGGCAAGTCATTTAACCTTAACTGCCCTTCGAAAAAGAAAAAAAAAAAAAGAAATAGTTGCTATCTTTAGAGAGGTTACAGTGAATGTTATCCCAGGACTCTAGGCACTGGTCGCCTTTTACATTATAATTACTTAAATACTCAGGTTTTTTAGCTTGAAGATTAGCAACTGGGCTCATATATCTATATGTTCCACCTTACTATATGGAGAGGATAATTGAACACATTAATCATTTGGTATCATGGAACCATTTTATTTCCTTTAGTTGTAGGGAGAACTGACAAACTGGCATCTTCCAGTGGGTGCCTGATTTAATGAGGTATGGGCCCTGGTGAAGAATGTTAGTGTATCTCTGACACAAATACCCTTAGCACTACTTGGCACAGAAATATTCCAGGGTTGGAGGAGGAGAATGAAGCTTTTAAATTGGTATAATACCTTTACTAAGTACTATCTTCTTCAAGAATCCTTGAGGACTATCTCCTTACTATGATGAACCATAGTCATCACTGGATTTAGAGCTGGAAGGAGCCTTACAGATCTTGTCCAACCCTTCATTTTAGAGATGAAGAAACAGATCCAGAAAAGTGAAGTGACTTGCCTTTGGTCACATGATTAGGAAGTAAACTGATGTGGAATTAAAGCCCAGGCCTCTCCCTTCTCTGAAGGCCTATAGCACTTACAGTGAATATTTCCATGTGAGTAACCTCTCTCCCAATTATATGTGATGTGAAATATCAAAATGATACTTCCTTTCACTGTAGATGAGCTGTCATGTGCTTGTATATAAAAATAAGGATACTTGAGAGTATCAACTTATAGGAGATAGCATACTAAGTAAGGGGATTAAGTATGAACCAAACCAAGAGGTGACTAAATAAGCTGGAGAAAAAGAAACTTGAGGTTATTAGCATAAGCATTTCTAAGCAAGGAAACTAGAAAATGACTTGACTTAGCCAACACAAACTCACTGAATATGACGTAATTTGTGGGTCTTAGAAAGAGATTTCTGGTCAGAGAACTCAGGGATTCAGATGTAGCCTGGCCAGATGGCTTGGGAGAAAATAACTTTGACCTGAACTTGGGAATTTGTTTTCCTTAAGAACCAAGAGCTGAAATTTCGCAAAGCTAAGAGGAAAGAAGACTGACTCAGTATTGCTCTGTGTGAGTTGTCTATCTGGTTTTGCTTGTGTGTTTGATCTTAGGAAACTCACACTGTAGCAGTCTGTGCACGACTAACAGCTACCGGACGTTACAGGGTTCTCTGGGGCATGATATCACCCCTGAATCCAGGCTCTTAAAAGTCACAAAAGACCCCAACTCTTTTAAATGTCTGTCTAGCCTGTGGGCCTCCAGACCGTGTATGGCCCTTTAGGTCCTCCAGTGCGGCCCTTTGCCTGAATCCAAATGTCTAGATTCTGGCAAAGGGCTGCACTGGAGGACCCAGAAGGCCACATGTGGCCTCAAAGTCACAGGTTCCCTACCCCTGGACTAGGCTAATGTTTTCCAAACCAAGCATTGATGTTTTCCACGTGCTATGGATAGGAACTGATGAAAAAACTGATGCTAGACCCATTTCCCTTCTAAAATACTAAATATGCAAGTAGGTGCCTCTCGAAAGAGGCAGAGAAGGAGTCTGGAGCCTGGCTGGCCCACTAGACAAGACTGGCTACCTGGGAGAAGGGAGGCAAGAAGGAAAATGAAGCTCTAGGAAAGCAGGTGGGGCTGGATCAGGACCAGCATCCTGAGCCATAAAGGAGCTCGAGCTAGCAGAAGCAGGAAAAGAGCCAGGGCTGTGTATGTGCATGCGTCCTCGCCAGATGAACTTGGCTAGCAGGGGGAATGCGAGGGGAGAGCTATAGGAAGGGAGGAAGTCAAGGAGATCAGGGCCCAAGCTGCTCTTCCCTTCCTCTTGCCCCCCAAATAGCCAGTGCTGCTTCTCCCTTCATTCCAGGCTCACTGCAGAGAGGGAGACCTTCACCTCTGCTTTTCCCTTTAACCCAGTCCTTTGCCCTCTTTCCCTCTAGACAAAAGGGAGGAACCCCTGACGAGATGAGGCAGAGAAGGAGCTCTTTACTGCTTTCTTTCCTTTCCTCCCAGTCACACTCCCCACAAACCTTGTTTAGAAAGGATTTCCACCCCTCTCCCCCAGTGGAAACAAAGCACTTGTTAGGTAGGTTCCATAGGCCAAAGCATAGCCTAAGTTGTAAATGAATCCCTTTTCTTTCAAGTAGACTGGTCAGAAATTCCCTTGTTTCCAAAAACAGCAGGTGACTTGGTTAAGATTACCCTTTCCCCACAGTATTTGAGTGCATTCAATACAGTTCAAACCAAAAAGTGTGATGTGAGTAAATTATTTTGAGTAACACTGACCTAGTCCAGCAGTCTCATTTGACAAACTAGGAAACTGGCACCTAATGAAGCAAGGCCACACAGCCAATTGGGCCAGAGCTGATCCTTACAATAAGGAAGACAAAAGAGGGCCAAGGAATTTTAGAAGCTTAGCTTTAGAGCTGGAGAGATCCTTAAATGTCATCTAGTCCAACTGAGGATCAGGGAACTGATGCAACTTGTCCATGGTTGCACAGGAGAGTGAGAACCCAGGGTCTTCCCAAATCCCCCTCCAACAGCCAATCCATGATACCCTCTGCTGTCTCTTAAGGACTAAGGCCAGCACAGCACCATCTAAAGAGAATCGCCCATTAGTATTATATGCGGGCGGGCATCTTGTTTCTGCCTCTCCTTTTCACTTTGGAGAGAGGCCTCCTAGTGTGTGTGTGGATGCTTAGATAACCTGCAACTGTTCCTAATTGACAATTCATCTGTTATTTAGAGTCTGAGAGAGCTGCCCAAGGCAACAGAGGTGAGGTGATTTACCCGTGGTCACACAGCTAGCATATGTGACAGAGGTCTCGAGGCCAAAGCTTGCTGACTCCAAGGTTGGCCCTTCATCCACTATGCCACATGCTCTTTCGCCTCTATCATGCGTATGAAATAATTACCTTGCTGAATCAGACTATGGAAAGGCGCCCGTTTCTCACGGCTCTCTTGGCTAAGCTGCAGAAAGAGTGGAGGTGGGTACTGCTTAATGGCTAAAGGAGTCTTGCTTCTTTCTGAAGGTGCTGATGTGATGAGTAAAGGCTGACGGCGGGTGATGTCTTCCTGCGTTAACAGACAGTTTTGGTACCTGCACATCTTTTCCTTCCACGGATATGCTGTTAAGAAACAAACAGAAATGTCACCTGTACCATTTACTGCTAATCTGGAACAAAGCCCGGGACATCGAGTGTGTCTTTGTAATTCAGAGAACATCCAAATCAGTTTTTTTCTAAGACACATCTCTCACACAAGGCCAACCATTCATGCACTGGAAAGGTGTGTGTCTTTCAAAACATTCTAATGCAATGAGAGAAAAGCCGGGAAATTCTCCTATTGCAATGTAAGAGCTTGTTAGGTGATGTGAACCACACTAACCCTAACCCATAGCTCAGACTTTCTGGGTAGACAGCTGCATTCCAGAGCTGACAGATAGCTAGCAGGACTCCATATTTTAAAACCTTTTTTTATGATAGGCAAATTCCAAACTGGAAAAAAAAAAGATAAAACCTTTGTTCTCCATAAGAATATATCTCAATAGGACCGCTCAATCTAAAGTTCCAGTCAAAAAGGCTTTCTTTTGTTATTATTACATTTGCTTTCATCACTTTACACACACATACGCACACATATATGAATATTTAGGTCTTCAGGCCAACTATTCTGCTCCAAGAACAGAAAATTGGGATTTACAGGCAGTCGTGGGGCCACGAGGTCCAAACAGTGAGACTTCTGCTATTGGTGTTTCCCTGAGATTCAGAATAGAGGCATAAATTTTCCAGCCCTTTCTTAAAAAAAACAAAAAAAAACTTTATTAAAAGTGAACTTAAAACAGTATTATTAAATAAGAGATTTAATGATAACATACATGGAATAAGACATAAGGGTACACTTTAATGCCTTTCATTCACTCATGTAAGCATCCACTCCTAAAAAGAAACAAAAGCCTGAGGACAGTTTGGTCCTTTGCTCCCTTTTTTCCCTCTTCTCCCTCTGGGAACTTCTGTAGGCCTCCATTTTCTTACTGATACAGGAGGGGATGAGATCAGGGCTGGGGCTCTGGAACCTCTCGTGGCATGGATCTCTGTGGCAGTCTGGTGAAGCCTATGGGCTCCTTTTCAGAATTGTATTTGTAAATACACAAAATAAAATACAGAGGTAGAAAGGGACCCATTTACAATGAAACACAGTTACCAAAATGGGAAGAAAACAAGTTCACGGACCCCACATTGAAAAGCCTTAAACTAGATGATCTCCCCTCTCCCCCCTCCCCCCAGGTTACCTCCTAGCTCTAAATTCCCTGATTCTATCCATCTTAACCTTCATCCTAGCCAGAGTTTTAACCCTAGACTTGACTGGAATAGTCTTCTCCACTTCAGAGACAGCTAGGGGGTGCTCCACAGTGTGGGCCTACAGTAAGGAAGATCTGAGTTCAAATACAGCTTCAGACACTAGCTGTGTGACCTGGGCAAGTCACTTAAGCCTTATTTAACTTAGTTTCCTCAGCTGTAAAATGGGGATAAATAACAGCACATACCTCACAGGGTTGCTGTGAAGATCAAATGAGAAAATATTTGTTAAAAGTGCTTAATACAGAATCTGACTATATAAATGTTTATTCCCTTCCTTTCTCCTTTACTGAATCCTTAAAGTGGAACTGGAAGCTCTTATCTCTAGTTTACTCTCAATTTTCATGCTCTTAGAAGTCAAAATATTTCCAGGTTGGTTTCCACAGTTAGAAGCAGCTAATTTGTCCTGACTGATCGGGTAGAGTTAATGAGGGATGGTTTCCCCCCCCAACTTCTATTTGGGTAAACTAGAAGAATTTGTTTTTTATTTTTGCTTTTTTGGAGGGGCAACTGGGGTAAAGTGACTTGCCCAAGGTCACACAGCTAGTTTTGTGCTAAGAGTCTGAGGCTGGATTTGAACTCAGGTCCTCCTGACTCCAGGGCTGGTGCTCTATTCACCACACCACCTAGCCATGCCTAAACTAGAAGATTTTTGAACAAATAATAATAATGATAATGAGTATTACCCAAATGTCGTTGTTGTTCAGTCATTTCAGGCACATCTGGCTCTCTGTGACCATTTGGGGCTTTCTTTGCAAAGATTCTGGATTGGTTTTCCATTTCCTGCTCCAGCTCATTTTACAGATGAGAAAACTGAATTAAGTGACTTGCCCAAGGTCACATAACTAGTAAGTGTGTGAGGCCAAATCTGAACTTGGGTCTTCCTGACTTCCAGGCCCTGTATTCTATTGACTCTCTGCGGCCCCCTAGCTGTTTCTCTAAAGCAGAGAAGAACATTCTAATCAAACATAGGGATAAGACTGGCTTGATAAAGGTTAAGATGGATAGAATCACAGACTTCAGAACTAGAAGTAACCTGGGGGGATCATCTAGCACTTTCTCCACTGTGCCTCCTAGCTGCCCTCAACAACAACAACAAAGATTCTGGGACCAATAATAATAATAATGATAAAAACCCAGTTATCTGTTATGGGAAATTTCAGAAAAAAAGGTTAAAAAACTACATTGTATATTACTACAGGCTGCAAAAATTTTAGCAGCTACTGAATATCTAAAAAGACAATCTAGTGGCTAGCCTTAGACATCAGAAGCTCACTAGCCTTCACAAATGAACAGATGACAAATTCCCACATGACAAACACTAATCCTAAACTACCCTTGAGAATTTAGCAAAGGAACCATATTAGAGTATTATTACTGGCAAAACTGTTTCCCATAGTTGCCCAGACATAATGTTGACCCATAAAAAGCAGGAACAATATTTTTAATGGATGATGCCACACCAAGTACTTATTCTCCAAGCAAAGTAGAATGAAAAGCTCTCAAAATATAGAGACCTAATGTGAGAAAGCAAAGGCATGTTGGAACAGGATGAAGTACATATCCCTGCTATCCTGGGGACTTCTAGAGTTATCTCCAAGATCTTTCAGTGAGCCTACAGAAGAAGAATTTACCTCCCAATGTTTTTCTTCAATTAGGAAAATCAATAATTTTATCATTATTGTCTGTCCACTGATCAGTAAGCCTCAAAGAATAACAGCTGACAGTTACTCATCCTATGACCATTTTTATCTGAACTCCACCGAGAAAGAGTACAAAGCCAAACAGAATAATAGCTCTTTCCTGCGGTCAAAATACAAAGAAAAAGATGACAGTCTGAGAGGGTGCCTCTTTCTAGAGCCTTCTGATGCTTCCTTTTGCCTTATCACAAGGAAGCCAATCTGTGCTTTTTAAAGAAGAAACAAGTGGCATCTTCCCTAAAAGGTTCTGTGGGATGGCTTGGCATTGCCACCCAATGGGCCTCAAGTCTAGCTCAGCTTTCTTTCCATTCTGACAAACTGCATCAAAAACAAAGTTCCTCGGGCCTGGTAGAATCAGGAAGCAAGACGTCTCACAAGTCACTGCTGCTGTTACGGCCATGGGCAGGGCTCTCCATCCTCTGGGCTGAGAGCTGACGTTCTCTTCCAGCATTTGGATGGCCACTCACCTCCAACCACTAGTCAACCAGTTAGCAGCAGGGGAAGAAAGGGAAAGGGGGAGGACAGAGACAGAGATTGAGCAAGAAGAATGAGACAAAGAATTACATAATGCTCAATAGATGTGGTAGGAAAAGAAGACAAAGTAATTTTGGAGGAACTTGCATAGGTCAGTGATAATTTCTTACCCTGATTTTGGTGGTATTGTAACTCTGTATGATTATACTTGGAACACTTGAGAGGATATGCCCAAATGAAAATAGTTTAATCTTTTCAATAAGAACATTATACAACAGGTAAAATACCAATTTAAATAAATAGAAAATTTACAAATTTATGATGTCAACTAACCAAAGACAACTACTAGGTTAGAGACTGAGTAAGCGGAAAGTAGAATTTCAATTGAGTCATAAAAGTAATTACATTATTTTCTAGCATAACAGAAGCAAGGTTAAAAATTGAATAGTACATGAGTTGCTTACTCTCTCTAGAGGTCTACCTTGCTTTAAAAAAATTTTTTTTGGTCTCTATTAATTTGTTTGTTTACTTTTAGTTTACAAGATTCAGTTCCACAATCCTTTGAATATCAAATTTTCTCCCCCACACTGTTCCCTCCCCGCCCCCATGGCGGCATGCAATCAAGTATAGGATCTGCAAATATTTTCACATTAGACATTAGTCAGGTTGTAAAGAAGGATTGTAACCAATGGAATAAACAATGGGAAAAAAGAAAGAAAACCAAACAAGAAAAAGAAAGCACAGGTAATTTGCTTCAGTTTGCATTCAGACTCTGTTCTTTCTAGTTCTTTGTCTGAATGTAGACATCTCTTTCCATCATGAGTCTTTTGGAGTTGTCTTATAACCCTGCATTGCTGAGAAGACTCCAGTCTATCACAGCTGGTCATCACACATACGTTGTATCTGTCATTGTGTACAAGTATCTCCTGGTTTTGCTCTTCTCACTCTGCGTCAGTTTGTATATGTCTCTCCAGGTAAATATGAAGTCCGTCTTCTCCTCATTTCTTATAGCACAATAGTATTCCATTACATTCATATACCATAACTTGTTTAGCCATTCCTCAATTGGTGAGCATCCCCTTAATTTCTAATTCTTTGCCACCACAAAAAGAGCTGCAATAAACATTTTTGTACATATGGGTCTTCCTCAGACTTCTATGATCTCTTTGGGATACAACCCTAGAAGTGGTATTACTTGGTCAAAGGGTATGCAATTATTTATAGCCCTTTGGGCATAGTTCCAGATTGCTCTCTAGAATGGCTGAATCAGTTCACAACTCCACCAATGATGCATTAGTGTTCCAGTTTTTCCATATCCTCTCCAGCATTTGTCATTTTCCTGTTTTGTCATCTCAGCCAATTTGACGAGCAAGATGTGGTACCTCAGAATTGTTTTGATTTGCATTTCTCTAATCAATAGTGACTTAGAGCATTTTTTCATATGCTTATAGATATCTTTAATTTCTACCTCTGAAAATTGCCTGTTCATATCCTTTGACCATTTATCAATTGGGGAATGACTTGTATTTTTATAGATTTTACTCAGTTCTCTGTGTATTTTAGAAATGAGGCCTTTATCAGAGACACTGGTTGTAAAAATTCCCAATTTCCCATTTACCTCTTAATCTTGGTTACACTGGCTTTGTTTGAACAGAAACTTTTCAATTTAATGTAATCAAGATTATCCATTTTGCATTTTATACTGCTCTCTCACTCTTGTTTGGTCATACAGTCTTCCCTTCTCCATAACTCTGACAAGTAAACTATTCCTTGCTTTCTCAGATTGCTTACAAGTATCAGCCTTTATACCTAGATCATGCACCCATTTAGACTTGATTTTGGTATACGGTGTTAGATAATGGTCTATACCCAGTTTTTGCCATACTATATTCCAGTTTTCCCAGCAGTTTTTGTCAAATAGTGAGTTCTTATCCCCAAAACTGGGGTCTTTGGGTTTATCAAACAGTAGATTACTATAGTCATTGGCTGCTGAGTCTCGTGTACCCAGTCTATTCCATTGATCCACTACTCTATTCCTCAGCCAGTACCAAGTAGTTTTGATGACTGCTGCTTTATAATACAGATTAAAATCCGGTATGGCTAGGCCACCTTTCCTAGCATTTCTTTTCATTAATTCCCTTGATATTCTGGACCTTTTGTTCTTCCAGATGAATCATGTCTACCTTGCTTTAAGCAAACCTGTACAGGATAAGCTGATCTATGAAAAAGAAGAACTCAGCAGGTGGGGTGATCATTAACTGGACACGACTCTTTTAAGCAGCATACTTTTTTCAAAAAAATAATTAATTAATTAATGTTTAGTTTTCCATTCATTTCCACAAGATTTTGAGTTACAATATTATTCTCCCCATCTTTCCCCTACCCCCACCCCAAAATAGCAAGTCTACCGAATACCCCTTCCTCCAATCTGTTCTCCCTTATATCCTTCCCCATCACCCCCCTAACTTTCTAGTAGGGCAAGACGGATTTCTATATCCCAGTGCCTGTATATCTTATTTCCCAGTTGTATGTAAAAAACAATTTTTTAAAAACACTTGTTTTTAAAACTTTGAGTTCCAGATTTTTTCCCTTCTTCCCTCCTCACCTGCCTCTACTCGGAAGAAAAGCAATTCAACGTAGGTTGTACATGTGTAGTTACCCAAATCATTTCCATAGTAGTTATACTGTGAAAGACTAACTATATTTCCCTCCATCCAATCCTGCCCCCCACTTATTCTATTTTTCTCCTTTGACCCTATCCCTTTTCAAACATGTTTGCTTCTAACTACTCTCTCCCCCAATCTGCCCTCCCTTCTATCATCCCTCCTCTTATCCCCTATCTGCTTATTTTTCTGTAGAGTAAGATACCCAATTCAATGTGTATGTTATTCCCTCCTTAAGCCAAATGTTGTCCCATTCCCTTTCAACTTCCTGCTCTTCCCCTCCATTGTAACAGTTTTCTCTTGCTTCTTTTACATGAGATAATTTACCCTAATCTATCTCTCCCTTTGTCCTTCTCCCAATAAATTCCTCTCTCACCTTTTAATTTTTTTAGATATCATCCCTTCATATTCAACTCATCCTGTGTCCTCTATGTATACATGAACATACATATGCCCACACTCACATATTTATTTATATACGCATACACCCTCCTATATGTACATATATATGTGTGTATACATATACACACATATATATTCCCTTCAACTATCCTCATACTGAGAAAAGTCTTATGAGTTACAATTATTGTTTTTCCATGTAGGAAGGTAAATAGTTCAACTTTAATGTTCTTTATGATTTCTTTTTCCTGTTTACCTTCTCATGCTTCTCTTGCTTCTTGTATTTGAAAGTTAAATTTTCTGTTCAGCTCTGGTTTTTTTCATCAAGAACGCTTAAAAATCCTCTATTTCATTGAATGACCATATTTCCCCCTGTAGCATTATACTCATTTTTGCTGGGTAGGTGATTCTTGGTTTTAGTCCTAGCTCCTTTTACCTCCAGAATATCATATTCCAAGCTCCCTTAATGTAGAAGCTGCTAGGTCTTGGGTTATCCTGATTGTGTTTCCACAATACTCAAACTGTTTCTTTCTGGCTGCTTGCAGTATTTTCTCCTTAACCTGGGGACTCTGGAATCTGGCTACAATATTCCTAGTTTTCTTTTTGGGATATTTTTCAAAAGGTGATCAGTGAATCCTTTCCATTTCTATTTTGCCCTCTGGTTCTAGAACATCAGGGCAATTTTGCTTGATAATTTCTTGAAGGATGCTTTCTAAGTTCTTTTTTTGATCATGGCTTTCAGGTAGTCCAATAATTTTTAAATGATCTCTCCTGGATCTATTTTCCAGGTCAGTGCTTTTTTCCAATGAGATATTTCATATTGCCTTCTATTTTTCCATTTGTTTGGATCTGTTTTATAGTATCTTGATTTTTCATAAAATCATTAGCTTCCAATTGCTCCAATCTTATTTTGAAAGAGTTCTTCTCTTTAGTGAGTTTTTGAAATTCCTTTTCTATCTGGCAAATTTGACTTTTTAAGGCATTCTTCTCCTCACTGGCTTTTTGGTGTTAAGGCGTTATTTTCGTCAGTGTAGTTTTGGATCTCCTTTAGCAGGTTGTTGACTCACTTTTCATGATTTTCTTGCATCATTCTCATTTCTCTTCCCAATTTTTCTTCCACTTCCCTTACTTGATTTTCAAAATCTTTCTTGAGCCTGTAACCAGTTCATATTTTTCTTAGATGCTTTTGATGCAGAAGTTCTGACTTTGCTGTCTTCCTCCTGCTCCATGCTTTGATCCTTTTTGTCCCCCAAAAAGGATTCTATGGTCTGTTGGTGCTTCCTGTGCTTCCTCATATTGCCAACCAATTACTTGACTTTTGAGCTCTTTGCCATGGTAGAACTCTGCTTCCAGAATGGAGAGAGCTATGTCTCAAATCACTGAGGTTTTTGCAGCTGCCGGAGCTCTTAGGAGGGTGCCCTCTCTACAGCCCCCACAAGCTCCAGCTCACTGGCCACACAACCCAGGACCACCACCCGACAGTGATCCAGATCCAAGCAGGTTAAAGCAAGAGTTATTACCCTCTGAATGGCTGCTTGGTCCCCCAGCAATCTGCAAGCCAGGAGCCCCTGAGACAGCCAGGCAATGGTGGCTACACAGCTGCTGCACCTCTGCTGCTTCTTGCCCTGGGGGCAGGTGCTGGACCACACTCTTCCGTCCCCCCTTGCTCCAACAGAATTCCACGCTGACCTTTTACTTTGCCTTTGTTGTTTACGGTTTGAGAAGTCTGCAAACCACCACAGCTGCTTGTACTTCACTCTCCTGAAGTCTGCTCAGGCTGCTGCTGGTTGGGGCCACCCTGGGGCCAGAACCACCTGGCTCACACAGGATTGTGCTTGGCTCCCAGCTCAGTGCAATAGACCCTTTGTCCGCCAGCCAGGCTGCCTTCTGCAGGAGATTTGTTTCTCTCTGTCACTTTGTGGGTTCTGTAGCTCTAAAGTTTGCTTAGAGTCATTTTTTTACATGTATTGCAAGTGATTGGAGCAGGAGCTCACACCAAGTTTGTACTTCTACTCCACCATCTTGGCTGTCAAGTAGCATACTTTCTAAATACATATAGCTTCTTACACAAAAATTGGATTTACACACTATTTTTAGGGAAAAATTTATTTCATAAAGCGAGGCAGACCTCTGTTAGAGTTCAGTAAACACGCATTTCATTTTCCAAGTAGGAAATTTTTATATACATTATGGTCCCATTTAGTTTGATGGAAAATAATCCATAAAATATAATCCTGGGAAATAAATATACAGTTGGATTAAAAACAAAATGTAAAACAAGAGCATGGTCTATCCAGAGCAAGTCTTCTAGAAAACATAAGCAGAATTCCGCCCAAGTTACATAATGCATCCAGAACCAAACCAGTTTCATTACCAGGACACAGCTGTGGGTGTTAACTGTAGTGCAGAGCCTCAGGTTCCTGCAGGTATGTGTGTGTGTGTGTGTGTGTGTGTGTGTGTGTGTGTGTGTGTGTGTGAAAGGAAGGCTGGCACTGAGAGAAGACTGGATGTGTCTTGTTGGCAGGGTATCTGCACTTAGACCCGATACGCTTCATACCTGAAGTTACTTCGTGACTGTTGGTCAGGCCCTTCCTCCAAGGGTCTGGAATTTTAAAACCTGGTTTCTTGCTCTGTACAAACAAAACATTGAAGATTTAATTCACTTTACATTGATGTCCCTCCCTGTCTTACAGACTCAGCTCAGGTGTCACCTTCCCCAAATTGAAAGCCAGCTTTCCCTCCCAGATTTCTTTTAGCACTTACTGAACTTTTCTTTCCCAAGATTCCTTGCTCTCCTCTTAATCTTAGGTATCTGTGTTCTTCTTGGTCTTATTAGATTGCGAATTCCTTGAGAGCAAAGCCTGTATTTGTCTTTGGAGCCCCAGAGCCTAGCACAGTGTCTCACAAGTAGTAGGTTCTTAATTGATGACTGCTCAATTAAACTCAAATAAATGTATTAACTTCTAATGTTACAGCTAGGACTGGGAAGGGTTAACATCTAGTTACTGAGAAGCATTTGTATATCTTTTTTTCAGGCATCTGCTATTCAATATACTGTGTAGCATGTGTTCAGCCTTATGATTCCCAGACAAAAGGCACATCAAGGGTTGGCCGCTGGACCCTTCCATAAGTAAATGGGAAGTCCTGGGTGGAATCTCATTCACAAGGATCAGAGAAACCAGGCCTAAGGCAACGTTATTTCAACACAGATGGTCTTAGAATTGGCTATTAAAATGATAGCAAAGAAGAGAAGAATTTTCACTTGCGGAAACAAAGAGATTACCCCTTCTCTTTTCTGCCGAGCTCCCCTTAAAGCTTTTAATAATTTAAAGGCTTAAATATCTCTTAGGATATCATAGCAACTAAGAACGCAACAACAAAAAAACAACAACTAGATGAAGACAACGTTTTGGAACAGCAAGAGCTCATCCCGCAGCCCCTCAGGGCACCAGGGTGTTGTCAACATTCACAAAACCCTTTTAAATTTATTTTTATTTTTTTATTATTTATTTTTACTAATTTATTTATTTTCTTGTTTATATCACTCATTTCCATGAGATTTTGAGTTACAAATTTTCTCCCCTCTTTCCCCCAAAACAGCGATCCCACTGTATAGCCCCTCCCCCAATCTGCTCTCTCCTATGTCCTCCCCCGTCACCCCTCCAACTCTCCAGTAGGGCAGGATGGGTCTCCCTGCCCCAGTGCCTGTATATCTTAATTCCCAATTGCATGTAGTTAACAATAATAATGATAATAATAATAATAATAATAATAACATATGTACATATATTATTTTTAACATTTGATTATAGAACTTTAAATTCTAGATTCTTTCCCTTCCTCCCTCGTCACGCACCCCCACTGGAAGGACAAGCAATTCAATACAGGCTGTGCATGTGTAATTATGCAGAACATCTCCACAGCGGGCACATTGTGAGAGACTGATTATGTGTCCCTCCTTCCTATCCTGCCCCCCCCTTGTTCTATTCTCTACCCTGTCCTTGTCCCTTTATAGAAGTATGTACTTCCAACAACCCTCCCTCCCACCCTGCCCTCCCTTCCATCATCCCACCTCTTATCCCCATTCCCCCTACTCTCCTGTGAGGCAAGATACCCAGTTTAGAGTTTATGTCATTCCTTCCCTAAGTCAAGTTCAATGAGAGTCAGGTTGACCCTTTCCCTTTTACCTTCCTGTTCTTCTGCTCCACTGTAACAATTATTACTAGCCTCTTCTATGTGAGATGATTAATCCCATTCTCTCTCTCCCTGTCTCCTCTCATTCTAATCCTCTCCCACCTCAGAATTTCACCTTTTAAAGTATCATCCCTTCCTATTCAATTGATCCTGTGCCCTCTATGTACACATATATACACATACTCAGATATGTATTCATACATATACATATACCCTTTTATATAGACATGTGTATGTATATATACATTTGTGTTCCCTTTACCCATCCTCATACTGAGAATTCTAAGTTTCATCAGTTACAATTACTGTTTTTCTATGTTGGCATGTAAATAGTTCAACTGTGATGAGTTCCTTATGATTTCTTTTCCATGTTTACCTTCTCATGCTTCTTGTATTTGAGTGTCAAATTTTCTTTTCAGTTCTGGTCTTTTCAGCAAGAATGTTTGAAAGTCCTCCACCTCACTGAATGACCATATTTTCCCCTGGAACATTATACTCAATTTTGCTAGGTAGGTGATTCTTGGTTTTAATCCTAGCTCCCTTGATCTCTGGAATATCATATTCCAGGCCCTTCAATCCCTCAATGTAGAAGCTGCCAGATCTTGGGTTATCCTAATTGTGTTTCCACAGTATTCAAATTGTTTTGTCTTGGCAAACTGTAATATTTTCTCCTTGATCTGGGAACTCCAGAACCTGGCTATAACATTCCCAAGGAGTTTTCTTTTGAGGATATTTTTCAAGAGGTGATCAGTGAATTCTTTCAAGTTCCATTTTGCCCTCTGGTTCTAAAATATCAGGGCAATTTTCCTTGAGAATTTCTTGAAGGATGCTTTCTAAGTTCTTTTTTTTGATCATGGCTTTCAGGTAGTCCAATAATTTTTAAGTTGTCTCTCCTGGATCTATTTTCCAGGTCAGTGGTTTTTTCAAGGAGTTATTTCACATTGCCTTCTATTTTTTCATTTGTTTGGATCTGTTTAATAGTATCTTGATTTCTGACAAAGTCATTTGCTTCTATTTGCTCCACTCTAATTTTGAAGGAGTTATTCTCTTCAGAATGCTTTTGAGA
>CM053583.1:18698528-18713567 GCA_028627135.1 Pseudochirops cupreus | reverse complement strand
CCTCTGGTTCTAAAATATCAGGGCAATTTTCCTTGAGAATTTCTTGAAGGAGGCTTTCTGGGTTCTCTTTTTGATCATGGCTTTCAAGTAGTCCAATCATTTTAAAATTATCTTTCCTGGATCTATTTTCCAGGTCAGTGGTTTTTTTCAAGAAGATATTTCACATTGCCTTCTATTTTTTGAATCTGTTTTAATAGTATCTTGATTTCTCATAAAGTCATTTGCTTCCATTTGGTCCAGTCTAATTCTGAAGGAATTATTCTCTTCAGTGAGCTTTTGAGATTCTTTTTCCATCTGGCAAATGCAGCTTTTTAAAGTATTCTTCTCCTCATTGGCTTTTTGGGCCTCTTTTGCCATTTCAGTTAGTTTATTTTTTAAGGTGTTATTTTCTTCAGTCAGGTTGTTGACTCTCTTTCCATGATTTTCTTGCATCATTCTCATTTCTCTTCCCAATTTTTCTTCCACTTCTCTTATTTGGTTTTCAAAATCCTTCTTAAGCTCCTCTATGGCCTCTAACAAGTTTGTATTTTTCTTGGAAGCTTTTAGTGCAGGAATTCTCACTGGGTTGTCTTCTTCCTGTTCCATGCTTTGATCCTTTTTGTCCCCAAAAAAGGAATCTAAAGTTGGATGGCTATATTTGCTTTGCTTCCTTTGCTTGCTCATGTTGCCAGTCAATTATCTGACTTTTGAGCTCTTTGCCACAGTAGAATTCTGCTTCCACAAGGGAGAGCTTTGTCCCAAATTGCTGGGGTTTTCACAGCTGCTGGAGCTATTAGGAGGCTGCCATCGCTACAGCCCCCACTAGCTTAGGCTCACTGGTCATGCACCTCAGGACCACCACCCAAGACCATGATCCTGATCCAGGCAGGGTAAGGCAAGAGCACTTAGCCTCTGAATGGTCGCTCGGCCTCCCAGCAATCTGCAGACTGGGAGCTCTGAAGCAGCCATGTGGAGGCGGCTGCAGGGCTGTTGCTTCCACTGCTTCTGGCTCTGGGGGGCAGAAGGCTGGACTTGCTCCTCCATTCCCCCCAAATTCACCCATGTTCCACTGACCTTTTACATTGTCTTGGTATTTATGGGTTGATAATTCTGGAAACTGCCACAGCTGCTGGTGACCCACTCTCCCCAATACTCCAGCTGGGCTGGGCTTGGCTCCAAGTGCACTGCCATGAACCCTTCCTGTCTACCTGCTGGGCTGCCTTCAGTGGGAGATTTGTTTTTCTGTCACTTTGGGGGTTTTGGAGCTCTAAAATTTGTTTAGAGTCATATTTTATAGGTATTTTAGGTGGTTACGGGAAAAGCCATGGAGTTTTCCTGCTTCTACGCCACCATCTTGACTCTGCCCCAATCTTCCCACAGAATCATTTTAAGTTTGCAAAGGGCTTAATTTACTGGGCCTCACAATGGCCTTCCAAGCAGCCCTGGAGGGAGGTGCTTTGGGTTTCATTATCCTGTAGGAGTCACTGGGAGGTGGGGGCTATGTCTGAGCCAGAAAATTTGGGTTAAAATCCTAGCATGTGTTACTTGTATGACCTTGGACACGTCACTTAACTTCTCTTTGGTGAAATTTTCTTCAGTTTTTAACAAATATAAAATAAGGGTAGGCTAGGTGGTGCAGTGAATAGAGCACTGGCCCTGGAGTCAGGAAGACCTGAGTTCAAATCTGACCTGAGACACTTAAGATAAAACTAGCCGTGTGACCTTGGACAAGTCACTTAATTCCAATTGCCCTACCTTCCCCCTCTACAAAAGCAAAAAAAAAAAAAAGGCAAACAAACAAAAAAGCCAAATGTAAAATAAGGAGGCCAGAATGATGACCTCAAAGATCATTTCAATAAACTTGTAATTGTTCATTTTACAGATCTGGAAACCAGGGCTGAGAGATGTTAAGTGACTTCCCATAGCTAGTAAATGTGAGCAGTGAGATTCAGACCCAGGTATCTGCTGGCTCCAAGTCCAGAATTCTCTCTGCTATATCATATTCACCGCTAAATGTGGCATTTCATAGACTAATTTTGGGCGATACTTCAAGAATCTCTCTAATGACAAAGACCAGAACCCCTCTGTCCTTTTAGAAATCATCTTTGGGAGCAGCTATGGACACTCAAAATCTGTTCCCTCCTGGCCAGCTTTCTGGTGACGTGCCTGCCCATACTTAGGAAGGCTGGTCTTTGCACTGGCCAGACTCCAGGCATGCTTGTCTATCCATTCTGCTCTACTACAGCATGGTGAGGCCTGCCAAGGCTTGTGCGTGGCTGACTTAGCCTCTGGAAACCCAGGCTCACCTCCCCAGCAGGATGAGAAATCAGAGTGTGGCCGTTGTGTGTGTGTGTGTGTGTATGTGTGAGTGTGTGTGTGTGTGTGTGTGTGTGTGTGTGTGTGTGAAAAGGACTGTCCCCACTGGACCATATTAAGAGACCTGGGCTTCCTCTCTGATACTTAATGGGATGACCACAGGATACTTGCTTAATGAGTTCCACTGATCAGAGCAAGGCATAATAATGCACCTGTTGGACCTACTTTGCAAAGTGCTTGTCAAGGCCAAATGAGAAAACCTGTCATCAGTAGCAACTATTGGGAGTTATCTGTTGCCCCCTTTCTTCACTTGAGGCTGGTCGGCTTCCTGCTGCCCTGGAACATATTGGGAGGCTATTTCCATCAGGTGGCAAGTGCTTGAAGAGCGCAAATCAACCTGACTGTGACGTAATTTTGAAAGTAAACCTGGCCCCCATTCCCAAATTTCATTAAAAAGCCAAATGTAAATGAATTTTGGCTTAGCCACTCTTCAGGGTGAAGTACCTGTGACTTATCTTTATTCATAATCAGAGATATGATGGGCAATTTTGGTTAATTGAAGGGGCTATCTTTGTTTCTTCCATTAAACTGCAGTAAAAAAATGGCATGTAAAATAAAATAAATTATATGTTCCATTTAATCAAGTGTGATTAGTTTGAAAACATATACGTGCCATTTAAAATGCACATCAGTCCTCACTGACGATATAACGTTGTCCATAGGGTAAGATACAAAAATACGAGACTACATGAGAGGTAATCTAGGTGTTGTATGTGGAGCCGGCTGGCCTGTCTGGGGCCCTTCCTAGAAGGTGGCTTGGATTCTTAGAGTAGCCTGGAGCCTTGTTATGTTGGATAGAGAGTAGCATTCAGCAAAACAGAGTTCATCTCGGATCCGACCCAAGAAGGGTTAGTTATAGCAGAAGTATAAAAAGTTAGCTATACCTGGCCCTGGAAAAGAGATGACAAAACGTACCCCCTTCCTTTCTTTGAAGTGGGGGGTGTGGAACTGTGGGTGCCAAACACTGCACGTACTGGCACACTTAGCTGTTGTGTTGAGTAGTTTTGCTGAACTGTTTTTTTTCTTCTTTATTACAAGGGAGGGTTAATGGGGGGAAGCAAAGAGGGAGATATATATATATATATATGTATATGTATATATATATGTTGTATATACATATATGTACATATACATATGAACATCATGTAAAAATAAAAGCTATCAAAAAGTTTCTTTAAAAAAATAAAGGTAGCTATTAACTGCAAACTAATACCATGCCATAGATCCGCAAGCACAGCATATGAATGTGCCTTATTGATTCATCTCTGGTTGCCTTTACTTTTGTTTCCAGAAAAAATTAATTTCCTGGCAGTCTTCCTACGTCAGTGTCTGGGCCCATCTCAGCTCTGCCTTTCCCTCACTGGGTAACTTCCTTCCCAAGTCAGAGCCTGGGCCTTTTCCTGGGCCAAAGGAGCTACTGATGCTCACCCTCCTTGCTAGAGTGTAGTGAGAAAGGCCTTAAAGCCCCAGAGAAATGAGTTCGATGCTCAGTAGGGAGTTTTCAAGTTGAACATATTTTGGGGCTGCTAGTCTCATGGAGAAATATTCTAGCCCAAATCTTACCTCGTTAAACTTTGAGTTCTCATTTTTCACCCGAATCTCTGGACCTTTGAAGAAGACGGGCTGTTTTTTCAGCATGGCAGTAAATTCTGTTTTTTCCTAGTACAATTGATTGGAAAGAGCACATTTTAAATTAAACACACACCACACGCGCGCGCGCGTGCGCACACACACACACACACACACACACACACACACACTCACACACACATACACTCTCTCTCTTTCTGAACCTTTGCAATTTGGGTCACTGAAAAGTGAGATGAAAAAGGCGGCAATGAGCCTTAGGGGCTCAGGCAGGGCTGTCTGGGCCTGCCTGTGGAAGGAAGGTCTATGTTCCCCAGCCCCTTTATCAGAACAGTGTCCCTGGGGACCTAGTCTGGAGCCAAAGGCCAAACTTGCCATACCTTGGGCCCAGTGCAGGCTGAAGTGAAGGAAGTATTAAGGGGCTCTGGCTGAAATCTGATCCAGAGGTGCCAGGAGAATTCCCTAACCAAGGATGGGTTTCTGGGCCCAATAAAGTCATCCCCAGCTGCCTATGTGAATTCTGATTCTAGGATTCTTTTTTTTTTCAATGCAAGGAAACACTTTATCTGAATCAAGAGAAAAAACAGAAACTAGAGAAAGTATCTATTTGAGAATAAGTATACTAGGCACTGCAGAGTGAAGGAACTCTCTCTTTGGGAGTAAGATAGCGAACTCAATCAAGAGAGAGAATCTGGGTTCTTGTCCCAGGGAAAACACTCTCAAGTCTTTGCTGGTGAAGCAAGTTGGGGTGGATCAGGACATGATTCTCAAGTGGACTTTTCTTAAGCACTCTTGTCAATTCTTTCCTTGCAGCTCTGAAACTAGGTAGTACAAGTACCCAGTCTACATTTTTCTTACTTGGCCATCTTCTGTTAACTTTAACTCCCGGATTAACCTATTTTTCTGATGCATCTCATTTCTTTGCTTTCTGGTTTCCAGTCGTTTCTTCTTCTTCTTTGGTTTCTTCTTCTGTTCCAGCTACTCCAGAAAAGAAAAGAGAAAATCTCCAAACATTTATGATCCTGCAGCTAAGTGATATTCTCTGGGTATTCCTTTTCACTTAGGAGACCCGCTCCAACAGGGCATGGCTACCTACTCCTCACTCTGACAACACAAGTGCATGAGCCAACAGAAGAAATATCAAGGGAGTATCGAGTAAATACTGTTCTGATGGCTTTGCTAAAGCCCATGTTCTTTTCTTCTTAAAAATGTAAATAGCTCTGATTATGTGATTTTGTTTCTCTTTTGTATTTGCTGAGTCTAAGGTTTATAATGCTTTTCTTTATTCTAAACAGGAATTGTCAACAAAAATTACAAGGAAATTCAAACTGAAATACACAAGGAAAAACTTGAAAAAGACTGAACATGAAACTATGAACTCCATTATTCAGATTGTTTTAAAAAACAATTAGTGTAATAAAATTGTCAACTAATTTTTAAAACTGTTTTGTCATATACCTAACATTGAACAGTAATATAGTTAAAATTGCTTAAAAACTAAACGAATTTCAACATACAAAATATAACAACTCAGTGCTTTAAGATTTTAATAGGATTCTTGGTACATTCTCTGTCATTTCTTTTTCTTCATTCAGGTCATAGTTGGTGTTCCCTCTTTTGGGGTTGGTTTTTTTTGTTTTATCCTATTCCATTAGGGATTTTCCAGATTTAAAAACATTTTTCATTCTTCTTGGTCATCACTGCATTGTGGTATTACATCACATGAATGCACCATAATTTATTTAACCATTCCTCTCTTGGTGGATATTTATGTTGCTTCTACTTTTTTTGAAACTAAATTAAAACCATTATTTTTAAAGAACAGAGTCCAGTCAGATGATGCCTGGGTCCAGAAGGACAGGAAATAACCCTCACCGTTCCTCCTTGGAGTACCCGAGGTGATGCTCTAACAGCCTGCGCTACCCCAACAGCTCTAAATGGTGTCCATCTAGCACTTACATGTGGTACTTGCTGTGGCTCACTCTCCAGTGACACTGTAGGCTACAATGCAGAAACAGCTGCTGTTGTTGCTCAGTCATTTCAGCTGTGTCTGACTCTCTGTGCCCCCTTTTGGGGTTTTCCTGGCATAGATACTGGGGTGGTTTGCCATTTCCTTCTCCAGATCATTTGACAGATGAGGAAATTGAGGCAAACAGGGTGAAGTGACTTGTCCAGAGTCACACAGCTAGTAAGTGTCTGAGACCAGATTTGAATTCAGGAAGATTAGTTCTCCTGACTCTAGGCCTGGCACTCTATCTGTTGTTCCACCTAGCTGCTTCTAATACAGGAATAAACTATGTTAGGCCATGTCTGCACCTGGGCATGCAAATGAGCTGCACAGCTAGAAGAGCTTATTAGTTTGGTATTACAAGACTACATTACTAATAGCATGTGATACACAAGACTGGCATTTCTGGGTCCCTAGAATGTGCTGTGGTGGTACTAATGAGCTGCAGTAAATTTAGCAAACAAATCTTTAGCTCCTACCTAATTTAAAAGACAAGGTGATGCAGTGGATAGAGTGCCTGGTGTAGAGTCAGGAAGACCTGAGTTCAAAACCAGCCTCAGACACTTCCTAGCTGTGTAACCCTGGGCAAATCACTCCACCCCGTTTGCCTCAGTTTCCTCATCTATAAAATGAACTGGAGAAGGAAATGGCACTCCATTATTTCTGCCAAGAAAACCCCAAATGGGGTTATGAAGAGTCAGATACAACTGAAAAATGACTAAACAACAAAAATTTAATTCCTGGAAAAAATTCTAGAAGGTTGTATTAAAGGGATGGCTAATGAATCTCTGGAAAAGGAGGCAGTGATTCCAATGAGCCACGTCAGACTAGAACTCATTTCTTTTTCTGAGAGTCACTAGATTTAAGAGAGTGTGGTCTGCTAGCAAAGAGTGGTGAATGCTAAAATTTAGAGCTGTCTTTGCAGCCAGGGGAACCTGAGTTCAAGCCCTGTCTCTGACACACACTGGCTGGGTGACCCTGGGCAGGTCACATCAATGCTCTGGGAAACTTTCAGAGACAAAGTTACAGAGAAGCCTCCAACCTGGTTGGAAGAGGACATTTCCTCTGCCAGGAATTTCCAATGCTGTCACAAGTTCCCTCTCTATTCCTACTAAATCAGCAAATCGGAGGAAGATTGTAGATACAATTTACTAAGACATTAACACAGAATTTGAAAAAATTTCTGATGCTTTTCTTATGCATATGGAGAGACAAGGACTAGATGAATGGTTCTCAACCTTCCTAATGCCGCGACCCTTTAATACAGTTCCTCATGTTGGGGTGACCCCCAACCATAAAATTATTTTCATTGCTACTTCATCACTGTAATTTTGCTACTGTTGTGAATCGTAATGTAAATATCTGAGACGCAGGATGTGTTTTCATTGTTACAAACTGAACATAACCCACGCGTTGGGAACCGCTGGCCTAGATGATAATATTGTTTGGTTGACTCAGAGCTATTCCGTGGTCATGCCCAGGGAGGAGTCACTGGTTTAACGTCAGTTTAGAGAAGGTCTCTAGTGGAGTGCCCTAGAGACCTGTCTGGCTGTGGGTGGATTCCTCACAGTGAATTACAGAGGTGAGACCCAAAAGGATCCTGACAGGTTGAAATGTTAGCTAAATCTGCTGCTGTTTAGTCGCTCAGTCGTGCCCAAGTGATAATGGATTCAAATATCGACTCTTGTTGGCCTCCAGAACGTTTAAAAATAAATGGCAGAGCAAATTCTCTATATAAATAAGATGGCTGTAATGTTGTAATGTCCTCTGTTGTAAGGATGCCTTAGGAACGTGGAGGGAAGACCAGTCCCAAAAGATTGTCCCCACCCTGCACACATACCTCCCACCCCCACCCCCACCCCACCCCCCGCCACAGTCCTAGGCTCCGGTGTAACAGGGACTGTAGTAACAGGGACTGATACTAGTATAGAGAGTTCAAAGCTCCAGCTCCATCTCTTACCTTTTCCGCCATATCCATTAAATGAACAGGAAGCCCATCTGAGAGGGAGCTGTCCGAACCACTTGTGCTGTTTCAGAAAAAAAGTCACGAATGTTATTTGTAGTCTACCCAGACAGAATAACACCTGCATATTCTCTACAGTATAACTCATTTACTGTTTGTTGTTACCTCCTACTTTCTATTCCTTGGGAATCTCTGAAAACCCTAGGAACACAACTGATAATCAGGACCTCAAGGGCTCACGGACCACAGAGCTGGAAGGGCCCTTAGGAAACCCCCAGAAGACAGGCATCAGTGGCTATGATGCAAAACTTCCCCTGTGCTGCCCATAGCAGATTAAAATGTCTTTGGAAAAAATTTAAAAGATAAATACAACACAGATAATGCTAGTTTAGTTTTTCGAGGAGAAAGTACACCTGGGTGCACCCATGAGAAGTCCCTCTTTGTAAGTCATAGATCCAGGATTCTAATTGGAGTCTCTGACTCCAAATGCAAAGCTTTTTCTATTGTTCCATGCCCCTTCATGCAGAAACACCTATGGATGAGCAGACCAGAATCTCATGCTATAAAGACACCCTACAAAGGTGATGGAGTATATCCAGAGGGACTCCTGTGGAGAGAACAAGACTGCAATACAGCAGAGTATATGGACCCCAAGGCCGCAAAGCCAGGGATGGGCCTCCCATTAGTCTGGTACCCTTTCCCCTCAACATCTAGGGACCCTGGGGGTAGTGACTCTGTCTAACTGACACAAATCAATCTTGAATTATCTTCAGGAACCTTTCTACCCTGTCAGGGGGTTCCTAGGGCATCCAGCTTATCTTCCCCTAAGCCTTTAATCCTTGGGCAGCAGCCTAAGAATACTCAGACTAAGGCACCCCCAGGTCTCTCTACCAGCCCTTCAGTCTGATGCAAAAATCCCGTGGCCCTGAGGGAATGGAACAAAGTGTAGCCACTGACAAGATGAAGGTGAGGAAGAAAACTCATCAATAGCACAAGCATGGCAAACATTTTTCTAAATGGGGCTCGGACTGAATCCTGGGCCCTCCTACCCTCAAGTCCATCACTCCAGCTCTCCCATCCAGCTGGGCTGGCTCTACTGGGCAGGGGCAAGATGGCCTATACTCCCAACCTCATTAACAGTTATGACCAAATTATATGGTGAAGGTGAGAAAAAGGATCCCCACTGTCCATTTCTCTACCTCCTGGATTAAATCTTGGGGGAACACTCCTTTCCGAAGATGTCTTTTGAGCTAAATACTGAAAATCATGTGAGGATCTGGAAAATGTGATTTTTCCCAGTAACTATAACACCAACCTCACAGGGTTGTTGGAAGGAACAAAGAAGCAAATGTGTGTAAAGTGCTTTTATAAATCTTGAAGTGCTCCATAACTGTTACCTCTTATTCTCATTATTGCTGGGCACAGAATTGGAGCAGCAGCATTGATCTGAGGGTCATCTATGGCCCTAGGGACATGAGTAACCTGGAACCAGGTTTGATTGGAAGGCTCCAAATGCCATGCAAACCCTCTAAAGGGAGCAGGAAACCCTCTCAGGTCCCTAATAATTCCCCAAACAATGTCAGACCAAACACTTTTGTAATAATATAATGATAGCGATGACAATTATAGCTCTTCTTTCTGCAGCTGAGTGAAGCGAAGTACGACATAGTTCCAGGTCATTCTTGGCCAGGGTCTTCCCTTCTGGATCCTGGGTGCATACAAACTGCTACATGTTAGAAGAGAACCCTCTTTCCACTGCTCCTCCATTAGGGAAAAGACAAATCCTCTTGTTCTTGAGCAAGCCCTCCAGACTTCTTCCATGGGACAATCAGGCTGCTTATTCTCATCACAGATTAGAGATAGAACATACCATTTCAACTGATTAATAATTCTGACTCATCTTCCGACCAATTTAAAGCCCTGTCAGCCCCATTGTCTTTCCGGATGTGAATGAGTTAGGATCTAAATACCGCTTCTGATCATTTCCTTTTTCACACGCACATTGTGATTTTTCACTGAACTTTCATATATCAAATCTTCCTGTTTCCCGAGTTGTGACTGGACAGAACTGAGAACCACATCCTATGGGCTACAGACCACTATCTTTAGCTCAACAATTCACATTTCTATAGTATTCATAAGTTGATCTAACACTTCTCTCACCACAGTCCCATATTCGGGTTACATTTGGGGATTCTTCTCATCTGACAAGTGAGGGAACTGAGGCAGAGAGGGATGCCATGTTTGGCCCCGTCTCTTAACTAGGCAAAAGTCAAGTGTTGGAGCTGGAACCAGAATCCAGGTCTTCTGATTTTAATACTCCGAGTTGTTTCCACTTGCTCATGCTGACCTTATTTAGTCTTAACGATGAATTCATGAGATGAGAAATCTAGCTCTTTCTTATTTTAAAAAGGGGTTGGGACAGATAATCTTGGTTTAAAGTCCTTCCCAGTTTGACCATCCTAAGTTTCTACAACTTCCCCTTTCAGCTACTCAGCAAAACCATATGAAGAACATAGGGGAAAAACCTTTCCAATCACCTTCCTTTCACCACCATCCCCGAGAGTTTGCACTTTGATCTCTTGGCTCTTGGCTGGCAGCCTGGGGAGCCTTGGTTAATGATTTTCTGAGTGCTTCTAAAAGAGGGAACGTGGCAAGTTAACCATTGTGGGGTCTCTCAGAAAAAGCCAAGCCACACACTGTGCCAGCTGGATTTGTTGCTTATTTGTCAGGTAGGCTCTGGAACTTGCACCAAGCTGCTTTGCTGGGCAGAGAGGGGAGAGTGTCCTCTCCTTCTCGAATAAGCCCATGGTGTAAGCCTTTGGGTGGTGATGGTAGTGGAGGTGGGGGGAGGTTTGAGGGAGTTTTATTCCTGATCTACAGGTTGAGGAACTGGGTAAATGAAATCTTAACTAAGCACTCTGGAACTATTCAATTATCCTTCCCCAATACATTTGAAATGGCTTCTTAGTATTTTTTTCTTGGATTCTAGGGTCCCATTTTGACTAAGAGTCAAGGTAATATAACAGAAATATAAATAATTTCTCTTTTTTTCTGGTGATGGAATATATTACCTAGATTCAATGTCAGACAAGGAAATGTCACTCCAATTGCCATCCAAGTCCATTTCTTGTCCAAGTTCTGAGAATTTCTTATAGATTTCCTCTTTAAGCTCTGTTAAACATTGCACAAACTACGGGACAGAAGGCAATAAGATTGAATGAGATAATATATGTAAAATTCTTTGCAAACTTCAAAACACTAAATAAATGTTAGTTATTCTTCTCTAGGAGTTGTAAAGAAAAAGAGTTGTTTTTGGAAACTTAGAAAAATAGGCAATCCTTCAGTAAGAACTTTGACAAATGCTTTCACAAGTTTTTCCTGGAAATAGAGTCATGCCACCATTTTGGACCATGCATGGGTATTTAGGTACTTATCAAACCAAGAGTACTGAAGTTATCAAAAAGGTAACTAGAGGGAAAGAAAAAAGTGAGGAGCGGCCATTCCAGATTTCATCAGATGACAAAATTTCATAACTAATCTTCATCCAATACTTAATTTTGTCTATATTTTTACATATAGATCATACCCTTGCTTAAACCTGTCCAGACAGCCTTCAAGGATTTCTGTGTACGAAACATTTGTTCCCTTTGTCTCCCAGGTGGCCTTTTTTCATTAGCCAGTATCTTAATTTTACTGCTGTGACTCATCTGAGTTTGAGGTGTTACTGATGTGAATTTCTACATAAAGAAATGAAGCTAAGGGATAGATCAAGCCAGTGTTATTATTATGGTTTACACTGCATTTATGTGACATGTACAGAAGCAGCTAGGGAGCAAAGTGGATAAAGCACTGGGCCTGGAGTCAAGAAAACCTGAGTTAAAAATCTGGTCTCACACTCACTAGCTGTGTGACCCTAGGCTAGTCACTTAACCTCTGTCTACTTTCATCTCCTCAATTGTGAAATGGAGATAATATAGTTATTCCTTCCATATCACACCTTTCCCTGCTGCAATTTCAATCACTGGTAGGCATAAGAAATTAAATGGGAATTTTTCTGGGAGTTTTGCGGAAGCCACAGCTGACACGCAAAGGCCAGCAGATGACAAAGAGCCTATGACCAAATACTTAACCCAAATTACAAAATAACGTACTATAAACACCCCGTAAAAGAAAGAAAAAACTCAGACTTCTTCTCTGGTATGAAAGGAGGGCCAAAACATTTAACATGGGTTTTCCAGATTGGGGCTGGGGGGAGGGGAACGCGCTTCTGCCCCCCAGTTTGTGGAAGGGCGAACTGTGACAGCAGCCACCTGCCAGAACTGTTGTGAGGATCCACCAGAGAATACTTGTAAAGCCTTTAGTATCGGACGTAGCACGTAGCAGGCACCTAAGAAATGCTCATTCTCTTTCCATTTACTTATTTCATACCGAAACTACAAGTAAAATACTCGTCTGGAGAGCTTTTCTAGGCAGGAGGAACATTCGTACTGAGTGTCCTTTGCTGTCGTGGCTTTATCGCATAATGAGGCTCTGGGACGTCGGGACAAGCGACATCCGGACTTCATGAGCAGCTGCTGTTTTCTTCCCTGTTTCTTTGGGCTATTAGAGCAATTGATCAGAACACTTTTTTAAAAGGCCAATTTTTTGCATCATGTGCATGACAAGGCATTCTCTGGTACAATATGAACTTCTCAAACGCAACTCGTTTAACTTCTGGACACTGTGTGCTTCACCCAGACAGTGATGACGTCACCATGGCACCCACTCGCCACGGCCTTTCAGGCACGCGGATGACACTTGGAATGTTTTGAGAGGGTGGGAAAGAAGGTGAAAAGAAGGAAACAACACGGGCACCTTGAGAAGAGAAGGGGCTCAGTCAGAGTGATGTTGTGGTAGCCAAACATGCTATTGTATCGATGTTGTTTAATAAAAACATCTGACGAGCTGTGCCACCTTGGCCAAGTCACTTAACCCCTCTCCAAAAAGATTTTTAAAAAATCTATTGGAATCCAAATGGGGTCTTTATTAGCCTTTAGAAGTCCCATGACCACCCCGAGTATATAGCCCTCAAGGGTGGGTTGGGAGGCCTGTATTGTGATGCTGCATTAAATTGTCTAGAATGGAAGGTCAGACAATTTCTCCACGATGCCTGCTTTGACTTAGAATTGCTGCCTTTCCCACAAAAGGCAAAATACAGCTGTCTCCTTCTCTTTCTCTGTATATATGTATATTGTATATATGTACATGTACACTATCAAATAACTGATAAAAATGCTGACCAAAGCTGGATCCAATTCAACTTGCTGCCTTCTGGATCCTCATCCCATATCACAAACTGTAAGCCTGGGTGTTGGATTCCGTGACATTCAAGGTCTCTTCAAGCTCATAAATTCAGTGATTATTATATATCTGACTGTTACAATGAGATCCAAAGTCTTCCCCACCTTTACTCTGGAGGGTGTGTTACTGTAATCTATCTTCTTTATCTGTTGAGACTTAATTTCTCCGAAGCACAGTTTTTTGCAGTGTCATAAATTTGTCTCAAGTTTGAAGACTTTTCTTTGTTTTTTTTCTCCTAACTTTTGCACTCTTGTCTGCCCTCCATTCTAAGATAACAGTAGCTTTTGTCAAGGTCTCAGCATATTTGTTAGCATCCAAGTTTAGCAAGTTCCTAGCTGAGAACTGCTACTTCCCAATGTCATTGATCAAGTTTCATCCTCAGATTACGGGAACCAGCCCATCACAGGTTTTCCCACAGTCAACTGAGGTCACCACAGGTCATGACTGTCAAGGCCAAGTTACCCCAAAGACCAAAGATGAGTGCATGAAAGACTATCTACCAGTTAGGAATGCATGTTGTGGCTGATTAACATTCAAAGACACAGTCTATGAGCTCATTTAGCACTGGATCTTTAAGATCACTTGAAGAACAAGGGCCTTGCTGAAAAGGTCCCATCAGAAGTAGAATTTTTTATCTATATAAACCAGAGAAATACAGCCTCAAATTTCGTCGCTGCCTATGATTTGTCTTTTTACCCTTATATGTAGAATGTGGTATTTTATGAGTGTGGAGAAGGCTAGTGAAGGAACAGAAATTCTTCAGGCCTGGACATGAAGAAACTCCACTGAAGAGGCCTTAGCGAGCATTCTACTCCCTGTATTGGTTCTTCATCTAAGCTCTGGCTAGTTGTAATTCAAATCCTTCAAAGAACCCACTGGAATCTATGTGACTTGTGTGTTTGGTTTTGCTTTCAATTTTTAAGGGTAACATTTACAACATAACTACTCATTCAGGAAGCATTTGCTGCTAAATGTTGGATAATGGGAAAGAGATACTGGTCCCATCTCTAACGCTACTGATCCCATCTCTAACGCTTGGCATTAGCTCCATGAATTTGGAGCACATTATGACTATAATTTTAATTATGCAAGTTCTTAGATTACAGACACAGAGTCCACTGCTGGGCTCATACTCACAGCCTTTCTAGTCTGATTGTACCTGGCAGAGTTTGTATTCCACTGACATAGTCTTTAAGAACTTACAAGGGGGTGGAGCCAAAACGGTGGCATAGAAGCAGGAAAATTCCTCAGCTCCCCCACAATCACCTCAAATACCCATAAAATATGACTCTAAACAAATTTTAGGGCTCCAGAACTCACAAAATTACAGAAAAACACATCTCCTGCTGAAGGCAGCTTGGCAGGTGGGACAGGAAGGGCTCATCACAGCGCTGGGACAAAAAACCAGTGTGGCTGCCAGGACAAGCCATGGCTAGAGCCTTCAGGAGAGTGGATCAGCGTCAGCTGTAGTGATTTCGAGAATTATCAACCCATAAGAAACAAGGACTAAGTGAAAGGTCAGTGGAACTCGGCTAAATTCGGGGGAGAAAAGCAGGTCTGGCCGAACTGCCCCCAGGACAAGGAAGCAACAGAAGCGGCACCCCTGCAGCTGCCTCCATGTGGCTGCTTCAGAAGTTTCTGGCCTGCAGACTGCAGGAGGGCCAAGCCATCATTCAGAGGCTAAGTGCTCTTGCCTTGAGCTGCCTGGATCCAGATCATAGTCTTGGGTGGTAGTCCTGGGGTGTGTTTTCAGTGAGCCAAAGCTGGTGGGGGCTGCAGCGGC
>CM053583.1:18675897-18698028 GCA_028627135.1 Pseudochirops cupreus | reverse complement strand
GTGAAAGAGAACGATAGCGTGTTTTGCTTCAGTCTCCATTTAAACCATAGTCTTTCTGTATCTTTCTCTGAGTTTAGATGTCTCCTTCCATCCTGAGGCTTGTAGAGTTGTCTTTAACTGTGCGTTGTTGAGGATAGTCCAGTTTATCAAGGTTGGTCATCATATGTACGATGTGTCTGTGATTGTTGGCTTACCATTTCTTTCTCCAGCTTATTTTACAGATGAGGAAACTGAGGCAAACAGGGTGAAGTGACTTGCCCAGGGTCACCTAGCTAGTATGTGTATGAGGCAGGATTTGAACTTGGGTCTTCCTTACTCCAGGCCTGGTGCTCTATCCATAGCTGCCCTGACAATATGCTTGTTGATTAGCAGTTGATAAAGCCAGTGCCGGTCAACAGCCTGTAAATTCAACCTGGGTCTTGGAGAAAACATTCCAGGCAGGTTTGGATACAGTAGCCATTCCAGAGTAGTGAGTGAGAAGGAGAGACCCAAGTGAGGGTGCAGGACAAGTAAAATAATCACTTCATCACTCGGTAATAATTATCTTTGTTATTCTCCACTGTTAGCCTGGCTAGTCCCAGCTTTACTGTATGTGAGCTGCGTTCAGTCCACAAAAGTGCTGGAGTTGCTGGTTTGGAGCATCTGTTGAATTAGATAACCTTTCTTTAACTCTTTAAAAATTACTCAATTTAATTGTCTCTGTGCCAGGGAACTCGTGTGCCTCCTCTGCCACTGGGCTCATGTCTCACATGGAGACAACCAGTACATGGTTCTTCAAACCTGGACTATCTTCATTTTCCCAAGACAGTAAGTTGAAAAGTCTAGCTAGAAGAAAACCTGGACTTGAATTTATAATATTTAAATTCATTCACCTAACTTACAGCGGCAAGAAGAAGGTGTGCATTAGTGTGAATAAGTTTTATTCATGGTATAAATGAGGTGATTGCTTTCCTTCCTTATTTTGATTAGCCAGAAAATCAGAATGGTTAGAAAAAAGGTCTGGCCTGATGTCTTTGAGGCATGACTGTGATGTAGATGGGGCACTTTCCTGATAGTGACCCCTGGAGGCAGGGGATACTGGTATCAAAACCCCCATTTTACAGAAGAGTAAGCTAAAGCTCAAGGGAGTTGCCACAGGGCAAATGAGAGGAGAGGCAGGATTTCCCCCCAGAGTGCCTGACACAGGGGGGATAGGAGAAGAAGTAGGGAGGGGCTGAGGTCACCAAAGATAAAGCACATTGATGAGGGCTCACCTTAGGACCATAGGATCTTAGAGCCCCAGAAGAGGAAACTGAGGCCCAGGGAGCTTAAGTAACCTGCCCACAGTCAAACAGTTTTAGTAGAAATCCAAGGAGAGATTTGAACCTAGGATCTCTGACTCCAGAACCATTCCCACTGTATGCTACCTTATTTATCTTTTGTCCCTGCTTAGGCACGAGAGGCAGTATATGATAGGATGCCGTCTGTGTGACTTGACAAGTGGGTAGCTATATTTTTAATATAGATTCTTTTTTAAGTTAATGAGTTCTGTTTTTTCTTTAAATTGATTTATTTAGTTTTAGTTTTCAACCTTCACTTCCATAAGCTTTTGAGTTTTAAATTTTCTCCACCTCTCTCCCCAAGATGGCATGTAATCTGATAAAGGCCTTTACATATACATTCTTATTAAACATATTTTCACATTAGTCATGTTGTAAAGAAGAATTCAAATGAATGGGAGAAACCACAAGAAAGAAAAAAAAAACAAAAAGAGAGAGCAAATAGTATGTTTCCATCTTTGTTTAGACTCCATATTTCTTTCTCTGGATGTGAATGGCATTTTCTATCATGAGTCTTTTGGAGTTGTCTTTATAGATCCTTGCATTGCTGAGAAGGGCTAAGTCTATCAAAGTTAGTCATCACACAATGTCGCTATTACCGTATACAATGTTTTCTTGGTTCTTTTCACCTCACTCAGCATCAGTTCATATAAGTCTTTCCAGATTTTTCTGAAGTGTCCCTTCTCCTCATTTCTTATAGCACAATAGTATTCTGTTACATTCATATACCACAACTTGTTCGACCATTCCCCAATTAGTGGGCATCCCCTCAGTTTCCAATTCTTGGCCACAACAAAAAGAGCTGTTAGAAACATTTTTGTACATGTGGGTCTTTTTCCCCTTTTTATGATCTCTCTGGGTATTAGAAGTGGTATTTCTGGGTCAAAGGGTATATACTCACTTTTATAGCCCTTTGGGCATTGTTCCAAATTGCTCTCCAGAATGGTTGGATCAGTTCACAACTCTACCAACAAATGCATCTGTGTTCCAATTTTCCTGCATCTTCTCTACCATTTATCATTTTCCTGTTTCGTCATGTTAGCCAATCTGATAGGTGCGATGTGGTACCTAAGAGTTGTTTTGATTTGCATTTCTCTAATCAGTAGTCATTTAGAGCATTTTTTCATATGATTATAGATAGTTTTAATTTCTTCCTCTGAAAACTGCCTGTTCATATCCTTTCACCATTTATCAATTGGGGAATGACTTGTATTCTTATAAATTTGACTCAGTTCTCTATTCCAGAAATGAGGCCTTTATCAGAGACATTGGTTGTGAAAATTCTTTCCCAGTTTTCTGCTTCCCCCTAATCATGGTTGCATTGGCTTTGCTTGTGCAAAAACTTTTCAATTTAATGTAATCAAAATTATCCATTTTGCATTTCATAATGCTCTCTATCTCTTGTTTGGTCATAAATTCTTTCCTTCTCCATAAATCTGACAGGTAAACTATTTCTTGCTCTCCCAGTTTGCTTATAGTATCAGCCCTTATATCTAAATCATATACCCATTTTGACTCAATTTTGGTATACATTGTAAAGTGTTGGTCTATGCCCAGGTTCTGCCATTATTTTCCTATTTTCTCAATAGTTTTTGTCAAATATTGAGTTCTTATCCCAGAAGCTGGAGTCTTTGAGTTTATCAAATGATAGATTACTATAGTCATTGATTACTGTGTCTTGTGTATGTACTCTATTCCACTGACCCGCTACTCTGTTTCTTAGCCAGGACCAAGTAGTTTTGAACATTGTTGCTTTATAATATAAGATCTGGTATGGGTAGGCCATATTCCCTAGCCTTTTGTTTCATTAATTCCCTTTACTATTCTGGACCTTTTGCTCTTCCAGATGAATTTTATTTTTTCTAGCTCTATAAAATAATTTTTAGTAGCTTGATTGGTATGGCACAGAATAAGTAAATTAATTTAGGTAGAATTGTCATTTTTATTATATTAGCTCAGCCTATCCACGAGCAACCAGTTATTTAGGTCTGACTTTATTTGTGTGAAAAGTGTTTTGTAATTGTGTTCACATGGTTCCTGGGTTTGTTTTGGCAGCTAGACAATGAGTTCTCTTTTAAAGAAATAATTCAGTTGCTTTTTACTAATGTATGTCCCTCAATGGAAAAAAAAAATCTCCACTCTGCTTTTTGATGCTCATAAACGAGTGTAATTCATCATTTGGTTTTTAAAATTATATAGCTGAGGAATTATATCTGTTGCAAGAATTTTTAGGCTCCTTGCTAACCACTGAATGTAGGTTACAGACAGACAGACAGATACACTACAGTTCACTTAACCACTCAAGAGTGTGATAGACCCCATCAGTAAGTGATGGACAAGTGTGACTCATAGTTTCATAGATGAAATACATATATACACATATATATACATATATATACACATATACACACACACACACACACACACATATGTATATAGTCTCTCCCTCAGCTACAGGACCCAGAATTTGGGTAAGATCTGGTAGAATGTATAGACAAGAAAAGATACATTTTTAGCAAAAGAAAAATGATGCTTACAGCCTTTAGCATCCACTTACACCAGACCAAAGACAATCCTATCTTCTTGTTAAGCTCCTACTATGTGCTATATTAGATAGAATAGAGAAGTGGGTGAGTTCCTGGGAGCTGTTCAGAGTTCTGTGAATTTTCTTTTTTCCCAATAAAGAGACTGGGGAAAGGGAGGTACTGCAGGATACATGTGGGACATTTGTATAACATCAGACATAGCACATTTATGTTCTCCTAAAAATCTACTTTTGACACACCTCTGAATATTAAAGCAAAAGTGGAATAAGTCAGGAAGATCTGAATCCAAAACCAGCCTCAGTCACTAGCTCTGTGGCCCTGGACAAGTCACTTAACTGCTGTCTGTCTCAGTTTCCTCAGCTGTCAAATGGGGATAATGATAGCACCTACCTTCCGGTGAGGATTAAAAGAGATAGTATTTGTAAAAGTTCTTAGTGTAATGCGTGGCACTATACGAATGTTTACTCCCCTCACTCCCGCTACTGAGGGTCCTAAAAAAACATGCCTATCCTAAGATTTCCATAGTCCTTTATAGAAAAAAAATAAAAGCCCCTAAGCTGTTGATATTTTCAAGAATTGCTATCTCGAGATTGGGAAGGAAACCTTTTACTCAGTCCCTTTTTCTTTCACAGGTTCCCTTTTTTTGGACACCCCACTTTTTAAGAGCAACCAACTGCTCTTTGATGAGTTTGGTGAAGGAAATCCACGCCTCCGAGAACCCCGAAATCTCTTTGCTTTCTTCTCTAATGATGGGTTTCTACAGGCTCCACGATGGCCCGTAGAATGTGAAGTCATCAAGGAAAATATTCATCATATTGGTAATCTAATTTGTATTGCTACTGCCCGAGTTAGTAGTAATGGGGTTCTGTTAAGTAGGGGTAAGAATTGGCAACTTCTTCTCACTGAGAGGGGTCACCACAGGTTGGAAAGTAAAAAGTTACCATTTATCCAGAGAGAATCTGTCTATATCTCAAGACCTGTGACGTAATTGGTGCTGAGATCTCCTAATGTGTAAATTCCCTCCCCTGCGGGAGGAGCCTGGCTCACTGAGAGGTCAAGAAATGTGCCCAGGTCACAGTGTTTATCAGAGGCAGCTCTTGAATTCAGGCCACCAGACTCCAACATTTATTCTTGACCTGCTTGCCCATACTTTTTGTGTGACCAAGTTCTGATGAATTGATTCATGTTATTCCCAGTTCACAAGTAACTGATAATAAACCAGAATGCAAATTTATTCATTGAGAGAGGGGGATATGCCTTTCTGCTCTCATGTTAGCGTTCACTTTGCAATATTTGCCCTTCCCTGTGATCAGATAGTTGTTTTGTCAACTGTGAAGGCAAAGCAAGGAGGGTTGGATGGTCCATTGAGATGCTCCACACCTGGGTACTTATCAGTACTTCCCTATGAAGTTCAAGCATTCCTCACATTCTGCACCACTCCAAACTTCCATATTACCACTGCTTAGGAGCTCTGGGTCCTTGCTATGTCTTTTCCTCTTGGTTCCTTCTAGAAATCCCCAAAGAGCCCTAAACTCTCCCTGACATAAAGCACTTTGAGCATCCGTTCTAAAAGTCAGTTCCAGTGACCGGGCTGATTTCCATTCTTGTCTTCAGTTTTCACAAGTGAGTTTTCAAAGCCTTGTTGTCCCAGCATCCTTTACAAAAGAATAAATAACACCACATGCATGAGCTGTCAGGGGGAATACTGTGAAAGGGAAAAGTCTTTGTTTTAGTTCTTGAAGAAATGAACGGAGTAATTTTGGTAGAGTTTTGCATAACTCCTGCTCTTAGTGCTGTGAAATGTCCCTTAGGTGGCTATTGACTGCATGTTCCTATTGGATGTCTCCTTTCAGAATGGGTCCCACCAAAGCCTGAGTATTTCTACCAACCTACAGGAAATGAGAAGGTGCCAGAAGTTGTCAGAGAGGGGAAAGGCACGGTGGTCTATTACATTGAATCAGGTATTCTCATTTTCTCTAAAAGGGTTTCATTGTGACAGAAAAATCTGGGATCACATGTATGAAGAGCTAAGGAAGAATCTTCTGCTAGCCAGATTGATCAAGAGTGCTAAGACTCGTGGAAGGTCAACCTTGGTACTTTGACTATTCTGCAAAAAATCGTTGTCATTGTTGTTGTTGTTTGGTTATAAGCCCATATTGGGGCTTCCCCCTCTCTAAAGCAAATTTCACTGGAGCCACCTCCAAGGAACCTGCTTTTTCCATCTTTTCTCACTCAGTCGCTGACACCACCTTCATCTTCCCCTCCCTTCTCTTGGTGGCCCACTTCCCAGTGTTCTGTGAGTTTTTATAAGAACCATCAATATGGTTTTACTTAACTTATTTTTAAAGGGAAGATAATTGGTAGGGATGATTAGGAAGTGATTATTGTGTTGAGAACGTGTATAACATATGTATTTTAAAAGCAAAAATAAAATCCATCAGTACTTCAATGGAGCTGTGATTTCACTGCTGGGACTACTCCCTCCAGTGGTGCAGATTTCAACTCATACTCTCACATTCTCATCTTGTGCCATTCATGTTCATGGCCTTCCATAGAAACCCATAGAGAATGTAGCCAAGATACCAGAGCCTTCTCTTAAATCACTTAGCATGCTGGTGGCTCCAGGCCAGCACTAGGTCTGGCCATCTCTTGTTACATGGCTATCTTGCCTCCTTTTTTCAGTCATTCTTTCCTGGATAGTACACTTCCTTGTGTTGCTACATCTTGTAGGCAAGTCTTCATGCCCCTTCTAGCAGCCCTAAGGATACATTGAATCGATGGGCCAGATATGCCAACTTCCCTAGCCCGTGCTCTTTCCATGTTTATCCATGTTTACAGTAGACTCGGGTATTCAGTGTAAATCACCATTGATCTTTTGGGAAATTGCACTTTGGTTGTTTGGGAGATCAGGCTGCCTCCTAAGTTTCAGCCCTGTCCAGCACCCAAAGGATATAGCCAAACTTCAGTGAATCTGTGCTTGCTTTGCCCACAGCAGCCCATCTCTGCTTTCTCATTCTTTCCATCCACACCTTTTGCATAAAGCCTGCACAGAGGAGCTACTCGACCCTTTAACAACCTCCCTTTAGGTTACGTGCCAGGGCAGCACCTGGCCCCTCTGTACAGTATCCCCTGGTCTTGTGGGAGCAAGAACAGCCCACTGCCTTTGCTGACCATGAGGATGGCGTCCATGCTGTGGCTCCCATGTGTCTTTGTTGATTACACGCTACAGCACACACCTGCCATGTCTGTCAGTCTTTATCTTCTTTGCTTCACCTGCAGTCTTGGTTCATCTGTGATTGTGCTGTTCTGTGACTTGAAGGCACATAGCCCAGGATCCCCACCAAAAAAAAAAAAAGACTAATTTAGGCTGAAAGGGGAGCCATCATGCCCCCACCCTACCAGGTGCATAAAATATCTGGAAGTGCACCTACCAAAGCACACACAACACCTAGAGAATTACAATTACAAAGTGTACCTTAAAGAAATAAAAAATTCAGAAGCGCTCATGCCTGGGCCATGGCAGGAAAATAGAAAGATAGTACTACAGACATCTTTTGAATATGCCTCCTTGTCTCCTTTGACACTGCCCCCACCCTGCTGCAGACCCCTTGGTTACTACTACAGCTTCTGGGGGGGGGAGGGTAATCTGCCTGCCTCAAGTTTCTCCCCAGTCTAATTCGTCCTTCATTCAACCACCAAAGCAATTTTCTGAAAACATAAGTCCAGCTACACATCCAATCCAAAACAAAGCCTTCTTGGGGCACCGAGGTGGTGCATTGAATAGAGCACTGGCCCTGAAGTCATGAGGACCTGAGTTCAAATGTGACCTCAGACACTTGACACATCTTTGTGACCTTGGGCAAGTCACTTAATCCCAACTGCCTCACCTTCGCCCCCTCCAAAAA
This sequence comes from Pseudochirops cupreus, assembly GCA_028627135.1. Lineage (NCBI taxonomy): Eukaryota > Metazoa > Chordata > Mammalia > Diprotodontia > Pseudocheiridae > Pseudochirops > Pseudochirops cupreus. The sequence continues at coordinate 18,690,258 of CM053583.1, read as the reverse complement.
AAAAAAACCTTCTTGTAACTACATAGACAGCAGGATGGAACCAGTCACAGAATATCTACACATGCCCAAGTCTGTCCAAGACACTTCTTCAGTCTTTCTCATTTGGGGAATTTGCATCAGACCAGCATGCTGATGTACTTGCTCCGGATGTCTCAGTCCCTTTTATGCTAGTTGCCTTGAATGAGAATTTCTTTTTGATTGTTGCCTCCTGTGTTTTGTTATTACTCTATAGAATCTGTATAGCTTTGCTGCTATACTTTCAATCATTTTCTTTGCCGATTCTCTAGGATTTTCTGAGTTATTATTTTCTAAGTTATCATGTAATAGTGCAAAACTTGGAGTAGCCCATGAAGTCTCCATGGAGCCTTCATCCCATGTGCTGGAGGCCTTCCCCAACCCCCTCTCTCATCACCTCACTCTACCCCTACACACACACACACACACACACACACACAGATTTTTCAATATTCAGGACTACCAGCGTATCATAGGAACCCTCCATCTTCTGTCCCTTGTTCTTGCTGTATAAATGCTTCATATGGATATAGGACTTTCTAGTGATATGTTTGGTGGTGTTATTACTAAAGGCCTACTCCCATGGCCCAAAGGTAGCCTGCCTTCTCAAAGTCAGTGCCAGCAGAGCACATACTGACAGATTCTACCAAGCTGGAAAGATGTCGAGCATGTACCTGGTGACAGCATTGATCCCTTTTTTGGAGGACCAGCCTCACTAACAGAAGACTAGCTTGTCTCCAAGCTTGGGTGCAGACCATTGAGTTTTTCAGGAGTAGGAATTCCCCGAGACTATCCAAGTCACAGAGGGACCACGAACTGTGTCAGCAGAAGGAGTACCCACCTCGACAAAATCACAGCTCCTTGAACTCTGACCCTGGTGACCAAAGGCCAGAACCTGGATAACTGTCAGCGTAAGTGTTTGTGTAAGTAGAGAAGATGGCTTGTCCTGACTTCTAGTCTGTCCATGTTTTCAGCCCCTGCAGGTTCCTATTTCACTAGCTCCAGAGTAGGAGGCAAAAGAGGATTGATCAAACAACTCTCTGTCAATTTGCAAGGACCAGAAGATGCCACCCTGCTGTTTGAGTCGAGGTTTGAGAGTGGGAATCTACAGAAAGCCGTCAGAGTGTGAGTACTAATGAAACGGAAGTGGGGGGGTAGACGGTGACAAGAGGGGCTGCCAAGAGTCGCTCCAAGAGTGGGATGAGATTGGGGATTTACTGTGGAAAGAAAGGTAGAAAGCAAAGGAAAAGCTGTGGTTTGTCACATTTCCTGAGGGCAGCATGCTGCTGAGCTTCCTCATCCTCTCTAAAAAAAAACTAAAAGAGCAAGTTACTCCAGCTTCCATTCTTCCCAGCCCAGCGTAGATACATCCCTCATTCAGATGCGCTTCAATTTCCACCTCTGGGGGCAATTGTTTTTCATATTCTAATTCCAGTCTTCCACATGCTGTAGTCATTTCCCCATCTGTCCTCACAAAAATAGAAGCAAACCAGGAATAAAGTCTTTCAGTTTGTCCCTAAGAAATCAACATTATATAACACCAGTCTTAAGCTTTCAAAGTAAATGATTTGTTCGTAAGTTTTGAAGCTGTTTTGAAAGTAAGCACCATGGTGCAGTCCACAGGACCCTGCACGTGGCCTCCGGGTGAAGGCCTGGGCTTGAATCCTGGCTATGCTGAATATTGTGTAACCTTGGTGAATCAGTCTGGGCTGGGGCCCCTCAGTGAGTAGAGACATAAACACCCTCATCTCAAATGTCACTACAAAATTTCCTAACAGTATACAGACCACCACTGAAACAAAAAAAGGATACAGTTGTGTGTGTGTTGGGGGGGGGAGGCGGTGTTGGGATTGGGGCTGAGCATTCCCATAACCTTACCTCAGGAATTACAGAGTGCCTGGACTTCTTGCCTGAACCAGTCAGTCAAAGGCCTAAGCACCTCTATTCAGTCAATCAATCAAGGCCTTTTTACACCTGGTACAAAGTCTTTCATAGACTGGTTTAATCCAGGGTTCAGGCTGTCATCAATTCTTGAGGTAGGGATATTCATACTCATCTTACATGAGGAGCCATGTGCTTCTACCTCACTATGGGCCCAATGGGTTCCAGCCTTTTTCTGGGTCTGCAGAATGAAGCCACACACAGAACTGCAACACAGGAAGTTGGTCCTTCCCAGAACTTTAGACTAATTGGAGTGACCCAAGGGGTTTAGGGTCTTTGGGTCTTTTTACTGAGGTAGCCAAGGGGAATGTAAAGGGAACCTTTTACAAATGCACCAGCTTAAAGTGAGCAGACACCGCAATGTACCATTCAGGAGCAGGGCAGGTAAGGATAAATTGGGCCCCAGCTTCACTTAAAGGATTCATCACCTTGCTAGCTGTTTTTGTCCCTGGTCTCCCTCCTGGCCTAGAGGAATGGACTGGGATTAGCCGAGCTGCACTACTTGGACAAGTCACTTAAGTTTTCTATGCTTTGGTTTTTTCATCTGTAAAATGGAGACAGTAAATGCACAACTAACCTCAAAGGGCTGTTAATAGTTTCAGAAAATAGTGCTTTATATAAAACACTGTGTAAATGACAGGTAGTATTCTGGATAGACTTTAAAAAAAAGACTGTTACTATGACACCTACATGAAAATATCATGAGAACCAAATCCAAAGCTAAAGAAGGGTGGTACAGTCAGTAGTCAGTCAGCTAGCCAAACGTTTGTGAAGCACCTACTGCGAGCCAGGCACTGTGACAAGCCCCAAGGATACAAAAAGAGATAAAGCAAAGGTAGTCCCTGCCCTCAAGGGCATTGGATGGAATTGTAGACCAGTAAGTAGAAAGTAGGACTGAGAGTCAGAAAAGACTGAGTTTGGGTCTCACCCCAGCACTTCCTAGATGCACAACCATAGTTCAGTCACTCAGCCTCTTGAAAGCTGAACCTTCTTTGGCTTTCTACCTTGCAGAGACACCTATAACTATGAACTCACCCTGCGGACTGATCTCTACACCAACAAGCACACCCAGTGGTTCTATTTCCGAGTCCAGAACACAAGAAAAGAGATCACGTATCGCTTCACTATCGTCAATCTGCTAAAGCCCAAGAGCCTCTACACTATTGGGATGAAGCCTCTCCTGTACTCCGAGGTGGACGCCCGCACCCAGAGCATCGGCTGGAGGCGAGCCGGAGATGAGATCAAGTACTACCGAAGGAGCGCCGAGGAGGGGCAGCCCACCTTCTACTGCCTCACCTGGACAGTGCGATTTCCACATGACCAGGACACCTGCTACTTTGCTCACTTCTACCCATACACATACACGGATTTGCAGTATTACTTGCTGACAGTGGCCAACAATCCCTTCCAATCTCAGTTCTGCAAGCTCAGAACTCTGTGCAGAAGCCTTGCAGGCAATACCGTCTATCTGCTCACCATCACCAACCCATCCAAGAACTCAGAAATGGCCGCCGCGAAGAAAGCAGTCATTCTGAGTGCTAGAGTCCATCCTGGGGAGAGCAATGGCTCCTGGATGATGAAAGGATTCCTAGACTTTATTCTCGGAGACTCCCCTGATGCCCGTCTCCTCAGAGACATCTTCATTTTTAAGGTGATTCCCATGCTTAACCCAGATGGCGTGATTGTGGGGAATTATCGCTGTTCATTGGCGGGCAGAGACCTGAACAGGCATTACAAGACCATTCTGAAAGAGTCTTTCCCCTGTATCTGGCACACCAGGAATATGATCAAGAGGTGAGGAGGACAGATGTTTTCTGTGGGTCTGTTAGTATACTCTGTAACCCCTTTGTAAAAATGATCCCATTGGTTGATAGAAAAAAGCTGGCTCCATGGAAGTGCTGTCGCCTCATCCCGTGTTATGTCCCGATAGCCACCAGCCGCGGGGATGGGTTAGTCAGCCCAAACTGACGGGCTACGCACAGATCATACTGCACAGAGCGATTCTGGTTTTGCCAAGGAAGTACTGTCCCTAAGGCCCTCCCCCGAGGCTACCTCATCAAGCTGAGGCAAGACCAAATGAAATGAAAGTGCCCGGGGGCACGTTCTGCAGACCCTTTAAACTGACTGTATTGGTAGACAAGGTTGGGGAGCACGCGGTGCTGAGGCGGGCTGGGTGGGCTGCTTGGCCAGCCCAGGCCTGTAGAAGCTGTGAGCCAGCAGCCTTGGGAGGATGGAAAAGACGCCCTGGCGCAGAAGGAGGGGACGGGCTGTGTGAGTGGCCTTAATTGGTGGCGCGAGTCCGCTGCAGACCAGGGATGGTTAGCAGGTGCGTTGGCCTTGCTGTCCTCGGCATGGCTGGGCCCAGACCGCACGCACTTCCGTCATGCCTTTGGTGTGTGTTCTCTTGCAGCACTTGTCTGGGGTGATCACGCCTCCTGACTGGGTTGTAACTTCCCTGAGATCCCTCTCCTTGTACTCCCTTGCCCCAGCACCGTGCTTCGAACACGTTACATGCTTATTCGGTTTGTTGTTATTGATGCATTTAGCAGGCCTCTTTGCCCAGCTCCACACTACCTCTAGCTCAGAGAATAGCACTTCAGGTTAGCATCATCACTTCTGAAAAGCGTCTGCTGCAGAAATCCCCTGACCATTGCTGTGACACCTGAGGCCTGGCCACAGATCTCCCCCATGTGCCTCCTCCACGTCAGACTGGGAGCCCCTTCTAGGCAGGAGCAGCCTCTCTCTGTCGAGTTGTAGGACCAAACCTTAGTATGGCATCTAGCGCATAGCAAGTGCTCGGTAAATGTTTGTTCATTCATTCATGTGAATCATTGGTGGTTTCCGGGAAGATGAGGAAGGTGACTAGAGTGACACCAATTTAACTCAGCAGTTATTTATCAAGTGGCTACACCATGCAAGGCATTCCCTAGGAACTGAGCCACTCCCCACCTCAGGGAACCTGATGGAGGTGGGCAAATGGCATGGTCTAATGGAATATGATAATAAGAAGGCATGGGGCAAAGGCAGGAGCTCAAGGCCTGTGTCTGATGAAGCCTTGATTCCACAGAGTCCTTGAAGAGCGGGAAGTCCTGCTGTATTGTGATTTCCACGGGCACAGTCGCAAGAACAACATCTTCCTGTATGGCTGTAAGAGCACCAACCGCAAACAGTGGCTACATGAGCGAGTCTTCCCTTTAATGCTGAGCAAAAATGCCCCAGACAAGGTAAGCATGGGAGATGCTTTTCTGCTCAATCATTACAGATGAGGTGATCTTTAAGGCCCCTTCCAGCATTCAGTCCTGTGATAAGACAGCTCTCTTTCCTCCATGGAGCTTTTGACATTGTTGTTTCTTCGTTTCATGGACTATCCTCTTAGAAGTGTAAGTCCCAGCAGAAACTTCTTTAGGGGCTAGAAGAGTGTTTCCAAGTGAGATTCCAAGAATCACAGTAACCACTTCTCCTGGACCAAATGCTTACACTTTTTATAGGTAAAGAGCTCTATCTTATGCCTAGCCTCTATGTGGCACCAGAAGGAGAGATTACGTTAGATAAACCAGTAAATTCATAAGGTTATATGATCTGAAACACCCTCAAACTCACAAATAATGAAAAGGTCTCTGAGTGACTGAAAAGAAAGACTTCAGAAAATAAACCATGTATAGTTCTCTTTAGAAACAATTCTTTATGAGGGAAATACATATGCTAATAATATATGATAATTTGAAAGTGAAAATCCAAATTTTAAGAACCTATAAGGGGATATTTGCTATATATGTAGGATGGAAAGGAAGCAGTTGGTTGAGCCTATACTAAATACCTAATCTGATGTTACATCCTGGTAAGACAACCCCCCTAGAAGGCCTCACAGTTGAACCACGAACTTGGGCAGGTCCTACCAGGCTGAAAAGGTCTAGAGAATAGACATGGCAATGGATCTGGTGTGTGTCACGCAAGAGACACACGGGCAGACATTGACAGGGCTTGTTCCCACTGTTTTTGACCCCAACATCTCAGGGAGGCCACTTACTGAGGCCTGTCATATGTGTCAGTTGAAGGAATAGGTAGAGTCTTTGACAAGGAACTGGTTAGAATAAAAAATGTCTTTGAATGGTAGAGACCTCCTATATAAAATGACCTCACATGGACTAGTGGAACATGGCCAGCTACTGTGAAGCGTAAGGAATGCCTGCTGTCCTCACCTGTGAAATTGACAGGCACTCACATGGAGGAGGGATGAGATTTGTTCCTTTTTTTTTTTGCCCCAGAGGGCAGAACCAAGGGCAATGGGTAGATGCTACAGAAAAGCACGTTCACACCTGGTGTCAGGGAAACTTTTCAACTGATCCAGATGGTCCCAAGGTGGAATGACCTGCTTCGAGGTGGGACAGATTTTCTCTCTTTGAAGTCTTCATTTAGAGGTTAAATGTTCACTTTCCCATATTTTATGGTGGAGATTTTTTCCATGTATGGATTGGATTAGATGCCTGCTGTGGTCCCTTAGAGTCTATAATTCTGTACAGGATTATGATTTCTATAGTGCCTTCATTGTAGAACATGCTAAAATTCTATGATTCTATGCACAGTTCAACACACTGTGTGCTAAGCAACTCCAGGGATACAGAGAATTAATTACATAAAACTTTAATTATATAGAATAGCTTATAGACAAGGTCTCCTCCTCCTCCTAGTGTAGTCAGGAACATTGATACTGAAGGGGTTATATTTGAGCTGGACCTTGAGGGAGGAATGGCATTGGATTGGGGGGAAGGGACAGAAGTCTTCAAAATGGTGACCATGCACAAGATAACCTTGGGCAGATTGAGTAGCCAGAGAGGCTGGTCAGTAAGACCATGTAAGGAGTGGGGGCAGATATCTTCAGAGAGATACACCAGGGCCCCAAGAGAATGTTGAATGATAGTAAAGAGTTTGCTTTTTGGGGAAATGAAGTCACATGATCAAAGTAGAAAAAGTAACAACAAATCTCTGATGAGGTAATAAATCTGTGTAACATCATAGAAGGGGATGTGTGCCATGAGGAAGTCAGAATTGAAAACAGAAAGACAAAAACAACTCTTGTTGAGTGCTCTTGACATTTAGATGTCCACTAACTGAGGTGTGGGATTTCTCTTCAGTTCTCCTTCCGGAGTTGTAATTTTAAAGTTCACAAGTGCAAAGAAGGAACTGGACGGGTTGTGATGTGGCGAATGGGAATCCTGAACAGCTACACGATGGAGTCCACCTTTGGAGGGTCAACATTAGGTAAAGAGCTCCTTCGGACAGTAGTCCCCCAACATTACCAGGGCAGGCCAAATCAGAGACTTGATAAAGATAGGCGTGCTTTCCCTGTTGTTAAATTACTTTAACCTAAAGAAATGCTTTGCCATTCACCTGTAACTTGAACTAACACTGATAATTGCAATGAAACAGAGGCTCCTTATTTTAGGAAACATTTGACCCAACCCAAAGAGAAAGAAACATTGTATTTTTAGGAGAACATGATATTTTGTACTTAGGGGTGGTATTTTTTTTTAAAGATGCTCCAGGGAAGTCCAGTTTGAAATGTCCTCTACGCAATTGGTAATGTAGTATTAAAACTCAGGGGAGATACTGGACTTGGATTTAATGATTTGGGAGTGATTGATATCAAGTTGATGATAAAACTCATGGGATCAGCTAGAGACTTGTTGTGGAGCAAGTGAAGAAGAGTGAGGGGCCCAGGACAGACGGCAGAGAAACAGCAGCCACGCTTAGGGAACATGGTTCAGATTAACATGCAAGTGGGAAATATTTAACAAAATAAATTTTAAAAGAGCAAAGCACAGGTGATATTACATTTTAAAACTAAGTATGCAGCCCTCTGGGATCGTTATGTGTGGATTAGTGGTACCCGTTTCTATTTGATTTTAACACTACTAGTCTGGATGGTGAGGCAGCAAAAGAGACTAGAAGGAGTGGTTAGGTGGTAAGAGAACTAGGGAGAATGGGATTTTCTTTCTTTTTCTTTTTCCTTTTTGGAGGGATGAAGGCAGGGCAGTTGGGGTTAAGCAACTTGCTCAAGGTCACACAGCTAGTGAATGTTAAGTGTCTGAGGACGGATTTGAACTCAGGTTCCCCTGACTCCAGGGCCAGCACTCTATTCACTGTACCACCTGGCCACGCCTATAATGGGTTTTCAAAGAGGAGTTATTAATTCAACAAAAATTAACTTCCTATCACTGATGTTCTTGTTTTGTTGTTTTTTTTTTCAGGCAGGAAAAGGGATACTCATTTTAACACTGAGGACCTGAAATCTTTCGGTTATCATGTCTGTGACACACTTCTTGATTTCTGCGATCCTGACCGTACTAAGGTAAAAAGCTCTTTTTATTCAATACAGAGTCAAAAAGAGAGGATTCTAGTTCTAAATGTAAAGGCCTTGATGAGCAATGAGAATGTTTGGTCAAGCTGTTTTGTGTTCCCACGACTCAAGAGATCGCCATTCCTCTTCCCTGCCCCACTTTGGAGGCAGCCAAGTCCAGGCCACTCAGTACAGGCCTGAGTGCAAAGAAAGCTTAATTCTAACTTTTACCCCAGACGTTGAATCACTAAATGATTCTGAACATACATTCTCAGAGTGTAACAGGAGACTCAAACCCAATGATATTCAAGTAAAGAGAGTTTCCATGTTTTCAGATCCCCTGATCACTTATTACTTTAAGTTCATTGAAGACAGGAGTCATATTGATGAGGGCAAGAGGGAGATAGATTTCCAGGAAATCCTTTGAAGGTTCCTTTTTTAGTCTGAAATGAATTACCGGACTCAGGCTATCTTTTGGCAGAGTTAAAAAGTTTATTATTATGCTTTGCAGCAGGCAGGAAAAGGTTAAGGATAGCCTGCAAGTTTACAGGAGTCTAAGGCGTTTATTAATATAGCTGTCAGTCAAAGGTTAATTATGCTAACTAGGTGTGTAAGGTTAAGATTAGGGAGGAGTTTAGGAGTAATCAGTGCTTAAAAGGACATGCACTTTTTGTAGCAACTGCGCAGGTGTATTGCCCATAATTCACTGGGAGATAGCCCAAGGTGGGGGGGCTACCAGGAGGTGTGGTTTTTGCCTTAACATGTCACCAAGTCAGCTAGCAGTCAATTCTGACTGAGAGGTGTCCAGTCTTTTACTCATCAAGGTCTGGGAGGATAGACATGATTGTTTTAGGAGATGCCAAGTTTGGAAGCTAAACTGATTGCTGCTTCAGGAGGTACCAAATTGGGAGGGAGTTTATCTCTCTGATAGAGTATTCAAGGTTTTTGGGTGCAGCTGGCCACTTAGAACAAAGGAGGTATACATTTCTCTAAACTAAGGGTTTGTTTATGAAATGCTTGGGTGATGTATTCGTAGGTATGGCTACTGTAGCTAGGCAGACTGCTGGCTCAGGGAAAAGACTTTTAGGCTGAGGGCAGGAAAGAGGCAGAGTTAATGCCTTTATGGCTGGGGGAAGTGTGATTTTGTAACTCTGGCTTATTACAAACTGATGTTACAAACATAGGTACCCAAACACAAATGAGATTTTACAGACTGAAGTTACAATGTTACAAAGGCACCACAAATGTTACAGAGGCACCCCGAATGTTACAAAGGCATCCCAGCACCCCATCAATATCATGTCTCCACTGTGTACCTCCTCCAGCACTGCCCACAGTGCTGTACATACACTAGGCACTTAATAACTGTGTGTGATGATACATGTATTATTTCACCTCTCTTATTTAATTAATTAGTTTAATTAGTTCACCGAGCATAGAACTGCAGAGTCATACAAATATGCATGTACACTTACACATATACATTGTATGTAATGCCCATATGGATGGATTGCACACGCACCAGCATGTGCACATGTATATGTGTGTATGTGTGTATGTATGCAGATATATATTTCTGTATATATCTCCCAAGTTGCTCAAAAGCCAAATAAAGAGTCTCAGAAATATTGTTAGCAGCACTATTTTATAAGCAGAAACTTGAAACAAAGCGGCTGCCCATCAGTTGGGGCTGGACAAATTGTAGCATATGACAGTGATGGAATATTACTGCCATTCAAAAAGACAATGATGAAGAATTCAGAGAAATTTGGGGAGACTTGTAAGAATTGAGACTCAAACAGAATCAAGAGAACAGTTTACACAATGACTGAGATCAGACAGCAGAGACAACATTGAAGGACGTCAGAACTCTGGTCAGTGCCGTGTCCAGTCTTTGTTTCAAAAGGTTTTTTTTTGTTTCAAAGCCTTCCTCTTGCCTCTCCACAAATAAGTGGTAGATGGGCCATAGATGTGAGAGGAGGCCACTCCTGTGACACCCAGGTTTGGTCACTGTATTTGTATTCCTGTGTCGAAGAGAAGAATCCTGGGGATTCCAGGGCAAGTACTGGGAAGTGGCAGTAATATTAAAAAAAAAATCAATAAATCAGTCTCTCTCTCTCTCTGCCTCTGTGTGTGTGTGTGTGTCTCTCTCTCTCCTTCTTTCTCTGCCTGTCTCTGTACATGTGCGTGTATCTCTCTCCCTCTCTCTCTCTCTCTCTCTCTTTCTCTCTGTTCCTGTCTCTGTACGTGTGTGTATGTGTTTGTGTGTGTATGTCTCTCTCTCTGTCTCTCTGTGTCCCTCTCCCCCCGCACCGATGGTCCCTGGAGCTGAAAAGGCAAAGGTTGAGTCAATTGGGAGGTGAAGAGGCAAGAGAATCTTGATGAGAAAAAACCTAGAGGTGAGGATGAGCAAAATCCTAGGATCTGGGGCTTTTAGTCCAACATTCTTATTTTCCAAATGAAGAAACTGAAACTCAGAAAGGGAAGAGGCCTCCTCATATTGGCAGTAATTAGTAGAGGCAGGGTTCTGTCTTAGGGCCTCTGACTCCAAGACTAGTGATCTGTAAGGTCACTGTTTCCTGTCTTACCTGAGCTGTTGAGGGAAGAGCAGGGGAGACAGGAAACTCAAGAAATTGCAATTAAAATATTTCTGTGTAAATCTGAATGATCATCATCTCTCTGAGTAATTAAAAGATGAGGTGTCCCAGGGCAAAGTCAACCCTGTTTTACTCGGAGGAGACCCCATCCCATCCCTTCTCCCACTTTAAGGAAGATCATTTCCCTATGAACAGCTTTTCTATTGCAGAGAGCAGCCCCAAGTGAGCTATTTCTTTCTCTGCTCCAGGATTTTTTTTCTCTTCCATCTGTAACTGGGTACAAGATGACAGGCTCCATGTTGCCTATGGCTACTTACCATTTCTTGGAAAAGAAACACAAAACATTCCCAAGGCTGCCCTCTGCTCCCCATGATGGAGCCCCACCCTGCAATCTGGCAGCTTTTCACAGCTCACTATATGCCAGATCTGGACAGTTAGGCCAATAAGACCTGAGAATTGCATAATCCAAAGTGTTTAGGTAACACACACCCTTCTTTATAAATTAAATGTTACCAGAAAATTTCATTTTGCCTTGAATTTTCTAGCTTGCTGGTGCTGCTCTGTGTCAGTCTCCTTCCCTAGTTCTTCTTTCTTCAGCCATTATGAGTAGGTGTGCCTCAAGGCTGTCTATGGCCCTCCATTCTCTCCCAGCATCCTGTATTGTGCCTGCAGAGCATCTCTAACTGCATTGCAAATGTTTCTCTAACACCTCAAGCTCACCACATCCAAAACTAAGCCCATCACCTGTCCCCCCTAAACCTGTCCCTCCTCATTTCTTTATTCGTGTTGATGCTAATAGCTTCTTTCTCCCCATCACTGAGAAAGCTCAAGCTTGCCCCTCTTTGTGTCCCCCCTCCGCCTCCCCTCTCCACATCCTGTCCCGGCAGTTCTGCTGCAATCATCTCTCTTCCTTCTGCACCTGATGCCCTCATCTTCATTCAGATCCTGCTTCTGCTCTTTACCTTGGCTAAGGTATGGCCTTGGCTAAACCCCTTCACCATTTGGGGAACTTCCTCTTTGTAAAATGAGGGAGCTGGATGACATGACTTGTAAGGCCCCTCGTAGCAGTGAATCTGAGGACCATCTGACCACGCTCATGGAATCCCCCTCAGCTCACCCAGGCATCCCTTGCTCTAGTTTCTGTCCTCTCCAGCTGATCATATCATTCACAAAAATAATTGTCCTAATACAGAGGCAGAACAAAATCACTTGATTGCTCAAAGTGGTTTCCTGATTTAAAAGGTCGGGAAAGAGGTTAGGGCTAGATACTAGATTTGAGAATCATTAGCATAGGGACGATTCCTGAATCCAGGGGGAGCGGATGAGATGTCACTAAATGAAGTATAGAGGGAGAAGAGAAGAGGGTCCAGGACAGAGCCTTGGGGACACTGGTGATTAAGTGACTGTGATCTAGATAAAAATGGATTTTTATCTAGGAGATCTTTAGCCAAGGAGACAGGACAGCCATGACAGAGCAGGGTCACCAAAACCTAGAGAGAAGAGGGGGACCTATAGTATCCAAAGTGGCAGAGAGGATGAGCAAGGTGAGGACTGAGAAAAGGCCATTGGGTTTGGAAGCTAAGAGGTCACTGGAGACTGTAGAGGGAGCAGTTTCAGGTGAAGCTAGTCTGCACAGGGCCAAGAAGGGAGTGAAAGGAAACGAAAGGGGGGAGGCATGGATCGCAGATGGCCGGTTTTTACCCAGAGGTCCTGTGATCATTTCACTGATTTCTTCATTATCAACCCTCATGCCCCAATGTGGATGACAGCTCATTCACCTCCTGGCAGGCAGGCTTTGGGCACTGCAGGAGTTGCCCTTAGGATGAACCTCTTGCCAGGCCTGTAGAAAAAGGCCTTTTCACCATCAAAGGCCTGTTGGGGCTTGCAGCCTTCTAGTACAGGTGTTGAGAAACAAGAATACCTCTACACCATGTCAAGGAATCCAAGAAAGATTTTAGTGGAGGTTTACAGTGTTGTTATATGAAAATAATAGCTGTATAATGCTGGTGTATGTTGTATAATATCAAGCTATGTAATGTGGATGGAACTACGAACGGGCCTAGCTGATCTGGAAAGCAGTATGGAAGTAAAGTCCAAAGGTCAGGGAGCCCTGCACCCCCTTTGATCGAACAGTGCCACCTCTACACCCCCAAGAGACTAAGGAAAAATGGAGAAGACCCATATGTACAAAACATTTATAGTGGCAGTTTTTGTTACATCCAAGAAGTGGAAACTGAGGGGGTTCCTATCACTTGGAGAGTGGCTAAACAAATTATAGCATGTAAATGTAATGGGATATTATTGCGGATGGATTCAGGGAATTTGGGAAGGTTTATATGAACTGATACAGAATGAAGTGAGCAATACCAGCAGAACAGTTTATATAATAACTACAAGGGGTGGCTAGGTGGTACAGTGAATAGAGCACTGGCCCCGGAGTCAGGAAGACCTGAATTCAAATCCAGCCCCAGACACTTAACACAAAAAACTAGCCATGTGACCTTGGACAAGTCACTTAACCCCAATTGCCCTCCAAAAAGAAAAAAAAATTATAATAACTACAACACTATAAAGAAAAATGATTTCGGGGCCCTCCAGCCTTCAGACATGACCACAGCCCCTCTGCCTGGCCAGCTATGGAAGCATTGCATCCCCAGGACTGAAGAGCGGTATCACGAGCTGGGAGGGGCCAGGGCTGCCAAGGAGTGGAGGTGGCGAGCCTGATGCTGTGTGACCCCGAGTTGGCCAATACCCTCTCTGGGCCTCAGCTGCCTCCTGTACGATGAGAAGGGATGCCTGAAGGCATCTGCAGCCCTTTCTCAGCCCACCTTGATGACTTGCCAATGGAGGGAGCTGGCCTGGGGTGGGTCTGGGGCTTGGAGATGCAGCTGGTGCAGGGTCTGGCTGGTCTGGACCCCAACATCCCCAGTGTGAAGAGCTGAAGGGCGTAAGGGCATAAGCGGTGACTGGACTCTGGGCCCTCCTCACCAGTCTTTCTGCTGAACATATACCAGTGGAGGCCAGAGACAGAAGAAAGGCTTCATATGTGCAAAAAACATTAATAAGAGCACTTTTAATGATAGTAAAGAAACGGAAACAAAGTTGGTACCCATCAGTGGGGGACTGGCTGAACAAACTCTGGTTTATTAACATAATGGAATGTTACTTGCAGTGAGAAATGACAAATGTATTCAGAGAATCTTAGAAAGATCTATATGAACTGCAGAAGGAAAAGTACCAAGAGAACAACATACAGATTGATCACAACAATAACACAAGAGAACAGATTGAACCCAACAATGTAAATAGAATACTGAAAGACAACTAAGTTCTAAGTAGTTATTTAAACGTCTTAGAAAAGATCAGCATTAGAGAGGGAGCTGACCATGGATTTAGAAGTTTGCAGATATTGCTAGACCCCGTAACTGTGTTGTCCTATGTTTCTTAACTTCCAATATTTGGTTTTTTTTT
>CM053583.1:18567950-18675397 GCA_028627135.1 Pseudochirops cupreus | reverse complement strand
GCTGGGACCAAGCTGCCTGGACGCTGAGCAGTTGCGTGCGTGAGGAGAGGAGGATCTTTGCCTGAGGTAGCCTGTCCTGTTTGAAGGCTTGAGGATGTGGGTGTTTACTACTTTGACCACATGTGCTAACTTCATCACTACTGGGTTGGCTTTGACTTTCTGGTTTTGGGACTCAGTTTTCTGGTATTTAAATGAATGTGCTATCTATATTTCTTATGTAGAGAGCCTGTTCCATTTTGTGATTAATAACTATATCAGCATATTTATAGTTACTGTAGGCATTGTGAATACTGCATTGCTGATACAATTACTTCCGCTGGGGCTTATATAAAATCAGGAACAATTTTAGAACACAGAAAATTTGAACAGATGACAAGTTGGAGAGAACATTCTAGCCTTAACCCAAGAAGGAACTGCAACAGAGGAGGAGGAAGTAGGAACCACCATCTAGGCCTCCCCACCCTCATCTTGGCTGTAGCGTGACCTTGTGAACTCTGAAGGGTCCAGAGGATTTTGGACTTCCTATCAGAGTTCTAGCAGCCTACTTGGACCAGCTGGTGGCAGTGTCTGCATCAGCAACCAGGATGAACTGGATATAGCTTCAAGGCTCTACAAAGAGCCCGGCAGAAAACAAAAAGTGTGTCATAGGCAGGAGAAACACCTTGAGGGCTCCAGCCAAGCACCGTCTAGGAGTCATGTGAGCACTGTAACCTGGCACCCACTGTCCCTTGGGCTCACGACAACCTTGTGGGAGAGGGTCAAAGACTTCAGGGTGGGGGGAGGGGTGGGATTTCTGTCCCAGCTGACTTCAGTCTACCCTTTTTAAAGCTAATGAAGTATGACTAATTGATAGACTGGTGATCTGAAGCAGCCTGGCTCTGGAGCCCTGGCCTGCCTATGCAGCATGCACTACCAGGAAATGGGGAAAGGGGTTGGACTACATGGTCTCTGAAGTCCCTTCTAGCTCCAAATCTAAGATCCTATATGGATAGGATTCCTTGGGTGGGGTGGGGAGCACCGTGGATAAAGAGCTGGGCCTGAGGTCAGGAAGACCTGAGTTAAAATCTAGTCCTCTGACACTAGCAGGTAGACCCAGACCAAGACACTTAACCTCTGTCTGGTTAACTGTAAGATGTGGACAGAGATAATAAAAGCACCTACCTCCCAGAGCTACTGTGATGATCAAAGGAGATACTTGTGAAGTACTTAGCACAATGCCTGGCACACAGTAGGCATGATATTAATGCTTATTCCTTTTCCCCCTTTCCTTCTGCCTACTGCATTGTAAACTCCATGAGGGCAGAGCTGTGTCTCACTCAATATTTATTCTAACATAATGCTTCACACATGGGAGACATTTAAAAATATTTGCTGAAGTTAAAAATGATCATTCAGAACCTTTGAAAGCAGCCTGTTCTCTATTTGGATGGCATGAAATAAAATGTTTTTCCTTACAGTAAGTAACTGATGAAAGCCGACTGGGAAAAGGTAAAGTCCTGAGTCCATCAGCACATGTCTTTCCACAGGCAAAAAAATGATTCACAGGAAATCTCTCTGTCTCCGCACCTTTTCCTCCTCCCCAAAACTTTTCCAATCCCTCACTCCCTCCTTTCCCCAGCCTTTCTTCCTCCTTTTCCTCTTCTTCATCCTCCTTCCTGTCTCCTGCTTGCTTTTCCTTCCCCGTTTCTCTCTGGCCCCCTCCACAGGCAGAGCCAAATTTCTTTCCCGTCTGCTTGGTCTGTTAGATGCCACCAAATATGAAGCCACCTATTAAAAAAAGCTCTAGGAGGCCCCTTCCCAGATTTTACTCTTTTCAGACAAAACCACTCAACAAAAGCCAGAAAGGCAAGGCAGATGGCAAAGGCCAACTTAGCCCAAGGTCAGAGAGACTTAGATGGAGAAAAAGTTTTTTCACACTAGTGAATAAAAGAATGGAGGGCCAGGTTGAACTTAATTTTTTATTTGCCCAGAAAAAATTTTAAGAGTATAGACTTTTTAAACTGTTTGAGGGCATCCTTAAATGCATTGTCAGTTTACTTATAGTTATTCAAATGTGTTAAAGGTGAAATTCATGGCTGGACCCACTCGATCCAGGCAAAACAAGATACAATATTCAAATCTTGTTCATAAAATGTTGCAGTTAATTAGAGCATCAGAGGTCATCTCACCCCATACTTGTACATATGAGGAAACAAGGTACATGGAGAGGAGTGTTTACCCAGAGTGAAGACTAGGGTCTGTAATTGAGAGCTAAATTTGGAATCCCTGTTACAGGTTGTAATAGTAATTGGAATTTGAAGATCTTCCCTGCCCCTTGTATTTGCAATCAAACAGGTACTTAGCAATTTGTTCCAAATGAATGACTGTGTCAAGTATTAAGACCCAGAACTTGGGAATCCCACAGTGGGATGGACCTGTTGTTGTAACAGGAAAGGGAAGAACAGGGAGGAGCTAATACCATTTATAAGGAAAAGCCCAAGCTGAGAGAGGCCAGAACTGTTGGGAGCAAGCATCTGGAGGCTGGGCTGCTACTGCTGGAGAGAGAGAAGAGAACAGAGAACTGAACTGAGAAATGAGAAGAGAAATGAGAACTGAGGACTCAACTGAGAATTGAGAAGAACTGAGAAATGAGAAGGGAGGAGAACTGGGAGGAGGTGTGGCTGTGGTTGTCAGTACTTTGTCTTTTTTGATGTTACTTTGTCAGATTCGTCTGCTGATAGAGGACAGTTCTGTTGTTACAGAAGCCCTGGGACTTTGCTGCTGGTTCAGGAGCCCTGAAAGAGGATTTCCTTTTTGTACATTTACAGAAATCCTAAAGGAGGGTCTTGCTGACATTTTCAGAGGCCCAGGGACTATGCTGATGATTTGTATTGATTCCTCAGACCTTGTTGTTGGTTCTATGTTGATTTCACAGGCAGAAAGTGAATTGATGACAGTGCCGGCAGTGTGAATGAATGTTACTGGGGCTTTGTTAAGCTTTGTCTTCCCAGGAACAGAAACTGTGAAGGCCTTGAGGTGGACCAGACACTGTGAGCTTCAATATAGAACAGGAACTGCACAAGAAGCTGGACAAAGAACTGAGAGCTGTCTGCCTTTGAATCCAAGTGGCAGTTGAATAGATTCAGGCAGGAGCTGGGACCATGGAAGAGGAACCACGGAAGCTGAAAGCCTGCCTTGAGTCAAGATGAAAAAAACCTCTCCTTAGGTATTTAATGCAAACTGAGAAAATCATGACTTACTGTGGCCTAGGGGTGGAGAACTTTGACCTTTATATTTAGATGACTGAGTTAAGGACTTCTACAATTAAGAAGAAAGAGGACTTTTTGACTGAAGAGATTAAGACAATGTGACCTAGGGATGGAGGACTTTGACCTTTGTACTTTGTATCAATTAAGAAGGCTTGCCTCCTTAAGGATGATTGAATTAAGGACTTACTAAATGATTCTGTTATTAAATGAATATTATCTTTTGCTTAAAACTATCACTTTGGTGAAAACTATGTAGCCACTTTAGTGATAAATTGTTAATCCATAACAATGTGAATGCTGTATTTTAATTTCTGTGAATGTTTTGCTTTAATTTGTTACTGAATAAAGAGTTCACTATACTGTGTAATCAGAACCTTGAAAGCTATTCACAGCAGCAGTTCTCTGGAAAGCTGCTCTTGCTTGGCTTTACACAGGTGAGAATCCAGCCTCTGCCACTTATAATCTCTGAGGGTCTCAGGTCCTCATTTGTAAAAGGAGAGGGTGAATACAGTGGCCTCTGTGGTCTCTTGGAGAAATATGGGTATGATTTGGATAGATCTATGGGTATATGGAAAGGCCTTTTTTAGAGTTTTTAAGTTAAAATTTTTAAAAATGAGAGAAAATAGATTTCCAAGAGGATCTTATGCCATCTAAAACAAAAGTTCCAAACTGATACACAAACTAAATGTAAAAGATTACCTCAAAAAAATTACAGGAAAATGAACGGTAGCCCATTTTATAACTATGGTGTGAGGGGATCTATAACGAATCAGAAAAAAGGAAATCAAAAAAGACAAACCAGATAACTATGACTAAATGAAATTTAAGAGCTTTGGGAAGAAAAAAAACAATATAACTAGTCTAAGAGAAGTAGTCAGGTGGAAAAATTTTTTGTGTAAAAGATGTATGATAAAAATCTGATATGAAAGATCTACAGAGAAGTGATATAGATACATCAGTTAAGAGCCACTCCCCAATACATAAAGTGGCTAAAAGTTTTCAGAAGAAATGCAAAGTATTAACAACAATATGAAAAAAAATGCTTTAAATCACCAACAAAAATGCAAATTACAACTCTGGGGTTAATCTCATACCTATCAAATGGCAAAGACGGTGAAAACAAAGAGTCAATTTTGGAGAGCTCTTGGCAAGGCAGTCACACTAATACATTGTTGGTGGAGTTATTGTGAGGATTAAATGACATACTATATATAAAGTGCTTTACAGACCTTAAAATACCTCATAAAGTGTTATCCATGATGATGATGATGATGATGATAATGATGATTGCTATTATAATTTGCCAAGCAGAGAGATTGTTTAGAATATAAATTTATGTAAAATCTTATGGAAACAGGTGGTGGGAGATTATGAGCATCACTACTTCACAGAACAGAGAAGCAATAGAATATAAAAGTAGGTTAAAGAAGTTCAGTGAGAGGCCCACCTAAGCAAAGTTAACCCAAAGGCATTTCAGTATGAAACTGGAAGGACAACTGATGCAAGAAACAAGAAAATATTTATAAAAAATTTTATGACTTTTCACCACTGAGAACAGAGAAGCCACCACATTTGGACTCTTAATATTACAGTCCACAATGTCCTCTTTACTTCTTTGATAACAGGTAAATATATCACTGAAAAGAACAAATATGAGGAAAAGCACCTAAACTAGACCAAGGGTAGGTAAAGGAGGTCTGTCCTTGAGGTGATATAATTGTGTGGGCATTGAGGGAATGATTTTCAAGGCATGTAAAGGACAAAAAAATACCAATGACTTAGGGGAAAAAAAATCTCAAATCTTATTACTATGAAAAAGAAGGGCAACCTGAGTGTAAAACATCAGCAACTATGAAGTATATTCTTACCTTCTCATGTATGTAACAATTTTCTAGGAATAACCCACACAAATCAAGGCCATGCTTGGTGAGGGATAAACATGGAAGATTTCATGTGACCTTCCAGAGTAGAGGGCATCTTTATAAACATCAAATAACTGAAAGATGTAGAGAATATAAGAGCTCATTGTGTTTACTGTTTGTTTATTTTAACAAGCACTTGATTTGGTAAAGCAAAATGCTACCTTAAAGACTCTCCTTCAACTGGGTGTCTTACATACATATGTCAAAATTATACAAGATTTTTTGACAGAAATAAGCTTGTTTAATGACATTCTGGCCATTAACACAAAAGAATCCCACCCAGTACAATCAAAGGCTGCTTTACAGGCTCTTTTACAACAAAGTGTTCCTCATTCCCCCATCAAGGTCATTAAAATTACCCTGAAAGATGTAACAACAGAAAAATCTCTACTTAGTGACTTTCTCATCATAAACATAAAGTGTGGCAGACAACAGGGAGATGTATCTTTGACAAAAGTATCTACCACTGTGGCAGAGGAGGGCCAGTGTAAGGTCAAGGTCAGGGAAGCCAAGGAAGGTGAGGACCTCCAAATGCTCCTCATTTTAGACAACATTTTATTGATCGCATCAAGTTCCAAGTCACTGCAGAACCTTCTATTAGAGATCCATTATCATCCAAAGGACTCTGGCTTGCTCATCCACACAGGAAAGACCAGATGGATGAAAAATGCCTATCGTTCAGATTTCACTGGTTGGTTGTTATTCTTTGTGGTAGAAGAGGACCAAAATGACATCACTATGTTGGGGTCAAGCTAGTGTGTACCACTGTGGCTGATCAGACCAATATGAACTCATAAGGCTCTGCCACAAGTCAGGTACAAATAATCTGTCTGAGCATTTAGGATGAAGATGTCTCTAAATTTGAGCATCTCATGTTTCTTTTGAGTTACTGCAATCCTGCTTTGCCCATAGAGTACAGTTCCTTCTTTGATGCAGGCATGCTTTGCTGGGTAGTCCTTTGCCAGTGTCTCTCATGTCTCACAATCAGTTCCAGAGCTCTTCAGAGAGATCTTGAGAGTGTCCTTCTATTGCTTCTTCTGACCTTTGTGAGTTCTCCATAAAATAGTCCTTTAGACCAGCACTTCTTAAATTGTAGGTCATGATCCCATATAGGATTGTGAAAAATCTGGCAACAGTAAAAGGTTTCTGAACATAAAACAACCAAAAATTAATTAAAAATCAAATGTGTAATGAATCTACACTGTGCATGTCCTCAGACCAAGCGATACCAACGAACACTGCCTAAACATAAAAAGAGGTCATAAGTAAGATGACCTGCCTTAGACAGACTTACATTTGGCATTCCAACAAAATGTGGCCAGCCTATCAGAGCTCTGCTTTCTCCAACAGAGTTTTGATGCTTGGCAGTTCAGCTTGAGAAAGGACCTCAGTGTCTGGTACCTTATCCTGTCAGATGATCTTCAGAATCTTTCTAAGACAGTTCAAATGGAAGTGATTCCATCTTCCGGCATGGTGTTGCTTTACTGTCCAGGTTTCACAATCATACACAACGAGATCAGAACAACAGCTCTATAAATCTTTGGTTTGGTAGGCAGTCTAATACTTCTTTTCTCCCTTTCCTTCAAAGCCTCCCAGACACTGAGTTAGCTCTGGCAATGTGTATGTCAACTTCTTCATCTATGTATACAACCCTGGAAAGTATATTGCCAAGGTAAGTGAATTTATCCACAGCATTCAAAATTTTTCCATTTGCTGCAACCAATTGTTCCACTTACAGATGGTGTGATACTGGCTAGTGGAGAACTTCTGGTTTCTTGTGGTTACCTGTTAGGCCAAAATTAGCATAAGCACAAGAGAATCAATCCATACTCTGTCGTATCTCAGCCTCAGAGGCTGCATTGAGTGTACAATTATCTGTGGATAAAAAATCACGCACCAACTCTCCCTCAACTTAAGTCTCGGTTTGTAGCCTTTTCAATTTAAATAATTTACCATCCATGCAGCAGCTTACCCTGATGTTATTTTCATTCTTGATGAAAGGCATCCACAACAATGCTGAAAATACCATGATAAAAAACAAGGGAGCAAGCACACAGCCCCACTTCACTCTACCCGTGGGTGGAAAGGCACAAGTGCATTGTTTATTATCTACAACCTGTGCAAGCATGCTGTTGTGCAACTGGTATACAATAATTACTGAAAAACTTCTCTGGGTGACCAAATTTTGCCATGATCTTCCACAAGCCCATATGACTGACACTCATCAAAGCCCTCAGTCAGATCGACAAACACTGTATACAGAACTCTGTTCTGCTCCTGGAATTTCTCCTGGAGTTGTCGGCAGCCAACACCATATAGGCCTTTCCTTGGCCCTTTCTGAGGCCACACTTGCTCTGGTAGGTGACCATTTTCCAGGTGAAGGATCAGCCAATTAAGAAGGACTCTGACAAGAATCTTGTCAGCAAAGACTAAGAGAGAGGACTTCTTTCCCTCCCCGTGATTATCACAAGACAATCTATTTTCTTTTCTTTTATAGAGATGGACAATGGTAGTGTCCTTGAGCTCCTGGGATCTCCTCTTGCCATATAATCCAGAAGATTTCAGTCAGCTTTTGTACAAGCAGTGGACCTCCTGCCTTTAAATCTCAGCTGAAATAGAATTAGCACCAGGCATTTTGCCACACAAGAGGAAACCAATGGCATTCAAAATTTTTTCAGTTGGAAGTACAGCTAGAGAGAGACTGACATCAGCCTAAGGTAAGCAACTTCAGCACTGGTTAATGAAGGTCTGTTGAAAATGCTATGGAAGTGTTGAGCCTGTCTCTTCAGGATTGTGTCCTCATACTAATCAATGTAGCTCAATCAGCTCTGAAGAGTTAAGATGCACTACAGATCTCGACCCATACATAGCCTTTGGGGTATCACAAAAGCACTGTTGGACTGTTACTATCAGCATAAAACTGAATTTCATTTGCCTTCTTACTGAGCCAAGAATCACATTTTGCCATTGATGGAGTTAAACGCTGCCTTCTTAGAGATGGACAAATGCTGGTAAACCCCGTGGAGTTCTCATTTTTCATTTAGCAGCTTCTCAATTTCTTCATTTGCATTTAGGCATATTTGGGGTATATTTGGTACAGACAATACATATGGATAGTGAATTGGACCCAGAGTCAGAGAGGAGAAGGAGGAGAAGAACAAGTTGGATTGTTTCTGGGCAACTGTGAAACCTTGGTACTCACCCCCAAGTTTCCCATTAGAGCTAAAGCCTATCTTTTAAAGTCAGACATTTTACTGGTGTTGGTATAAGGCACCAAGATCTAGGACACCACTGCTCAGTAAGAGCATCCCCCAAAGAGCAATGGGAAGGTACATGGCAGGTGAGAGCATGCTGCAATTAGGTGCTTTGAAGAAGAACAGGAGTAAGGATGTGATTAAGGAATCATATGACAGAAAGAGAAGATGGGCTAGTCACATGGTGAGAGTGAGAAAGCAGCGGTGAATGAAGCGCTGCTCTAACATCCTCTTGATACTGGGAGAAAGCAAGGAAAGCCTCCAGCAACATGGAAAGAGCCCTTGGGATGAACTTTTGGGAGGGATTCCCTATAGATGGTGATATCCTCTAGCTATCTCTGCTTTCAGCTGACACCGTGGTGATTCATATAGCCCCAAACAGAGCATGCTATCCGGGAGGAGATCCATATCTATTCGAACAGTCTGGCCTGATTGTTCACATACTCTCATCCTCTCTTTAGACTACATATTACAAAATAATAGGAGGACGGTACTGCAGTCTCAATTTGTTGGTCCCATCTAAATAGAAAATCTTGTTAATACTTAATCACTGTCATAGTCTAAAATACTAAGAGAAGGAAGAAATTCTTTATTAATTCAGTGAACAGAAGCAGCTCCATCTTTTGTCAGGTGGTAAGGAGAATTCTTAGTGGAAATAACCAAAAAGAGAGTTTTGACTTGTCATCTACTTCAAATGGGTCACTTGGGGCTAGAATAGAATAGGAGGCGATCAGGCTGGCTTACATGTTAAAATTACAAAATTCTTCTATTTACCTTAAATTTCTTCATGAGACAAAGGCCTATCATTTTAATAATAATATTATACAATTTTGTAATATGTATTATAATAACAATGATATCATATATCAAATGGATTTGTGAATGTATTGAATTTAACTCTGACGAATTTATGCCAGAACCCGAACAAGGTGTGGGCCTAACCACTGGAGAGCATAACCATTCAATACATTCACAAATCCATTTGAGTATTTGGGTATCTGTATGTAGTGTACACAGTCTTTCTTCAAATTCTCACCACGGCATGAAGGTGCTGCCCTGGCATTTAGCACAACACAGTGCACAGGACACTGGTGTTGGAGCCACAAAGAGATGGGTTCAAAGTTTTCCTCAGACATTAACTGTGTGACCCTGGGTCAGTCACTTAACTTTCCAGGGGCTTAGCTTCTTCATACATAAAGTGAAGGGATTAGATCGGATGACCTCTTGGCTCTTCCATTTCTACACCAATGGTCCACTGGAGGGAGGCTCTGTATGAGATAGCAGAACTGGAGAATCCTCTGCCTCCTCCTCCAGGTCATATCCTCTAACCACAGGCATCCCACCGGGCTCTGTCCTGGCCCCTCTTCTCTGGCCCCTCTATACCACCTTACTGGGCAAGCTCATCATCTCCCATAGATTTAATTACCATCTCTATGCTGACAATTCTTCCCCAATCCCTCTGCTGGCCTCCATTCTCAAATCTCTAACTACCTATCAAAGTGGATGTCCAAACACTATCTTTTCCCCTAAGCCCTACCACACTTCGAACTTCCCCATTACTGTTGAGGGCAACACCATCCTCCCAGCCCCTCAAGCTCACAACCTAGAAGGCACCCTGGATTCCTCACTCTCTCTCACTCCCCATATCCAAGCTGTTACCTAGACCTGTCAATTTCACTTTTGAAGGATATCTTGAATACGCCCCCTTCTCTCTTCTGACACTGCACTCACTCTGGTGCAGGGCCTTATTCCCCTTATGCCTGGACTACTGCAAGAGCAGCTGGTTGTCATGGGAATGGGAATTTGAAGATCTTCTCTGCCCCTTAATAGACCTAGGGGGAAGTTTGAAGACCTCCCCTGCTTTGAAAGTAAACTCTGCCCCCTAATAGGCTGAGTGTGGTCACATGGAGCTTGTGATGGAGGGAATTTGCTGAAGGGTACAGCAGAGCCCACAGAAAGCTTCCCTGCTGTGAAGATAAACTCTGCCCCCTAATAAGCTGAATGTAGTCACATGGAACCTGTAGTGGGAAGACTTTGCTGAAGGGAAGCAGAGCCCATGGGAAGCTGGTAGCCAGAGGCGGCCAGATGGTGGGAGAGAGAGGTGTTCAGGCAAGGAGACAGAGAGGTTTGTAAGTAATTATTGATCTAATATTGGTTTGTGGGAAAGCTAAAGGATGCTGTGGTTCTCAGGGTTATTATGGCTTGTTAATTTCTTTACTATTATGATGGAATCGGCTTACTAGTTTTGGGATTTGGTTTTCTGGTGTCTAAATAAATGTTTCAGTTCTGTCCTCTGGAGTTTGGTATATTTTGCAATCAAACGTCATACGATATTTATAGTCACAGTCCTGATCGTAATCATGGGTGCTATAAATATTGTATTGGCACTACACTGGTGGGTCTGCCTGCCTCAAGTCTCTTCCCACTCCAGTCCATTATCCATTCAGCTTTCCAAAGGGATCTTCCTGAAGCAGATCCGATCATGTCACCCCTTCCACTCAAAATCCAATTGCTCCCTATTGCCTCCAAGACAAATACAAAATCCTAAACCAAATGATTTCTAAAGTCCCTTCCAGTTCTAAATCTATGACTCTGTGACCCCTATCCTTCCTGCCCCACTTCTAGAGATGAATGCTTCTAAGAAAAAGAAAACACAAAGAAATTCTCTATCCCATTCAAACTGCATGGGACTTCAACTGAGAAATTTTGAGATCTTACAGATGATCAGGTCCAACCCTGGCATTTTACA
The DNA here is from genome assembly GCA_028627135.1 of Pseudochirops cupreus. Lineage (NCBI taxonomy): Eukaryota > Metazoa > Chordata > Mammalia > Diprotodontia > Pseudocheiridae > Pseudochirops > Pseudochirops cupreus. The sequence continues at coordinate 18,664,224 of CM053583.1, read as the reverse complement.
AAGGAGGCAGACTCAGAGAAGTCACAGGACATAAGGAACTCATGCAAAATTTTGGACTACAGACTTGGTCTCCTAACTTTCCTGTGCTTTTTCTTTTACTCTGTGAATCAACCAATAAACAAACCAACCTCTAACCAATAAACAGGTAAAGCTTTAATGGCCCTCTGGGAGATGGGGTATTTATTCTAGAATGCATCTGGAAGCAATTATCTTATTCATTCCCATCTCATTCATCGCCAAGATCCACTAGAAATGAGTGTTTGGCATAGGTTGTGCCTCGAATTTATCAAGCCTTTAACGGCTAGTAGTGTTTTCTCAAACGATGTTTGTAAGCAGGCTACGCGAAGGTAAGAACATTTTTAAGAATTCATATTTTTGAATACAGAAAAGGCACACTAACTGGCAGCCTGACTGTCCATGTATACAGTAGGTACAACATCAGGCACTGGGCAATTCAACAAATGCTTGAATTGAATTGAATTTCTGGAGGCACATCTTCACTGTTCAACCTTATTTGTGAATAAGAACCTTTCGCAAATTACTGGACCTTGCTTTTTTTCTCTAGGTGCTAGATGGGACTGCTACCCTTTGGGCATATTATGAATGAGACAGTTTTACAGGACACTTAGGAATGGGGAGAAGATTCTGTTCAATGAGCCCTGACAAGCTTTATTTCTTACCTTTGAAGTATCCATAATATTGAAGATGATGGTTCATAAAGACATCATAAGGATCTTTGAAATTCTAGGAAAAGAAAGGACATTTACATTAGGCAGTTTCCCTCTCATGAGGGCAAGTATTTAAAGTAGTTACCTATTCGTGAAGCAGTAAGGGACAGTGAGCACAGAGAGGCTGGGCCAAAGGATGGGTCCCTGCTCTTTCACTTCTGATTGTTAGGCATCTCTCATCTAGGAAGGGCATGGGACCTTACATGGTGAAGAGATGATAATGGTAAATATTATCATTTACAGCACCTCTTGGGGTGGCTGTGAGGATTAAATAATATTTGTAAAGGGTTTGAGTGGATAGTGCCGGGCCAGGAGGCCTGAGTTCAGATGTGGCCATAGACTCTTCCTCCTTGTATGACCCTGGACAAGCCACTTAACCTCTGTTGGCCTTAATCCATTGGATAAGGAAATGGCAAACCACTCCAGTATCTCTGCCAAGAAAATCCCATGGCAGTCCCAGCAGAACACACTTCACATTTTTCAGGAACCTCCTCTGATCTACTTTTTGGACTTGGATGTTCATGTTGTATTGCAGTCAGGGCTCCGATTGGAAGGGGTGAGAGCATACTCACCGATTTCAGCTCCCTCCCTATTACTGGATACATGGTATTCTTGTCTCGAGCTCCAGACTAATCCTGCCGGGGGACCCAGCCTTACGTCCTAAGCTTCCAAACAGGCAGCTCCTTATTGTGAAAAAAGCTACAATACCAAAACGTGACAACCCAAACCCACCGGCTCCCCCCCATTCCCAGAGGTTAGGAAAATGCCTGGTGCCATACTAAACGCCCGGGCATGAGGGCTGGGTTGGGGAGGAGGCTGGAGGATGGGGCGGCGTACCCCCCCATCCCCCATCAGGTCCCTGAGCCCTAACCCATTTTTCCACCTCACGCATTGGCTAGAGCTCCCTCCTAGCCAGGCCAAGAGATGGGGCGTGGGGACCAGGAGGGGGAGAAGCGATGGGGCGTAGGAATGGTCGGGAGAAGGGCTGATGGGAGGAGGCTTCGGCTCAAGGAGAGGGGAGGGCGCAGGGAGTCAGGCTGAAAAGGAGATCAGGACAGACCCCAGAGGGTGGTCAGGGGGCTGGGCGACTTCTGACCTCCCCCAATATCTGGAATTTGGACCCAGGGGCCCTGAGTTCGAATCCCGACTCTGCCACCACTTACTACCTGTGTAACCTTGGGCAAGTCCCTGCCCCTCTTGGACCTCAGTCTCCCCATTTGTAAAACGGAGGTGGAGGGGGCTGGACTAAGACGCTCTCTAAGCTCCCTTGCAGTCCTAACCCTTGGAAGGCCAAAGCTCTGCGAGGTCTTCGTGCAGGAGACCCCGGGCCCCGCACCTGGCACGGAAGGCTCCAGGGGCCCAACGGTGACCCCAAACGAACACCCAGGGTTGCCTGGCAACAGCGCGGCGAACCCGGAAGCACAACGCGCGGGGCGCACGCGCCTTTGCTGTTGGAACCTAGGAGCGCGTGCCTCCGGGTCCAGCCTCCTTCCGGCTGGGATTGGTGGGTGCGGCGCCTCGAGGCTGCCGTGCAGGTGGGGCACATCGGGAGATTTGAATGAAGGGGGCGGGAGCCGCTGCGGCGCCGCCTCGAGGCGCCCCGAGGCCGGTTTGTGCGTAACGGAAGCCTCAGTTGGTTCATTCATTCACCAGCCCCCGGAATCCCGAGTGCAAAGGGCCCGGGCCTTTCACGTTAGAGACGGGAAAGCGAGGCTAAGGAAAGGGAAGCGGAGCCTGCCCGGGAGCCCCCCCCTCGGGGCCGCGCCGCGTTGGCTTCCTCCTCCGGCGGCCTCCAGGCATTGAAGGCCGAGCCTCCTCCCACGCGCATGGAGAGGAAAGCGAAGCTCCCCGGCCCCTCGGGAGGCCCGGGCTCCGTGTCCCGGCAGCACCGAAGCACTTTATTCCTTCCCCAGAACCTGGCCCGGCGCTGCAGCTCCAGGCTCCTGACCGGGTGCTCTGCAGCGGCCGGGCCAAGGCACACAGGCTGGGGTCGGGAGCCGGTGGAAGCTCGGGCTCATTCCCCCCCCCCCAGTTCCATCACCAGGTGCCCGTAGGGGGTCCCCTGTTGCTGGGAGTGCTGACGAGCCTTTTGGAAACAAAAACATTTGCCTATAGAAACATCATTCTTGATGGGGGTCAGGATCCCGACTGTTACTGTAGCGGCACACTAGCCTCGTGCGTGTACTCGCTAGGTTTGGTCTGTTTGCCCCAAAACGCTTGTTTCTGTAAAGAAATGTGCTCCAAATGTAAACAAGGGATTATGAACAACAGCTGCCAACTGAGAGCTGCTCCTACTTGGAAGCTGATGTGTGAGGTTGGAATTAAAAGACTCACAAGGATCACTTGCATCAGAAGTATAAAAAAATTTTATTAGTGCATATATATATACAAATTTACAAAGTCAAAAACTGGAGAAATACAAACAGCTTTGAAACACAATTTGCTTTTCCTTCAGTTTAAAGAAAGTGACTTTTACCTGATTGTGATAAGATACAAAATACAGAAAGAACAGGGAACTGCTGTTTAAATATTGGAATCTTTACAGAAAGTAAGTACAATGCAGAGACAGAAGGAAGGTGCCCTTGAGAATGGGGTAAAATGGAGACACAGACAGTTGCTCCTGACATACTTATTCTGCTAAGAGCAAGGGATTAAGAAATCCACCTTTCTTTACTGGAGATATTCCATGGCAATTGTTGCTGCTTGTATGAAATTCTATACCCAACCTCCACAAAGGTGTCCAAGTGAGAGGAGTACATTCAGCTCTAGAATCTCTGTGGACAATAACCACTAGGAACAGTGCAGACACCAGTCAGTACGGGAGAAATATCAGACCTAGGGGCTGTAGAAGATGGGTGGCAGGCAGCCTGAGGCTGGAAGCACAGGCCAGGATTACCAGGCTAGAAGCAATTAACAAGCTTTTTGGAAAAAAGAAGAGAACTGCTGCCTTCTGCTTAATCGTACTTGCTGGGGATAGATGGTCAAGGGCTTCAAACTGGAAACTACTCCATCTAGATGAACCCTCAGACCTCCCTACCCCCTCCCTGCCTCCTGCACCTGGCCTGGTGACCATTTCCTTCACACCATATTGCCTGTGATCAAAATACTGCTTCCTCAGCCTCCAACAGATGAAGTGGTTAGCCTACACACAAAGTAGAACTGGCCAAGGCAGCACAGGAAGTCTGGCCCTTTAACTACAGCCACCATGACTCCAATCCTCAAAAGGGAGGGAAATCTTGGTTTTGCATGTGTTCTTTCATCAATCCAGGAAATTCAACACTCTCTCCCAAAACATTTACAGTTTATTTGACAACAGTAAAACTGCTAAGACTCTTAACTGTACATGAAAATAAAACACAAATAACCCAAATGAATTATGTGTTTGAAGCCGTTTTTCTCCTCTTTAGTCGAGCACGCCAATCCTCAGGAAGGGCCTCAAAGTTAGCATTTCTCTCGGCCATGCCACTGTGGAAATAATGGACTACATTACTTCACCAGAAAGAGAAAAAAGCATTAAACTTCTTTTGTTCCAGGGCAGTGGGAATTTCTCACAGACCCAATCTTCTAATCTGTGGCAAGTCTGAGAAGGTATACACATTTTTCAAGTTTTTATGGGAAACAGCAGAAGCCCCCATATGTCCCTACCCTTTCAGTCCAAGTGGAATTTTGTATTTGTTCCCTGCCCCACTTCCAGTAACACAGAAGCATTTAATGAGCTTTCTCTGTGGCTGGCACCAGTTTGAGGTGCTGAGGACACAGACAAAAACCAAACACTTCTTGTCCTCGGGGCACATGAGGCTCCACTCCTTGGAGAGTGTGCATATATGGGGGCAGGAAGGGGGGAGTGGCAGCATCTCTCATAAGTCCTACCAAAGGAACAAAATCTATGTCATAGGCTTATTGAGGTTTTCACCTAAAGAATGTTCTTTGCAGCTGAGATCACATTTTAAGATAATTTTCATTATTTGCTAACATGTATTCAGCATTATTTCTTCATCTACCCTTTAAGTACGGAACTCAATTCTCTTTACAAGATAAGATCAGAACCATTCAATCAAGTGCCCAACTTCCAAAAAAAGTCCTTTAAAAAACCAAACCCTCATGTCTGGATGAGGAGGCCTTGAATACCAGCGAAATATTTTTATATATGGATTTACTTATCAGGAAAGAATAAATTCAGGTCCAGCCTATAGTCTGAAGGATAAAAACCCTCCTCAGTATCTTAAAAACAAAAACCCCAAAACTTCTCTTCACCTGACTAACTGCTGCTGTTTCCATTCCTCAATGCGCTTCTGTGACGTCAATTCCCGATCTTCATCACTGGAGCTGGAATTCTCCTCTTCATCTAACTCCCGCTGAATACTCTGCCATTTCTTTACCAGGGATGGCATTTTTGTTTTACTCTTCTTCCCCTGAAAGAATCCAAAGTAAAATTTCAGAAAAAATGTTACATGGAAGAAATGAAAGGGGAAAATAAAAACACTAACTTGAAAATGGGATTTTCTCCCCCACTGACAAGGCAAGAAAGCTAAGAGATCAGGAAGAAGCATCAGAAGATCTGTATAGCCAACAAGGCTGCCTAGCTCCAGACTGACAGAAAGGCATTCCCTCATTCAACAAGACAGAGTCCCTGAATTCACACAAGACCCAAATGGCTCTGAGAGGTCTTGGACATCTAAGACAAGAAATGAGTGAGGCTGAGATCACTGTCTGAACAGGCGTTGGGACAAGTCTGACTGAGAAAGCAACATGTTAACGGAACTTGGCAGGACTGGAGGAGTTAGAGCTGGGGGAATGTTACACAATAAATATGGTTTGGTGTGAAGAGGACAGATTCTGTTTTAAGAAAAACTGCATGGCTTAGTTTAGTCTTGGTCTTATTTCCTCAATAAAGCCTACAATGGCAACTACATCTTATTTCCCTTGGGCTACACTTCAGCCTTTATCATTTAAATAAACATGATGTTCATGGCAATAAAATGCCAGGGCTTGCAGACACAGGTGTGGCATGCATACACAGTATGTTAATTCTACAACCTCCTAAATTGTTCTATCATGGAAAAAAGCTATAATCCTACAGAATGTCTACTTTCTGTTTTCCTCTTTTCCCAATGCTTCAACAGAATATCCTCTTCAGACCTATTTCTCTGACTCCCTAATTGTGGGAGTTGCTTTTATCCTTGTTCCCATTCTTTCATTTACTTACCCCTCCCCATTTATGCTGATTCCACCTCTGTAATATCTGTCTCTCAAATCTATCCCTTTGTGTTCCTATATTGTTGCCACTCTAATATGGGAGCTTATTCCCTCAGCCAACCTGACTTGTACTGTCATTATCCCCCCAATTCTCCTCTACTGCCTACTACGTCAAGTTCACATTACTTTCCCAGTGTTCAAGGTCTTTCCCAATTTGGTATCTTGCTTTGCAGTTTTATACCAGCTCTGCACCTTCCCATTACCTGTAAAGTCCCTACCTACTGAATTCCCAAGTCATACTTTAAATCCAAATTCTTTAGCACAGTTCTCTAATCAAAGTAGCCATATGCTATTTCTATAACCGAGTTCTGAATACATGTCTTCTACCTTATCCTTCTTCCCCTTTCTGCTCTTCTCTGGGGGTGGCATTTTGGGAGCAGGCGGAGGAGGAGGCTCTGCAATGCTAGCAGTGCTCAGTAGGCTTCGAGATGAGACTGGCTGTAACGTGGGGACAGTCATTCTAACTGGTAAAGGACACTCAGGATAGGTCATGACAGCAGGTGATGCCGCTAGGCCCAGGTAACTTGACTGTAGGCCTATGCCTGTAGCCTGGTGAGTGTTGCCTGATGTTTGATGAGTGACATCTGAGGCCTGTTGGTGGCTGACATTTACAGTTTGGTGACCTAAAAGAGAAACACCATAAAAATCATACAAATGACAAACAACACAAGTGATTAATCAGGTACTTTGAGCTTAAAAGAAATTTCTGGAAAAAAACCTCTACTTTGTTATACTCTCAGGCTGTCTTATCGGATACTTAAGAATCAAGTACAAGATGAAAAAAGAAATCTTGTTTCATCTTAACTTTTCCACTATCTAGTAAAACTGAGAATAGCTAATTGATCCCTCCACTTTAAACTAGTCACTAGAAAATCTAGAGAGTCAGTTAATCAACAGCATGAACTGATCTCCTGGGTAGAAATGGGACAAACAGGGTAGAGTCAGTATTCAAATGGTTTTTAGCTTTTGCCCCCAGCCACACTGCTGATTGTTGGTAAGGTCAAAACCAACATCTAGGTCTCTTCTGACCTCTGTATTGCTATGCCAAAGCTGCTGATGCAGAAAGACAGGGGCCTAAGTTGATTTAAAAAGTCCTTTTGGATTTGAAAATTCAAAAGTAGTTGCTCACCTGTAGTTAGGGCTGGCTGGCTGTAGAGAACTGGAGAGCCACCAATGGTGGCTGATCTTTGGGCCACTCCAGAAGTTGTTTCTGAGGCTTTCCTCTTCACTGCTCTAGTGGTAGTAGAGTTAGAGGTGCTGGAATCAACTGAACTCTAAAAGAGAAAAAAAATTTCTGATTAGGAGTTTTATCTCCTCATCTCCTTTAAAGAAACAAGATACTTTAAAAAGCTGCAACTCCTTCCACAAGAAGCTACCCAATCCCAATTTCTTCCCAAGACCCCTGTGGGTGCCCTCACCTGGCTGCTGACAGCTGGAGTTGATACAGAAGGCTTTAAGGGGGCATCTTCTTCAGTGCCTGGGGCAGGAGGTTCTTCATTTTCCTCATCCTCCATCTCTACCTCCTGAATCTCACCATCTTCTCCAGGAGGAGGTGGTGGTGGGGGAGGAGGTGACTCTGGGGGAGGGGGAGGTGGGGGTGGCATTTCTAAGGGTAATGGCGGCTGAAGCACAGGAACATTGGATTGAAGGAGGGTCCAAAATGGAGTAAGTGGCACGAGTGATGCAGAAGAAACTTGACCAGAAAAGGGCTCTTTACAAAGAGAACCTAAGATAGACAGATATATGTTAGGAGAAAAAAAAAGACCAATCTGGACAGATAGCTGATTGTTGGCACCAGAAATGGAAAAGTAGAGTATAAAACCAACTTGGCCATGGAGAAACAGCAGACTTACTGTCCTCTTTTCACTTAAGCCAATTCTATCTAGATGCCTTACATACTTGTACTTCATACTGACTAGTTCATTGCACTCAAAAAAATTTTTTTTAAATTCCTATTATTTCCATCCAATCAGTATAGTTAGATGACATTCATAAAAAGGTAAGATTTAAAAGGTTCTTTCAGAGGCTACTCTAGCTGAGGTCAATCTGAGACCGCAAGGAGAACAATGCAACTTACAGAGATGGGAGCGGCTGGAAGATAAGAGTTGGTTAACAATGAGTTTTGAGCTAAATCAAAGTCTGGCAGAAAAGGGAGCAGTGGGAAGGAAGAAGAGGCCTCCCTCACCCCTTGGCTTTCTAATCAGTTTCATTCAGGTAAACAAGTTACTAGCCAAGGGGCAAACAGATAGTACAATTCATCAAAGAACACATGTTTTTCATGAGGGTGGACACATTTTTAGAATATGGAGCATTATGGAATTCTCAATGGTGGTATCAGAGGTGACTGGAGCATTATGGAATTCTCAATGGTGGTATCAGAGGTGATTCCAGAAAGTTAATGGGCAGCCTGATGTCACCAGGTCTTTGGGATAAGGAAGCAACTGAGAACAGGGCTCAGAAAGGGGAGTAAAAGGCAACAAGGCCAAACCATTCCTACTGTGTCTGATACCCTGGTAACAAAGCCACCTCTGAAAACATGCTGCCAAAGCAGAAGATCTCAGGCCTAGCATGTGAAGCTGAACTTCCCCTAATTCATTCTCAAATGTCTGAACCAGGCCTTCTAGCTCAGCAAGATGACCCCCTTCATTTTATCTCCCTCTTCTGAGAAGTGGTATAAGGAAGGAGGAAAACTTATAACTTAAACTTATACTTCTCCTCCACTTTCTCAAAAGTATAGGATTTTCCCTATTTCCTGAGAATATTATAAAGGGAGAGGGGGTGCTGCTGTAAAGATTTCCTTCTCTTGAATTTACAGAATGGTGAACCTGGAAGAAATCAGCCAGTTAAACACTTATTTGAGAAATGAGGGAAATGAAGCAAAGCCTAGGTTCAGCGTTCCACAATACATCTTGCCTAAATGAAACAAGCCCAGGGACCTAAAAATCTCAGCCAAACAAATCTCACCTCTCAGGGAATGGATCCAGCTGCAGCCACCTGTCAACAGTTTCATGGTCAAAAGCAGTGTTAAACATGGACTTACAAGAGAACTTTAATGTAATTCAACAGAATATATAGGTTGCATACGCCTAGAAAAATAGAGATACTGTATTCGTAGCTCCATATAACTCAAAGAAAACCATCAGCCAACAGTCCTTAGCTGCTATTGTTAAGTAGAAGATAAAGAAAGATATTAATGATACTACTTGAAAAGCTGTAAGTTCATAAAAGTATCTTGATATTCCAGAGATCCTAAAGTTGTATTTAGTGAGTACATACAAAGAAAAACTACAGTGTGCCACCAAAACATCATGTAGCTCACTCAACTTTTAATCTTAGACGCTTTGCTGATTAGATAAAAGCATTTGCTGTATTCCAGGTCAGCAGACCACTATTAAAGTGTGGATCAAGGGCTTTTACCAACACATCATCAATCTGACTTAGCTAAAGCTGCACTACGGGCCCACAGAGAGACCCACCCTGCAGCGTGCATCTGGGTAGGAGTCCAGTCGGGTGGGAACCTAGTCACACTTAAGGCTGCCTTAAAAGATCTGAAGCAGGGTAATCAACAGCAGCATCAGCTGGCTTCTTGAGGGTGAGTGACAATTCGATCCCTCTACCAAAGCAATGTACTACTGGCACCTGTGAAATACACGGCCAAGGCTGATGGCTTCATGACAGATGCTGAATTATGAGTAAATTAGATGTTCAAATGGTAGGCTGGATCCGAGTTCAAGTGTTCAGGATGTGTTATAAGTACGTAGATGAATCTCTGGTTGTGGTATGTGACCTTAAACCTAACTAGGTGATCAGCTGAATTTATATTATTTGAAACAGAGATTCCAAATTATAGCAGACGCCAAGTACATTAAAGATTTCTACATGCTGGTAATTTACACGCTGGTAAGTTAACTCAAAATCTACCATCTAGGCCTTGACAATGATAGTCGGACCTGTATGGTGCCCTGATGTACTTGGCTTGAACTGGGCTTATGCATTAAAATTTTTATTCAGCACCTGGGGTGAGGCCTGTCATTGTTCTGGTCACACTGAAATAAATATGCCACATTTTTCTTTAAAGTACTAAAGAAAGCCTCTAAGACTGAAGAAACCCAAGTCTGGCTGACATAAAGAATGGCATCTCTATAGGTAATCTTACTGAACTACAATATGGGAAATTCTCTATTAAAGGCGAGAACAATGTGAACGGAGAGTTCTGCATCCTCCAGATTTTTTTTCTCTGCTTGTTGACCCATAATACATGTACTTTTATCCCAATCTTGCTGCATTCACAAGTACCAACTAATCTGCTGGTACCATGGCCGGAGACAGAAGGCAGCAAGCAATAGTTAAATTGTAATAGTTAAATCATAACTTTAGGTCTGAGGGATTAAAAAAAGGTAACTTTCTAATGCTAAAACTTGACTGCAGGTGACAAAACGTAAGCAAAATCAAGAGTTTCTGGGTATCCTGAAAAACTGTCCACCTTCAGAAACCAATGAGTTACACAAGAGATATTTACAGCACATTTAGAAATCTGCCAGCTCCTTCACTCAAGAGACCACCTTTTCTCCCTTAAGTGCTATTAAAGACACTACCTGCATGACTATATCGAGTGATTAAACTTTCCTTCTCCAGGCTTTAAGAAATGTGTGCTGTTCTCCACAGCAGACCTACCTCTCAGCTGTGCCAAGCACGAGATCAGTTTGTGGTACCTTACACTGGTCCTGTCTCATGAGGCACTGGCATAAAGAGAGGCTTTATGCTCCCACAGCATGACCTACTTTACCTCTGGGGAGGAGGCTAAGGGAGCTATTTAAGAAGGAATGCCTTGGGATTTTCTTTCTGGCAGAATCACGGGGGTGACTAGAAAAAGCAGGGAATAAATGCATGTGGGTCACTTTTAGCGTTTGTGGTGCCATTACTAGCAAGGTTAGTAATGCTAGAATTTCTCTATGTGAAGATTACATGAGTGAAGATAAAAAAGTGTCCGCAACTCATGACCCTACACTCAGGCAGGACTGAGATCTAAAGGATATTTTACATGTCTCCTGAGAATTGCATTCAAGACTCTTCATTCAATCACTATGTATTAAAAATCCCTATAATCAACCTGAGCTTTACATTTTATAGCCATGGCTGTACAGTGAGGGGTCAAAAAAGAAAACTCTTTCATGAATATTCAAGTGAGGTGTTTCAGTTGTGGAAATCTAGATTAGAATATGATTCTAGCTTCATATGGGTAGTTAAAATGGAGAGAACTGAGCAGGAAAAATGCCAATCTGGGGGCAGAGTTCTGGAAGGTACCATTAGTTTTCACACAAAATTGCCTTGGATGTAGAAAGTTTCCATGCTCTCAGAGAGTCATATGAGTCAAGTTATTCATTTAGAGGGAGGGCAGATTTCTATCCCATTTAAGAAGCTGCTAGTTGTATCTATATTCATTTTTAAGTTTTTCTTCTCGGATCTGGTGACTAACATAGACTAAGCAACCTTCTTGATCAGTAAAAATAAATTCTGTACTTCACTTGCAAAATATGTGCATAATAGAATTTCAAATAATTCCTCTTCTTGGAGGTCCAAAGGAAAGCTGGAATACACATATTCAAAAAAATCACTTGTCTAGAGTCTATTATGAGAATGTACTTTACCAAGCACAGACATATAAGAAAACCCAAAGTTACTGTTTCCTCAAAGAGGTTAGAGTCTCCTAGGTACCAGGGCAAAAGCTTCCCAACTGGGACCAAATTGTTGTTTTCTATCCCCAGGGTCAAATGCAGCCACTGCTGTCACCCCAAGTTAGCAGAACAAAACTAGTCAATGCCATGATCTTATCATCTCATCATTTCTCCTTCCATTACTAAAAACAGCAGCAGCTAGAGAAAACGATCTTCCTTTGTATAACATATCAACTGCTGCCTTTATGAGATGAAACTGGAATTCAGTTATTTGGGGATGACTTTCTAACCACTCTCTGGCACTGTCATTTCTTCATCCCTGAAAGAGAGAAAACTTAAGATAGCCTAGGGGACACGTCCAGACCTCAAGAAACTACCCATGAAAAACGAACTGTGCAACAGGAATGTGAATGACCAAGTTCAGCAATGACTTTCTTCTGTGCCTATGCCTGTAAACCAGGCTGGTATACAGCATCACCTCTGTCTGCCACGGCTCATAATTATCTCACTTCAAGCCACACACAATGCCAGTCTTGTTAGATGTACTGTCTGTCACCTTCCCATCTGAAAGGGCTAGGCATGAAAAATCAGACTACTATCTTAGTAACATCAGATTACCAGTCACCCTCATTCAATGCTCCCTTCTTTGTACTCTGTAAGGCCACACAGCCTTACAGCTCGTGCAGACTCACAACTAGGCCTGACAGATTCGAGGTCAATTTTCCAATAGTTTTAAAGTTACTGATGCTCCAAAAGTACAGTCTAAGCACTCTAGGCACAAGGCTACTTGATTTTCAGAGTTTAGCTACTGTTTTTCTTAATGTTTTCCTTCTTTCGGGTTGAGCTACTATTATTTAGTTAATTAAAGCTATACCCTAAGAAAGAATGAAAAGCTTTTCTTTTCACAAGCACTTCCTGTGGATTTGTGAGGCCTTCCTGCCCAATGACCAAACTGCAAACTGCTACCTTTACCTGTGGAATTCTCAGTGGATTCCCCAGAGCTTGCATCAGTGCCACTTTTCTCTTTCAATATTTGTTTATGAAGAGTGTCTGCTCTATTTTCTTGGGCTTGCCCTTCTTCTTCTTCTTCTTCTTCACCATCTGGGAACTCCCACTGAGACTCGCCCGAGTGTTCGTTTACATAGAAATAACGTCTATGATCCCTAAATCACAAGAAAGAAAACACACGTTTTAAGACCTAATCTCCTGTAGTGACACTTGCACTTGGTCCTGTCCCAGGACAGCAGTCTGCTCTCACAGGGAAGAACCTCTTCTTAATGAACTGCTATTCACAAAGGCAACAAACAGCTTTGAGAATTGAGGAAGGAGAGCCAAGGACGATTCAAAGCTATTTGCAATGCCAGCAGCTCTGTGAATACAGCCCTGAGCCCTCCAACTCCAACACATGACGGGCTTGCAAAACAGCTCATTTTTTGCCAATGCTTAACAGGGTTTCAAGTGTCATTAATGAAGGGACTCAATCGCCTAGAACCCTAATTTCCCTTCCAAAGAAGAGAACAGCGGAGTTTGTGAAAGATGGCTCTTCCCCTCTTGGACCGTGGAATTCACATTTCATACTCTTGATATCAAACACAGTGAAAGCTAAAGAGAGGGAGAGGATCTGGGAGCTGAAAAATAAAAGAGCAAAGATTTCAAATAACGAAAAAAAAAATCAAGAAAAGCCAAATATAAAAAGAAATATTTTCGTCTGACCTGCTGGCAGAAGATAGTAATCTTGCTCTTCCTTCACATCTTCCGCCACGAAGCTTTCCTTAACTTCACCGAGGTTAATCAGGAGTAGTTGCTTCCAGAGGTCCTGTAAAGCGCACAGAGCTCTCGCATGCGCTTAACCCCCAAGCCCGCCCTACTCCGGGAAATTACACTCTGGAGAGTAAAAACCAGCTTTGTCCAATCTTGGGAAAAAATCCGTTACATGGAACACTTTAAACATTTGCTTTTTGTTTCTCCAATTTGCGGCCGGCCCAAACTCTGTAGGTGCTGGCGGTGCTCTGCCTGCCCAGCACCGCTAACCGAAGCTGCTCGCGGTCTCCGAGAGGATGTCACGTCGTCAGGTGGTGACGATCACAAATCATGTCTGAGATGTCAAAGGTGAAAGGTGAAAGGGGGAGAAGAGTGCGTACCTGTCCCAGTGGCAGGACCAGCCTTTAGGAGTGGCGTTTATTTCATACTGTTTTAGCTGTTCTGCGGCATCCTGTAGTTTTCGTTTGAGATAGCTTCCATTCAGAGCTCCTTCTCGCCAGTCTGCAATGCGAGTCTAGCAACAAACAAATTCGACTCATTGTTCTGAGCAGTGATGTGGCTGGTTCCACAGATGTGCATTCTGAAAGGCCATGGCCTGAAAACTGGGGGCTGGCTCTCCTCTCTGGCCAGGAAGGAGTCGTGGGCCCAAAGCCAGGCCACCCTAGCAAAGAATGACGCGTACTGGGGTGTAACTGAGATCTTGCGCATGACGGGCAGGAAGGTGTTATTGGGATCTGAATCCAAATTTTCATCAGTGTAGGGAAGTCATCAGGATGGAGATGCCTTCCATTGATGCACATCACCAACTCACCTTTAACTTATATTCTAAGAAGGTTGTTGGGGCACTGAAAGGCTGGTTAGGTGACCTGCTCAACAACAGAGCTAATATGTGTAAAAGGCAGGACTCAAACCCCGGCCTTCCTGACTCCCCAGCCAGCCTTCTCTCTTGTCTAAGTCACATTGCTACAGAGGTTTGCTTGATCAACCAGCGACCTCCTGCATGTAATATGGGGCTCTAGTAGATTCTTAGGTAGACTTACTTCTATAACTTCCTATATCACCTATCCATTATTATCTGTGAAAATGCAGAAGCCTGTTTGTTGTTGGTAAGCTAAGTTTGTTAAAACACTAGCCAGGGTCACAGGTGTCAATCCCTATTGGACTGATTTTTTTCAGTCACAGCTGACAAGTGAAACGTCCCTGTCACACGGGAGGCAAGGGGGTGTGTGTGTGTGTGTGTGTGTGGTGTGTGTGTGTGTGTGTGTGTGTGTGTGTACATCCCCACTCATTACTGGAAGGGCTCCATGAGCCCCAGCGTGCTGTCTGGCCGCCAGAAGTGCTTGTGCACAGTTATAGAGCAGTACTTCACACGCACACAGCACTGTAACACTTGGAAACCACTTCTTACGTGTGCTAACAATGGCAGCCAACACTTTGAAGGTCTGAAAAGCACCTTACAGACATTATTTGATTTGACCCTCACAATAACCCTGGGGAGGTACAATTATGATTCCCATTTTGCAGATGAGGAAACTGGAGCAGAGAGGGGATCCCACAGCTACAAAGGGCTTGAGATCAGCTTTGCACCCAAGTTTTCCTAAGTTCAGCACCAAATCCTCTATGCCACCTAGCTACCATCATAATTATATCTTTGTTTTCCTTGTATTTCCTGAAGTGGCAGTACTGAGATGCACTGAGAGGAAAAAAAACCCCACTCTAATTAAAAATTTAGTACAATCTACCAAACAGATAATTGGCAAAGGGAACTGGCAGAGGCTAACAGCTGAACCTACCTCAGTCTGTAAGAGCAGCACATGAAAATTGGAGATGGATTGTCTGCTAATTCCTAGGAATTCCAGTTTACTGGTCAGGGTATTCGCCAGTTCTCCAATCTGAAACTGTCCCCCAAAGGAGAAAAAAAGAAGAATACAAGAAGTCAACAGCAGTTCCTATCTGAATACGCATCTGTATGACTTTTTTCCCTAGGCAATCTCTTTGCCTCATAGTCATAAAAATGCAGAGCAAGATTTGTGGTGGACACTAAAAAAAGGTCCTTCAGAATGAGGATTATCAACATTTTGCATCTGCAGTGACACACTTGAATGATGAAGTAGTATATACAAATGTGTAAGATAGGCCAAGCATCTGTCAAAACCAAGGGAATGCCAGGACATACCATCGGAATACATTTCAAACACAATTTAAAATGATAACTTACCTGACCTAGACTTAGAACCGCCCCTTTTAGGACATTTGTAACCCCAATCAATCATTGCTAAATAACAGGCCTTTTAAGTGGATATATACATGGAAGCCTCAAACACGAGCTAGATTCTCTCACTGTCCAGGCTCTACTTTGTCCTAATGTTGTTCCAATTCTTTCAGGTAAAAATAAAACAAGCTACTAGTGGAGATAGTCTTCCGCTGGCAGAAGAAGCACCACAACAGTTTGTAGGATGGTCATTAGAATAAAGCATACTGCCAGCTACAGCTAGAGAATCAGATTTTTTTCCCCCTAGTCCAAACAAGGACTGCATTTGTGACTGTGCTCTTAGAATAACGCTCTGAACAAATTCCATCTGTCATTTACCCCTTCACCCTAATGGTCTCTGGTGTTCATGCAACTTTTCAAAAGGTTCTTACAAGGAAACCAGCCCAGAGATTACTAGCTGGAAGAAAGTGACCTAATCAAAGTCATATGGGTAGCAGGGCCAAAGTGTGACCCAAGCTTTTTCTACTGCAAGGCAGGTAACTTACTGGCCTGAAAACAGGTAGCACTTCTCCAATGAAGTCTCTTTGAATAAATATATAGGTATACGTTTTTTAAAAAATGCAATTTTTATACAAGTGGAATTTGGGGAAAAATATATTTAGATCAGAGGATTCAAACACATAACTGAAAAGTTTAACAAAATAAGTGAAGATATAATATAGTGATACGTCATTTGTGATTTTCTAAGTCAATATGCAGCCCAGCAGGGACCTGTTTCTATTTTAATTTGACACTGATATAAACCAAATGGCAGTTCAGGCACTCTCTACACAACAGATGAAGAATTGATTCTGCTCTACCCAGACTAGTTGTATTTCAGTTCCAAAAGATTTTTGGTAGTTAAATTTTAATAAGAAAACACATTAATAGCATTAACTAGAGAAAAAAATAAATCCTACATGGCACTAACTGCTACTGTTGGCCCTAGAGGTAGTATACCTGCTTGCATAAACCTCTGTGAAGAATAACTTCTACACAGGTGATACACCCAACCTCTAACCCCCACTAGTGAAAATAACCCACTAACTCATATCCTGTGTAAATGACTACTTATGCTTTGCAGATAGTAACAACTGTTCATTTTGCTAAACTGCAGTCTTCTAGTGGCAAAAGGCTGAATAAAAACCAAACTGGGTGAGTCAAAGTTCGAATACACATTTATAAGGCTGCATTAATTAACACACATACTTTCAGATCTTGTTCTTCATCCAGCTTTGGCACTGTCTGTGACTTTAGTTTTTCTGGAGACTCTTCTGCTTCTAGCTCTTTGTCTGAATTCTCATCTATTTTCTCCGAATTTTCAGTGCCCACTGCTGGAAAAGAAAAACATGTTAACCTTGCTGACCAAAATCCTACTTCTCTCTAAGCAGCCCTTTCTTTTCCTTTAGATTAATGTCCAGTCAGGATAGGAAAAGACTGGGAAACTTCAACCTCTCTCTACTCCTTTATTCCTGGATAATTTTAAGGTTGTAGTCAAAGTGACAGATGCCTTTTTTGTTTTTTGTTGCTTTGTTTCCATCTTTCTTAGAAAACATATAACAGAAGATAAAACTTCTCAAAGAGAATGACTCCACCCCCTTGCTGTCTTCACATCCCCAGTGCCCAGTTCTTTGGACACAGTGGGCACTTATGCAGGTTTTCAACGCCTTCTTAATTTTTTAGCATTAATACTTTGGAGTATGATCCACTAGGAATTCTTTCCTAAACCGTCCCTTGTGAATGGCTTTTAAATTGCTCTGCTGATTCTATGAAACTCAGATGCCAGTACCTGAAACATGGCATGGACAAGAGGTGCCCAAGAGATGGGCTGTGGGCATTTTCAATGAATTCTATAAACTAATGCACGCTCCTTGCCATAACCTCATTCAGATGTTCCCTCACGTCTCTGATGTCAGCATCCACCAGCACTGGAACTCTCTGGTGGGGAATGGAAAATGGCACATGTCAACTCTAGGTCCACTTCACTGGACACCTTGGTTCCAGTTCCTCTTACTTCGGCTTTACTTTTCAAGCTATTAACTTCAGGTCTACTACTATGGCTTCTAGAGCTGTCAATAGAGAAACAAGCTGGACATCTTAGGGAACAACAAAATCCTCCTACAGGACTTCCACACCAACAGTACCTGGAAATTTTACTAACTGCTTTACTGGAGATCTCACTAATGACATTTTTCCTTCAATATACTTCTATTTCTGTTGCTACCACTAGCCTAATGTTTTCCTAAAAAACTCCTGTTGTTTGCTATGCCCCCTCTGCTTTTATGTGTTCTTTACAAAATGTCTAAAATATCCCATCAATTAATTTATAATTCATGAAGACACTATAAGCAATGACTATGAAGGCCAGGATAAACAAATTTGTACTTTATACTACCAGTAGAGGAAAGTGACACCCTACAAGGTTCCTTCCAAAATGCTATGAAAATCTTCTGAATTACCAACTTCTCCATTTTCTGGGGTCTCCCGACCAGTTTTGCTGGAACTGCGGCTGGTAGATTCTGGACTGGTAGCTCGGATAAACATCTTCCATTTCCCTCTTTTAGACATAAGTCTGCGCATTCCATCTTGAGATGCCGACTGACTGATATCAGAACGTGGACTGGACCCTGACACACTACCATCTCCTTCCTCCAATGCCCGTAGTTCTGCCTAGAAAAAAAGACAACAATAAAGTTCAAGTTACATCAACTGTTCATTTTGAGAGGTGGAATTAAGTGCCCAGAATACAGTATACACTCTTCAAATGCAGAAGAATACATCTTCTAGCTCTCTTTATGGCTCTAAAACTTAGTATCAACGTGCCAAAATCTGAAGAATTACACTCGGATTATTTGTTGATAATGATTCTGCAGTTAACATTTAGAAAACACAGATCATTCTCCCTATATTCAAGGACAATATCTAAAGATCTCGGAATAGGAAAGCTCTTCAGTATCTGTTCCTCATACAAAATGGTCTGTAAAGCTGCCTTTCCTTCTAAGGCTCTCCCCATAGGAGAAATTCTCAATCGTGGGTTCTCTGATACTTGCTGAATCCCCTTTGAAGAAGACAGATCTGCCCCACACACCACGGACTTCTGCAGGCACTAGCAGGCAGAAATGGCATCAGGGAGCTCGAAGTTTAAATTAAAAACCTAAATCCCAATGGACTACGTAATAAACCTTTACTCTCGCCCTTTTGGGGTGGACCTAGATTTTCTTGACTCTGAGGCTTCTCTGTCCTCACCTATCCATTCCTTCAGCCAACAAGCACAAGTTGTGAAGTGCCTACTGTGCAGTGTGCCAGGCACCATGCTGAGCACTAGGGGTACAAAGAAAGGCAAGACCGTCTCTGCTCTGAAGGAGCACACAGCTTAACGCAGGAGACCCCATGCAAACAACTATGTACAAACAAACTACTGACTAGACTGGATATGATCCACAGAGGGAAGGTGGGTAAAGCCGGGGGTGGGAACAGGGAAGATATTGGGAAAGACTTCCTATAGAAAATGAGAGAGAGTAAGATTCTAGCTGGGACTTGAAGGAAGCCAGAAGGCAAAAACAAGGGAGGAGAGCCTTCCCAACATGGGGGACAGCCAGAGAAAATGCTCAAGAGTGGGAGGACGAAATGCCTTGTTTGAGAGAACAATCAAACAAGTAGGTCAGGGCCACTGGATCTTGGGGGAAAGGGGGTGGTGGGGAGAGAAAGGATTAGGTATAAGAACAAAGGAAAAGCAGGAGATGTTATGAAGGGCTCTGAACACCAAACAGGATTTTAGAGTTGATAGAAGTCACTGGGGTGGGGGGCAAGTAGAAGACAAGGTATGTGGGAAGGAGGGAGAGGGAGAGAGGGAGAGAGAGAGAGAGAGAGAGAGAGAGAGAGAGAGAGAGAGAGTGTGTGTGTGTGTGTGTGTGTGTGTGTGTGTGTGTGTGTGTGTGTGTGAATGACATGGTCTGACCTGGCCTTTAAGATCATTTTGATAGCCGAGTGCAGGATAGACTGAAGTGGGGAGACCCACTAGCAGGCTACTGGAACAGCCCAGTCAGGAGATGATAGATTAGGGCCTGCACCAGGGAGGTAGCAAAAAGAGAAGGGGGAGTTCAATATGAGTGATATTGTGAAGGTAACACTGACAGACTTTGGCAACAGAATGGTTATGGGGGGTGGGGGGAGAGAAAGTCAGACACATGAGACCTTGGTTGTGAGTCTGGAGGACTGGGAAAGTGGTGTTGTCCCCTATGGTAATCCGGAAGGGTTTGGGTGGAAGAGATACTGAGTTTCATTTTAGACATGTTGAGTTTAAGCTGTACTCCACAAAGAAACAATCCTGAAAACATTTTAATGTAGAACCAAAATTAAACAAATTTTGGGGGTTGTAAAGCAAATTCTCCTAAAACTACTGTTGTCAGAAAGTAGGAAGCACCCTCCTGAGTCCATTGATGAGGTAATGTGGGCAATGGCATGATAACACACACGTTCCCTAAGTTCATCAGTGCCACTTGTGTCCTCCCCACACTTACCTTTTTTCTCTCCAATACAA
Source organism: Pseudochirops cupreus (assembly GCA_028627135.1). Lineage (NCBI taxonomy): Eukaryota > Metazoa > Chordata > Mammalia > Diprotodontia > Pseudocheiridae > Pseudochirops > Pseudochirops cupreus. The sequence continues at coordinate 18,644,013 of CM053583.1, read as the reverse complement.
GCTCTAGTTCCAGGGTGTCTTGTTCTTCCTCCTCCTCACTTTCTCCTGACTGCACAACACTACAAAGATCCTCCTGGGAGTTGTCTTCTGGGTTCTCTCCCATAGCTTCTTGTGTTTTTCTTGTCCCTGACAATTCCTCTGATGTCACCATCTCCTTTACCTCTGCTATCGGATCCACTTCTTGACAGATCACTTTTCTCCTCCACCTTTCTTCTTCCTCTTTTACACCCTCAGGCAATAAAGGGGCCAGCAGAGCAGCTGCCACCCCCTTCTTTTCTTCTTCACTATTTGAAAGAGCTTGGATACCTTCATTTACCTCCTGTAATGAGAAGGCAAACATTCTCAGGGACCCCTTTACTTATTAGACACGCTTCTGCTGTCAAGGCCAAGAAGCCCTAAAATGTTAGTTAGGTAAATGGTCTCTGTCCTTTTTCAGCCACCTGAACAATGTTAATAAATGTAAACCTTTGTGGTGATTGTCCCATCCAGAGAGGACCATCACATAGCCTTTGTTCACCCCAAGTATCACTACTGGGAACAGTCTCATAAAGTCAAGCTGACAATGACTTGTGTCCCTTCTCAAGATTACCTTTATTCTGACCATAATAAACAGAACTGGTAGAAGGCATTAGTAGTCTGGGGAAAAAGATCAAAGTATTTTACTTCCATGTTCTAGTAACTCAGTGACTAACTTTAGACAAGTCCGAGTCCAATTCCATTTCTGTAAAATGAGCCCCTTGAAAGGATGCTGTTAAGGTAATTTATTGAAGTGGTGTATGTGCTCCCCTCTTCCCTAGAAAAGGTTGGTCAGTTTATCTCTCCGTCAAATGACGACTGTCAATCGTCCTAACTGTACCATGGAGTTGTTATGAGGCCCAAATGTAAAGAATAGATTTAAAAAGTGAAATGTCCCCTACCTGTCTGGTTGATAACAAGGCATTATCCTTCAAGTACTACCTCATTTCAAAGCCACTAGTGTGTAGGTAACATGGCACTATCAAAGGTCATACCAAACAAATTGGGATAGGCAAATTCTAGTAGCAGACAGTGTCTGCTGGCTAAAACCAGCTTCACAAGATTCCAGGTCATTGACAAAAGGATGGCTAGAACAACTACTAACGTAAATGGGAATTGAAAAGGACGCTTGTTGAAGGCGTATTGATAAAACAATGGATGCTTAAAGAATTAAGTTGATTCAAGGTATACTGTCTCCAAAAGACATGATGATATAAGACTTCAAGTTCTATTACACGCCAATAGCAACAAGAAATGCAGTTCAATAAAACTAAATGAACAGTAAAAAAAACAACCTCAATACAGAAGGGGTGTTTGAGCATTAACTTTTAGTCTCCAGAGTCAGACAAAAATACTTTTAATGATTTCAAAAGAAACTGATCACAGAAAACCCTAACAAAAGATGCAGATACAAGAATGAGTTAACAATTCAAAATCAGAATCAATATCATTTATTATAAAAACTAATTTCAATTTCAATTTCCTATGATTAATGTGAATAAATTACCTAAGCTGCTGGCACTGACCTTTTTAACTTCTCTCTTCAGCAAGAGTGGCCCACTCTTATTAGTGGTAACAGAAAGAGTCTTTTCTTTGGAATACATATCTGCCGGCACCAGGAAACTTGTCTCAGCACCTGTTACAGAACTAAAAAGGAATATCCTTAGCAAGTAGGACAGAGAAGCAGCTATAGAGACAAGAAGAGAGTCTTGTCACTTTATAATGAATTTCCAATTGGGGGAAAAAATCGTTCCAAAGATCGTCCTCACCTTTGCTGGTAATGCTGCATTCCCTGTACCTGGGTAGCCAGGTACTGCGGCAGCTCCCAAGTCACTTCATTTGTCTGTGTGTTCCAATAGTAATAGCATCCTGTGTTCTCATCCCAAACTTCTTGCCAGTCTCCCATCTCAATTCCCACTAAAAGGAAACAAGCAGATTTTAGTAAAAAGGGAGCGCTTTCCACAATTTTGTTCTTAACCTTCTAGCCACTCAGTTCCCAAGACTTCAAACAATGAATTGCCCTCCTCCTTAGTACCTCCTGAAGAACCAGCCCTACAACTGTAAGTGTGATTTAAATTAAAAAAAAAAAAAGAAAAAACTTTACTAGTTCAACTCTGTATATCTTTGACCTCCAAAGTATATAGTTAAAAGTAATGCCTTATTACTCACCTAGCAGAGATACTTACTGGTCCTAATGAGACAGCACCTAGGCATCTATTAGGGTAGATCTCAATGGTAAACAGCCATCTTTACAAAACAAACATGCCAAGCACCTACCTTCCAAAAATAGCTCAAAGCCCACAATCTTAAGGGTTGATAGCAAATAATTACATCTTTACTACCAACTAAAAGAATTTAAGTTCATTTATAATTAACTTGATTATGAAAATAATAAGCAGTCTCCTATAAGATCATTTTTCCTGTGCCTCTTTTGTAGGACACACAGGATAACTTTAAAGACGCTACAGAAGGGAACTCACCTCCTGCCAAGGAGCACTGGGTATCATACTGCCACCCTGATGCTCTGGCTGAGTCTGCTCCGTTTGCAGATGAAGAGGAAAGGGAGGCTGTTCCAGACTCTTTAGGCTCAGGTCGAGGAGGAGTTGGAGGCGGGACAGAACTGCTAGCAGTGGACACAGGCTGGGGGGCTGTTATGGCATCAATTTCCTTTAAAAGGGAGTCATGACAAACGAATTACATTTAAAATCGATAAATCTGGAGAAAATGTAGTCACCTTTAAAAAAAATTCAACTTAATCATATCCCTAACCTCTTTCCCAAGAAATACAACTACCAAATCTTAAAAATCTTAGGAAATGTCTTACCCACTTAGATGCTTAATAAGTGCCTGATTGATTTTATTTGAGAATAAACTATTTTAGTGGTTATGGCCACTGAAACTGAAGTATTACTAACCGCTAGGAAGCTGGCCAATGTGCTGTCAATGTCAGTGGCCTGGTTTCCATTTGCCTCCTTAGGCAAGGCTGGTTTCTCAGGGGCATCACCCTCATCATCATCACTGTCTGCATAGGCACCAAGCAAACACAAGCCCCCTGGTAAACAAACAAAAAGAAACCAAATTAGCAAGAATAAAAGAGGACATTTTAGGAAAGACATTTCATGTAAGATTATCTAATAATCACTACGCTCTATTTTGTAACCTTTTAGCCCCAAAGCTGAACTTCCTATTGTCACTTCGCAGAAAACGAACGAATATTTTCTTGAAAACAAGTTCTCTAATTAGTTACTGAGCTAAAGCCTGTTTCAGGCCCTCTTTAAAATATACAATATAAAAAATACAAAAAAATCATCCTAAGGTATCCTGCTGTGCTACAGTTTCTGTAGTTCAGGGACTATGAGTAACAGGCCAACATCACTGAAAGGGAATAACAGAGACGCTAAGTTGGTGGTTCTCAACCTTCCTAATGCTGCAACCCTTTAATGCAGTTCCTCGTGCTGCGGTGTAATTTTACTACTGTTACGAATGGCAATGTAAGCATCTGCTACGCAGGATGTATCTTCATTGTTACAAAGTGAACGCAACTCACAGGTTGAGAACGCTGCTGCAAGTGGTCACTGGCTACGATGTAACAACCAAGCCCACGATTTTCAGACTGGGTTTTCAAGCACACAAAATACAAAAGCAAACTAGACATTCTCAGGGTCATCCTTTCCAAATGTTTACTGTTTGAGTAACCAAGCTCTAGGAAATGAAATAATACTAGGAATTGGGTAATGGGAGTGATCCTTCATAGACTCCCTCAATTCAAGTTCATCAGGTTCTTCTGTGCCTCCTACTGCGTCCCTGTTTACGTCTGTCACAATGAAGACACTCAAAAAAGCATTTTTTAATCTGTCAGGTTGACTCTAGCTCCCTATGACACACATCTGAACAGCTGATCTGAAGCTACCTTTTCTTGGACCCCATCTTCACCGCTCTCGTATTCAATGTTGCAAAGGCCTGAGCAAACGTATCCCAGCAGTCCCAGACCCTGTGCTGGAAAGGGAGCCCCCCTTTTTTGCTCAGCATGTCTATTCCTCCCAAGAGCAGTATCGCTCTGTCTGGAGCCCGTGTCCCCGGAGCTGGGGACTGGAAGTCCAGCAGCTTCTGCTGGTCCGCCCCCAGCAGGGACAGGCACAGCGCTTCCCTGGCTTCATTTCCCCTGCGGGCTGGGGACAGCCTGGGGGGAGGAGTTCGCCAGATCCGCTGCTGCTGGGCTTAGGGCAGCCCCCAAATTGGCTTTAGTTCACTTTCAGCTCAGAGCTTCCGAAACCAACGGCCTCGTATTCGAAAATCTTAAGTTTTCCTTAGATTACTTTCCACCACGTCAAATTAGTTTTCATTCTATTAACACGAACAATTCAGATCTCCAAAAGTGTGTTAAAGCTCATGGAGCACCTTGCTCAGAAAAGCCCAGAAAGGCTGAGATTTTAAATGGAGGATTGCAATCTCTATCAGTTTTCATTTTTCATTCACTAACTTTTTTCATTGCTGCTTGTTGTTCCTAAAGATTTTGGTAAACTGCAATTAAAAATCTAACTCCTTTGAATTTTTTTGAATCTTAAGAAGAGATAAAATCCTCTTATACAAGTAAGACTAAAAAAAAGGGAAATATAAAAACCCAAACCCAAACCCAAATGAGGCGGCTAGGTGGCACAGTGAAAAGAGCACCCGTCCTGGAGTCAGGGAGACCTGAGTTAAAATCTGACCTCAGACACTTGACACACTTACTAGTGTGTGACCTTGGGCAAGTCACTTAACCCCAACTGTCTTGTCTTCCCCCCTCAAAAAAAAGGGGGGGATAATTAAGGATATTGGGTTAGGAAATGTCTTTAGCACAGAATGCTAACTTTCTCTCTTTAACATCTATATCAATACTAAAAGGTTTTTTTTCCCCAAAATAAACAATCTTACACACAAAATATTCAAGCCACTTAGCACTGGATATATTTTTTTAAAGTGGGGGAAGCTTATGCTCTTTTTATTCCTAAATTCAACCAAACCAAAAATGAATATTTAATTGGACACAATTTCAAACAAAAAAAATTAATGACCAAGTCATTAAGAATACAAAAATTAGTAAAGAGTAATTTTTAAGTACATCTATGGGGAACTGATATACAATCCAGTATGTCCAGATTCTAAATGGCATATGTGCTCTGATTGAGAGAACGAAAGAGAGAAGGGAAGAATGGAAAGAAAATGGGTACAGGAAATTAAAACAAAATGAACTGGATTGACAGCTTAATCTAAGTCATTAAGTAGACATGGAATTAAAGCTAAAATATTTATGTATACTTTTACTTATGGATTAGTAAAAAAAAATCTTCCAAGAGAATATCAGATCACCTAAAATAGATGAGTAAGCAGCTATTTTTCCCCTAAAGAAATCAACTCCTACAACTTTTAAATGAAAACAGACTCATTTAAACTTTTTAAATGTTTCTGTGCCACTTCAATGCTAAGTGCTAATGCTTTATGTTGGGAAGTCCAGATCTAAGTTCATTAGTGTAAGAAACTCTCCCCTTCCCACAACCCATTGTTTGAAAGTTGACAGAGCCAACAGAGAAATTTTGAGCCCAATGTCACACAGCTAGTACCTGTCAGAAGTATTAAAGGTGTAACTTATAAGCCTGCCTTCCATGTTGGCCTCTACTATGATCTCCCCACTGCCTCTCCACTACCAGACTGTTTTGGGCAGAGTCAGGATGTTAATTTCAACTAAGTGCCCCAATTCTAAGCCCACCTTTCCTTTAGAGATCTGCACTATGTGAGACTGTCCTCCTAATCAAACATTAACCATCTGTCCACAGTGCACTCTATGGGGTATATAAAAAAGATGGGACAGAACGAACAGAAAAAGCTACTAAACATGATTAAATGGCCACTGAGAAGGCCACTGGATCAAGGAGCCCTTCAGGTACTCTGAAAAACAGGCATGGCTTGGAGAAGCAGAGAAGAAAGGGCTCAATCTGGGCAGAGCAAATATAGAAAAGCCATGATGTGAACTTGGTTATAACAAGAAATGTGCAAGTTAAACGATGGGAGTTAAGCCTGGAAGGGCGGGCTGCTGACAAACTAAGGTCCCCGAATTCTAGACTAAGGATGGGACTTCATGCTTTGGGTGCCTGGGAACCATATCTGCAAACCTTAATTCAGTCGTGGTCCATCCACTGGACTGGAGTGGAGAGAAGCTGGAGACAACGGGATTACTTTAGAGACAGCTGTATAGTTCAGGTAAGAAATGGCCATGGACTACACTGGGTTAGAATAAAGCTAGAGGCTTGTGGTCCAAAGAGACTTGGGAACAAAACGCACCTGATATTTAGCGAGCAAGTCACTTGAAATCTATGACCACTGGTCTCTTCATCCTCATATAAAATGGGGCTATCTGTACCACCTACCTCACAGGTAGGATATGAGGATGCAATGAAGTAATGGATGTAAAGCTCTTTCTTTGTGAACATCAGCAACAATGAGGGAGGTAGCAGTGCTTCAGATTACAATTCTTCTTGCTGCCTTTTCTAGGAATGGGTTAAACCACTTTCCATTGAAAGCCCCAGTAGGCAACTCTTTAATGTGTTTATTGAGCAATAATGTTTATGCCGATTTAGCACACACCCTGCCTCACACAGCTTTTGACAAATAACTATCAGTCCTTTCAAGATAGGGATCAGGTCTGAGTCTTCTATGGATTTTCCCTATAGCATTAAACATAGAATTTACCCACCTTGAACACCCTGCTCACTAAGTGCCTGCTGAGCAAACCAATCTTCGTGATATGGGATACTGCTCTGAACTTACTCCAATGATCATTCTACTATGTTTTTTTTTTTATCAAAAGTATTATTTTGAGAGTTCATTTTCTTCTGGATACCCCTTTTAAAATACACAAGCCCTGTAAAACTTGGTTGCCTTTTTTTTGCAGTGGATGAAATTTAGTAAATAAATAAAACATTAGGTTTGAACATCCCATTATATTACAACACTATACCTCTGCTTCAGGGTAAAAACCTTATCCCTAAACTAATTATAGTATATGCTTCAATTTTATGGGACTGTAATTAAAATTTTCCAGCTTATTAACAGTACAAGAAAAATTAAGATTTGCAAGCATAATTTCCCCAAGTATATTTAGATAGCACTATCTATTTTCTGGGAGCTGAATTTCAGCTTTTCCAGTTGCCTGAATTTTAAATAATTATCAAATGAAAGAAATTATAGGGGGAGTTCTCCCAACATTAAATCTGCCTCAAACTGGGTGAGCTATATATACAAGCCAGAGACAAGTCAGAAAAAAAGCAAAGATTTTTGAATTTTTATTTCATAGGTTTTAAATCAGTAATACAACTATAATCAATTCAAAATTTACTAGTTAACTCTTAATTATTCTAGAAAGATAGAAAGGAAAAAAAACCAAACAGTCACATCTGTACCTGTTGCTTTGACAGTGGTAGGTCTGGTTGGCATGACTGGTTTGGGGGGATTCTGAACAATGACTTTGGGAACTTCCAGAATAACTTCCTGTTCATCTGAAAGGAACAGTAAAGAAAATTCAGACTATAAATGATAAGATGTAAGAATTTTGCCCCAAACCAACCACTCAAATAACATGACTTAGGCATAAAAATTAGTTCCTTACGTTTAAAAATTGTTTTAAATTTTGATCGTTATTGTTTTGACATCACCTTCATTTCTGAAGGTGTCCCTCTTCTCTCTCTCTCCTACCCAGCAAGCCATCCCTTGCTAAAACTAAAAGAGGAGAATAAAGGAGTTATCAACAAGGTCTGACAGTATATGGCACGTTCCACACCCACAGTCCCAGCACAGCTACTGGAAAAAAAGAGAGTTCCTTATACTCATCACATGACTTAGGAATTTCCAAATAGGAATAAAAAAAGCATCGAAGACTTTTTTTCAAACCTGTTATCTCATCTTTGTCTGGAAGCCCTAGTGCACAATTCCTCTCCAGATGCAGATCTCAAGTAGGCTGTAACTTTTATCTTAGAGAGCTGCCTGACAGATTCAGGGATCACCCGGGTCACAGCACTAGTATATGGTCAAGAAGTATCACCTGAATCCAGAATTTCCTGATTGGTCCTTTAGCCCTCTCTTCCTCTACAGGTCAAGCTGCTTCTCATCTAAAAATATCACATTCAAAAACCTAAAAACTTAAATTTTTAAACAATTACTCTCAGTCACAGGGGCTATTTCATCTGAAAAGCAATATAATACAGTATTTCCATTTCTCAGTCACACATACACAGACCAAATCTAATATCAGAGGAACCCAGTTTGAAACTCTACTACATACTGTGACCTGGACAAGCCACTTAACTCCTCTGTGCCTGTTTCCTTCTCTATAAAAGGAGTGGCTTGGACTAAATGACTTCTGAAGTCTCTTCCAGCCCTAAATCTACATTCTTTTTCATAATAATGTTTTCTAGGCAGCATGGGAGTATTTTCCAGTAACAAAGCTCATTAGTCATCTAATAACTTCTAAGGGGATGGCATACTGATGCTGAAGACCTACATCTGGAAATAAATCCCACTTCTCTAGGAATGTTCTGTTTTTGACACCGCTGCCAATAAGGCTTTTGTTGGATTCACTTCTAAAGGCTTCTTGTGGACCAAGCGCTAGGCAAGGTGCAGGGGGGCCCAAGGACCAAACAAAGACTGGCAGCGTGACGCCGTGGTCCTCCGCTGGCTCCAGGCATACGCTGCACTGTCATTGTCATGTGCAGAGAAGAGCGCTGGCTCGGAAGCCCGCGGGGTGACCTTGGCCCAGTCACTTCCCTCGGTCAAGCGAGGCTCGGCCTAGCTGCTGGCTCCCACTACTAGCAGCGCGGGGGGCGGTCGGGGACGGCCGGCTGTGGTTGGTCCGGTGCTCGCGCACCCGCGGGGCTCCCGGCGAGTGGCCCCGCTCCTTCCCGGGCCGTGATGGCGGCCCTGGCCTCAGCATCATCGGGAGAGTACTTCGAGAAAGGCTCCTGCCTGGCCGGAGACCAAGCGCGGGGCGGTGGCGGCGGCGGCTACGTCTTCTCCTGGTCCGCCCGGGCCCCAGACTCCTTTCTCTCCCTCCCTCGCCCCTCCACCCCTCCAGGCCCAGCCCTGGAGCTCCGGGCCAGACTAGGCCCCAAGCCCCGGACTCGAGTTTCGAGTGTCCCCGGTGGCAGCGAGCCCGAGGCGGGCCGTGACTCCTACTCGGGGCCGAGGCTCCGCACGGCCTTTCCTTACCTTCTGAGGGCAAGTCCTCCAGGGAGGTCGCCACGGTGGCCGCCGTCGCAACTGCCGCCGGGGTAGGGGTCGGGGCCGGGGCCGCCGGTGGGGTCGGATCAGGAGCCGAGGCTGGGGCCGGAACCGGGACCGGGGCAGAAGCCGGAGCCGGAGCCAGGGCCGGAGCCGGGGTTGGAGCCGGGGCCGGGGCCGTGGTCGGGGCCGGAGCCGGGGCCGAGGCCGGAGCCTGAGCCTGAGCCTGAGCCTGAGCCGGAGCCGGAGCCGGAGCCGGAGCAGGAGCCGGAGCAGGAGCCGGAGCCGGGGTCGGGGTGGGGGTCGGAACCGGGACGGAAACCGCTCCGTCAGCCTCAACCTCGGCTTCGGGCTCTACGTCCCGCCCCGCGGCGCCGCTCCGAGGTCCTGGCGGGGAGAGCTGCAAGATGGGCCTCCGGCCGGGGACCGCCCGCGACTTCTTCCCCATCGCGAGCCTCCGCGCGAGCTGCCACTCGCGTCAAGGCTGCCGGCAGGGGGAGGGCAGACGGTGTTGGCACGTCCGCACGCGATCAATATTCATGACCGACTCCCCGCCCCCGAGGCCTACCGCGCCTAACCGGCGCACCAGCGCGCACGCGCCAGCTCCAGTGGGCGGGGCCTGCCCTAGCCGAGCGGGCCATTGGCTGATGGCACCGACCAATGGAGCCCAGCAATCTCTGTTACCTAACAGTCTCTTCTCCGGCGGGCTGGGGGCAGCAGAGAACCCCTCCTGTTCTTGTCTTTTCTTTAGTATGTATTTTCGGTCTGGGGTCTGGTTCGATGTGTACCTGGTGTCCCTCCCTTTGAGTGTAAGCTCCTTGAGGAGGAAACGATTTCACTTACATCCTATTCTTAGTACCTGGCACCAGGCCTGACGCAGAGTGGGGTCCAGTTCCTTGTCGATCCATCAATAAACAGTTATTAAAGTCCTGCCAGGTCCCAGGCAGCATGGAAGGCCTCGCTCAGGTCAACCAAGGAACGTGGTAGACAGAGTCTAGTTCTGCTCCTGGCGTTTCTGCTGGAGTTCTTGACGGCAAACAACACATACGTGCTGAAGCCCCGCTGGCTCTCGGGCAGCAGACCACCTTCAGCCAACTGGCAAGAATCTGGCCAGCAAGAACTAAGAGACTAAAAGACAATACCCCCTTCCCCCATTGTCATAGGACAATAGATTTCCTTTTCCTTTATGGGGATGGACAATAGAGGCATCCTTGGACTCCTGGGGGATAACCTCCTCGTGTCATATAACCTGGAAGATCTCAGTCAGCTATTGTATGAGCAGTGGACACCCCCCCCCCCATCCTTCGTAAATCTCAGCTGGAATAGAATCAGCACCAGATGCTTTGCCATGGGATAGAAGCCTAATGGCATGTAAGACTTCTTCTTCAGTTGGAAGTTCAGCTAGAAAGGGATTGACTTCAACCTGAGTTATATAGTCAATGGCTTCAACATTGGTTGATGGTGGTCTGTTGAGAACACTATGGAAATATTCAACCCATCTCTTCAGGATCATCTCATCACTAATCAATGTGGCTCCATCAATGCTGAGTGGTTGAGATTCACCAGAGGTCTTTCGCCCATAGTCTTCTGGCCTCAGACACTTACTATGTGACCTGGGCAAGTCACTTAATCCTGTTTGGCTCAGTTTCCCCATCTGTAAGATGATCTAAAAAAGGAAATGGCAAATTACTCCAGTATCTTTGCCAAGAAAACCCCAGAAGGGGTCACAAAGTTGGACACAACGGAAATGACTGAACTTGAGAAACATGGTGAAGTAAAGGGAGAGTAAGTCTCAGAATCAAGAAGGCCTGAGTTCAAGTCCTGCCTTGGACTTATAGCTATACCTTTCAGCATCCTAGGCAACCCTCAAAAATTATAGATTTCAGATTCAGATTCACAGATGATCTGCAATTGGTAGAGGGAGTGCCTTCCCTAGACCAGTGAAATCACAGGTCTGATACCACTAAAAAAAAAATTATAAATGAGAAAACTGAGTCTGAGAGATTAAGAGAATTGCCCCTAGTCATAGAGCATCAAAGACAATAGATAACATTAGACAATAGATAAGAGATGACATCAGAGATGGAATCTGAACAAAAGTAATAGCTAACATTTATGTAGTGTTTTATTTAAGGTTTGCAAAGTGATTTACAAATGTTATCTCATTTGATCTTTAGAACTTGGTCATTGGTCATCTTGCTGGAAGAGGACCAAAATGATATCACTATGTTGGGGTCAAGATACAGTGGTCCAGCTGTGCTTGATCAGACCAATATGAGCTCACAGGGCTCTGCCACAGATCAGGCACAAATAGGCTGTTTGAGAATTTGGGATGGAAAAGAATTTTTACCAGTGTCTCTGATAAAGGCCTCATTTCTGAAATGTATAGAGAATTGACTCAAATGTATAAGAAAACAAGTAATTCCCCAATTGACGAATGGTCAAAGGATATGAATAGGCAATTTTCAGAGGAAGAAATTAAAGATATCTATAGTCATATGAAAAAAGGCTCTGAATCATTATCGATTAGATAATGCAAATCAAAACAACTCTGAGGTACTACATCTCACCTGTCAGATTGGCTAACATGAGAAAACAGGAAAATTATAAATGCTAAAGAAGATGTGGGAAATTTGGAACACTAATGCATTGGGTTGTTTTTGTGGTTTTTTTGCTTTTTTTTTTTTTTGGAGGGGAGAAGGTAGGGCAATTAGGTTAAGTGACTTGCCCAAGATCACACAGCTAGTTTTTGTGTTAAGTGTCTGAGGCCCGATTTGAAGTCAGGTCCTCCTGACTCTAGGGCTGGTGCTCTATTCTCTGTACCACCTAGCCACGCCAACATTAATGCATTGTTGGTGGGGTTTGTGAACTGATCCAACCATTGTGGAGAGCAATTTGGGGCTATACCCAAAGGGCTGTAAATATGTTCATACCCTTTGACTCAGCAATATCACTTGTAGGGCTATATCCCAAGGAAATCATACACACAAGGAAAGGACCCATATGTACAAAAATATTAATAGCAACTCTTTTTGTGGTGGCAAAGAATTGGAAATCAAGGAGATGCCCATCAATTGGGGTAATGGCTAAACATTTTGTGGCATATGAATGTAATGGAATACTATTGTGCTATAAGAAATGAGGAGCAGATCAACTTCATAATAACCTGGAAAGACTTATATGAACTGATACTGAGTGAGGGGAGCAGAACCAGGAGAACATTGTACACAGTAACAGACACATTCTATCTCTGATGACTAACTTTGATAGACTGGGCTCCTCTCAGGAAGGTTCTAAGACAACTCCAAAAGACTCATGATGGAAAAGGCTATCTACTTCCAGAGAAAGAATTACAGAGTCTAAATGCAGATTGAAGCAAACTGTTTGCTCCCTTTTTTTGTTTTGTTTTGTTTCTTCTTTTTTGTGGTTCATTTCATTGGTTATAATTTTCTTCTTTACATTTTGACTATTGTGAGAATGTTTAATGTGAAGGTATATGTAGAACCTATATCAGATTATATACTGTCTTGGGGGAAGGGTAGGAGAGAGAGGGGGAGAAAATTTGGAACTCAAAAACTTGTGGAACTGAATGTTGTAAACTAAAAATAAATAAATTTAAAAGTTAAAAAAAGAATTTGGGATGGATCTGTTTCTAGATTTGCCTTTCTCATGGTTCTTTTGAGCTGCCATGATTCTGCTTTGCTCATAGAGCACAATGCCTTCTCTGATGCAGGCATGCCATGCTGGGTGGGCCTGTGCCAGCATCTCTCATGTCTAACAGTTGAGTTCAAAGTTTTTCAGAGAGACCTTGACAGTGTTCTTCTATCGCTTCTTCTGACTGACCTCTGTGAAAGTGTCTGCCTTGTGTGAATTTTCCATGAAATAGTCTTTTAGGTAAATGTGTGTTTGGCATTTGGGGTACTTGGCCAGGCCATCTGAGTTGTAGTCTCTACAATAGAGTTTGAGTACCTGGCAGTTCAGTTAGAGAGAGAACCTCAGTCTCTGGAACCCTATTGGGTCTTCAGAATCTTCCTAAAACAATTCAAATGGAAGTGACTCAATTTCCTGTCATGGCGCTGGTACACTGTCCGAGTTTCACAGGCATGCAGCAATGAGGTCAGTACAACAGCTCTGTAGACCTTCAGTCTGGTAGAAAGCCTAATACCTCTTCTCTCCCATGCTTCTCTTCAGAGCCTCCCAAACACTGAGCTAGCTCTGGCAATTCATGGGTCAACTTCATCATTTATGTGTACATACATCTTCACAATGCCCCTGTGAGGAAAATGCTATTATTATTATTATCCCAATTTTACTGAGGAGAAAATGAGGTAGACACAAGTCAAGTGACTTGCCCAGGGTCAGGCAGCTAGTAAGTGTCTGAGGCAACATTTAAATTCAAGTCTCCAAGCCCAGTACTCTCTCCACTCACCATTTAGCAATCCAACTAACCAATCATTCCACCAGCATTTATTAAGTAACTGTTATGATTCAGGCATAGGGTTAGGCCCAGAGAGTAAAAACAATGATGTTTCAGTCTCAAAGTGCTGATACAGCTGAATTTCAAGGTAGAGGAGGCATTTGTTCCTGTGTGGGGAGATCAGTGTGGGGCTCACGTAGAAGGCCATGTTTGAGCTGGACTTTGAAGGAAACTTTGGCATTCAAATTGATGGAGATAAGGAGGAAATGCACTCTAGGCCAGCTGGTTGTAGTGTTTGTCCTTTGTTTTCAGAAGAGGACCATGGCATTAGGGAAATGATGACATAGTTTGCAATAGACTTTGATTTGAGTAAGGGAGGGCTGTGCAAGGTCACCAGACTCACTTTCTCCTCTAACCATCTGGGTCCAGTGGCCCTGACATTCATCAGGACAACTGGAGATGGCCCAGGATGCAATGAGAGACTCTGGCCCTTTTAGGCTAAAGTCTTTTCAGGTTCTCACACTCAGTGAATAGGCCTCTTTAAGAAGTGAGTCAAGGGATGGCACCTTTAATTAAAAAAAAAAATCAAACTGGGAGGGGAACACCCTCAGGGTTGTTGGCCAAAAATGCAAAGACAGTTGATGGGACGTGGAATGTTATCCTGAATCCAAGTCAGTCACTGTATGAATGAAAGTTAAATTAGATGAACTCCAAGGTTTCCTTTGGCTCTAAAGTTGTTTTCAGTGACAAGGACACAAGAGGAGTCGTAGCTGGATGCCAGCCTCTCCAAACCACCCTTTACACAGGGGTCAAACTCATATGCGTCAACGACAGATAAGACTGAGAAACAAAAGAAGGAATTCTGCTTCCACAGGATTAATACTACAGCAAACTTTGCAGGAGTGATGACAGGGAAGTCAGAGGTGACTGGTTCTAATCAAGAGATGGGACGTAGCAGAACCAGGCTTCTGAGCAAGTAAAAGGTCAGAAGTTTGTACCCACGTTTATCAAGCTATTTAATATCACCCAACACACCCCAGGGAGGAGCAAGCTAAATCAAATACACATGAGATACATGACAAGGGAGGGGGAACGAATCAAGAACATGGAAGAGGTGGTTCAGGAAGTTGCATCTAGCCAATGGAGAGCAAAGTGGGGAAATTTGAATGGGGAACAGGAAATAAATAGCCTGGCACTTGTTGGAGCAAGTGTATTCCTTTAAGGAGTTATCCATTCACAAGGAATGTAAAATAGAATAAAAGCTTTCCTGGCTTCACTAGGAGTATTGTTTTTTCTAGAGCGTGCACGCTTCTCACAAGACCACATCACTGCTTTGGTACATGTTGGATTTATCCAATAGAATCTAAGCTCCTTTGAGGTACTAATTCTTTTCTTTCTGTCTTTGAACCAGCCTAGGACTGTTTGGCATACAGTAGTTTAAAAACATGTGTTGACCTGAGACTGGCAGATGAAGATCAGTTGAAGTAATTGGGGATACTTTGTTTTTGTTCAATCGTTTCAGTTATGTTGGACACTTCATGACCCCATTGGGGTTTTTCTTGGCAAAGATACTGGAGTGGTTTGCCACTTCCTTCTCCAGCTCCTTTTAAAGGAGGCAGACAGGGTTAACTATAGTGTCTGAGGTCAGGTTGAATTTAGGAAGATGAGTCTTCCTGACTCCAGGCCCAGCACTCTATCCACTGCTTGGGGAAAGACCCCAGAAGTGTATCTGTAAGAAACAAGAACTGTCTTCAAATACATGAAGGGCTGTCTTGTGGAAGAAGGATTAATCTCTTCCTGGTTGGCCTTTGTGATAGGACCAACAGCACAGGAAAGCTTTTCCTAAAAGAAGACAGAGCTGACCCTGAAGGGCCTCCAGCTTTTCTGGTCATCTACTGGAATAAAAAGCCCTAGCCATGGGAGTGTAGACCCCTCACAAGTGGTGGATTTCAGAAGCCCAAGAGAGAGGTCCTTGCATTCTATCTTGCCTGGACAATCAGACTCATTTTCATATGGAGATGTGAAATACTGTGTTGAGAAGCTAAATCCACTGGAGCTTCCCATGTCAGGTCAAATAAAACTTTGCTTTTGTTAACTGTTTAATGATTCCCAATTGCCTTGTTCTGTCTCCATGCCGAATGGCCACGAAGAGAGTGCTGATGTTGAGAGCTCCTTCCCACATCTCCGGACAGAGCTAGGAATAATGGGTAGATGTTACTGAGCCTGTTTCTTTAGCTATAAAATAAGGGAGGATGAGAAATGCTGAGGTACCTCTCTAGATGAAAACCCTGACTGGAGTTCCTTGGATTCCTAATAAATGGACAAAATCAAGTCTAGTCTCAGGGGCCCTGATATTCTCAACCTCCCCCCAGCCCCTTCAGCTCCCTTTTACGTGTGGTCTTCCTCCATTAGACAGAAGCTGCTTGAGGGCAGGAACTTGTCTTTCTGCAGGTGTGTGTATTCCTAGTGCTTGGCACGGGGTGCTAAATAAATGCAGTCTGTTTGTCCCCCTGTCTAGGCACAAATCCTCTCCAGAACTGGGGCTTATTTGTTGACTAATGCCTGAAATTCCTCTAAGAGGGAACAGAATCTTTCACTCTACCACTGGAAGGGAAGATCTAAAGTGCCAATACCTGACTGATAAGCACACCAAACCTCAACTTCACTAGAATGTAACCCATCATTTAATCAATGAATGCAGACCGAGAGCCTTTCTGGCTTCTCTAAAACACAAGTACAATGAATGTGACACTGATTATGGCCCCAAAACACAGATCTTAGAGCAAAGTCAAGAAAATTCTACAATATGCACAATAACCAAAGTATACACAGCTAGTTTCTTAAAAGATGACTATCCATAAATTTTAATATACAGAACAAAATCACAGAAGATTTTCCCATCTTCTTTCAGAATCTTGAGGTATGAATGCCTCTGACCAGGGAGGTTTACATTTTGGTCCAGCCCTTAGTAAGACTTGAATGGAATCAATCAATAAGTGACTCACACCCAGCCTAGACTGAGACAGTACATTGTGACAGACACAACTGAATGTGGAAATTTGATATTTCTATGTAAGCTGGACTTTGAAACTTGGAACATTTTCATCAATATAAAATCAAGAGTTGTTTTCAAATTTGGCTTCGGGGTCAGCACCGGAACACATCATCTTCTTCAAACACCTGCTTGTTAGTTTAGTCTTGGCTTGGGCAAGATGTTTTACATTTTACTTAAAGTCATACAAAAACAACAATAATACAATCTCACAATAAATGAAGGACCAGATAAGGGAGCAATCTTTTCAGGCTGCTTTTTTGTATGGAAAATACATGTCGGTTCTGGTTCAAAATGATTCTGCTGAACTACAAAACGTGATGGGGAATGATAGGGTTTGCAGTGGCTGATTTCAGTTGTTCACTACAACTAATCATCAGCCTGTTTTCTTGGTTGAACGTGGTTTTTAATTTGCACATAAACAATGTCTTCAGTAATTTAAAAAAATATAAACTCTACAAAAGCTCCTGAATCATATACAAAAGCAGCGGCTTCAGACCAATATTGAAAACCAGAAATTGTGTATTAGCACCACCAGCCAAGTGAGTACAAGGACCTCTGCATGACTTCTGCCTTCCAGGCCTCTAGATGGATTCAGGCTTAACACTGTATGTATCATTTACAGTTTACGGAAATCAGCCTTGAGAGCAGGGTTCCTGGAGAGGAAAGTCTCAAGCCCTAGGAGGCACCAAGAGGTTGCAAAGGTTAGACTGTCCATGATACTAGTGTCGGCGATATAACACATCCCGTGTTGCCCTATCAACTTTTTCCTGGTAGTCATTCAATTTGTCAAGTATTTTCTGGTGCAGCTGCAAGAGAGAAAAAAAAAATCAAATGCTCATGAGGCAGTTCAGGCGTCTAAGAAAAGAATCAAGCTCATTCCTGGGATCAATTAGAACTCAGATTGCTAATGAAGTTGCCAGCACCTTCCCCTCTTTTTCACTTTCAACTGGAAGCCCCAGGAAGTGAAGGGCAAAAAAGTAACGTGCTGGTTGGCTCCTAATGCAGAGCATCACTTACAGCAAGGTTGTGTGCGTTGGCACTATTTTCTCCCAATGATTGAAGAAGCTGGTCAATGGCAGAGTATGGAAGCCACACCATTGGAGAGGTTGCCGACAGTGGAAACTAAAAGGAAAGCATAACTTTTATAAAATGAACTACATTACTTGAAAAACTCTGAGCTTTTTACCTCTATTCTAAACCTTTAAGAGAGCATATGCTTTCATTTTTTTTCTTCAAAGCTTTTTAAAAAAAAATAACAAGAATGCAAATGCTACGCATACAGAACACAGGTGTATTTTCTGACCTGATTTTCTTCCTTGATTTAGCTGCTTTGAGGCACACCAGGTTTTCCCTTAAATAAAAGAGCAAACTCTGGTTCACTCAGTACTAAATTTTCTTTGGGAAATCCAGTCTCTTCCAAAGGACTGATATAGCCACCACGTCTACAACCAGAATACCACCAGAAATTGTGATTTAAATGAACAGAAAAAGCAGTGCTACCATGTAGACTTTCTCTGTATTTTGCTGTTTAAAAGAGAAAAATTATACTGGACCCCATCTATATAGTATCTCTTTTTTATGGAGGCCAACTCTGACCACAACCCCTTAAGGTAGGAAAATGAGATATTTTTTATTATTCCCATTCCACAAATGGAAAAACGGAGGTATTAAACACTTATATTTTAGGGGGAAAAAAATCAGTGACGTAATTAATTAGAACCAGAATGGTACTAAGACCCAAAGAGAAGTTTAATTACTGAACCTGGCCTAATCAGAACAAAAAGTCCATTTATGCCCACCTCAATCCCAAAGTACTGATGTCCTTTCCCCAGTACAGCATCAACATATTCTGAAACCAACTCCACAGCTTCTTCTAGAAGGTCATAGTTCAAGTACAGACGGAGTAATTCAGCAGCATCAACCTTCTGCAAAAGGGAAGGATGGCATGGCACAGTATTTTACTGAACCCTCTTCTTACACTTAATAAACTGAACATTTCAGTGAGTTAAGGTATACATACTGCCTAGGCTCTTGGAGCCCTAATGTTTAACTCATTCTGCAGGAACTCTGATTTCTTTGAGTAGGAAGGAGGGGAATTTCTTAGGGATGCTGTCAACTAAAGATTATGGTTATTCTTGGAAAATTTGAAATAGGTCACTTTTCAAAAGAGAACTGATCTTTCTTTCTTTCTTTCTTTCTTTGAGAGGGAAGGCAAGGCAACTGGGGTTAAGTGACTTGCCCAAGGTCATACTGTTAGTTAAGTGTCAAGTATATGAGGCCTGCATTTGAACTCAGGTCCTCCTGACTCCAGGGCCAGTGCTCTGTTCACTGCGCCACCTAGCCGCCCCTAAGAGAACTGATCTTTATGGTAACTATTGCTAGTTAGTTTGATAAATAAAGATGGGCACCTGCAGATAGATTTTAAAAAAGTGGGATGTTTCAAGTTTTTCTCAAACACATGGTTTATTATATTTTCATAGCAATTAAACACACATATCCAGGAGCCTTTTTTCTCTTTCTCCATGCTAATAGTTGTATGAGAAAGTACTCAAGTGGTCTTAAAACACTTTTAAATCAGTCAATCAATGAGCATTTATCAAATACTTAGAATGTATAAGAAGGCAACGTGGTTAAGTGTTATATATAAAGAAAGGCGAAAACAGTCCTTCTGTCCTCAAAGAGCTTAGATACTAATGAAGGCAACTTGTGAATCAGTTATAAACAAAATAAATACAGAGTAGATGCAAGAGAATCCAAGAAGGCATTAGCAGCTGGGAGGATAGGGAAAAGTCTCTGGCAGACAGTGGAATTTAAACTGAGTCTCAAAGGGAGCCAGGAAAAAGCTAAGAGTCAGAGTTAAGGAGAGAGAGTATTTCAGGCCTGGAGGTGGGAGATGAGGTGCTGGAAACTGAAAGGAAGCCATTGTTACTGGGTCAGAGAGTATGTGAAGGAAGACTGTAAAGGTAGAAAGGGTCCAGGTTAGGAAAAGCTTTAAAAGTCAAACAGAGGATTTTATATTTTGTCCTGCAGGAGATAAGGAAGTGCTGGAGCTCACTGAGCAGGGGAATAACATAGTTAGATCTACAGTTTAGAAAAACTGGGGTAGCTAGGTGTTGCGTTGGAGTCAGGAGGGCTGAAGTTCAAACCTGCCCTCAGACACTTACTAGCTGTGTGAGCTTGAGCAAGTCACTTAACCTCAAATGCCTCCAAAAAAAATTACCATGGCAGCTGAGCGGAGGATGGATTGAAACGAGAGATTAGAGGCAGAGAGTCTAATCAGAAGGCTGCTGTCATAGCCTCGGACCAAGACTCTACCTAGACTCTAGGTAAAAGGTGAGGGGGGCCTAAAGTAGGGGTGTGGCTATATGACTGGAGAGAAGGGGACACATATGAGAGATGTTACGAAGACAGAAGTGACAAAATTTGGCAAAGGGCTGGATATGTAGGGTGAGAGGAGTTGAGCATGACTCTGAGACTGTGAGCCTGGGTTGGTTAGGAGGATGCTGGTTCCCTTGACAGTAATGGCAAAGCTGGGAAGAGAAGAGAGTTTTTTGGTTTTGTTTTTTTCTGGGTGAAAGGGAGGCAGGGGAGATAATGATTTCTGCTTTAGATATGCTGAGTTTGAAATGCTAGCCTGATAACCAATTCAACATGTCTAAAAGGCAGATGGTAACATGGTACTGGAGCCCAGGAAAGAGGCCAGGGCTGGCTATACAGATTTGGACATCATGTGTGTGGAGCCATAGGTGGTCAAGTGAGACAGTACAGAGTGAAGAGACACTGGGAAAAGGGCTTTGGAGGACACCCAGGATGAGTGGGTGTGACTCAGATGAAGAAGCAGCAAATGACACTTACTCAGGATAAGTGGTCAGAGAGTAAAGACAAGAACTAGGAGAGAGCAGTGTCACAAAAACCTAGAGAGGAGAGATGATCCACGAGAAGATAATCCATAGTGCAAAATGCTGCATAGGTCAAGGATGGTAATTGAGAAAACGCCACTGGATCTGGTAATTAAGAAATTAACTTTGGAGAGGGTAGACTGAGTTAAATGATGGGACTGGAAGCAGAATGTAAAGGGCTTGATAAGCAAACAGGAAGAGAAGGCACCTTGGATGGCTTTGTTTAGGAGCTCAGCTATGAAGTGGAGGAGAGTTATGGGATGGCAGCATCAAGTAAGGGTTTGTTTTTATAAAGTGAAGGGTTTTTTAAGGAAAGGGGGGGAAATTAATCAACTGGTAGGCAGCAAGGAGCCAGCCAGGTCTCTGTGAAGGTCAGAAGATGGAACAGGAGCGAGAAATTAAGAAGTTTAAAATGAAAGATGTTTGTCCATTATGGAACAGGCACTCCAAAAAACTTTGTGGAAGGGTTAAGATCTAGGAGGGCAACATTTTGAGGATTGTACTGAGTTGAAGAGGCCTGCAAGATGGGTAAGCTGGTGATCTTAAAAAGTCTAACAGCACCAAACAAGGTGAATGCATTCTGCTCTTCAGTGTATTTGCTGTGTGACAAAGGGCAAACTTTAACTTGCCCGTCTGTTCCTGGATCTGAAGAGTAGTTGGGAATAGGTGGAGAGACAGACAGCCAGTATTTCCCAGCATGGTAGGTAAATCACAGCAGTATTTATTGGTAAATACCTCAAGGAACAGAATGAAAGCGCCAAGTCATCAAGGCAAAGGGCAAGGAATTGAGTCGGAGCACCCCAGTTTGAATTCTGGGTCTGCTCCTTACTGGCTCAGGTGACTGGGGCAAGTCACTTCTCCTCCCTGGGTCTAGTTCCTTCTCTGTGAGCAAAGGGGGTTGAATGAGGTCCCTTCCCTCTAAAAGGCTTGACTAGATTTGTGTTTAAGTCCCTGCTGAAAACTGTTCCCAATTAATCAGACAGATACAGAGCTGGAATGGACCTCTAAAGCCATCTAGGTCAACTCCCTCATTTTACAGAAGAGGAAACTGAGGCCCAAGGAGCTTTCCTGACTTGTCCTAGGCTCACAGGCAATCAGAAGCAGAGCCAGGACTCAAACCAAGTCCTGAAGCAAAGTCAGCCTTCTTTCCACCCTCCCTTAACTGTGTCTGCTGCAGTTCCATCCTATTTTAGCCCAATTTATTAGCTCCTAAAGTTTTTGTAAATCATTTTTTTGTCTTAAGCTCTGAATTGTACCTTCTCTCTCTCAATAATCAAACCTCCCTTCTGTTACCTGTCACATTTTTCTTCCCCTCTCTCCCCATGTGCAAACCCAAGTAAACCTATAGAACCTTCAGTTTTTCATGTGACCCACATCTGGAGACAGCTGGTTAATGGCTGTCAGGGAGAGCTAGATGTCCTCAAGACATAATTAGAAAATGTCAGATTTTCTGGAAAAACCTTTTTCTTCTTCTCAGTCTAATATAATTCCCTTTCCTGTGAATTTCTTTTGTAAAGAAGACTGTCCCAGGTCCTCCTTGATATTCCACTGTGCAGGATGGAATAAAACTTTAAAAATGGGAGAGACCTGCTCGGCTTCAAATCTCAGCTTTCCCAGCAGTCAGCTGCGGAATTCTGGACATGTCACTTGACCATGCCCCCTCAATTTTTTCACGTCTACAATAGGGATACTATCACATGACCTACCTCTCAGGTCTTCTGCGGGGAAGATGCCTGATAAACTTTGGGGTTACAGAAATGTGAGTTATTGAGCCTGATGATAGTATCATTAGACACTTTTTTGGGGGGGGAGGGCAGTTTACCTTATATCCATATACATAGAAAGGGAAATTATCAACCTGAACAGGCTGGCAGGAGGCATTCTACAGAAACGTTTCCTGAATAATCAACCAAAGGAGCCCTGGTGTGGGGAAGGGAAGCCCAGCCCTGCCACTGCTAGGGTGCCTGTCATGGGCTTCACTTCTTCACCTGCAAAGGCTGACTTGAAGCCAAAAAAGCTGCTGATATTTTGAGCTGCACTGAGAAGTGTCCTGAGCCAGAGTACCTGGGCTGT
Source organism: Pseudochirops cupreus (assembly GCA_028627135.1). Classification (NCBI taxonomy): domain Eukaryota; kingdom Metazoa; phylum Chordata; class Mammalia; order Diprotodontia; family Pseudocheiridae; genus Pseudochirops; species Pseudochirops cupreus. The sequence continues at coordinate 18,621,305 of CM053583.1, read as the reverse complement.
GCTCGATGCCCACAGGCATGAGCTGAAGTGCTGCTCCCGTTGTAGGTACCAAATTCTGGGAAGGTCACTGGTCAGTTAAACTGACGAATGTCTGGAGATGGGCAGCCAGAATAGTGAAGAAGACACTTGCAATCATGCAACATGAGGATGGTTGGGGGACTGGGCCTATTTAGCTGGGAGAAGAGGAGACTCTGGAGGCCACGAGAGCTATATCTGAAAGGCTGTCATGGGGAAGAGGGCTAGATGGTCTTGGCTGCTCTCAAGAAGCAGAGTTAGGCTTAATAAAAGGGCAAAGTTTGGCTTTATGTAATTGAGAACTTCCTTAACAATCAGAGCTGTCCCACAGCAGACTGGGCAGAAGGTCACCTTGTCCAAGAGATTCTAGTTAGGGTATGGGTTGGATTGGGAGCTCCCTTCCATTTCTAGGATGAAGTGAAAGTACAGAGCAATACTTACACTACCTACTCAGAAAGTTGTGGTGAGGAAAGCACTTTGTATACATGAAAGAGCTACTGAAATATGACACATTGGACTGTCACCTCCCAAACTCCATGCCCGAAGGCCACAGTACCCACAGAGCCACAGCGAGACTTTCCTACTGCTTTTCTTCCCTGTCACTGTTGCACCACTTTGTCACTAACTGGGAAGGAGAGCTTTTACAAAAACGAAGGCATTACTTACCTTGTAGCTGTTTATAAGCCAGTTGGGCAGAGGAACCCCATGGGACAATAGCTTATTGATCACACAGCGGTGATACAAGTTATTTTGGCATCTGTATTTTTCCAGGTAAGATGACAACAACCGCCAAGCTTCATCAGCAGCACTGGAAAAAATGATTAATTTTCAGATTCCTTAACCGGTCATGCCAGCAGAGTTGAAAATATTTTATTTAAAATATTTATTTAGAATGGAAATCCATCTTTAAAAACTATACACAGACACATGAAATGTATCAATGAAATCTGATTCACTTTGTTTAGACAAAAGGTCAATATAATACAGAATTGCATTCAGAAAACCCCACTGTGGTCAACCAGAGAAGCCATGCTGAGGGAAAGGTTTTCACACAGCCGCTCAGAATTAAAATTTATGAGACAGCAGCAAAAACTAATTTAATGATAAAAGATGAATGCCAACAATTAGAACCTAAATAATCTTACTAAAGTGAAATGAAAATAAACAATTGATTTATAAGAAAACATTTGCAATAAAAGATTTGGTAACGTCAGTACGTTAAGCTTCAACAAACCAGAATCATGCGAGCCTCCATGTCTAGAAGCAGGAGACTCAGTTGTCCCCCCTGTTCCCATCTTCCCTGCTGCAGTCCATTCCCCCCGCATTGAGCTACTCTGGTTATCAAAGTAAGATAAAAAAAATTAAGAAAGCTACAGAGGCAGCAGTGCAGGGGAGAAAACAGTGGACTGGAAGATCTGTTTCCTAGAACTGGTTTTGGTCCTGATCAGCTCTACAAGCACAAGCCACTTCATTTTCCTAGGCCCATCTCCTTACCTGTAAAACGAAGTGGTTGGCTCAAATAATCTCTAAAATCTCCTGCTAGCAATCAAATAACTATAGTTCTACTCTGTGTTAGACTGTACGATAAAGATTGGAAGTGCTAGGGAAAACCAGGAGTGAAAGGTCATCTAGAGCTAGGTTAGGGAAAGCAGGAACTGATCTGCAGCTCAGAAATATTTGACTTTATTGTTGTTGGAGGGGAATGCTTAAGAGGAGAAACCAGCTCCTTAAACAGTTGCTCTAGGGAGTAAACCCAGGAGGAAGGGAATCAAATCAAACAGAAAGGCTGCTAACCAACAACCAGAACTGAATGACAGTTGGACACAGGAGTTCATGTGATACTTGGATGGAAGATCTTGTTTTTCAGGGGTAGGGAAAAGGATGTCATATTGGAAATACATTAAATACAGACTTCTGACTAATGCCAACTTATATTTTTACAGTTCTTTTGGTATTACAAAACACTCTGCTTAACAACAGCCCTTTGGCTGAATGGCTCAAGAATTGTCTTAACAGGTATAGGGGAGGGGAAAGGCATTTTATATTTATGTTATCATAAATTTCAGGTTGGTAGAACATCTAACCCCAAATAAGCAAGGTAGCTTCTTACATATAAGCAATTTATACAATTCACTCGCCAAAATTAGCTATGGCAGTGAGGCTCTGAAATCCAAAACACATGCCAGAATTAATGCTAGTACGGTACCTGGATTCCTTGGTGGTGATGACAGATGAAAGCTGATTGGCTGCTAACCAAGCCCAAGCCTCGGCCTGTGCTGCCTCACCACCAAACTGCAATTTGATGCACCTGTAATGCAAAGCAATTTCTTTCAAAGAGTCACTAAGTTTACCTTCCTACTCAATTTCCAATAAAAATTCTGAAATATTTTCAAACTTAGACATTCAATTAGCCAATCAATAAAGCTAGGAATTTAATAACTAGAAGTGTCAGTTATCTGTTATAAATTTACAAGTTTTTAAAAAAAAATCAATACACATAAATATTACATAACATTAAAAAACCTCCATTACAAATGTGGTTTTTCAGAAAGCAATGAAATTGTGCTTAAATCACACTAACTAAACTGCTGTAAAATGAACTTGTAATTCAGACATGTCTTATAATAAGAAGCAGACTGCCAATGTTTGGTAACAAGATATTTGATACATACTTGAAAGCGAGTCCCTCAAAGACTGGCGTGAGGGAGAGTTTAAAAGTCTGGCAGAGAGAGATTGCTGTGTCAAAAAGGCCAGTCTGTACCAAGAGAGTGACCATTTCCTCAGCTGAGGAGCTTCCTGTGTAGATGAGAAATACATTTAGTTCTAGGCCCAGACTTTAATGCTTCACGGAGAAAGAGATTTCACAGCCTCTAGCTTGTTGTGTACATGGTCCGAAAGAACGCACATATAGAGGGATACTTAAAAGAGCTTCTGATGGTATTTGAGAAGCAATGTAAAGTAGTGAATTCCTACCTGCAATGGCAACTGCTGTTGGGTCGTGTTGAGCTAGAGTGAGGCGAATTCGGGCTAAGGAGCACTCCCTCTCCAGGTCTTCTAGTTCCAAGATTTCAACCTGTCGGCTCGCTGTGAAACCACAAGAGAGGAGAGACTCTAAAACCCCAGGATAAATCAAACAGCACTAGACAGCATCAGGCAGACTAATAGAATTTCTTGATCCTCTGCCAGTCATTAAATAAAACCTTCCAACTGCTAAAGGCAAGAAGAAGGTGGAAAACAGTTGGTCTTCCAAATGCTTAAATGCCTGACCTTAAAAAAGTGAAAGTCACATCTATTTCAATTAGTTTTTGGACTGCGTAGATCTGAGTCAAAAAGAACCCCATGAAACACTGCTGAGGTTAAGCTCTAAACAGCTGCCAGGCAGCAGACACTTAGCTCAAAGTTCTCGCTCACCTGGGACAGCCGCGCGCTCTCCGTCATGGTCCCTTTTAGGGGAGGCTCCGGGGCGTTCATACTGGCAGACAAAAAAGCGATTAGCTGGGTGACGGAAATTTTAATTAGAGATAACCAACTCTACCAACACGGTAAAAATGATAATATCATCAATTATAATTTAGGTATTTAATTCTACGTTTTACCATCAAAGAGCTAAACAACGTAATGTTCAGACGTCTGGTTATTTTTCAGTCACGACTGACTCTCTGTGACCCATTTTTGGCTTTTCTTGGTGCAGATAATAGAAAAACCTTTCTACTGCCATTTCCTTCTCCAGTCCATCCTACAGATGAAGAAACTGAGGTAAACAGGGTTAAGTGACTTGCCCGGGCTCGTTGTGTCTGAGGCCACATCTGAACTCGGGTCTTACTGACTTCAGGCCCAGCACTCCGTACACTGTGCCGCCTAGCTGCCTATTAGATAACATAATCGCAAAGCTCATTTGGAGAAAAAAAAGATTTAGACTATCAAGGGAAATAACGAAAAAAGGTAGGGATGCTGAGTGAGGAGACCGCAACTAAACATAAAAGAGAAACCGTCAAAGCCATCTGGTATTGGCTAAATAAAAAAGAAACAAGACCAATGGAACTGACAGCATAAAGAAGAATCAGAAATAATGGACCTCGGTACTTGAGAAATCCAGAAACATAAATTATTTAGGAAAAAACTTCCTACTTGATAAAAATGGCTAAAAAAACTGGAATGTGATCTGGCAGAAATTAGGCTTCCACCACAATCTTGGATGATATTCTAATAATAAATCAAAACGGACACATGGCCTGAGTGCGAAGGATTACACATAAAAAAGGGGAAAGCAGATCGTACACCTTTGACAGCTAGGAGTAGCAGCAAGTTTTTAATCAGATGTCACAGAGACAATTATTATGAAAGAAAAAATAGAATTGATTCCATGAAGTTGGAAAAGTTTCTGCACATGCAAAATTAGCAATAAGAAGGGAAGCAGTCTCCTGGATTAAAAAATCTTTCTATCAAATTTCTCTCTAATAATAACCTGAAATCTAAGACACACAGACAACTACCAGGTATTCAGGGCCACAAGCTATTCCCACAAGGTTAAGTGGTTAAAAGATAAGAACAAAAAACCAAACTATCAATAATCTTATAAAAAGAAAGCTTCGTCACTAAAAATAAGGAAAACGCAAATCAAAAAGCGCAGCTGATGGGGCGTGGGGAGACTGGTGTGCCAGTAGGGCGCTGTTGCTCGCAGGAGTAGCAATGGGCACAGCCACTCTGGAAAGCAGCATAGAAGTTTTTAACTCGATGGCTGGGTGCACGTACCAAGGTCAGAGTCCAAGCTAAGCCATCACACGCCAACATATTCACAGCAGCACCTTCTGTGACTGTAAAGAGCTGGAAGCAATGTCTATCCAACAAGCAATGCCCATGACTAGGGAACAGAGATAAACTACGGCACATGAAGGTAATGGGATACAATGGGGCATGAACTGATGCACGTGATGAAAACAGAGAAGCAGGGAAGGACCTATGACCAGAGGCAGATGGAAGTTGGCAGAGCCAAGGACAATACAGACAATAACATCGTACAATGACAATGTAAGTTGAAAGAATGCCACTGTTGAACAATCAAATGTGAAGGTTGAAAAATTACAAAGACCAGGCATAGGCACAAAGAGGGCACACAAGAAGATGCCACCTCCCCTTCACTTGCAAAGGTGGTGGGGCTGGAGTACCATGTATGGGAGAATGCATATATCTTAAGACATTTTTTTCCTACATATTAATCAATTTTGCTGACTTTTTTTCTTCTCTTCTACATCTTTTTCTTTAAAAACAAATTCTGTGTTTTATGAAATGGCTCTTTGGAAAGAGGAAATGGAAGGCTATGGGGAAATTTAGTCAATATAATAACAAAAGATAGCAATAAAAATTATTAAACAAAACAAGAAGATGAAAGCCGTGAAATTAAAAGGAATCATTCTGGCCCCAAAGAAGAGACAGAAGCCAGCCCTGCCCCAACCAGCCCATCCTTGTCGAGGTCAACATTACAGATGCCATGTCTGTCAATATAGTGATCTCTCTGTGGAATTATTTTCTCTTCTTCCTTTGAAAAAGGATTTCCTCGGAGGGATGGCTGGAGGTGGTACAGAGTGAAATCCAGACACTATTAGAGTAAAACATAACAACAAAAATCTATTTCTGAAAAGACAAACATGACTTTTCCCCTGCCGATTCGTGCATTAGAGCTGTTAGTATCGACTCTCTGATACAACGGGCATCATTGGCCTGCATGGGTGTTCTAATAACGAGGGCCAAATAAAGGTGGGTTTGGTTTTCTCACGTGGTTGGTTGGATCACGGTGTTCAGGAGGCCTGGCCTTGGACCTGATCCCCACATAGTACAGTTAGCTTAACTTAGCTTTAAGGCCATGTGCTCCACTGCATCTGCAAGGCAGCTGGCAAGGGGATCTAAGCCTTTGGCCATAGTAGGAATCGAGCAAAGAATGTGGGACGGATCTAGGCAAATCCATCATGAAAGGAAAACTTTAAGTGTATATACTACGAGGAGGAAGGTGCTGACATTTATTTTGTGAGCATATATGTAACAGAGGCAGAACACATTAGTAATAAACATTTTTCACCTTCTTGCTAATGTTGTATCAGGAAAAGTGGCTGCTCAATGAGAGTTCGATAGTTAAAATCATCATGGAAAGGCGAGTTAATAAGACAATAACAATTAACTACTGTAATGCCATTAAATAAGAAAAAGTCCAAAGGCAGAAAGTTTAGATAAAACAAAAGAAGATAATAAATGTGGCTGTGTTATACACAAAAGGCTATTACAGCTGCTGTGTTAGTAAAACAATACCACATTTCACAAAGAGAACATGTCTGTACCACTGCCCCAGCTGCTGGCTGCACAATCCACGCATATTCTGGCCGGATCAGCCGCAGGCAGTTGATGGCTGCCAGGTAACAGTTGCCTTGTTTCTCAAGCCCCCGGAGCGTGCGAACTTCTCGGCCAAGGCGCATGCCATACTCGAACATCACTGTGCCAGCTGTGGAACAAGGACAGATGAGACTCCACAACAACAATCAGTCCCTCCTACGCTTCAGTGCTACTTCCCAGAGGCCAAAACCAACAAGCAAGTTAATGGGAACTTATAATCACAATGGAGTCTATGCTTTCTGACTTTTCAGGCACCAGTCAGCTCTTCCTTAGAGAGAGTCCTGAAACCCACTTTGGAAAACAGTGTGGTCTGAGGAAGAAATGTCTGAACTGAAAGGATTCAACCTTATTACAGAGATTTTGGTTACACTGAAGGAGACAATTGAAAAATCCTTGTTAAAAACTTTTTCTTTAAAAAAAAAAAGGAAATACATCATTTGAATCCAACAGATGCCTGAGAAGTACTGTTCCCAGACTAACAATATGGAATTTTTAAAGTTAAGAAGCATTTAATAACTATTTAATTTCAATCCTGCATGAAAATAGTTTGATTTAAGAAGAACAATTCCTTTTTTCAGGGGGGACATTAAAGGCAACATGGTTTAGTAGAAAGCACTAAATCTAGAGCCGGGAGACATCAAGAGTCTAATCCTACTTCTAACACTTACTAGTACAATTGTAAGTCACTAGATCTCACTGTGCCCTTATTTCCTTATCTGTAAAATGGAATAATTATACACATACATATGTGTACACACATGTATAACAGTCATCTTACAGAGGTGTTGTGGGGACATAAGATTCTAGGAGAAGGAGATGGTGGCTTTGGAGAAGGTCCTGGAGAGTCCACACCAGTTATATCACCAGATATGAGGACCTCCTGGTGAGAAAACTCTGTACCAATGCAGGTTGGCACCTTTTCTGCAAACTGACAGCCTTATAGAGTTGCCTGAGGTACTAAGAGGTTATACACCATGCCCAAAGTGACAGCCAGTTTTGGGCAGAAGTGGACTTGAACCAAGATCATTCTGGTTCCAAGGCCTAGCTGCCTCATTACCCACAATATGTATAAAACGTTCTATCATTTAGGGATGACAAAGATGTTTCTCAAACATGACTATTTGGAATATTCTTTATAAAGGCATTTTGGGTGTCATTTGATAAGCATCTTTTTTTAGCCAATATACTTATTTATTTTTTAGTTTTTAGCATTCATTTCCACAAGATTTTAAGTTACAAATTTTTCTCCCCATTTTTCCCTTACCCCCACCCCAAAATACAGAGCCTACTGAATACCCCTTCCCCTAATCTGTTCTCTTTTATATCCTCCCCCACCCATCCTAACTTTTTAGAAGAGCAAGACGGATTTCTACACCCCAGTGCCTGTATAACAAGTATCTTTTATGTTGAAACAAATCTGACTGAATAAAAAAGAATTATAGCCAGTCATTTTCCCAATAAAACTGAAGACTTAATCCAAAGATGTTCCCATTTCTTCCCAGACAACAAGAATTCTTCAAGTGGAGGTAGAATAAAATCGCTACTGAGGAAGAAGCATAACTGCAGTTTGTCAAAAATTATTTAACATAAAGGCATTCACTTCTCTTTTCCTTGGAATGACTTTGAAATTTTAAAGAACTCAGTAAGCCACAAGAGGATTTGTTCTTGGCAAGTACTAAACCTGAAACTGACTTAATATTAAGAATTTGGCATGTAACTGAGGGAGATGAAAAGTCCATCATGTCTTTCAAATGGGAAAGTATTCCTCCTAGGAATTTTAAAAGCCTTGGATGACTCAACATTTGGTGAGACTGGAAACCACAATATTTGCTCAGAACAAGAGAAACAGGAAGGATGATGTTATGGTGCTGAAATGGTATGGGAAATCACAAACCATCCAAAATAACCTGAATCTTCACTGTCTGAATCAAGTTAAGTTTGTCCTAAGTAAAGCTATTTGAATTTAAAAAATTAATACTGAACACAGTATACATGTAAGAAATCATGGTCATTTCTCAGGAGTACGTTCTAACTGGTTCATACCATCTAACTAGCATTAAGGGGAAGAAGCAAAAAGCTCCAGGTCTGAAGTCATAGGACCTGGGTTCAACTCTCAGCTCTAACACTATGTGACTTATGCATCTCTAGGTCTCAATTTATAGCTAAGTAAAATGAGGCATTTGGATTAAAATTTCCAGCTCTAAACCCCATTCCTATAGTATGCTCAAGGCCAAGAGATAAAGGAAGTAAAATCTGAACCTTTACCTATAATTAGCCACAATTTTTCCAAGCAAAATGGTAATATTCTTAGCAGTAAAATGAGAGCAAAAGCCCAGTGGAATGTTATCCAACACTTTTGGGACTGCAGTCATGAGCTGCCCAAGCTCTGCCCATTAGTGGCCTTGATCAATTATTAAGCAAAGTCACCATTTCCTCCACTATAAAGGGAGGGGATACTGGATGAGATGACCTCTGGGCTCTCTTCCCATTCTGTGACCATACATCCATTGGGCTGATAAGCCCAACTCTTCTATCAAAAGCCTAATCCTAGTATTCCCTCTCCTAGCAGCATCATCTTGGGCGAGTTTACTTCCATTCAACCCAAATAAGTTAGACTAGATGGTTTCCACCAAGTCTGACATTCGATGAAAATTAGTTTGCCCTAAGGCCTCACCCTTGCGGTAGTTGTGCCGATAGATGTGGAAGGCATACAGGAGCTCATAGTAATTGTGAGTCATCAGATCTACTGCTCGGGCTCGTGACTCAATTATCCCCACAACCTAAGGGGCAGAAACAAAAGGCTAGGTGAGTGAGTCTGCAGGAGCTGACAAAGCCACTAAAGTTCTTCCCATGTGCTCTCAGGCAGGTTAAATTACCTCATTATGCAGGTTCACATACGGAAACTCGACCAGATCCTGGAGCTGGGAACGTTCACAGAGAACTACCACCAACTGTCGCAAGCAATCGAGCTGCCTGGAACAAAAAGGGGGATATCAGGCAAACTTCCTTTTGGGGGCCAAGAAACCAAAGCGAATGTCTCACTACCTACCTGCTGGGGTCTGGATTCTGAGTCAAGGCCTCATATGCTTGGTTATTGTGCCCTAAATCCAAATGATGCTTGAAAATGCATGTCCTCAAAGTGGCCTGGAAACGAAACAAAGAAAAAGGAGAAGGGCATAAAGACCTCAATTACACTATAAAGTTTTAGGCAAAAAAAAAAAATCTCAGCAAACTGTGGTTGTGTGAAAAAAGAGCAATAAAAATGATTGAGACAAACACAAAATGTCTCTTCCTACCTGGCTTTTCCAGTCATCACCTGCTTCAGTGATGGCTAACGTGGCCAACTGAATCACCAGTTCAGGCAAACCAACCACATCTAGTAACCGCAAAACCTAAGGAAATAGGAGGAATTTCAGTCATCACAAATGTGCTTTTAAACAGTGAATAATAAAACAAACAGAGTTAGGCACATAGTTCTAAAACCAATTTGAAAACCAAAAGTGACGTATGAAAAGTTGAAACTCTGAAGTGCCACAAGGCTGATGAACGGACACTCGGCTCCCAGGGACTCCCGCATCTTCCTTAGTTTCTACAGTTACCACATAACGCTGAGTTTTAAACTCCTTCCACTTCTATTCTCACAGATTATAAAAATGATGTTATCTACATGCTGCTAAACTCTGATTATCTGTGACAGTTTACAACAAGCATAGTATTGGTTAAAAAATATCTAAAGAATCAATTGATTTTGAGGTCAATCTTTGTTGTTCCTTTGATGGACATATTAAAGATGAAACCACCAAGGGACAGAAAAGCAAATGGAAATCTGAGAAGCGAGGGAACTGGATATAAATGCTCTAACTTAAAAGTGCCCTTAGAAGAACAGAGGATTAGGTCATCCTTTCACTTCTAGTGGTATTTCATTTAGTATTTCTGCAGGAAGACTAATTAGTGTTTTGGTCCCAGTTTCCAGATTAATACCACATATGCCTTGTGGAAGGAGTCTTTGGGGAACTTTACTTTTTTTTCCTCTTCTGTTTTGAAGCTGTTCCTACATAGAAGTTCCTGCTCTTCAAAGGTTTGGTAATTAGCTTATGAAGCTGTAGAGGTGTGCTGGGTTACTGTGAAGCGGCTCTTTAGGGGTCTGTCGGATTGTTCTTTCTGAGCCCAAATATTTTGGGTTACTCGCTTTGGGAGCATTTTAGGCTTCTGTAGATAATCACTGATTTGCTTCACATCCACCAAGGATTTCGTGTCCTTGATAATTTTCTTATCTCTTTCACCTTCACAAGCTTGATTTTCTTCTAATTTGCATGTTTGTGGTTTGGGCTTTTTTTGCTTAGATTTAACTGCCCAAAGTCAACAAATTGAGTGATGGGCCATCATTTTGCTGTCTTAAAAAAAGAGTAATTTCAGCGGTTTTATTTTCATTGGCATTTTTCTCTGTTTCCATCTTGGTTTATTTCTTTTTTCCTGTGTTTTTTAAAGCTACTGCCTCAATCAACATTTTCCTCCTTAAAGGAGATATCTAACGTTACAAATCTGCCTCTGGCTACAACCTATAGAGTTCATCATGCAACGGTATTATTTGTCTTGGATGTAATTTGCTCTTTTGAACATCTTCCCCTTTTGCTCCATTATTATTTAGTAAGCAATTTCTTAGCTTCTAGAAGAGTCTGTGAGCTCTTGGAGGAGAAGTAGCAGGGGCAGTAACAATATGGTTTGCTTAGAAGAGCAGTCAGGGCACGGTGTCTCTTTTCTGTATTTGTCTTTGTGGGCCAACACATGTCAACTTGTATCCAAGTTCTGTGAACTCTGGGAAAAAGCAGTATTCTCCCCTTTTCTCACCAAATAATCTCCTTATAGTGATTAGACTTAATTTTCTGGTTGGTGCGACAATTTTTCTCTTACTTATCTTTTTGCTAGATTTATCATATACTGATGAGTTTAAACCTTCCATAATGACTGAAAGGAAATCTATTTCTTTCTGCAAGACTAAGTTCTTTATGACATTTGCCACAGATTAGGTAAATATGTATATATGTATACGTGTGTGTATGTATAAATATGTGTACACACAACCCCCCCTCCCCCCTCTAAGACTAGTACATCTATTTTGAATAGAAACTTTTAGTATTACATTATCTTTTTCTGTCTCTTTTAATATACTTTTTTTTTTGTATGGGGAAAGGCAGGGCAATTGGGGTTAACTGACTTGCCCAAAATCACACAGCTAATAAATGTTAAGTGTCTGAAGCCAGATTCCATCTTAGGTCCTCTTACCCCAGGGCTGGTGGAAACTTTTTGATTCTTACACAGCTTCTCTTATTAGTCAAATTGAAGAGAACCACACTGAACAAAAGGGTCTCTGTCTTGTGTTTCAGCTCACTTTAACTCAGACTCCCTTTTCTTAGCGAGATTTCTCTTCGGGATCTCCTCCAAATTCCCAGCCTCTGGAATGTTCCTTTCTATCTTTCCTGTTACTCCAAGCTACTTTTATGAAACCTTTAGTGATTTAGCCAATAATAAAACATATTTGTTAGTTAACTCTTTTAGATGGGTTTAAATACTTTCCTTGTGGGCCATGAGCCTCATCCTGGGTTGTTCGAACATTTAAGAGGATGGGCCTCTAGGTCTGTTTCCTTCTCAAACACCCGACTCAAGCCTTGCTAGAACACGCTGAGCTTTGCCGGCTGGTCCACGCTCCATGACTCTGTACACCACGCACTTTAGTTTCTGTGATCCTCCCTGGACCTCTCTGAACAGCCCACTGGCATCAAAGCTATCCTTTCTCAGTAAGCGATTTGGGCACTTTTGGGTAACGTGTATTTTCCCTCATTCCTGTAATGCTGTAGTTTAGTTATGATGTTGCTATGCATGTTGACACTGAGTTTTTCCTTGTGTCTAGCTGGTTCTTTTTGCCAATTCTGAGCAATCTGCTTTGACGGTTTCCTCATATTTGGCTTCTAGAGTTTTTTGGTTGTTTAAGTTCTCTGGGATGTCAGTGACTACTGCACTGGATCTACGTCTTTTCCAACAAACTGGACAATCTATTCAACTCATATCCAGCTTAGAAAGAAATGTAGCTCAGATATATAGGAACTGAGGCAAATTCATGAAAATAAAAGTCATTCCTCAGTTGTTAAATGGTCAAAGGATAAGAACAGGTAGTTTTCAGAAGAAGAAAATCAAAGCTATCAATACTCATATGCTCTAAATCACTACTGCTTAGAGAAATGCACATTAAAACAACTCCAAGTTACCACCTCATACCTATCAGATTGGCTAATATGACAGAAAAGGATGATGACAAATGCTGAAGGGGATGTGGAAAAATTGGGACACTAATGCACTGTAGGTGTTGTGAAATGTTCTGACCTTTCTGGAGAACAATCTGAAACTACACTCTAAAACGCTATCAAATTGTGCAGACCCTTTGTTTGATCCAGCAATAGCACTACTAGGTCTATATCCCAAAGAGATCAAAGAAAAGGGAAAAGGATCCTTGTGTACAAAAATATTTATAACAGCTCTTTTTGTGGTGGCAAAGAACTGGAAACTGAGGGGATGCCCCACCAACTGGGGAATGGCCGAACAAGTTGTGGTATATGACTGTAACAGAATACAAATATACTATAGGAAATGATGAGCAGGATGGTTTCAGAAAAACCTGGGAAGATTTATATGAAGTCATGCAACGTGAAGTAAGCAGAACCAGGAGAAAGTTACCAGTGACAGCAATACTGTAACAATGGCCTACTGTCAAAGGTTTAGCTGTTCTGATCGAGACAATCCAACAAGACAATTCCAATGGACCTGTGATAAAAAATGCTATCCACCTCCAGAGAGAAAACCGGTGAATTCTGAGCACAGATTGAAGTGTATTTTTTTCATTTTTCTTGCTTTTTTTAATTTTTAAGGTACTTTTCCCCCCTCAACATGGCTAATATGGAAACATATTTTGTATGATGTAATGGTAATGAAATTTGGAGATGCCCCTGTATTGGCTTGGTTTTTGGGTTCAGTGTTAAAACCCAGAGCTTGTGAATCCCACTTGTGGGATGGACTTGTTGACTTGAAGAGAGAGGGCTGAACTGGGAGGAGCCATGAATTGGGAGAAAGGCCCAAGCCGAGAGAGGGCCAGAAGGACTTTTGGAGAGCAGCATCCAGTATCGTGGAGCCTGAGTTGCTGAGAGAAAGATTGCTAGGAGCCCGTTGGAGCTGCCCAGGACTTTTGAGAGCTGCCACCTAGAACTGCCAAAGACTGAGGAGGCATGGCTGTGATGCCAGTATTTTGTCTGTCTGTTTTGACGTTGTTTTGCCAGATTCACCTGCTGGTGAAGGAGAGTGCTGCTGTTGTAGAGGTCCTGGAACCTGGCCATTGGTTCAGAAGCCCTGAAGGAGGACTTTCTTGTGGTACCTGCACAGAAATCCTGGAAAAGGGCCTTGCTGATGTTTGCAGGGGTTCTGGGACTGTCCCACAGGCAGAGAGTGACTCAGTGAGGACACTGGCTATGGTGTTGAGCCTCGTCTCCCCAGGAGCTGAGCTTGCCGAGGGCTTGCCTCAGGTCAAGATGAAGGAAGGGCCTGTGAGGCAAGCTATATGTAAATTTAGTGGCTAAATGGGTTTTTTTGAGCTTGTGTCACTTTTCCTTTCTTCAAGTTCTCCTTTGATACTGGTGCTTTTGTTTTTGCGAGTTTTTGCTTCACTTCTCTGACTGTGCCGCCTGCCGGAGGGCACCTCTCTGAACTTCTACTGCCTCCTTTCTCCAGTCTCCCTGGAAGCCAAGCTGCTTTTGGAGTGTACACCTTTGCACTGTGTTGGAATCTTTGGTTTGCTTGTGTTGCCTATGTTTTTTGTCTGTTTTTCTTCGCTGGAGCATTTCTCTTTGTTGTTGGTTTTTGGGCAGCGTTTGGTCTGTAGGAGGCTGGCACTTTTAGTGCTTCTGATCCTAATACTTTATAGCCTAGTCTCTCCATTTTCATACAAGTTCACAAAAATAATCCCACAGATCATTAACGACGCACAGATGAAGTTGACGGGTGATTTATGTTGGATATCAACATGTTTTGTCAACTCAGAAGTTGTAAGCTCTTTGAATTTATTAGCAGCTGAATAATTTTGCACTGAATTTCAATTTAAGATGAAAAAGTTTGAGTTCTTTTTGGCACTACTCATCTTTACCAATGAGGAAACAAAATGAAATTCTGGAGCTTGCTAATATATACATGGGATGGAGTATTGAGTGGTGTCAGCTTTTTCTCCATAGTTACCTTCAATCTTTATCTACCTATCTACTGGGAAATAGCAAAATTGCTTTGGGAATGTCACTGAGCCTTTAACAACTCAATAACTAACATTCTAACACCTGCATTTTCCCTTGGCGATTCACTCTTTTCACTTGAAGGTTTAGTGAATAAAAATGTAACAACATTTACATTTACACAGCACTCCTACTTTCCCAAGACACAGCGACACAATTACACATGTGCCAAGAATCTAACAGGATTTAGATTTGATCTCATCTGGTAGGGTAAGATTTAATACCTTATCATAATACTGTAGTCGGGGAGTAGAGACTATCTCCCCATCCTCTGTGCGGATCAATCGATCTAAGAATTCTTCTCTGCCCACTTCAGAGGCAGCTTGGCAAAAACATTCCAGAGCCTAAGGAAATAAAGGAATGTTATATGCATTACAAGTTGGGGAAGAGGAAGGGAACTAGCATTCATGAAGTCCCTGCTATATGCCAAGTACTATGCTAAGGCTTTACAAACATTATCTCATCTGATCCTCATAACAACAAAATGAAGCTTTCTGAATTGTGACCGTCAAAAACTGCAGCAATGGAAGCTTGGCACTCGAGTGACCGGGACCAGAAAAGTCTTGGAGCCCTCCTCAAGTACAATGAGATAATCCAATGATTCTTCATGGCAAAGAGTGAAGTCTCTTCTAGTTATCAGATCCTCCCCAGCTCATCAAGCAGAAATAGTAAGACTGAACTTACCTTATGTCCTTCTCCCATCACCAGGTGGCACCGGCCCATCATAAAGCGGCAGGAGCCAACACTCACTTGACACCAAGGTTGTAGCAGGCGAATGTATTCCTTAAAGACAAAAAGAATTCTCTCATAAGAAAAGGAGAAGAGAAAGGAGCCAGGCATAATGGAAAGTGAATTCAAAGTCAGGAGACTTGTGTGAGGAGTGTCTTCATCTCACAACAAACATTCTGTAAAACAGGGATAATACTTGCAGCATCAAGGCCTTGAGAACAGCATGCTGCCAACCTTAAAGCATGACATGAATGTGATTATTGGGAGAAATAACATCAGCCTTGGCATCAAAAATCATGAGCTTGAGTTCTGACCCCACAATCACTTACAAGGTATTCAATTATGGATAAGTCACAACCTCTTTTAACCATTCATTTTTTACTTATTTCTAACATTCATTAAAAAAATTTTTGAGTCCCAAATTCTCTCCCTCGTTTTTGCCCCTCCCCTACCTGTTGAGAGAGCAAGCTATATGGTATCAATGATACATGTGAAGTTAGACAAAACATATTGTTGAGGGAAAAAAAGCACCTTAAAAAACAAAAAATTGCAAGAAAAATTTTAAAAAGCTTCAATCTGCACTCAGGATTCACCAGTTCTCTCTCTGGAGGCAGATAGCATTTTTCATCACAGGTCCACTGGAATTGTCTTGTTGGATCACTGTCTTGTTCAGAAGAGCTAAACCTCTGATAGTAGGTCATTGTGATAATATTGCTGTCACTGTGTTGTAACTTTCTCCTGGTTCTGGTTCACTTCACTTTGCATGACTTCACATAAATCTTCCCACATTTTTCTGAAACCATCCTGTTCATCATTTCCTATAGTACATTAGTATTCCATCACAGTCACATACCACAACTTATTCAGCCATTCCCCTGTTGGTAATTATCCCCTTAGTTTCCAGTTCTTTGCCACCACAAAAAGAGCTGTTATAAATATTTTTGTACACAAGGATCCTCTTCCCTTTTCTTTGATCTCTTTGGGATACAGACCTAGTAGTGCTATTGTTGCGTCTAACAAAGGGTCTGCATTTTTGGGTGTAGTTCCAAATTGCTCTCCAGAAAGGTCTGACCAGTTCACAACTCTATGAACAGTGCATTAGTGTCCCAATTTTGCCACATCCCCTCCAGCATTTGTCATCTTCCTTTACTGTCATGTTAGCCAATCTGATAGGTGTGAAGGAAGTACCCTGGAGTTGTTTTAATGTGCATTTCTCTGAGCAGTAGTGATTTAGAGCATGTGAGTATTGATAGCTTTGATTTTCTTCTTCTGAAAACTACCTGTTCTTATCCTTTTACCATTTAACGACTGAGGAATGGCTTTTATTTTAATAAATTTGCCTTAGTTCCCTATATATTTGAGAAATGAGGCCTTTATCTGAAAAACTTGCTATAAATCCACCCCCTCACCCTTCCCCACTGCCATTTCCTATTTTTCTTCTAATTTTGGCTACCTTGATTTTGTGAAGTGACAACCTCTTTTGAGAGACTGTTCCTCCTCTAGGTACTTGGTGGTACAGTTGATGAGAGGGCTGGGCCTGGAGTTAGGAAGATCCAAATTCAAAGCCTCTGACGAATATCAACTGTGTGACCCTGGGCAATCACTTAACCTGTCTTCCTTGGTTTCCTCAACCAGAAAAATGCGATAATAACAGCACCTACTTCACAAGGTTATTGTGAAGATAAAATGAGATCATTATTTGTAAAGCACTTTGCACAGCGCCTGGCCCATGGTGCTTAATAAATATGTGTTACCTTTTCTGCCATCTGTAAAACGGGGGTAATATCTGTAACTATTTTATAGAGCTGTTGTAAGGAAAATACTTCGTAAATTGTCAAATATCATTTAAATGTGTTCTAGTCTAACTACTACCCTGGGCCCAGAGGCAGAACAAACACTGAGCTGAAACCAAGCACAGATTTCTATTTCTCCACATCATCGGTATTTTCCCTCATCTCCAGTGACTCAATTTTTCCCAGTTGCTTCAAAAAGGCGTCACAATCCACACATTTAACTGGTTCAAGGACATGAATAAGTTTCAAAAGGAAAAAAGGAAATTAACTGTTCCAAAAAAAATGTTCCTAATTCCATATAAGGAGAATAAAATTAAAACAACTGTGAAGTTCTACCTCAAGCCCATCACATTAGCAAAAGCCAGAGAGAGAAATTGTCCATGCCGGAAGAGATGTGTGGAGAGAAGCACATCAGTATACTTGCATTAGAGCTGAGAACAGGCCTTATGGTTTGAGAAAACAATTCAAAATCATGCAAGGAGTCATTCAGCTATTTGCATATTGGTCTTGACCCAGCATTCCTACTACTAAGTGTGTACCCCAAGGGTAAAAACAGAAAATGAGATCCTGTATACACTTTGCTGTAGCAATGAATTAGACCAAAAGTGGAAAATTCCAATCAATTGGGGAATGGCTGAATAATTCTGTACACAGATTCCATAATGGAATATTATGGCACAGTTAAGATATGACAGGACAGAGAAGTCAGAGAAACACAGGACAACTTGTATTAAGAGAGAAGTAGTGAAGAAAGTATTGGAGAAAACTATATTCAATTATTCCAACCATGCAAATAGAAACAGGCCTAACAAGCGGATGAACTCAAATGAAATGCAAATACTGATCCTCATTCTGGAGGTTCCAGACTATGTATACAGAACGTTTCATACACTGGAAGCCAAGGATGCTCCACTTCCCTGTTTTTCTGTGTTACATGGAAGGGCACATATTAGAAAATGATTACGCTGTCAAAAGAAATCAAATATTTTTTTCACAAGTCAGGGAAGAGTCATGACAGTAAACCACATTTCCCTCACAAATAATTTCAGCAATTTTCCAAATTCTGGCGTTCATTACTGTGTGAAAAGTTTTTTAAAAAGAGGATTTTAAGGATTCCGGATGATTCTGTTTGTAGCCATATGCCAGAATGTTTGTGCTTCCCATGTGAGAAGAGAGATCAAAAAAGGAATTAGGGGAAAGATATGACATGGAAGAGTAACCTCTTGAGAATTATATTGTAAAGAAAAAGAAAGAAATTGTCTTTAGGGGTGAGTTTTGACCCCACCTCCCAGGAAATTCTGTAATATACACAGATGAAGACAGTGACAGAGAGCTATTTGTGTGACTAAAAAGGATGTATAAGAAAGTTTTGGACAAGATAGGTAATCGTCTCCAAATATATGATTCAAAAAAATGACCCTGTGAACTCAAATAAACAAATATGAAATATAGAACTTACCTGTAACTGTGTGTATTGACAGCTTCCCATCAAACACTCTGGGAAGATGCATCCAGGATTGCTGGGCCACCTAATTATTAGCTGAGGAAGAGATCCTTTCACCTTTGTTGGAATAACTAAATATAATTATAGAATAAGCCATGATACAGAAGCTTTAGAAAAACCACTTTAAAAAAATGAGATGAATGGAGTGAAGAAGATAAGAGCTAAAAATTGCTTAACACTTTAATGTTTGCAAAAAGCTTCACATCTACCTTCTTGTTTCATCCTTACGACACAATGGGTGCTCTGACTATGCCCATTTTCTACATGAGGACACTGAGGTTCAGTGAAGGTAAGTGGCTTGCCAAGAGTCCCAATCTCCATCTTCCTGACTCCAAATCTAGGGCTCCACCCACTGCCCCTCTGAGACACACCCAGGGTCACTTCACTAATAAGAGGTAATAATTACATTAAGGAGGTAAATGCCAAGTGTTCAGCCACCTGGATAGCGTGTCCATAATGGCCAGCTCACCTGGTTAGTAAGCCTTGCTTCAAGTCAATCTGGCCCCAACTCCTCTTTCCAGTCTTATCCCACTCCATCCCATCACCTGCCAAATAGACTCTGAGTGGCTTCCTGAACTTGGGCTACCTTTCCTTCCTCTATATGCAGCAACACACTGGCCACCTGGGTGGGAAGCATTCCTTATCCCCTTGAGGCCTTCCCGATCCCTCCAATCATTAGTGTTTCTTCTCTTCTCAAAATGCCCTGTATTTTCTTATCTTTTTACATGCTGTCTCTGTTATACCCTCATTCCTTCCAGAACTCAGTTCCTTGAGGGCTAGGCCCATTTCATTTTTATCCCTGGTACAGGCTCTCACGGGGACTTGTGCACAGCCCCATTATAAACCTAGCAAGCATCTGATGGACTGAATTAGGCCAATGGCATTAACATAAGGTTTTTGTAGAATATTTTTACCTCTGCTCTAGTCCAGTGTCACTGACTACACCCTAATGCCATGCATGCACCTCAAAGATATATATATATGCATGTATATGTGTGCACATATATGTATGTATAATGTGTATATGTGTATACATATATACACATATGTACATACACACACATATACACACATGCGCATGCACACACGTATGTCTCCTCAGCAGTAAAGGGAATTCAGATAATGGAATATAGATGAACCAGTGGAAAAAAAAATCCAAGTGCACGTCTTATGCCCTAATGATGATAGATCAGGAGTAACATCTTTATATATAAGTGACAGCACTGCAATGTCTCCCTCCCAACTTGAAACAATTCATTAAAAATTTACATTACAAAGCACTATATCCTTGAGGTAGGAAGAGGAAAATTTCCAGAAGTTTTAGAATAAAAGGATACAAAAGCTGCAAGAAATAATTGGTAATTGTGGTAACCAGTTGAGGCCAATTCACATCAGTCTGAGTGAGAGGTGCTTTTGGCTGGGAGAAGAGATGAGAGAGGATGTGTTTTCTGGCCACTTCTTGGAAAAATAACTCCACAATTGTCTGAGGGTTGGATACTAAAACACAAAAAGTTGCAGACTCCATGAGTTGCTGGGAGATGACTGTTACAATCATGTTAGATCACTTTTAAAAAATAAGTAGCCAATATTGAAAGTGAAACAAAAAGGACTACACAGTACCAGTCCTTACCAAGTTTATGTGAGGTCACAGTGTTGGAGTCTGTCAGCTCTAATACTGATAAATGCTGTAGATTGGACTCCCTGCAGGAGGAGAAATGCTCATTTAGCACATCTATTTATTTATTTTTAGTTTTCACATTAGTTATGTTGTAAAGAAGAATTAGAACCAATGGGAGGAACCACGAGAAAGAAGAAATAAACAAGAAAGAGAACAAATGGTGAGCGTGGATGTGCATTAAGATTCCGTACTGCTTTCTCTGGATGTAGGTAGCACTTTCCATCATGAATCTTTTGGAACTGTCTTAGACTCTTGCATTGCAGAGAGGATTAGCGCATCTTTTTAAGCCAAGACACCTGAACTGTCAAGATAACCTGTCTAAATTATTGGACAAGCACAGAAATTCTCCATCCCCAGCATAAGGAAAAGTAGAAGACAGATCATAAACAAATTAAGCTCCAACACTACAATCAAGTCCTAATATGAAAAGTATTTAGGAACCTCAAAATGCTGTGAGTTATTAGTCATAACTACAAATCCTCTAGTGGAATCTATACCAACTAAAAAACCTGAAAAAAAAAAAGACTCACAGTGTATCAACTGGAACCTCCGATGCCAAACACTGACTTCCCCACTTAATGAGGTAATACGACAACAGCAAGGGGGCTGTCCGATGGAGAAGGTCTTGCTGAGACTGGAACAGCTGATTCCCTCCCAAAAGCACCTAAGGAAAGAAAACGTTGATCAATGTCGAGGGCTAAAAAGACAACAGTTTTTAAGAGGGGACATGATGTCAGAAAAGTAACATGCTTATGGCTTTCTGATAGAATACCAAAAAGCCTATCAGCTAAGAGACCTGAAGTAAAGTGTCAGTGGAATTGCTTAACGAGGGCCTCTAAATTATCAATCTCTTCCCGAGAAAATTCAGTCAACATGTTTTAGTCCTGATCCGTTTCATGTGACGATGGGCACTGGGCACAAGATTAAAAAGATAATGTAATGTTGTTTTTATACAAGGTAGAGGCCAAAGACTACGTGCTTAAGAAGAACTTGCTGACAGCTTTACTGGGGAGGGTGGAAATTCAATTTATTGCTGGATTTTTGGAATTTAAAATTTTCATCCTGAATGATGTGGATAATAGGTCAATTTAGTATCTTTCTGGAACAGCTATATATTGGCACAGATTAGTTGCCACCACAGCACTGCTTGAAACTTCTGATGTGGCAATCATCTCATGTACAAGGTACAGAGCAGATCTGGAGACATCTCAGGTCTTTGTAAGACTTCTGTGATGTGGAAGGCTTAGGATTTTGGTTCCATAGATGAGCAGCAAGGTGGGAGTGGGAGTGGAAAGAGCCCTGGTTGCCAGTCTTGGCTCTGCCCCAAGCTGTGTAACTTCACACAGGTCCCTTCTCCTACGACCTCAGCAGAGGCTGTCCAAGAGGACTCTAGTCCTAATAGTCCAGGCTTCTTGTATGACATGGAGGTAAAAGATGGAACTTCGTAGTGTGACAGTCTAAGTTAAGATGGGAACACCATCCTTGGAGGTCCCTTCCCTAAGGCACCTGCTCTCAATTCCCTTGCTACTTACAAATAGCAGCAGTATCTTAATGTAAATGGACAAAGGTGATCTGTATGGCATCCACACTTCCTTTACAACTTGTGATTGTGTCACGGGCACCTGCCTCAGTTTTCTAAATAATACTTACAGCATCTCCTAGCCTCATCAAGAGCTGCTGCAGGATCAACAGGTCTCTGCAGATAAGGAAGCGAGTACTAGCGATTTTACATACACCTCTGCAAATGACATTCCCTGTTGTACCACTGCCATAAAGCTGAGCGAGGTTCATGCGAACATTAAGAGGCTGAGCTGCAACAAGGAAATCAGAGGAACACTTACAATAAGGGAGCTGAATTGGTGAGAAATGTGACTTTTTTAAAACTGAAGGAGAACGCTTGTTCTTGTGGCACTTACTGGGATTGAATCCCTTTTCCATTTCCATTTCGGTCTCGTAGTCCATTTCTCGTATAAGAAGTCCAATGGCGTGGACTGGATTCCTGATCTCCTGAAGTTTACTGCAGATGTCCTCCATCACATTTTCTCTGTGGGGACAGAAAGAGAACCCTGATGGCCGATGACAGTGTGGGACTAAAGGACTTCAAACAAAGCATCCTAAGAGGCAGGTGAGTCATCCATAAGATGCAAGAGTCATCTTTTTAATGACTTAAAGCAAAGTTATTAAGGAAAGACTACTTTTCTAGCTTTTAACAAAGCTTTAAAAAGAGCTGAGACTGCCCTCTGGCACAATGTGTCAAATAACTGCTTCTTTTGGCTTCTTAGAAATGCCAAGACCCACCAATGAAGAAGAGAACATGTTTACTCATGGTTCAGAGGAGGAATCCTTAAGATGTTATTGCAATTAATGACTCTAACATTTGGGTTATGTTTCACATGTCTGTTTCCACATATGTAAAACCATTTGTTGGTTTTCCCTGCATAAATTAGATCACCTACTTATCAATAACACTGACTCAATTTACATGGTACCCATTTGAAATATATTTCTACTGTATTGCTTTAGTACCAAAGATCACAAAATCTCTGTTATGAAGCAGACTTTACCCTAAGTTCTCCCTTACACATCATTCGAGATCAAGTCTTCCAGAATCTGTTCCGCTGCCCTCTCTGGAGACTGAAGGTGGTAGCAAGCCATTTCCATCATGAATGACATTTCCAGAGAAACGGATTCCCCAATCAATCGGAGGCATTTGACAAGACATACAACATCACGTGCAATATCTAAATCTATAAGGAAAAAAAATCTCAACTTCAAAGATGTGAATACTGACAGTATTTTTTAAATAGGCAGAGTTGACAATTTTCATGAGCGTGAAGGTTGAAAACGCTTGTGCCCAATCAGTTATTGTTCTAATTCCCAAAGTCCAAAGACTTTCCTAGAGAACGTCAGGATGGCTAAGTCTTTTCTATCTATCTGAAATAAGGATACTTAGTGACTAAAAGGCTGAATGAAGAAGGAGATTCAAAAAGGGAACAATTAATTACTGTTACCATCAGAAATGGTGGTCTCATCTTCTGTCAAAAGATTCTCATCAGGCAAAAGATAGAGATGATCCACTAGAGCACAGGGCACAAGAAAAGACAGGAACCCCTGGAAATGTGAACCTTTTGGTTAATTCTAAAATGTTCAAAGAAAACCAGGGAATAATCTCTAACTCCAAATGAACTGCATTTCTACAGGAAAATTGGATGATTACTATGTGGCTAGAGAGGAATTACAAGGTAGCAGATGAACATTTAGAAAAGTCCAATGAAGAGTGGGAAGAAGTCCTTCAGCACATTTCTTTCCTTACTTTTTTTAACAGGCACATCATATTTGCATGAGGATTCATATGCAGTGCGAGAGGACGGGAAAGTGCTTCTTGGTACTGAAGACAGCAGGCATAGAACTTGGACCAGAATTCAACTTGTAATTGTCGAAACTCTTCCTGCGAGAATTCATACTCTGTTACACTTGCCTGGAGCTGGCAGAATAATGAATAAAATAAAAATATTAGTGTAATTCATGACTTTCCCCCCCAAATAATAATTCTGTCTCATTAAAAGAGGTTTTATACAAAGACAGTTCAAATGGAGCTAGACACAAGAATGACTTAATACTGTATTGGAGAAGTATATATTTACTTATGAATCTCTAATTTAAAAGTTCACATATTCCTGTTTCTTACTAATAAAACTAAAGTTATCTTCTTACTAATATTGATGAAAAATATGTAAGGCTATGTTAAGTTTTAATTTTTCTACTCAAACCTCACCTCATTTTCAACAGCTAAAGTAACTTCTTTCTTTAGCTCACTCCAGGACAGATCCAAATTCCTCTCTGTTCCTCGACGGAAAATCTAAACAAACATTAAAAATGACATTTTAGCATATCATGCAATACTCCAAACCTAACCAAAACATTCCAATTCAGATGGCATTATAACACTGCATGAAACTGTGCAGTAGAGAACAGGTCTACTTTGCTCTCTACAAGAGGTATCTTCCTGAAAAGTTGTGTAAATAATATTTTTGTAAAATGAATCGGTTTTGTTTACACCTGATTTCTATGTATCCATACAGAAAGTGATGAATATTAAAGTGTCAAAACCATTTAGGTTAGATAAAAGTAGAATCAGAAGTAATACTGTGGTGATATACTACAGAACACCCAGCCAGCTAGAGGATATAGATAATGCCTTCCTCATACAGATTACAAAAATAGTACAGAGGCAAGCTACAGTAATAACAGAATTCAATAATCTTGACATCTGCTAGAAATCTAATTCTGCAAAAAGTAGAGCATCTAAAATTCTTGACTTGCCTTGTTGACAATTTCATCTCTCAGAAGGTAGAGGAAGCAACGAGGAATACTGCTATTCTAGACTTAATTCTGACCAACAAGGACTGGTTGGCGATGTGGAAGTGACAGGAACCTTGGGAGAAAGTGACCATGTCATCTTGAAGTTTGTAATAGTGAGGAAAGGAAACACGGGGCATAACTGGACACTAATTCATTCAATAAATATTTATAGATTATCTACTAGGTGCAAGGAAGGCCCTACGCTAAGTGCTACGGGGGTTGCAAAGGTAAACAACAGTCCCTATTTTAAGTAGCTAGCAAGAAAGGACAATAAAATAAAAATATGAGTAACAACTGTGAGATAAAGCAAAATATACCTCGGGCTCCAAACAGTTCAGTGAAAAATACTGCTGTGATGTAATGGGGGTAAAAGAGATACTGTTCACAAAGGTCAGAATACACTAAAAAAGTAATTCCAGCTACATAATTCTTAAACCTAATTAAGGAAAGGGGAACCAGTTTAATTGAAAAGGGCCTTAGAAGCTGGCTTCCTAAATGATTTCAAGCAATGTTTGTCAGCAAGAACATCCCCAACAGCAGGGACTTATTATAAAGCAGCGCACTCTACCTTGAGAGTTTTTAGACTTTTTTTATACCTTTACGCTGAGCTCAAATTTGCTTTCTTCTATTTGCCATCATGTAGTACTTATATTATTTCTCTGAACAACTCCAAACCCTCTTCCCGTGTCAAGTCCTTCACATACCTGAATTCCATTCATTCGGTCAGTCACCAAAGACGACTGTGTGCAATGCACTATGTGCTAGGCACTAGGCAGTACAAAGTTACAAAGATGCAAAAATCCCCCTCTGTCTTTTCTCTTCCAGGCTAAACACTGGGAATGGTCACGAAATTCTCAAAGAGGCACAGCTTTGAGTATCCTCTTTTGGTCATGCTAGAGACCGTCGATATCCTTTTACAACGATGACCCCTCCTTCCTCCTCGAGGAAATGGGTGCGAAATGACTATGGGTAGGGAACACTACACGTACCGTCAGGCTCAGCTGCTGTGTTCATTAGTTTTAATGAACTGTTTTCCCTCTTTTTCCAATTCCTTGGTTAAAAGTGGAGAGAGGGTTAGGGCTACGTTTGGAAGTGAAGGTGATGTAAAAGTCAAAAGAATTAAATAAAAATGAGAAATCTGAATGCATGAATAAAATGTGGTACCCAGAGAGAAGCATGGTAATTCAAATGTGCTCTTGCACACAGTATGACTAGCTTATTTTCTTACTTGTTGTGAGCATTGTCTTTTTGTTAATGTAGCCCAAGATCACAGCAGTGTCTCTAGGAGCTGGGCCACACATACCATTGATTCACAGAGAACTCGTACTCAATGAACACCTCTAAGCCTTTTTTTTGAAGAAACTGCTGCTAAGCATCTTGCCTTTTATTTTCTGAATCTCAGAATTGAGATTTATTCTTAAATCCCCCTCTCCCTTTTCTTCAGAGGGGAGGAAGGCAGGGCAATTGGGGTTAAGTGACTTGCCCAAGGTCACACTGCTAGTAAGTGTATCAAGTGTCTGAGGCTAGATTTGAACTCAGGTACTCCTGACTCCAGGGCCAGTGCTCTATTCACTGTGCCACCTAGATGCCCCAATTGGGCTTTATTCTCATTAAAATAACATGCTGGATTCAGCTCTTTATTCCAGCATGTTGACATCATATGGATGTCAATTTGGTCATGCTGCTTGGCTTCATCAGGTATGTAATTGGATAAATATGCCACATACTGTCTTTCAAGTCACTGATAAAAACAACTGAGAGAATAAGGCAGAAGACAAACCTCCATGGACAGACCTCCATTTAGGCTGCTATCAATCCATTAAGGATTAGGGTACTGTCATGCAACAAAGTACAAATCTACCTCAAACTATCATTGGGTCTACATTTCTCCACCTAATCTACAAAGATGAGAAGCTTTGTCAAATGTATGGCTGAAATCCAGGAATGTTACGTCTGTATACTTTTCTGAACGTCCATCTAGTATCCCTAGCATGGTTCCTTGCACAGAGTAGTAACAACCTATCTACTGAACTGAATTTCAGAATCAGAATTCAAAATCAGATCACCGGGCAAAGGTCTGATATTTCTAATCTATCACATTTCCAGGGGGAGGAGGGGGCAAAGCAGACAATGACAACACAAGTCTCCCCTCCTATATCCTATCCACTTACCCACCACTTTCTTAACCTGGTGAATCTACAGGCAAAGCTGCTATGAGAGGGATTCCATCTTGAGTCAAGAGCTCATCATTCTAGTAACTTAAGCCAAGTCAGTGTACTTCTAGAAAAGGGTTTACTAGGGCTTCTTACCTTATATCTGTGAACGTAAAAAAAAAAAAAAGACAGTATTTTGATAACTGTATTTCAATATAATTTTTTTGGTAATCCTATGTATTTTATGCATTTAAAAAACATTATTCTATGAAGATTCCATGGGTGTCACCTGAGTGCTAAAGGGGTCCTGGAAACAACACTGAGAATGCCTGCTTTACAAGGTACTTTTCCAATGATCTCAGATTTTAAAGGACTCAGAATTCTAGAGCTGAAAAGGTTATCAGAGACAATCTATGTAAAATCCTTCATCTTAGTTCACATCAAATGATTACAAACACAATATTGAACTTCAATAAAATTGAGCTTGCTTAGTACTATTTAAATGAATTCCAACATATAAACTATCATAACTACCCTCTAAGGTCTGTAGCAGAATGTTTCATTTTTTTCTTTCTCATTCACTTTTCCACATTTATAAGCAGAGTTAATGTATATTGTGTTCTTCTGGGTTTTTCTTTTTTTTTGGGGGGGGGGGGAAGATTTCATTATTTCATAAAGACCTTTCTAGATTTCTTTATTTTTTTTTATATTTGTCAGTCTTAGCTGCTTTACAGTACTCTATTACACACATGTACCACAACGTATTTAACCACGGCCATAGTGTTAGACAGCTTGGCTGCTTTCGGTTTCTTTTTAAATAGCTGCAAATAATGCTGCCATGAACATTTCTGAACTTAAGAGTTCATCTTATTTTGTTTTTGCTAACATGCCCTGGGTATGCTCCTTACACTATAAGATCAAAGAGTATGATTATTCTCATTTTTATTGTGTTCTGTCAGACTGCTCTCCAAAAAGATTCTACTTTTGAGTGTGCAATTCCACCTTAATGAGTAGAAGGAAATGCAATTATCAAAACATTGTTTTAAAGAAAAGTTCACAGACCTAAGAAGCCCTACTAAGTCTTCTTCTCAAGTTACACTGACTTTCGGCTTAAATTCCTAGAATGACAAGCTCTTGACTCAGAAAGGAATCCCTCTCATATGATTTGACTTTTGAGTTTGCAATTCCAGCTGAAATGAGTAGAATGAAGGGAATGGATAAGTGTATCTATTTCTTTACAACTCCACCAACACTGAGTTTCATTGCCTTTAATTTTTGGCCAATTTGACCAGGGTGAGGTACCATACCTTAAAGCAATTCTCCATTCTGAAGATAAAGTGAAAGCTCAATGAAATTGAACAACCTGAGGTCACACAGCCAATGAGTGGGAGAAGCAGAAGCAGAACCCCGGTTTTCTGACTCCCAGCCAACTACTCTTTATACAAATCATGTGTACACACAAAAGATTAGAGGAAGAAGGGGGCATAATAAAGGAAAAATTGTGGAGGATGGGAAAGATGCTAATGATGAGATAAGCCAAATAATATCTATTTTGAAGAAGATAGAGATGAATTTTGTAGGTATCAATGGGCTTGGCTGCCATTACTGATAGGTTTGTAAAATAATTATAAAAAAAAGTTATCATCTTTTTAGAAAAGAAATTAGGAACAGACTCAACCATTTTGGCAAAGAAATTTACCTCATGTGACCCAGTAATCCTAATAGCAGGAATATACCCCAAAGCAATTAAAAGGTAGAAAGGTCCAGTTTATATCTCAAAATGTTCACAGAACCACTTTTTGTGGAAAAAGGAACTGGGAACAAGAGTATCTACTCACTGGTTGGAGAATAGCTGAACATGCATACTGTGATAGTTACTGTGCAGTAAGAAATGGCAAAGAGCAATTCAGAGAAATGTGGGAAGATGTGTATGACTTGAAGCAGAGCTAGAAGCACAGTAAATAGACCCGGATCACAAAAATACAAACGAAAAGATTACTACAAGGAAGTAAGAGGTTTAGTAATGGAAAAAAACAATGGTTCAGGAGCAGAGCCTCCGGCAGAGGAGGGACCCGTGAGGGCAGCGCCTCGCCTCCGCTCGGATGCAGGCGCTGCGCTGTCAGCTGGCTTTGCTGGCTCGCGGCGCTGCTCTCTCACAAGGGAGGAATCACCTCCAGGCGTGTGCTGGGGAGGCGAGGCGGATGCAGAAGCGACTGCGACGGCAAAACAAACCAACAAACCGTGTCTCCTTACAAGGTGTGTTAAAAACAGGGAAGAACGCGGCAAGCAGAACCATTTCCTTTTCTGCAAACGAAGCGGCTGTTACTGCCGACAGACGCCTCGGCCGGCAGCTCCAGGGGCCCAAGGCCGGCGTTAGCGCGCTAACTGACAAAGGCTCCCGTGGGATTCTGGTAAAAATGGCGGGCAGGCAGGCAGAGCTTCGGCTTACGAGGCGCCTGTGCCCACGGACAGCTAGTGAGCAGGCCCCTCACGGCTCTGTCCCCGGCCCCACCTCACTCCCACATCCTTATCAGCGCCTTTCATGAAGACAGAGAGAACAACTTTTTCAAACGATGTGAAGTTGAGAAAAACAATAAATGAGGTGACAGAACATTGATTCGAACACCCCGAGCGGCTGAAATGCCGGGCTCAAATCAATGAGATGAACTTTAATAGGAAGAAAAGGCAAGTTCTATTCAGGTCCAAAAAAAATCAACTGCACGGCCATAGCAACTGCACAGACTGGGGGCTGACGCGGAAGGGGAGTGAGCAGGTCACGTGAAAAGAGATGAGGAGAGTTCTAGCTGCCAAGTTTAATGCGAGCTGACGGCACGTCAGGGCTGTGTAAGAAGTCACTCTGATCCCAGGCTGCATTAACACACGTATTTATCACATCTGGTCACGTTTTAGGAGGAACATATGCAAACCAGAGCGGCCCCAGCAGAATCTGACTGCGATGGCCAGGGTCCTGGAATCTTGTGCAAATGATGGGTGGAGGAAAGTGAGGGTGGAGATTTGAGAAAGTTATGGTAGCTCATTTTGGAGAGTCAAGGCTCTCATGCGAAAAAGCAGGCTTGCTTTGTGTTGCTATCTAGTGATTAGAAGTTATAAGATACATATGTTCATTGAAATATAAGGAGAAAAAGTTTTAATGACTAGAGCTTTCCAAGTACTATATTGTGATTTTTTTCTGTCCCTAGAGGGGCAATGGCACATCCAGAGGATGACTCCCTAACCAGAAGGTTTAGAAGAGACTTGTGCTTTTTGCAGGAAATTAGAATAGCCATTCTCTAAGGCTATTCTCAATGCTGATATTCATGATTCTACCTCAAATCTACCAGGAAAACTTCTTACTTACTGAAAACCTTTGATGAAACATCTTAGGGTGAAGAGGGTTTTTGTAAAACATAACCCTTTGTACCCAAGATTTTCTTAAACTCGATTTCCTTCCATTCCAGCCAGATACTACCAACTAAAAACCAGCCCAGGTTGTACCAGTACTTCTTCCAAGGGTGGAATTCTATGGAATGAACTCCATAGTCATTTTTTACACTGGAGTGAGATATCTGTCCCATGACATCACAGCCTGGAAACACTGATAGGAACTTGGGGAGTATGCCTCATAAGGAATTCCTTGGCCAAGAATGAATTTCTTTAGTAAAAGAAATCTTTTACCTAAACAAAATCTTTATCCCTCACCCCCTCTACCACTCAAGTCTTTAAGGCCGACGTCCTATGCAGTTCTTACTTCTCCCTCACCTTCCATAGCTAATCAGTTACTAGGCCTTATTGATCCTGCCTCTGATTTTTTCCCACCCATACAGATAGCCACTACCCTAATTCAGGTCCTCCAAACTCCTCTTCTGGACTTCAAGCAACAGCTTCCTAACTAGGGTGTATCTGTTTCCAGTCTCTCCCTTCTCCATCCTCTCTACACACAACTGCCAAATGCAGTTTGCTAAAGTGTCTAAAGCTGGGGTCTGGACCACGTCACTCCCCTCCCAGAAAACATCCCTACTGCCTCTAGGAAAAACTCCCAGCTCCTCAGCCCGGTACTGAAATCCCTGGACGTACACCCTGGCTCTAACCTACCTTTCTAGACTCATCTCACACCACTCCCTGCTACTGCATGCTCTGTCCCAGTCAAACTGATCTCGCTGTTTTTGGAACTCTCCATTTTCTCTCCTACCTTGGCACCAAATGTCCCCCACGGCTAAATGCAAAGCATCCCCATGTTCACCTTTAGGATCCTTAGCTGCCTTCGAAGAGCTCCCTCTGCTCTTCCTGATCCCCTAGTTATTAATGCTGCCCCCCCAAATTATCTTCTCTTTATTTATCCATTTACACATCTTATCCCCTCGTAAAGTGCAAGTTCCTTTAGGACAGGCACTATTTGCTGATCTTGTCTTTGTGATCCCAGGGCCTTGCACAGTGCCTTGAACACAGTAGGTGCTTCATAAATGCTTTCTGAACTGAATTGACAAAGCAATTGTCCTTTACCCTGTGATTGTTGGCATATCTTTCCACATGGGTGCACAGTAATTAGCAAATGCAAAGCATATTAATCTTACTGCTTCTTGCATAAAAACACAAAATATCAGTAGCAAACGTGGATCACTTTCTTGCTAACCTGTAAAGCCTTGAAAATAGCAGCATTTGTGAATCGTCCAGGTGTGAAGAGACTTTCTAGGTAGGTCTCCTGTAGGAACATACAGCAGAGTCAGCAAAGCCAAATGAAAGAGACTGAAACCAGAACCCAAGACACTTCTTTCAAAAAAAGAAAGAGCCCAAATTCCTACATTTTCATTCACATCAGAGGATGAAAATTGGTTCTACATTTGAGTAGGAAAGTAGTTCTCAAATCTCTACAAAGTGAAAGGAAACATACAATCAATTTCTTCTCCTAGACAAGGCTCCTCTTGTTCTTTGTTGGAAGAATGCAGCTGCTCAGGCTCTAATCTAACCAGACTTTGGGCTGGGGAGGGTAGGAGTGGGAAGCTGTACTGCCCGCTTAAATGGTACTTCAACTCTACTGGAAATCCCCTACTAGAAAATGCTGCCTTGGACCAGAATTTGTTCCACTGGGGCTCAATTAGAAAAGTTCACATCTGTATCACTTCTCAAGGTTTTCAAAGGACTTTCTATGGATTATCTGGATGGCTTTATTTTATTTTTAGACCAACCCTGGGGGTTACCACCATTGTGTATATAAGTGATGGTAATTATGGCTAACACTGATATACTGCTTCAATGTAACTGCTTGTAAAATAAAAACTGGTACAACTTTTATCTGTAACACTGTCTGTAACACTGATGTTCCTAACTCCTACCACCAGGGTTCTAACGTGATGTTTCTGTTGTCAGAAATGCAGTCAGCCAGGGATTTTGATCGAAACTCTGGGGCCACCAGTTAAATCAGGCAGAAGGATTCTCTCTTTTTTCCAGCCTAAAGTCTTCTGGATTCACTTCCCTTTCACACCACCACCAGGCAAAAAAACACCAATAACTTCCATGTGAATACCACCTGGGTTTGCAAACTGCTTTTCTGCTCCTCATTTGATCCCCTGAGGGTTAGGCAGGGTAAGCACTTCTACTCCCATTTGACAGGTGAGGGCCTGAGAGCCGAACCGGATGTGAAACAGTTTGGAAGTAATAAGCCAGGTCTCCTGACTAGAGCTCCATGGCTCCTGCTGCCTCAGAGGCCTTCCCAAGCACTGCAGTGGTTAGCTGAGGGGACTGCCAAAGCCAGCTCCATAAGATCTGACTGGAGTTGAATGCCACTTACTCTTGGGTCTTGATCATCTCTGATGGTGATCTCCTCTTCTGGCAGAGACTGCATGAAGACTGGGTTCCACTGGCCTGCAACATTACTAAACAAGCACGTATTTGTGAGGCTAGCAACAATGATCACCCAGAAACAGGCTGATGAAACATGAGCTACACAGCCAATTCTCCACAGAACTTAACTGCGTTTCCAGCAGGATCAGCTCTAAACCACTGGCCCCTTCCAATACTTACAAACACTTTCACTCCTCACAAAAATCATGGCTACAAATCACAAGTCATCTTCTTTTTCAAGGATGGGTACGTTTTAACTGGGGCAGGGTCATAAAGATGGAAATAACTCTTACTGTTCAAAATTGATGTATTTCACAATTGTTTGGTTCTCAACATCATGCCACAGTGCCCAGATATCAGTAGATGTTAAGGTAAAGTCAATCAGTGTCTCCTAAGTGAAAGGAAGAGAAAAGGTAAAAGCATCAAAAACTAGGACATCACCCATTGAACTGTGGCAGAATTCAGATAATTCATGTGCAGTGAAATCTTACTTGATAGCCTGAAGCCTCTTAAACCACATATTGCTTTGTGGTCTTCACCACCACAGTTTATAAAAGGGGATTTTCACCATGGGAACCCACCTGAGATGTGAATAATGAGGAAATGTGATCTAGACTGTAGCGGTTATTTTCAGTGCTCACCAATTGGAAAACGCAGAACTGTTGAAAGACAAATTTTTAAGCAGGATGATCAAATGATGCTTTAAATAGAACAATCAGCATAACTGAAAGTAGTTTGTTTTGAACCACGAAGCAGTATTGGAAACAACTTGAAATTTCACTGCAAATTGCTGGACTGTCAGTGTTATTTTCTTTAAAATAAAGAAAATAAGGGGGCATTCATCTAGTCATCTATCTGGAGACTGCTCTGTGTCCCAACCTGCTTTTCACCTCTCATTTCTTCTGGGTTCGGTACTCAAATGATTGTCCTGATGACTCTCCAGACCAAATCTCTTCTCCTTGGCCCCTATTTCCCTCTATGCTGTCTCATGCTTCTAGAATGAATGATTCTTGAGAGGAAGCCTATCTCACCTCTGTATTTGCGTCTATGTCTCCGACACTTAATGCAGTATGTGAGCAATTAATAAATGCTTCCTTATTCATCCATTTGAGGAAAAGCTTAATTATGAGAGCTAGGAGAATGACTTATAAAAAAGAAATGTTCTTGTTGAGAAATCTACTCCAGGCTATTTGCCCCAGTATAGAACAAATCCCCAAGGACCTTCACGTCTTTTTTCTTTATACAATGGCTATGGCTGGACTCCTCTCAGACACCCATTTTGGAGACATGCCTTTTATAACGAATGAAGAAAGTTCTGGGGGACAGGTGACCTCTCATTCCTTCTTGAGCTTTTCTTCTTCTTCTTTTGTCCCCAGCTGACTACCCCCACATAGTCCTTTAGAAGCAGAACCTCCTCTACGAGCTCCATTTTTCTACCTCTATTTTTTCAAAATCTGTTCAGTTCCATGTCCCCACAGTACTTGCTGGCATCTCACAAATGACAATTAGTTTATGTGTGAAATATTCAGTAAGTTAAATTAATGAGATTAGACTTAAAAAACAAAAGGATTCACTTTATAAAGTGGCTCCAAAATACCCACGTAAAGCTAATGAAAATGCCAATTATCATATACCTGCCCCTGTTTTGGTGCATGCATATAGACACCCAGGCAGAGGCCCATGGAAGGGGAATAGGCAAGGCGCAATTTGTGGCCAGTGCCAGCTGCCAGTCGAAGGTCTTTATTTACAGGCACATACTCTAGCATGTCAGCTACCATCAGGCACATTTGGTCCTGTTTGAGATGGAAAGATAACAAGAGACAAAAAAAAGTTGTTAAAGATCTTTCCCTCTTTCCCTCCAATCATCAGAAATGTTCAATCCAAGTACACTAGCACAGAATTCACTACTGGCACTTATTTGAACTTGACAGATTTTATTTATATAAAAGAATATGGTGAAACATTTCTCTTCAATTCGGCAGATCCTAAAAAGGAAACTGGTATCACTGCTGTTATTTTTATGAGGATGCTTTCTTAGGCTTTAAGTTTAAGGTTTTTTTAAAAATTTTATTTTACCAAAATATATTGTTATGACTATAACCTGTTCCTGTTGCATTTTAGAAATTACCAAAGCAAACTGAAATGTATGAAAACAAATCTCTCAATGACGTCAGGATTTCCAAGATTTCTGATATGACTGTCTTTCAGATCAACACAACCAGCTTCAATCCCTCATTATCCACCCTTCAATTCTAAGCTTAAGAATGAGAATGGGCCCAAAGTCAATCGCTCTTTGGGCCTTTACCTTGTAAGACCACATCCGGAGCTTGTGATCCTGGCAAAGTGCAAAGATGAAGGCATCATGCTCCACACAGTGAACAGAGAGACTTACGGGGCGGTCAGAAGGGCTCTGGTCACCCCTAAAAACGTAAGCATACAGCACTGTAGCAAAGCCAGAGAGCAGTCATTTAAGAGATACATGTAAGATGGAGTTTTTGAGGTTTTCCTGTACTTTTGATCAACAGTAGCAGTGGCATTAGTTCACTGCCTGCTGAAGCACTTTGAAGATACTGCTGTGGGGTAGGATTATTAATAGTTCCACAGGCTAACTGTGGACTCACATGAGTTTGTGCTGTCTGGCTGAATTTGACCCAAATCAGTGTAATAATTTAAAACCGAGAAAGGTTCCATTTTAACAGTATTGTTACTCTTATATGCTAATCTGTTCTAAGAAACAAGCAATTTCTCCTAATTACTCTAGATAAAATTGGATTTAGAAAATTAACAATATATCTGTATATAAGCATGTGCTTGTGTATATGTTTCCATTCCATGAAAAGTAGTAAACAGAATGAACGCTGTGGGAAACGAATCATAAATTCATAAATGAACCATGACTAGACTAGGTAGTGTTTGCTTTCATTACACCCATGATGCTACAAACTTTTCCTCTCTGGAATGTTATTTAATACCTTCAGTTACAAAACATTTAACAAATACTTTGGAACTAGCATGACATTCTCTATATGGCATCAGATTCTATAAATAAGTGTTTCTGTGTGCATTTTAAAAAATCTTGGCCAAGGCATAAATCAGACCGGTACAGGTTTTTTGATTTCTTTGCAAGCTACTACTAACCTGATAGCTGTCGGCATCCAGCCTGTGAGCAAACGTTGCATTACTGAGCTCTGTTTCAATTCTACAACTGACATAGTACCTAGAAAACAAAAAAGAAACAAAATATATCTAAGTTTTCCCGTACTTATGTTTTTTTGCCCACCTAGAAGTAGATTCAAACAGGGAAGAGAGAAACTTGGGCTATATCTTCACCCGAGGAGAATACATTAAACAAAGCACTTTACTTCTTCCTGGGAATGGAAACCACATCCTTTTTAATCACATTAATCTTTCTATTTAATATTAATCATCTGAGATGCCAGTTTCTGACCCCAGGATAGTCCTATCATCTATAATAATGCACTGTATAACCTGGAGGAGATTATCCAATTTGAGGGCTGATCTCAATGTTCCTACTCTTTTATAGGTTTCATTGTTCCTGTTACACTTTGGAATCCATGAGTAAAACATGTATCCAATCCATACAAAATAAAACAAATGATGCTTTATTCAATTCAACCAACATTTATCAAATATCTAATACATGCAGACTTCATAAGACTTCCAGTCTAGTAGGGGGGTAAATTAAAATTTAGACATCAAGTAATACTGGCTATAGATTCAATGCTTTGAAATATGAGAAGATGGAACCATGTGAGCCATGCCAGTGAAAACTTGTCAGGAATGCTGGGGAGGGGGCTCCTTCCCTTGAGGAAGGAAGTAGAACAAGATGATATGGAACCCCCTTCTCCCCTTCACATGACACAGTGATACAACGGATGCCAGGGCCCCATCTTACCAGGTATATCATGAGGAGGTAGTTTCAGGACAAATAATCCCCCAGAAGCAGAAGGCAGAGCAAACATTGCTTCCCCCTCACTGCTAAGCCAGGCTACTGAAGTGGTAGAATTGGGTGCCAGTCCAGGAACTGTAGGAATTAACTGGCAGTTGCAAGGATCCCTAAAATCAACTTTCCCAATATCAGTGAATATTGACTGCATTTGACTTTCAGTTACCAACTCCTGCAAAATAACAAGCCATTTATAAATGAAAAACAATCACTCCTTCATATTACTTTCAACTCTTTCAAAGTAAAAATGGGTTGTCTAGAAAAAAAAAGTTCCTCTGAGACATCTTTAAATATTTAGTTTGATGCACATTTGGTAATTACAGCTCTAGTAAGGAAATCAACTTTGCTCATGATCCAAGAGATAATGTTTTAAGGGATAACTAAAGAGGGGTTATGAGTTAGTGACAGCCACAGTCATTCTGGAAACTTCACTTAAACTTACACTCCTGTACATCCGGGAAGGGTGAGGCAGCACTAATCTGTGTACTGTGTGATTGGTTAAAATCAAAATGATCACATGATTATGAGTCTCAGAGACATGAACACCTCCAGGTAAGACATTACAACTTTGGAATCTGAGGCGGATGGCATTATTCAGAAGATTTATGTCCAGAGATTCCTCTACCAGCTCTAAAGTATCTCCTGAGGTGACCCTGTTGAGAGAGAGAGAGAGAGAGAGAGAGAGAGAGAGAGAGAGAGAGAGAGAGAGAGAGAGAGACTTCTTGGTGGTTATCAAGTTTATATTTTTTCTGTCACTGGAGAGTATAAGAAATATATGCAAATACCCCCCCCTTCCCATTTGAAAGTTTTGAAAAAAAGAGACCTTAGACCAGTGGTTCTCAACCTGTGGGGGGGTCGAATGACCCTTTCACAAGGGTTGCCTAAAACCATCGGAAAACACATATTTCCGATGGACTTAGGAACGGAGACCCGGCTCCTCTTATCTGTCTCCAGGCGGGTCCACCCACATGCAGATACGCCCACATATGAGTATTAAAGGGTCGTGGCATTAGGAAGGTTGAGAACTACTGCCTTAGATCAATGTTACATACACAATGCTATCCAAGGGTCCCAAATTACAAAATTATATTTGAATTTACAATGCAAAGAATAATATAAAAGCTAATATTAAAAAAACCCCACAAAATGAAAATACTTCCAAGTTTCATTTATTCGAAGCAATTCAATTCAATGAGCATTTTAAAGAACCCATTAGGCAGCTAACTGGAGTAATGGGTAGATCCACTGCTAATTCCTGTGGTTTATGTCAGGGCTTAACCAAGTAGCAATACCTTGACCAAGGTCACATTTATTGTCCTCACTGTTCATCTTTATACACTGTTTCTATAGTTAGTAGTTAAAAGGAACACAATAGTCTATCAACACGTAAAAATAATTCTAATCTGATGATGCTGTTTTTTTCTTGCCACTTCCAAAACGGGACTCGCACATCAGTAGGCAAAGAGATTCCAAATTT
This sequence comes from Pseudochirops cupreus, assembly GCA_028627135.1. Classification (NCBI taxonomy): domain Eukaryota; kingdom Metazoa; phylum Chordata; class Mammalia; order Diprotodontia; family Pseudocheiridae; genus Pseudochirops; species Pseudochirops cupreus. The sequence goes on along the minus strand of CM053583.1, from coordinate 18,583,084 downwards.
TAAGAAGGGTACTAAAAAGAAAAAATTTCAAACTCATCACCTATACACTTCCCACTGAAAACAGAACCCTTTGGTCAAAGGCTAACTGGGGAAGTAGGTTTAGCCTTCACTGAAAATCCTGAAAACCATCTCTACACTCATGTTTTCCCCAACACAACAGGTAAACTATATTTCCTTTCTCCCAGGTCAAAAACTCCTTAGTTTTGGCTATCTTATCAAATTTATTTGTCACTTCTGACTAATCACCACTATCTATCTGCCTTTGCTTCTCTAGGGTCCTGTCCAATACTCATGTCTGTTTCCTAACTCTGACCCTTTGCTCCATGTAGGCTCCATGCAGGCCTTGGTTGTCTTCCTGGAAAGCTGCAACCCTGGTACTTTTTTCTTTCTTTCTTTTGGAGCCAAGGTAATTGAGGTTAAGTGACTGGCCCAAGGTCACACAGCTAGTAGGGTGTGTCAAGTGTCTGAGGCCAAATTTGAACTCAGGTCCTCCTGACTCCAGGGCTGGTGCTCCATTCATTGTGCCACCTACCTGCCCTCCACCCCTTTCCCCCACTTTTCTAAAGTGACCTTCTCTACCTCTCGTTTTGTGTCTTAGCACTCAGAAGAGTGCTTTAGTGGACTCCCTTATTTTGCATCAGAAAATCCAATCTTCCTTTGATGTCTATTCCCCAGCTCATCCCCTCTGCTCCCTGAATGAAAGTTATTCAAAGCCTTTTTCATCCAATCATCACACTTGCACAACAACTAAGTCTTCCCCTAAACCTCACAAATTGCTAATTCTTCTTAGCCCACTCCCTCCCCCTCCCCGAAAATGCCTAAAACCTATTGTTCCTATAAACTCTTCCCTAAAGAGAAGAAAGGTAAGAATTATCCTCTTACTTTATTCTACTTAAACAAGCCATTCCAAGGCACATGTCGAAAAATGCTGGATTTGGAGATGATAGCGGTTTGAATCTAACACTCAATAGTTGGCACCTTTACTCTTTGAACCTCAGGTTCCATCTTTACTTAAAAAAGGAATTATTCCACTTATAATTACTTAGTAAAATTACTGGCAGAAAATGCTATAGAAGTCTTAAGGTCCTACAAAAATGATAATTTTTTTTTTTTGCTTTTTTGAAGGGGGAGGGCAGGGCAACTGGGGTTAAGTGACTTGCCCAAGGTTACATGGCTGGTAAGTGTTAAGTGTCTGAGGCCACATTTGAACTCAGGTCCTCCTGACTCCAGGGATGGTGCTCTATTCACTGTGCCACCTAGCTGCCCCCAGAAATGATAATTTTTAATGATGAAACATCTTCTTTCCCCTTTTCCTGCTGTCTGCATTTGACTGATAAAGAAACTGCATTTTATTCAGAAATGACTCCCATGAGACTGACAGTAAAGTGCCCAATGAGTGGGGAATGGTTGAATACACAGCGGTGTATTAATGTTATGGAATATTATTGTACCCTAAGTAACAAAAACAAGAATTCAAGGAAATATGGGAATTCTTGTATTAAAGGATACAGCAGCATAATGAAAGCAGATCCAAAACAAGAATATTCACACTGAGTACAACCACGTAAGTGAGGAAATTAAACAGCAACCCAACTGTTATCTATAGTGATGCTGGTTCTACCCAGTTAAACTGAAAACAGACAACTCCCCTTTGTTCAGATAAGTAGTCAATTACAAAAGTTCCTGGCTGCTTCAACCATCAGTCACAAGCTGCAATCACCATTCATGGTTTAAGGACTTTGCTTTGTAGTTTTGTGTATTTGTGTTCATGGATGGAGTGAAAAAAAAATCTAGAGCAACAAAAAGAAAGCAGGCCAGATGCTATGCACATGATGGCAAAGCCAGAACTAAGATGCTTTCATTTCCCTAGGCCAACTCAGTAGGTAACCTTTCCTCTGCATCTAAAAGCTGCCCAACACATCTGCTCACAAATTTCCCATAGCTCCACACTGCCTATAAAATAGCTCAAAGTTTGCTGCCTGACATTCGAGGCCCTCCACAGCCTTGCCAGCTTCCTATAATATGCATCTCCTTCCCCAGTCAGTTTTCATTTTTATTTTATCTCCAAATATATGATGTTTTCATACCTTAGTGGCCTTACAGGCTATTCCTTATATTGGCAGTGTCTTTCTTCTCCTCCTTTGTCTGCTGCATTTCTACTCACCCTGTACAGCTCCACTTGATGACTTCCTTAAGGAAGGCTTCCCTGATCAAGACCTGGTCCAGAACGATCATCACCTCTACCTCCCTTCCCCCCAACTCACTTAGAACTTTGAAGCGCACAGCTAAAGAACCTACCATGAAATATTTTGTATTCTAAGTTATCTTTCCTATGTTCCTACTAAAGCAGACCTATACAACTTCGCAGCAGGTAGGGGTCAAAATTGAAATAGGCTAAACTTCTTCAGGTTGCAGACAGGTCAGACTAGAGATAGCCTGATGATGGCTGGCTGCCAGGGTCACATGACAAACAAGAGAATGTGCACTGTCAATACTACATTTTTCTGAGGGTTACCCAAAACCTTTGGTGTACTACAAGTGGACCATGGACCATATATTGTGTAGGCCAGTATCAGATTGTAAACTCTGTGAGGAAAGGTCAATTGTCTTAGCCATGCATTTTTCCTAGTACCTATCATCATGTTCTGTATGTTACTGTATAGAACAATACATTTAATGTTAGTCATTTTTATTTTCTACTGCCTGAGATCATAAATTTAGTGGGAAAGCTCATTAGAGGATATATACAGTCCAACACCCTCATTTTACAGATGCAGCAACTGAGTTTCAGAGATGTTAAATGATGTGACTAAAGTCACACAGGTATTGAGTCAGAATTCAAATCCAGAATTTTTTCTTGCTGTATTTGTTCTCCCTATAACTTAGAAATCAGATTTTTAAAAAAGTCTCTTCCCATTCTCAAAACCCATTATTTAACTGAGGTAAGGTCACCCCATGGTACAAGAGTATATGGCCTTGATCTCCTTCATTCAGGCAATGGTAACTGTTAACACTCACCAATGAATGAATCTGTTTCTGGTGACTGAGAACAACCTGCTGCTTTCCATATAGTAGAAGCCACCAGCACTCTCAATATATTTCACAGCTCCTGATAAAACCCCAAGTTCTGCAAAAGGAACACCAAGAGAAGCTCGACACTTAAGAATTGGAAGGAGTCTTAGATCACAGAATGTTAGAACTGAAATAGATTTTAGAACTGAGAATGTCAGAGATGGAAGAGACTTTGAAGCTGAGAATGTCAGAGCTAGAAAGGGCTTTAGAACATAGAATATTAGAGCTAGAAGGTTTCTTAGAATACTGAATGTCAAAGGTAAGATGGACTTTAGAACACAGATTGCAGGAGCTAGAGAGATTCTTAGAGCAGAGAATATCAAGGTTGGGAAGGCCCTATAACAGAGAATGCCAAGGGTGAGAGGGGCCCTATAACAGAGAATAAGGAGTGGGAGGAACTCTAGAACAGAGAAGGAGGAGGGGAGGTCATAGAACAGAGAAAATTAAGGGTGGGAGGAACCCCAGAAGAGAGAAAGGGAGGGGTGGGAGGGGCCCTAGAGCAGGAAAGGTCAAGGAGGGGAGGGGCCCTAGAACAGGGAATGTCAAGGGTGGGAGGGGCCCTAAAGCAGAGAAGTAGGGGTGGGAGGGGCCCTAGAGCAGAGGAGGGGCCCTAGAACAGAGAAGGTGAGAAGCGGGAGGGGTCCCAGAACAGGGAATGTCAAAGATGGGAGGGGCCCTAGAAAAGGGAACGTCAAGGGTGGGAGGGGCCCTAGAGCAGAGAATGAGAGGTGGGAGGGGTCCTAGAGCAGAGAAGGAGGGGTGGGAGGGGCCCTAGAACAGGGAATGTCAAGGGCGGGAGAGGCCCTAGAACAGGGAATGTTAAAGGTGGGAAGGGCCCTAGAAAAGGGAATGTCAAGGGTAGGAGGGGCCCTAGAGCAGAGAATGAGAGGTGGGAGGGGCCCTAGAGCAGAGAATGTCAAAGGTGGGAGGGGCCCTAGAAAAGGAAAGTCAAGGGTGGGGGGCCCTAGAAAAGGAAAGTCAAGGGTGGGAGGGGCCCTAGAGGAGAGAATGAGAGGTGGGAGGGGCCCTAGAGCACAAAGGAGGGGTGGGAGGGGCCCTAGAACAGGGAATGTCAAGGGTGGGAGGGGCCCCAGGGCACAGAAGGTGAGGGGTGGGAGGGGCCTCCGGGCCGAGAACGTCGGAGACTGAAAGGGCCTCGGAGCCCAGCATGTCACGGCTGAAGGGTCTTCAGTCCACGCCGAGGCCCATTCCGATCCCCTTTCGCAGATGAAGACAGTGAGGCACAGAGGGGGGCGGGGACCGGCCTCCCGCTAGGTCCGAGGGCTCCGCCCCCAGGCCAGCGGCGGCCTCGGGGAGCGCTGACCAGCCCGCGGAGGGGAGAGCAGCCTGCGGGGCCGGCGCCAGGGGTCCAGGGGAAGGGGAGGCCGGGGCCCGCTCGCCCAGTACCGGAGCCGCAGACGGTGAAGTCCCGGAAGCGCCGCTGCGTCTCCCGCTCGGCGCCGCACAGCTCTACGAAACTCTTCTCCAGCGCTCCCGCCGCCGCCATCATCCCGCCGCCGCAGGGCCCGACGGGACGCGCGGGCCCACCCTACTTCACGCGTCACTTCCGGCGGCGCCGCGAGGCCCTGCGAAGCCTAGAGTTCGGCGAGAGTCGGCTCATTGCAGGGGCCAGCTGGGCCAAGGAAGGGACGGAGCTTCGAGTTCGTGGCTAGAGCGTCTCCCAAAGCCGTCCCCATCCCCTACCCCCGGCCCATTTCCGCCGGACCCCGGAGTGGGCAGGGCAGAGGGGGTGGGGTGGGGGGGGGGGGTGTGTTTCGTTTTCTCGCGCAGGCGCAGAGCGGTGAGGGGGCGGCAGCTTGGGAAGGCGGGAAGGGAGCTAGCCTCAGCGTGTTACAGTGCAGGAAATTGAGTCACAATATCCTAGGCTTAGAGCTGCGAGGGACCTGAAAGGCCGTGCAGCCCAACCCTCTCACTTTACAGATTCAGAAACTGCGACCCAGCGAGGTTAAGTGACTTGCCCACGGTCCCACAGGGTAAGCGCCAGAGGTGGAATTTGAACCCAGGTGCATCTGTGTGGCCCAATGGATAGTGCAGGGCCTGGAGTCAGGAGGACCTGAGTTCAAATACAACTTAAGACACTTATTAGCTGTGTGACCCTAGGTAAGTCACTTCACCCTGCTTGCCCCAGTTTCCTCATCTGTCAAATGATCTGTAGAAGGAAATGGCAAAGCACCTCCGTATCTCTGCCAAGAAAGCCCCAAATGGAGTCACAAGGAAAGAGTTTGAAGCGACTGAGCAGCACTCGCACAAGCTGCGGGGAGGGCGGGGAGGAAACGCTCCCCAGGGGGAGCCCGGGCTTCCAAGGGGGCGGGGCTTCCTGGAGAAGGCAGAGCTTAAAGGAAGTGGGGAGCAGAGGTGGGGGGGCCCAGGCACGCAGTGGGCCGGGGAGGATGCTGTGAGCCCCGGGGAGCGTCATGGCTGCACGGCCGGCTGGGAGCTCCCCGGAGCCAGGAGGCGGCCTGGCTTCGCGCCCGCGAGGCTCGGACTTCACCATTTTTTTCTCTGCACTCGTAGCCTCCTAGATCTTGGGTTTCATGGCTACTTCTTACAGAAGTGTCTCTTGGGGACCTTTCTGGGCTGCTCAGTACTATTCCGAAGCAAACCTTTATGCGATGCCGGCTGTGTGCAGAGCACTGTCCTGGGGCCAGGGGAGGTGCTGTGCTATGCACCGGATCAGTCTAAGCTGGTTCTTGCGAGGATCAGGATGACCTCCCTGCGTTAACGGGCTGATGGTACTAATGGAAGCTCAGAATGCTCCATCTCGGGTCAGGTACAAATAGCCCATGTCAACTTTTGGGGTGGATTCTCTAAATTTGCACATACCCTGTTTTTTTTGAGCTGTCTCACTTCTGCTTTGCTCATAGAGCACAGCACCTGATGTGGGCGCGCTGTGCTGAGTGGTCCGGTGCTAAAGTCTCCCATCTCACACAATCAATCCCAAAGTTCTTAAGAGACACCTTGAGAATGTCCCTGTATCACCTCTGACCACCATGTGAACGCTGGCCCTTTGTGAGTTCTCCATAAAATAGACTTTGGCAAGCCTATGTTTGGCATTGGAACAACATGGTCAGCCCACCCTAGTCTTATTCTCTGCAGCAGAGTCTGAATGCTTGGCAGTTCAGTTTAAAAAAAGAACCTTGGTGTCTGGTACCTTCCTCAACCAGGTGATCTTCAGAATCTTCCTAAGACAATTCCAGTGAAGCGATTCAGGTTCCTGGCATGGTGCTGGCATGTCCAGGTTTCACAGGCATACAATGAGGTCAGCACCATGGTTCTGTAGATCTTCAGTTTGGCAGGCAGCCTAATACCTCTTCTCTTCCACACTTTTCCTCTGGAGCCTCCCAAACGCTGAGTTAGCTCTGGCAAGGTGTGTCAGCCTCATTATCAATGTGTGCATCTCTAGAAAGTGTACTACCAAGGGAAGTGAACTTATCCACAGCGTTTGAAACTTCTCCCTTTGCTGTAACCGATGGTTCCACATATGGATGGTGTGGTGGCAGCTGATGGAGCACAGGTGTTTTCTTGGTGTTAATTGTTAGGCCAAAATGAGCACAAACATGGGACAGTGGCGTTATCAGAGCTGGCTCAGTGTTTGGGAGGCTCCAGAGTACTGGTGAGGCTGATGAGGTGCAGGCTCTGGGAGCCCTCTTGAGCTCTCCTTGCCATTGCCAATTTATGATATGTAGAATATTGGATAGTAAGTACTGTGCTTTATGAGGTCTGCTGGGGAAGGTAGGCAGTGAAAGGAGGAGGAGTGGCCATGGAAGGAAGTGAGCGCCTCAGAGATTTCATCCCACGCTGAAATAAATAGCTTGTCAACTCCATTAGGCCAGGGACTTTTTCAGCTTGTCGTTTCCCTCAGCCAAGCCAAGTGTAGACAAAAGGAGCTTAATGAATGCTTGTTTTGAATTTCATTTCTCTGGTAATGAGATAAATACAGGGCTTTGGGTTCCTTGAACTGTTGATGGTCAGTAATAGCATTTCTTTAACATTTGGTCTGATCTGTTTCGAAATTTTCTTTCAATCGACATTTATTCCACTCCTCCTAAATATCAGGCCTTACTAAGAGATATCAAGAGGCCAAAGACAGCTCCTGTCCACAAAAAGCTTAGACTAATGGGGGAGGCAAACAAATATGTGCAAACAGGCTATATGTAGGATGTCTGTCCCAAAACAGTTTGAAGTAGCAGAAGTTTTGAATACAAAAAAGATCTTAATTTTGGGACACCCAAAAATCTTAGTACAGTTTTAAACTATTGAAGTTCTATATTAAAACATCCTGCATGTTAGAATGGGTGAGGAACCCTGTCCTAGAACAATAGAACTTAATTGTCTATTTATTAAAACTACTTGAACTACTCTGATTCCTTCCCTGACCCTTCCAAGACCAAAAGGCATCCTCCCTCTGACCCAGTGGTTCTCAAGCTTCCTAATGCCATGACCCTTTAATACGCAGATGTGGGTGGACCCACCTGGAGATGCACAGAGGAGCCGTGTCTCAGTTCCTAAGACCATCGGAAATACGTGTTTTCTGATGGTCTTAGGCAACCCCTGTGACCTCTGTGAAAGAGTTGTTCAACCCCTAAAGGGTCTGTGACCCACAGGTTGAGAACCACTAATCACCCAATAATTAGATTGGATTAGATAAATCATTTATTAAGTACTTACTACTGCTAGTGACTGTGCTGGGAATGCAAATGCAAGCAAAAATAGAAAGTCAATGAACATTTATTAACTGCCTACTGCATACCAGGTGCCTTGCTAAGTTCTGGGGGTACCAGGGAAGACAAAAGACAGTCCCTGCCCTCAGGGAGCTCACAGTGTGATAGGAGGGCAGTATGCAGACTGTATAAACAAACTACATACAGGATAAATTAAAGATGAGCAACAAAATTAAGGGGGTGCAGAAAAGGTGGGATTTTATCTTGTTTTTTTCACATTTAATTTTTAACTTATGGAATAAAACAAGCATTTACATAACAGTATAATAAAAAATATAATTGCACATGAAACCGCAACTCTTATGTATAACTTGCTATTCCTTTTAAATTTAAAATGAAGTTATGCAAATGTCTTTTTTTCCCTCCCCCCTCCCCCTTTGCCCTAAAGATGGCTACTATTAGACACAAATAGGTGTACATATATGTAGACATGTATGTATGCACGTACATGTATATGTATACATATGCATTCATGCATGTATATACACATATATGTAAACTTATTCTATACATCTATCAGTTCTTTCTCTGGATGTAGATGGCATCTTTCTTCATCTGTTCTTTGTAGTTAATTTGGATATTTATAACAGTCAAAATGACTTATTCACTCAAAGTTGTTCTTAAAACAGTATTCTTGTTACTGTATACAACATTCTCTTGGGTGGCTCATTTTACTCTTCATTATTTTGTGTAAGTCTTTCCATTGATCATTGAGCTCATCCTCTCTTGTTGCACAGTAATATTCCATCATAATCATAAACCACAACTTGTTCAGCCAGTCCCCAGTTGAAGGGAATCCCTGCAGTTTCCAGTCAGTTGAGACTTAAGGCCAGAGGGATGAAGAGGTAGAGATGAGGCGGGAGAGCATTCCAGGCATATGGGAAATGGAGGGGAAGTGCCAAGCTGGGGAAAGGGAGTTTCTGTACAAGGTGGAGAAGTTGTGCAGAGAGTCTGAGGCTGCTTTGAAGTAGAAATGAGAGCATGGCTGGTGTGAGCACTTCCTCAAACGGAGATCTTGGGGAGAAATCCTTTCAGAATGGAGAGGAAACTGTTCTTAGATGAGTCAGAGCACCAGTCCACTTAGGTGATGGGGAGACAATGATCTTAATTAGACAAGAGGTACTTTTTACTCTAAGTTTCATTATCACCCTCAATCCATTTCCCCAAGATTTGGGGCTGAGGAAGTATTTATTTTATAAAAGTTTCTGTTGAACGAAAAGGATCTTTTAAATATGCTTTTGTACAGTAAGGAGGTCCCTTTGTACTAGAGACTGCTATTCAGATTATCAACCTAAATTCAATGTTAATATTGCAAAATGGAGGTCTAATCAGGGCAAGTGATTGCCCGTGATGCCACACAGCAAGTACTGGGATCCCCAAGGAAGGGGCTGGGAACGGGGTTTACCTAGGGTGTTAAGGCTGAGGGACTGGCCACACTGAAGGTGGGAGGGATTAGGGGAAGGCTTACAGTTTCACCTGGTAAATTGTTTTAAATCCATAGAGAACACTTGGGAAGAGTTTGGAACATTTACAGATTAGAGGCTGGAAGTGATAATGTCTGATCAGCCTCAGGCCATTCATGGGTCTGTCGGTTGAGTTTGATATAAGTAATGGAATTTTAATAAATTTTAATCTCTGAAATTTTGTTTTTGTTTTTTCTCTTAATTAAAAGACCAACCTTAACTCCAAATCACTGATTGACTAGCAGCAGGTCCGAGGCCAAACCCTGCTTGGTCATCGTTTGGGCCCTGATTGGTCAGAATGAGTGTAAGTAACAATTGTTTCTGTTTCCCCTCTGTTTGGGATGAAAAATATCCTTCATCCTTAATTTACTGAAAAGAAATAAACACAGAGATCTCTTAGGATAAGAACAGGACTTTATTCTCTTCCCTGGGAGGAGAGGCCGGTCTTCCCCATGACTCATCATGGAGAAGAGGCAAGTTACAAAAGATAGTGCTGGAATTTATAACCTGACTTAGTCAAAACCCCTCCCGACTGTTTCCCCTCTCACTGGTGAAGAGGCATACTTCACCAAATACTTCCCCAACTGGGACAGCAAGGAAAGATAAGGGGAGGGTCCCACCAAGGTGGGAAAACAGACAAAGGAAGATAAAAGTGATTGACAGAAGCAATTTGAAAAGTTAACCACCCCAAATTGAGAAGTTTTCACTCATCCCATACAGTCCCCAGTTTTGTTTTGTTTTTTTTTAACTCTGAAAACTTCTCACGAAATGGCTCATCCTCCCAAGATGGGGGTCCAGGAAAGACTCAGTCTTGATAAAGGCCAGGTCCGAACTCTTGGGAAAGCTGTCAGCATCTGATGTCGTCTTCTTCAGATCCCTTGGCTCAGAGGAGGGGTAGTCTTCAGATGCCTAGAATTCATATACACCAGCCAGCATGGCCAACCAGACCTAACAGGGTTCTCAGAAACATGATTTGACATCAAGGGTACATTTAAAGGTCCAGTTTTCCCAGCCATGCAAGACAAGGTCCAAACAGTGCAATTTATTAGTTCAGTTTTTCTTGGCCACTCAGGGGTAGGCTCAGGCAATACAATAAGGCTTTCTCACAATTTTACACAGTTACATGCTTACATTAAGTGAGGTACAGATTAAATTTCTTAGATGGCTCACAGTATACTAGCTTTTAGAAAGGTGATTACATATTGCCAAGGTAATCAAGAAAACTTACAAACCATACCAATTAACAGATTCATTGTTACCAGTGTCTATTAACGTCCAATTCCTTGCCAGTCTAGGGGTTGCCAGATAATTCTGACTTGATATAGGTTGGTACAGTCATTTAAAATTAGTTCCACGTTTGCAAAGATCTTAAAAAAAATGATTTCATCTGCCCTTTAAAAGTTTTGATGTTTTTTTTTTTCAGAATGGGGAAACTTCACTGTAAATTATCCCTCACACCTCCTAGATCTATTTTAAAAAAATTAATTAGATCTATTTTTTTAAAAGAGACCATTCTTTTCCTCATTTCTTATTAGTCACTGAATAGGCTTTGCTTCAGTCTTCTCTAGTTGTCGTGATTTATATCTGACCACTGGACCCAGATGCTCCAGAGGAGAAAGTGAGGTCAGTGACTTTGCACAGCCTTGCCTCACTTAAATCCAATTCACTTACAGGTCATAGCATTACCTCCCTGTGATCTTCTTCTTCTTCAAGAATGAAGGACAAAAAACCAGCAGAAATGGATATAAGTAAGTCTGTTTTTTAAGTTAGAAATTGCTTCATCAACATAGCCACATTGTCAGTGAATACTAGACTTGACTAGCAGTGAATATCACAAAAAATAAGATTGACTTGTTTTTACAAATAGGAAAAGTTGAACCAGACTGTAAGCTCCCTGAAGGCAGAGACTTTCACTTTTGCCTTTGAATTTCCAGTTCCTAGAGGGATAGCTGGCCTCTAGTGGGCACCTTTAAAGGACAGCTAGCTGGTGCAGTAGGTAAAATGCTAGGCCAGGAGTCAGGAAGAATCATCTTGAGTTCAAATATGAACTCAGACACTAGCTGTGTGACCCTGGATCCAGTTTGCCTGAGTCTGTTCATCTGTTAAATTAGCTGGAGAAGGAAATGGCAAATGCACCAGTATCTTTGCCAAGAAAACCCCAAATAGGGTCACAAAGACTCAAGACACTGAACAACAATTGACACCTTATAGATTACTGCTGGCTTGATTGGATCAACTGCCTTCCACAGAAGGAGAGAGAGGAGAGAAGGACCCCCAGGATAGGGTTACCTTTGGTACTAGAATAGCACCACTATATTTTGTCCTAGAGAGACCACATCTGGGCTGCTATGCATACTAGATGCTACATTTTAAGAACGGAGTCTACTGAAAGGAGCCAGAGTAGAAAGACACCCAAGATGGTGAGTGACCTGGACACTACGCTGTGTACTACCTAGGTATGTTTAACCTGAAGCACAGGAGACTTGGAGGGGAGAGGCTAGCTGTTTTCCAATATTTGGATGGTTGTCCTGTGGGAAAGAGATTAGATTTCTTCTACTTTACCTCAGTGGGCAGAACTAGGAGGAATGGATAGAAGCCATTGAGAAACAGATTATTGGCAAAATGTCAGTAACAAGTTCTCAGTCATTAAAATTGTATAAAATAGAATGGGCTGTCTTGGAATGTAGTGAGTCCTGATCTATGGAAATCTTTTAGCAGAAGGAAATTCTATCCTTGGAAAGGTTTGACTAGATGTGCCCTCAGATTTCCTTCTCCTGCCTGCCCAACTTTGAGATTCAATGCAGCCCCACCTCTGCATATCACTGATCCCATAAACTGGAGCTCAGCCAGATTTGTTGAATGGTATGAATTTACTTAAACAATAAGTGATGTTATGCTGCCACCTAGTGGTGCATTACTAAAGCAAGCTGTTGGCTTTGCTCTTCGGCCAACTCAACAGTTGTTTTCTGAGAGATGTACTTTTGGTCTTCTTTTGTGTCCTTCGTGGTACCCGTTATAGCACTAGGTACACAATTGAGCTTAATTGATATTGGTCGGCAGCCCCTGGGGCATGTAGGTGACTCAGTGAGTGGATAAAGTCCTGGTCCTGGAGTCAGGAAGACTCATCTTTCTGAGTTCTAATCCAGACTCAGATACTTAGTAGCTGTGTGATCCTGGGCAAGTTACTTGACCCTGTTTGGCTCAGTTTCCTTATTTGCAAAATGAGCTGGAAAAGGAAATGACAAAACTCTCCTTTATCTTTGCCAAGAAAATCCCAAATAGGGTCACAAAGAGCTGGACATGACTGAACAACAACAACGCAGACCTTCTAGTTCTTTTTTGAACATGCTTTATAAATATGAGTGAAGGCCCACCCATGCCTACCCGCGCTTTGGAACTCCTGTCTGTCTCCTTAGAATTTTAGATTTGGAACTGAAAGAGGCTTTAGAGGCCATTGAGAACAAATCCTTCATTTTTACATAGGAGGAAACTGAGGCACAGAGAGGTAAAGTCATTTGCCTAGGCCCTAGGGTCATGTATCATCTATTTCAAGAAGCCAACAAGCATTTATGAAGCCTCTCTCTCTCTCTCTCTCTCTCTCTCTCTCTCTCTCTCTCTCTCTCTCTCTCTCTCTCTGTCTTTCTCAACTTACCCACACAGCCAATAAGTGTCAAGTGTCTGAGGCTGAATTTGAGCTCACATCCTGACTCCACTGAGCCACCTAGCTGCCCCTTGTTCTTGAAGAGGACCAGTGACATCAGGAAAATGATGTCTTGACTTGCAAGTGAATTGGATTTGAGAGAGGCAGGGCTATGTAAAGTCATTAGCTTTACTCTCTCCTTCAGAGTCATCAGAGTCCAGGGGTAAGACATAGGTCCAGGATGACAGATGATGGCCCCAGGTGCAGTGGGAGACCTTGGCCTTTTTAAGTCAAGGTCTCAGTTTGTCTGGGGCAACACCCATTCAGTAGGTAAGGGCTAGGTAAGAATTGAGGCAGAAGATGGCTAAGGTCTGAGCATACAAAAGAAGGTAAACTGACCCCTTCTCCCCCCTCCCCTCCTCTTGCTCTCAAGGAGCACACTGTGGATTGTAGAAACAAGCTATATTCAGGATGAATTGGAGATAATCCTATAGGAATTGGGACGTGGCCACAATTTAAAAACAGGAAGGACTGTGTTCCTCCTTCACTTTCTCTTCCAGTTTACCACAAACACCAAAAGGTGTTAAGTATCTAAAAGAAAAGTCATTTCTAGATCTCAGATCTCTGTGACCTGGATCAAGGTCAGGGCCTTGATTCAAAGGACTGGTCCAGGACAGGGGTCCATCCCTGCATCCAATACCTTGGTTCTGTTGGATCTTCCCTTTGCTGTTGCCCAGATACCCAGCTATCGTTTGAGATTATATGTGTCCCACAACACGGCTGCCAGCCAGAGCCTGACAAGCTTCTTTAGGCAGCCACGAGGCCGTGCCTGGACATCGTTTCGATTCCTTTTGCTTCCTTTGCAGATCCTGTTTATGCACCAGTAACAGTAAAGTTCTTTCTCTGGCTGCGTGGCACTGCCTCAGCCGCAGTCCTCACAATGCCTGTCGCTGGAATTGTCTGTTTTTGAATCTCAGCCAAGAAGAGCAACAATTCCCTTTTCCTTTCTGTTGCCTCTTATTTCTTACCCATGCCAAGTCTGGGACCCTACTTGTCAAGAAGCCATCCAGACAAGGAAATGCTCTTTCTTGGGATGTGACAGACCTTTTAACAAAAAATGTGACCTTTGGCCCAGTACAAAACTCCTTCCTTAAATGGCTTTTCTCTGTAAGGCTTCTCCAGGATTTAAAAAAAAAAGACATATGCACATGAACTCATTAATTCCTTCAACATTCATTTTGGAGAACTAAGATTAGTGGGTATTGGGATTCTACTTTGACAGAACCTGAAACTGAGGCACAGCCTGATAAAATGATTGATTTAGGAGGTCTCTGGGATGCTTTGACAATTCTGTTATTTAATTCCCTTTTACTTTAAGCCTTTTGAAAATTATTTTTCTCCTAAAAACAATACAGAGAGATGCAAAACATGTACGTTTCCTTCGCTTAAAGACAGTAGAAATATGACGATAATAGACTTACACATAGTGGTTTAAGGTTTAAAAAGTACTTTACATACATTATCTCCTTTGATGTTCACAGCAACCTTGTGACATTTAGTAGCAGGTTTCTTTTTCTCCTCTTCCTCCTCCCCCTCTGCCCTATCTTGCCCAAAATAGAGGTATAGCAGCTGCTTGCAGACTTGATCTTGATTCAGGATTAAGCCTGAAAGCTTTAACCTGGGACTGTTAGCTCCTCTTTAGGCAACCTGGTGATCCTCTACTCTTAGGGGCTCACCACACTGGTGCTGGGCTGAGTGTGAACACCATCTGGGCTTTTGCCCTATTGTAGTTTAGAACTCCTGAAATGAGTCAGATTGTCAACCTTGGCCTCTCCAACAGCACCAACTAGAAATGTGGGTTACCATGCCTGACCTTTCCCCCATTTTTCAGATGGGGAAAATGAGACTCAGAGAAGTCAAAATGGTTTCATGACTAAAAAATGTCAGATGGAGGATTTGAATTCAGGTTTCTTTTGATTTACCCATGGCCACATAGCTGGTAAGTATCAGAGGCAGGATTTGAAGTTCTGACTCCAAGCCCAGCAAGGCATTATGCTCTTTTTTTTTTTCCATTAAATTTTTATTAAATTTTTTTGAGTTACATATTTTCTCCCCGTCTTTCCCCCGCCCACCACCCCAAAACAGCCATCCCAGTGTGTTCCCCCTCCCCCAGTCTATTCTCTACTATGTCACTTTTTGGTAGGGCAGGATGGATCT
>CM053583.1:18543438-18567450 GCA_028627135.1 Pseudochirops cupreus | reverse complement strand
CCCCTTTCACAATTCCCATTCACAGCTGCCGCTAATCCGCTCACCTGAAGCTTTTCAGCTCCTCCCGTCCAGCTGCGGCTTCAGGCCAGGCTGGTTTCGGTTTGCAGTGCTGATATGGTTCCTCGTAGCCGAGCTGACTTTAGTGGGAAGTATCTTTGTGTGCGTTTTGGAGTTCCAGGATTGGTTTAGAGTCCTATTTTATGGGTATTTTGGGGTGGCTATGTGAGAGCTGCGATGTGTTGCTGCTGCTACGCCGCCATCTTCGGCATTATGCTCTTTTCCTTCCTTCCTTCCTTCCTTCCTTCCTTCCTCTCTCTTTCCTTCCTCCTTCCTCCCTCCCTCCCTCCTTCTCTCCCTCCTTTCTTCCTTCCTTCCCTCCCTCTCTTCCTGCCTCCCCCCTTCCTTCCCTCCCTTCCTCCCTCCCTCGTTCCTTCCTTCCTTCCTCCTTCCTTCCTTCTTCCTTCTTCCTTCCTTCCTTCCTTCCTTCCTTCCTTCCTTTCTCCCTCTTCAGTCAGGGTTTCGGGGTTCAGTGACTCGCCCAGGGCCATGCAGCTAGTGTCCAAGGCCGGATTTGAGTCAGGTCCTCCTGACTCCAGCCAAGGCTGGTGAGCTATCCATGGCACCCCTTAGCTGCCCCTCATTATGCTGTGTCTAAGTCTGTTTAGTCATCCAGCAATACATTATGCTGTTTCTAAAGGTCTAATTATTTGTATCTGCCTGGGCAATGTGGAAACAATTCCCTTATTGTATAAAGGGGGAAACGGAGGACCAGAAGGGTGAGAAATGACTTGCCCAAGGTCACATGGGCAGCAACAGGGGAGCCAGATTTCCAACCCTAGTCCCATGAGCTCAAACTGCCTTTCCCTGTAGGCAGGAGATGTCTATTTTATATAGATAGCTCACAGGAAATGAAAGAAATGACACTTTGAGTCAAGGGAGCCAAGGCAACAGGCATTGGTTAAAGGCCTACTGTGTGCCAGGCACTGTGCTAAATGCTGGGAATACAAAGAAAGACAAAAGCAGTCCTCACTTTCAAGAACTCACAGTCTAATATACAGGCACTAGATTCCCATACTTCAACAAGGGATTTGACAAAGCTTCTCATTCTATCCTTTTGGACAAAATGGGGAGACAAAATGGGCTGAGTGATAGTATAATTTGGTTGATTTAGAATTGTTTCAAATGACTGGACTCAAAGAATTGTGCTTAAAGAATTGGTTGGATATTTTGGTGATGTTTACGTAAGAGAAGAGAAGGTTCAGGGGCATGAAGCGTTGGGGAGATGGTGAGCTCTCCCTCACTGGAGGCCAGTGCATGGCTTCTCCTTGAAGATATTCTGAGGGAGATCCTTGCTCTGGGGTTGAGGCCAAGCCTTCTAAATTCTCATTTCATTCTGAGAGTCCATGATTCTCTTTTTCTATGTTTTTGTGGATTCCAGGAAGGAAGCTGTTCTGGCTTTCTTCAAGTTCTGGCTAAAATCCCACCTACAGGAAGCCTTGCTCCAGGTTCCTTAATGCTAGCTCTTTCCAGAGGTTGGTAATCTAAATTTGTCCTTTATGTATGTTGTCTCCTCCATTAGATTATAAACTCCTTGAGGGCAGGGAATATTTATACCTTTCTTTATATCCTTACCTCTTAGTGAAGTGCCTAGCTGGGACCTTAATGAATGCTTGTTGACTTCAATTAGTAAAAACTCTAATGAGCCCTTAATAAATGCTTGTTTCGGGGTGACTAGGTGGTGCAGTGAATAGAGCACCAGTCCTGAAGTAAAGAGCACCTGAATTCAAATCCGACCTCAGACACTTAACACTTATTAGCCATGTGACCTTGGGCAAGTCACTTAACCCCAATTGCCCTGCCTTCCCCTCTCCAAAAAAAAAAAAATGCTTGTTGACTCAATTAGTGGACTCTTAATAAATGTAGGGTTAAATTAGTGGGAACTCCAGCCCTGGGTTCCAGTATACTAGCTATGTGACTTTGGGTTAATCACCTCATGTCTCTAGGTGTTGGAGCAAAAGGGTAGGGCTGGATTATCTCTGATGCCTTCCACTTTTAACATTTTGTAGTTTTGTGTGATTTCAAATGCTCTGAAATGATTATGAAAATTTTAAAAAGCCTTCAAAAGTTTGAGGGGGCATCCTAGCAACTGAGTTATTTAGCTACTTCTCAGCATCTGTAATGGAACTGAAATCAGTGATGCAGCGAATGAAGGGTGTTGTCTCCAACTTCCCCAGTATCTAGGAAATAGGGTACAGTGGGCACCATCTGTTGCTGATCAATGACCCTGCAGGGGTGGGGAACCTCCTCAAGTATGGTCCTTTGACTCCAACTTTCACTGAGCAAATCCTTTTATTAAGGACTGAACCAAATCAGAACCCCAAGGCCGGGAGGCCTGTAGCTTGGTTACACTTGGAGCAGATTGTTCAGACTTAAAAAACAAACTGCACAGGATGCTGTTGTGGACATTATTTGTTTTTATCTTTAACTTTTTTTCCCTCCAAGGCCCCAGATGTTTGGAACATATTTAATGGCTGTTGTTCCATTTACCTGGGAAGCTCCTTCTTACTTCTCTATTCTGTAAATGTTCCTTTGTCCAGACACGTCAGTCTTTCCTTGTTCCTTGCATTCCTAGTCAGTGACTTTGGCTTCCTTAATGCCCCTTAGAATCCTATCTCCTTATAGCACTTTTCCCATCCAATGCTTGCTTTTGAGGGCCTAGAGTTCCTTTTCTTTTCTTTTTAAACTTTAAAATACAACTTTTCTTTTTCCAATAATCAGAGTTTTGAGGGTCAGATATTTCCCCCCTGTCCTTTAAAGGCAGAGGTAAAGGGCGAATATTTTCTTTCACATGTAAAGTATTGTTATGCCTATTAAGCTATTCCAGGGGCTCCCAAATATCCCTTTGGCTTTGAATGTTCTCCAATGTTCTCCATCTGAAAGGATTTAACTCATTAAGCTGAAGACCGAAGGCCACAGTTGGCACCATTTTTCTTCAGTGGGTGGAAGTCTTGTTTTCTCCAGAGGATTCATTTAACAAATATCAGGGGTCAGTTATTTTGGGGAAAATCTAGTTTTGGAATTTTCCCCTCCCTTTCTACTTGCATGGCTTCAGTTATTGCAAGCTTTATCCAACTGTATTTGTTTAAGGCAGTTGTAGAAGATACCAAACTTAGTATAAGGGAGAGTGTACTGTCCTATAGTAGACAAAGGAGAATGAAGGTAGCTAGCATTTATATGTAGAGCACCTAGGTGGCACAGTGGGTAGGGTACCGGGCCTGGAATCAAGGAGACTCATCTTCATGAGTTCAAATCTGGCCTCAAACACTTACTGTGTGACCCTGGGCAAGTCACTTCACCCCGTTTGTCTCAGCTCCTCATCTGTAAAATGAGCTGGAGAAGGAAATCACAAACCATTCCAATATCTTTGCTAAGAAAACCCCAAATACGGTCCTGAAGAGCCAGAGATGACTAGAAAATGACTGAATCGAAGCATTTGTATAGCACCTTAAGGTTTCCAAAATACTTTACAGGTATGAAGCCAGGTCTTCCTGATTCCAGGCCCAGTGCTCTCTCCACTCTGCTACCTTGTTGTCTAATAGCACATCTCCCTGAGCTGTAATGAGAACCAGGTGGTATGCATAGCAAACCTTGCTTTAGGGGAAGACATTAGTGTCTGTCTTTTTCAGGATTTCTAGTTTCTAATGATTTATATTTATGTACCTAAGCATACATCACATTTCCGACTGTTGCTTCCTCACACTTTTTACCTCCGGGCAATAACACATGACATTGACCTTCTTCCTTAGGACCCTTCCTGAGAGTCACTGAAATCTGAAAGAACTTTGCTGTTCGTCTAGTCCAGTGTACCCTCATACTGACCCAGAGCTCTCCCCAGCTCTCCCTTCCAGGTGGTAATTCACCTTTGCCTGAAGAATATTAGTGACAAGTCACTGTGTTGGGAAGACCATGTAGCTCATGGAAAGCTAATTTTAATGATGGTAGTTCTGCGCTCTGGGCCAAGCAGAACACATCTAATCTCTCTTCCACGCGACAGGTCTTTAAAAGCTTGAAGATTGCAATACTTCTCCTCTCCCCAAGACCCCCAATCTCCTGCCTCTCCAGGTTCAGACAATCCTCAGTTCCTTCAAATGATTCCCATAAAGTACAAGCCTAAGACCCTTGTTGTCCTTCTCCAGATTCTTTCAGTTTTATCACAGTCTTTTTAAAGATGTGATAACACAAAACCGAACGCTTTAGAGGCGCTATGACCAGGGTAGAGGATAGCGGAGTTATTGATAATGAAAACAATAATAATGTTGCTGTCGTTCAGTTGTGTCGACTCTCTGTGACCCCATTGGGGTTTTCCCGGGCAGAGATACTGGAGTGATTTGCCATTTCCTTCTCCAGCTCATTTTACAGATGAAGAAACTGAGGCCAACAGGGTGAAGTGTCTTGCCCAGAGTCACACAGCTTGTAAGTGTCTGAGACTGGATTTGAACTCAGGTCTTCTTGGTTCCAGGCCTGGTACTCTGTGGACTGCACCACCTTGCTACCCCACTGATAGCGAATAATAATCATATATAATAATAAATATAACACAAATAAATATAATAATAAGTTATTATATAATAAATTAAATGCTAAAACTACTAATGCATTACTGTTCTATGCTACTATGTTAGTCACAACAGCAGTAATAACAACAATAATCTTGACCACAATAATAACCGGTACTTACTTTTAGGTGTGTAAAATGCTTTACACATATCATTTTATTCTTTGGCCTTGGGAAGTATGTACTATTATTATCCCTATTTTACAGATGAGAAAACTGAGGTAGACAGAAGTTGCTTATGGCACGAGGATTGCCTAGCTGGTATGTGAGGTCATATGTGAACTCAAATCTTCTTGACTCCACGTGGAGTGGCACAGTGGCCCCTGTGCCAACTGGACCCTCTGCCTCTCAAAGAAACCTAAAATTCATTAGATTTGTTGTCTGCCACGATTCACTTTCGATTTATATACAGTTTTCAGTTGTAGGATTATAGCTCGAGAGCTGGAAGGCTCCTCAGAAGCCATTTCTTTAACTTCCTCATTTTATAAGTTAAGGAAGGGTGGTGATTCATGGGAGATCACAAGAGTCCTTTGGTTCCCAGACCAATGTTTTTTCCGTGGGCTGTGCTGCCTTCCCCTCAATCTTTCCATCTTTTTCCGACAACCTGCTGGAGTTTATTTTGGGAATTCATGTGGAAGGCTTTATAGGGATCCCACTCCCATTTCATCTCCTTTAGACTTGGCCCAACATTCTAGTCTATCAAGATCCTGGTTCAGTTACCCAACAACTTAATTTCCCTTCCTAACTTTGTGTCATATACACATTTGATCCTTCCCCAAGGCAGCATGCAGTATGATATGACTCTACACATGCATTCCTATTAGACACATTTTCATGTTAGTCATGTTGCATAGAAGAATTATAACAAACGGGAGAAACCACGAGAAAGACAAAACAAAACAAAAAAGAAAATAGTTTGCTTTGCCTGCATTCTGACTCCATAGCTCTTTTCCTGGATGTGGAGGGCTAAAGGATAGCATTTTTATTTCCCCCTTTTTTTTGGAAGGGAGAAGACAGGACAATTGTCTAAGTGACTTGCCCAAGGTCACACGGCTAGTAAGTGTTAAGTGTCTGAGGTCACATTTGAACTCAGGTCCTCCTGACTCTAGGGCTGGTGCTCTATTCACTGCGCCACCTAGCGGCCCCCAAAATAGCATTTTTAAAGTGACACAATGATAGGTTCAGTAGAGAGAGTTATCTTTGGAGTCAGGGAGACCTCTGACACACACTAATGGTGTGACCTTGGGCAGGTTATTCAACCTTTCATTGCCCCAGTTAAGTCTCTTGGGTTTTAAGTTACCAAACACCTTTCACACCAGTGAAATGACAAATCCATTTTTTAGAGAATCAAGACACAGCTCTTTAGAAAAGTATTTTCAGTTTGGTTTTGAAAGTGTTCTGTTCCTTTTTGGAAGAAAGCAGACCAGAGTCATTTGAGGCTAAAGATGGAGACTGAGGAAGAAGAGCATAGATTTATTACTGGAAGGAACTTTAGAAATCATCTACTCCCACCCCCTCATTTTACAGATGAGGAAACAGTCCCATTGGCATTCAATGACTTGTCCAAAGTCGTGCAGTGACTAAGCAGAAGACTCAGGATTTTAATACAAGTCTTCTGACCCAGTAGCTAGGGCGTACCATAGTGGTTAGAGCACTGGGCTTGGAATGAGGAAGACTCATCTTCATGAATTCAAATCTGGGCTCAGACATGTACCAGCTGTGTGACCTTGGGGAAGTCACTTAATCCTGCCTGCCTTAATTTTCTTATCTGTACAATGAGTTGGAGAAGGAAATGGCAAACCACTCCAGTATCTTTGCCAAGAAAACCCCAAAAGGAGTCACAAAGAGTCAGACATGACTGAATTGACTGAACAATTTTGGACTCCAGAGCTTAATATTCTTTCCATAGAACCTTACTCATGGCACTGAAAATAGGAAACATCAAAAAGAAGTAAGTATTTCTCCAATGATCTAAGAACTTATCGTTGGTGTATACAAAACTCTATCCAGGCCAAGGTCATAGACTTCCAGAAAAGTGGCTAGAACCTCTGCTGATGAATTGAAGGAAATTTGCGGTGAGGAAAAATACACCCATCTGAAAAGAAACTTAGTTCACAAGGTCAGCCAAGCCCAAAACAACACCGGGGAATGAGAACTTCTTTCTCTGAACAATACCAATCTTAGGCCCATGGCAGGCCAACTCATTAATTTTTAAAGTACACCAATGTTCACACCTATTTTCTTGCTTATAATTCTATGGGAATCTTGGGGGAAAAATGCTGGAACGATTACAAGTCCCTGAAATATTGACTTCATTTTTTTGTATGATTGTGGCAGGATGTGTGGTGTATTTCTTTTTCACTGTTGCAATGATTGATTGGTACTCTAAATGTCTTTCTAACTAAATTACTCAGAAAGCAGTGAAGGGCAAAACCATTATTGCATTCACCCGATCCTTGAGGAGGTCAGGTGGCAGTCTTATTTTATCTTTAAAGAGTAGTAAATGCTCTCTTAAACTTCCACAAAACATAATGATTACTTATATTTCCATAATGCTTTGAGATTTGCAAAATACCTTCCCCACCAAGGCCCTGTGAAGGAAAGGAGTCCATGGATTCTTACATCCATTTCTATAGATGGGATTTTAGAGTGAGAAGGTTGAACTGGGTGACTGTTGAAGTCCATTCTGACTCTAAATCAGTGGTCCTGTGGGACCTTTGAGATCATCTGGTTCCTCTCCATTATTTTACAGGTGAGAAAAATGAATCCTAGAGATGGTGGGGGATGACTTGCTATAGGTCATATAGTAGCGAGTTACAGAAATGGGACTGGAACCCAGGTCCTCTGACTCCAAATATAGTGTTCTTTCTACTGAGACTCAGAAATGTAGAGGTACTTGTCTATGCTCCCACAGCTCCTATAGCTGGGCAGGGGGAATATAAACACACACACATATCTTATATATATGTTTGACTAGAGCCCAGGAGATATTCTAGGATATATGGATCTATCTATCCATCCATCCATCCATTCATCCATCTATCCATCCATCCATCCCATCCATCCATCCATCCATCCATCCATCCATCCATCCATCCATCTATCCATCTATTTAAAGAAAGAGAAATTTGGGTATCATATACATAGCAGTGATGAATGAATGAAAAAAACAATTATTAAACACTTAGTGTATGCAAAGCACCTTGCTAAGTGTTGAGTGCTGCTACAAAATAAAAGCAAGACAATTTCGGCTTTCAAGAATCTTCCATTTTTATAGGGGGACCCAATGTACATTAAGCAAGTACAGTTGCAGGGCAGGTAAAAAGACCCAGCCAGTGACCTTTAGTGTAATACTTCTTCTTTAGTGTCATTTCCATTCACAAAAGCATACCCATTTCTGATATTGAACCATCTGAAAACTAATGAAGTCACAGGGAGAATTTATAGAGAGAAAAGAGCCCAGGACAGAGGTTTGGGGACAGAGAACTAGCCAGAGACTGAGAAGGAGTGGTCAGACATGTAGGAGGAGAACCAGGAGGGAAGATTGTCAGGAAAACCGGGGGAATAGAGTATCTGAGAGAAGTGGGGTGGCCAATAGTGTCAAATGCTGCAGAGAGGTCCAGAATGATGAGAACTGAAGAAAAAGCTTTGGATGAAGCAGTTAGATCATTAGTAATCTCACAGAGAACAGTTTCAGTTGAGTGATAAGGTCAGCAACCAGATTGGAATGGGTTAAGAAATGATCATAACTTTCCTAGCCTAGAGTCTAAGTATTCACTAGTCCTATGAAAACTCTTAGACAAATATGATCTGGAGGAGGTAGCTAAAAAAAAGATGCCACAAATGAACTACTATCAAATATTTAAAGACTCTATTGCAGTTAGGTATAGTTAACTCTCATGGGAAAATCCTAAAACAAACATGACTTCAAAACTCCTGAGTTGCCAAGTAATCTGGGGAAAGCCCAGCTTTACCTGAAGAAGTCAGTGAGTTCTGATGAAGACTTGGGGCTGCTTCCTACTGGCCTTAAATTTCATGCACCAATCCAACCCCAGGAGGACTGGATTGGTGGATGAAATCGATGGTGGATGTATACTGTGGCAAGGCAAGGATTTTCTGGTTAGTTTTGTTATGAAATGGAAATATTTCATATGATAGGATGCCCCAGCAGCTTTCAAAGCTAAGATTTTGGTGCAGGTTGGGATTGTCTTAGGGATTGATTCTGTGGCCATAAGTGATGAACATAATGGCAGTCCCCAGGACTGGCTCCAATGAGAACTGTTTTTGTGCACAAAGAACTTCTATGCAAAACCCTCAGTACAAAAGAAATATTAGCAAGAAAACTCTCAGTGAGACATATGAGCCAAAGAAATCTTTTGAGAATTCCCCTGATATTGATCCTGGTCCATGTGAAGCTAGAGCCATGAATCTATACTTGTTGTTTGTCCTTCATTCTCAAAGAGGACCCTGACATTAGGGAGGTGATGCCATGACATGCAAGTGAATTGGATTGAAGTGAGGGAGGACTGGGCATTTACTTCTCTCTGTATACTCCGTGTCTTCTTGGTAGAATGTGAGCTTTTTGAGATTGGTGTCTGCTTTCATTTTTGTCTTTGCATCCCTAGCCGAAAAAGAGCAGACATAGGGTTCACTGAGTTGAACTGAATTGAATTGTAGGAGCAGAAAAAACGATACAGCAGGAAATTATGGATACTCATATTTATCTGATTCATTTCTGTCCATAAGAAAGCATAGTACAGCAAAAAGAACACTGAGCCAAGAGTCAGGAGAATCTGGGTTCAAATTCTGCCTCTGAACAGTACCAGTTTTGTAAACGAAAGGGCAGTTCACTCCGCATTGGTGAGCCTCAGTTTTCTCATCTGTAAAATGAAGCTAATAACACCTCTAGTGCTTGTCTCATAGGATTTGTTGTGAGACTCAAATGAGATTATGTAGGCAAAGTACTTGGTATAGCTGGAAGTACTCACAGATACTAGCCATTGTTATTATGAATTTTGCTTTTTTACTTCCTCTAATCAAAACTGAGAAGAAATGGGCACTCAGAAGAAGTTGGGTTTCCAAGTGCAGTATTACAAATACATTAGAAATTCTGCTTCTGACACTTACTAGCTGTGTGGCCCTGGGCAAGTCACTTAACTTCTTTGGGTCTCAGTTTTCTCCTCTGTAAAATGAAGATAATAATAGCATCTACCTCACAGGGTTGTTGTATGGACCAGACGAGATAATATGTATAAAACACTACAGAAAGGCTTGTTGTTATCGTCATCATCATGATCATTTCCTCGGTGGGCTCATCTTCCAAAGCTGAGGGCGTTCAACTAGATTATCTATAAGGTACTTTCTTTTTTTTTAAAATTAATTAATTTATTTACTTTTTGTTTACAAGATTCAGTTCCACAGTCTCTTGAGTTTCAAATTTTCTCCCCTCTCTTCCCCGCTCCCCCCCCCCCCCCCCGCCCATGGCGACGTGCAATCAAGTATAGGATCTGCACATACTTTCACATTGTACAATAGTCTGGTTGTATAGAAGGGTTGTAACCAATGGAGTGAACAGTGGGAAAAAAGAAACAAAACCAAACATGAAAAAAGAACGATAGCATGTAGATTGCTTCAGTCTCCATTTAAACTCTGTTCTTTCTAGATCTTACTCTGAATGTAGGTATCGCCTTCCATCCTGAGACTTGTAGAGTTGTCTTATAATTTTGTGTTGCTGAGAAGAGTCCAGTTTTTCAAAGTTGGTCGTCATACATACGATGTGCCTGTGATTGTGTACAAATTTTTCCTGGTTCTGCTCTTCTCACTTAGCATCAGTTTGTATAAGCCTTTCCAGGTGAATATGAAGACTGTCTCCTCCCCATTTCTTATAGCACAATAATATTCCATTACAATCATATACCACAACTTGTTTAGCCATTCCCCAATTGATGGGCATCCCCTTAATTTCCAGTTTTTTGCTACCACAAAGAGAGCTGCAATAAATATTTTTGTACATATGGGTTTTCCTCCCACTTCTATGACCTCTTTGGGATACAACCCCAGAATGGTATTACTGAGTCAAAGGGTATGCAATTATTTGTAGCCCTTTGGTCATAGTTCCAGAGTGCTCTCCAGAATGGTTGTATCAGTTCACAGCTCCACCAACAATGTGTTGTGTTCCGATTTTTCCACATCCTCTCCAGCATTTGTCATTTTCCTGTTTTGCCATCTTAGCCAATCTGGCTGGAGAGAAGTGGTACCTCAAAGTTGTTTTGATTTGCGTTTCTCGAATCAATAGTGATTTAGAGCATTTTTTCATATGCTTACAGATATCTTTAATTGCTGCCTCTGAAAATTGCCTGTTCATATCATTTGACCATTTATCAATTGGAGAATGACTTGTATTCTTATAGATTTTGCTTAATTCCCTGTATATTTTAGAAATGAGGCCTTTGGTACTTTCTAGCTTTGACTTCCTAAGGTCCCTCCCAGCTGTGACATTCTCTGTTCCAACATCCCCCCCAGCTGTGACGTTTCATGTTCTGAAGTCCTTCCAAGAATATTCCCTGTTCTAAGGTCCCTTCCAGCCTGACGTTCTGTGCTCTAAGACCACTTCTTGATATAAGAAGCATTTTTTGGGGGGACCAGACCTGTGATTTTATCAGTGCAGGGGATTCCTAGCATGAAAATGGATAACCTGTCTGCAACTTATTGTCTTAGAGAAGTGACTGGGCCAGTGCATAGTAAGTGATGGTCGCACACCCAATTATTTATGTGTCCAGGGTGAGAATTGAGCCCAGACTTCCTGCCTTTAAGGCTGACCTCTATTCATTATATCATTGAGACTCAGCTGTAATTGGAAAGATACAGTAGAGATCACTGGCTTTGGAGACCCTAGTTCAAATCTCCCCTCTGATACATACCAGGTATATGACCCTTGCCAGATTACCTAGTTGCTCTATATTTCAGTTAATTCATACATGAAATGAAAACTATAGTGCTCACATCCTGTCTCCCGGGGTGGTTGTGATCAAGGGCTTTGTGTACCTTAAAGTGACACACACACACACACACACATTATTACTATTGCAACCCTTTCCAGTTTCAAGATTTCATGACTTGTCTAACTTGGTGCCAGTCCAGAGAGTTGACTTAATTTTATTGGCTCTCTGTTCTCCCCAGCCAGGGCAACTGTGTGCCCAGCCCCAGAAAGCTTGGAACGGAAATTCTTTGACTCACACAAAGCCAGTGGAAAGGAGAAAAGAAGCCACTTCACAGCATGCTGTCAAAAATGTGGGCACAGTCTGCCATGCTTGTTTTTCTAAAATAACAAAGATAACATAAACAATGGACTTTCTGGCTTGTTGTGTTCTCCTTATCTCTTTTTCCCTTTGTGAGTTCAAGACATGGTGTTCTTTAAAACGGTCCTTCCAAAGAGTCGCTGCCCATTGTGCTTCCCTGCTGCCCCTGGAGAACCACCTAGTCTATCTGATATTCTAGCAGGAAGGGAGGGTGGCAGATTCTTTCCAGGGGGTGTGGCAACTTCCTACTCCTGGCCCTTCTCTGCCCATTTTTAGAGTACGCCCTTGCCAGGAGAACCTTACTTCAGTATTGGTTTCCAGCACTGTACCAGCTCTGGACATCAGCAAATGCCCATATCTCTTCCTTTTCCTCTTCCACCCTGTGATCTGGGGCTGGCGTGTCAGGTTTTAGAGGATCTTGGGTCATAGAAATTTAAGGAACTCAAATAAGAAAGGCAATATAGTTCAGTGCAGGGTTTTTAAATCTTAATATGTTATGGACCCTTCTGATGATCTGGCAAAACCTATTGACCCCTTCTGAAAATAATGTTATTCAGGGTGTGAAATGAAATAAATAGGATTTGAAAGAAGACCAATTATAATGAAATCCAGTTATCAAAATATAGTTTTAAGAAGTTCACAGATCACACATTGAAACCTCCTGGGCTAGGAGTCAGGAAAACCTGGATTCAAATCCCTCCATAGTCCCTTAAGAGCTATGGCACTCTTAAGTAAGTAAATTAATCTGCATCTCAGTTTCTTCATCTGTAAAATAGAGGGGTTAGACTCAGTGGTCTCCAATATCTCTTTTAGATCTGTGATCTTTTAAGGGAAAAAAAAAGTGTGGTTCCCAAGGTTTAAAAGAGTGACTCTGCCTTCATCTTGCTCCTTTTATTGGTGGGGAACAGTGGGGGTTAAATGAATAATCAGATGTCCATCTTATAAAGAGATAGTCCCCCTTCCCTTTTTTCATCAGTCTGTACTATTGTCCCAAGATAACTTTGAGGGACAGCAAAGTATCCCATTTCTCTGAGGTTGGGGACAGGAATGGGAAATTCATCCTTCACATTTGGGGCTGCTCTTTTCAAGCCTGAACCTGGGAGGACCCTTCCTGCCCAGTGGGGCCATGGGATGAGGATGGTAGTAGAAGCTGGGCCTTCTAGCAAATGTCCCACAGGATCAGGGCTGAGTGCCAAAGGCAGAGGCAAACCTGCATGGAATTTTCATAGTCACCACCCTGCCTCTCCCCCCACCCCAAACCAACCCAGCAACAAAACCTACCTGTGATTGTCTTGGAAATGAGGGCATATTTGACTATTTTTTGGGGGGGTTTACCAATTCTTAATCAAGTCTTAACTGTTTCTCTCCCCACGCCACTTCCTTTTTGAGAGAAGAACAATCCACATGCCACATCAAGAGCCTATCTCACTGAAGGGTTTTTTCTTTTTTCATTCATTCCATTTGTAAAATCAATCCCTTTAGCCTGGCTCCAGACTATCCCTAAATTATTTGTTCCATTGCCCTGCCCAGAATCCTAAAGGAAATCATTTGAGAGCTGCTCTTGGAAAGAACGCTGGAGGGAGAGGCCCGAGATGTGAGTTCTAATCCTTGTTCTGTTGTGTCCCAATTTCCTGATTCTGGACAGGCTATATCTCCAGTCTTGCTTTCTTCATCTGCCAAATGAGAGGGTTGCGTTGAACGATCTCTAAGCTCCATTCCATTTAGTTGAACTTGGAGTCATGAAGACCTGGGCTCAAATCCCCTCTCAGACATTTAGATCTGGCCAAGTCATTTAACTGTTCTGCCTTTCAGCTTCCTCATCTTTAAAAATGGGGATGATAATAATATTTACCTCATAGGACTTTGGGAGGGTGAGATGAGATCATATCTGTAAAACACTTTGCAAACCTTAAAGCACCATGGAAATGTTGCTGATTATTATTCCACCTCTCCCATTCCATGTATAGTAAGCATGGGGAGTGCTCATACTTGTCTCTCCTGGTGGCTTATACAGAGCATATAGATATTGAATGAATGAATGGAAAAAGCAGTTTTTTTTTTGCCTTTTTGGAGGGCAGTTGGGGTTAAGTGACTTGCCCAAAGTCACACAGCTAGTAAGTGTGTCAAGTGTCTGAGGCCAGATTTGAACTCAGGTCCTCCTGACTCCAGAGCTGCTGATCTATTCACTGTACCACCTAGCCACCCCAAGGAAAAAGCATTTATTAAACACTTACTATGTACAAAACAGAAGCAGCTAGGTGACTCAGTGGATGGAAAGCTGTCCTGGAGTTAGGAAGAACTGAGTTCAAATCCAGCCTCAGATATTTACTAGCCATGACCTTGGGCAAGTCACTTAACCTTTGTTTGTTTTGGAGGCAGCTGTTGGATAGAATGTTGGGCCTGGAGTTAGGAAGACTTAAGTTCAAATCTAACCTCAGATACTTACTAGCTGTGTGACCCTGGGCAAATCACTCAACTTCTGTTTACCTTAATCCACTGGAGAAGCAAATGGCAAACCACTCTAGTATCTTTGCCAAGCAAATCCCATAGACAGTATTGACATGATATGGTCCATGGGGTCACCAAGAGGCAGACATAACTGAGTGGCTGAACAACAACAACAATGAACAAAGCAGGGTGCTAAGCGTTGGGGACGCAACAAGAAAGGTCAGATAGTCCTTGCTCATGTTCCAGTGGGAGAAACACTATATGTGAAAGATTTCTGCACCTGATCAAATGGGATTCTTGGGGTGCAGCAGCAAAACAGATGGTGATACCTCTTCTTTAATTCTGTTTCCACAGATGAAATCATATCTGTTTCTTATTTTGAACCATTTCCATTTTTGGTTCCAGTCTGCTATGTGGAACTTGGGGGTCTGTGGCTGGCTGTTGATGAATGAGGAGCTTATGTCCTGTTCAGTGATGGAAAGTCCTCTAATTGGCCATTAAACCAAAAGAACTGAGTCAGAACTTTGTGTATATACAAGAGATTCCCCCATTGCTCTATTTCCTTTATGGTTACGAGCAAGGCTACACAACTTTGAACAGCCTCTCCAGGCCATGGTGGGGAAAATGGTCCTGAGAACATGGCTAGCCCTGTGTGTCTTTGTGTTTGTTCTTCCTGATCTGAAGGGAATGAATATCCCAACGTAGAATTGTCCAGGTGGTATATCAAGGGTGTATGAAGGGTATACAAAGGTCCGGGGTCTGCTGGGGCAGTGGTGGCTGTATCCATTGATGTGACAGCAGCAGATGGCTGAGTAACAGTCTGCACTGGGCATAGAGAACTAGTCCAATGGCATACAGCCTCAAGGAGCACAATGCCCTATGGGAGAGAAGCATGTTGGGTATGGGTTCAATTAACCAATCACTCAATCAATCAGTATTTATTAAGCATCTGCTCTGTGCTAGGCACTGTGCTAAAAAAGGCACAGATTCTGGAAGGTGAGGAAGATGAAAGATGGAAGATATGGGAAATGTGTTCTATCTGTTCTAATTTAAAGAATTCAGATTCCTTTTTTCCTCCTTGTCTTTTCTGCTTTGATGCTAATTGACTCTGACTACAGAAAGAAAGTCAGGTGCCAGACCCAGACTGAGAAAAATGACCTCAACACTTGTCATTCAAAATTGATTGTTGATAAATATTTATAGCAACTCTTTTTGTGGTGGCTAAGAATTGGAAATCAAAGGGATGCCCACAAATTGGGTAATGGTTAAACAAGCTGTAGTATTATGATTGTGATGGAATATTATTATGCTATAAGAAATGACAAGCAGGATGATTTCAGAAAAACCTAGAAAGACTTACATGAACTGATGCAAAGTGAAAGGAACAGAACCAGGAGAACATTGTACATAGTAACAGCAATATTGTTTGATGAAGAACTGTGAAGGACTTAGCTAGTCTCCACAATATAATGATCCAAGACAATCCCAAAGGACTAATGATGAAGCATCCTATCCACTTCCTGAGAAAGAACTGATATTAATTGAATACAGACTGGAGCATGCTATTTTTAAAGTTTTTTCATTTTTTTTTTATTCAAGTCTTCTTGTACAAAATGACTAATATGGAAATGTTTTACATAATTGCAAAAAAAAGTGATTGTTGAATATCCATTTCTCCTTGCTGTCTTCCTTTTCTCTTTGCCCTAGAACAGTGGTTCTTAACCTTCCTAGTGCCACGACCTTTTAATACAGTTCCTCATGTTGTGGTGACCCCCAACCATAAAATTATTTTCGTTGCTGCTTCCTAACTGTATTTTTTGCTACTGTTAAGAATCATAATGTAAATATCTGATATGCAGGATGTATTTTCATTGCTACAAATTGAACATAACCCACAGGTTGAGAACCGCTGCCTAGAAGAGGGGATTTATGTTAAGAATCATAATGTAAATATCTGATATGCAGGATGTCTTTTCATTGCTACAAATTGAACATAACCCACAGGTTGAGAACCGCTGCCTAGAAGAGGGGATTTATAAGGAAGACTTACAGAAGAAGTTACTTAGCTCCTTTAAAAAAAAGTTCATTGCTTCTCTTTCTATAGCCATTTCTTTTGTTTTCTCCTGTGTCATTAGCTTATCCCCTTGGAAAGCAGAATGCTCCAAAGAAATCACCTCAAGCTGCTTTCGGGGTGTCCTGTTGTCGCCAAGAGGCACGTAGCTCTGCCTAAGGCACTGATTTTATCCAGTGCCACGGTCGGTGGAACCGAGATGGTGGAGTAAAGGCAGAGTGACACTGGTGGGCACAGAAGACAAGGAGAAACCGAGACAACGCTCTTGAGCACGGTGGGGAGAAGGAGAGGAGAGGGAAGAAATGTTTTTGTTTGTTTTTCACTTGCCACATTCTATGTTCTAAATAACAAATGACTTTAAATTGACTTTACTCACTCCCAGGCGTTCCCTTCCCCCACCCCTCAGTAGAGCTCATTCTGTAGCTATTGGGAAGGAGTCAAATGAAAATTGAAAAAGACTTAACTCAGAAGCCATGAAACTCAAGATCAAGTCCTTAAATTTGTGGAAGGAGCTTTCCTTCCACCTCTACATCTCTGGTCCAATGGCCTGGGTTCATTTTTATTTTTTCACTTTTTACTGACACTTTTAAATTGTGTGACTTTGGAGCATCTTCCTCATCTAAAAGGTTGATAATAATGTTTGATAACCTCACTGATTTAGTTGTAAGGAGGCTCAAATGTGTGTGTATCTTAAATAGACTCTTCTAGGGGTCCTTATCCTCACTTCCCCTCATAATGTCAAGTCAAGTCACCAGAGGGCTGGCTCCTTCAGGTTCTAGGGGTATCATAAAGGGGTTGGGGATTTTTATATTTTTCAAAAATAAGTGGGTTTTCTTCAGACACTGGATACTTACTAGCTGTGTGACCCTGGGCAAGTCACTTACCCCTGATTGCCATGCCTTGTCCCCCTCCCTCCCAAATGAGTGGGTTTTTTTTTTGTATTTTCTGTTTCTTGTCTTACCATATTTATCCCAAGTAACCCCTCTTCCACCTTAACTCACCAAGAACTATCCCATGTGACAGACAGTATTTTTTTGGAGAGGAAAAAAACCCAGCACAACTGATTGATACAACCAAAAAGTCCAAAAAGCATACAATATATAACAACTGTGGGCTCCCTCTGCTACACGGGGGTAAGTTTGAAGTGTCTTCTTATTGCTCTTCGCTTGAGTCCTCTTTAGCTTTAAAATTTTGTTGCATTTACTTTTGACTTTTTTGGTGGGTTGTTCTTTCCATTTCCATTGTTGTAGTTACTGTGTATAATGTTTTCTTGACTCTTTCACTCTTCATCAATTCATGCTTTAGGGGATTTTTCTAATGCTATTGGCTCAAGCCCCCATTCTGGCCTGTTCCCCAATATTAATTGATCAGTTATTTCTTTAATATCACCTAACCATTGCCAGTTTATATCTCCTTGATTTCATAGATAATTACCATCAATTAGCTTTTACAAAAGGATATTTACATAATAGAAGTATAAACACTGATCCCTGACCCCCTTCCCAAATCACACTCTCCCCTGTAGCGCCTCAGCCCTTGAGGACAGTGGGGCAGAGCCATTGGACAGTATCGCTCCCTGGCATTCAGAATGCTGATACAGGTTGCTACTCAAGGCTAGTTCCTTTCCAGCCTCATCTCTTGAACTTTTTGTGACTCTCCCAGTATTCCCAGATCTCACAAAGCCCTATAACAAAGAAAAGAAGACCCCAAGAAAAGGTAGCCCCATCTCAGACACAAGCTTGCCTAGGGTAATTTGCATTGATGGGTCAGTCATTCTGGGGCTCGGAGAGTCCTCCCCATACCTGGTGGCCACAGGAAGGATAGAAAGCAATGTTCTCCTTTGGAGCTTAGCTCTGGCTTAGCAGCCAACCAAAAGGCCTTTTCCTTCCCGTGTAGCAAATGAACAGGAGTCAGTCACAGGTACTCTGAGGTAGAGCTCTAGACCACCCTCATTCCAAATCATCACACCCTTCCAGAAGCAGGCTCACCCAAACTCCTGTTCCCAGGACTTGGTCCTCATTGGCTTGCCCACCTGATTGTACACATAAGGCACCTTATTGAAATGGTTATAAATACAAACTTTCATTGTCATAATCAGGGCAACTTGATGGTAGAAAATGACTATTTCCATAGTTACAAGGTCCAAAGTCAAAGAGAGCTAGATGCCTTTTCTTCATATCAGTTTGATACAAATCAAGGATGTATTGGGTGCCTACTATGTCCTGCCACTCTCTTAGGTGCCCATGATATAAAGGCTATTGGCACTATTAGAAAGCCTTTCATTTGGACTTTACCAAGAAAATTCAGCCAGGGCTAGGTAGGCATTTCCTTTGTACCTCCAATGAAGAAATGATTTGTGAGTGGCGGTATGCTCCAGGGGATAGAGAGCTGGCCTCGCAGTCAGGAAAACCAAGGTTCAAGCCCAGCTTCTGTCACACACTGGGTGTCTGACCCTGGGGCAAATCACTTCGCCTCCCAGTGACACAGGCTAAGATTAGAAGTTGAAGAGTGATTGGTGGTCTGCCTTGGTAGAGGCAATTTCCTCACCTAGAATGCTTTATACCATGAAACTCCTAGATCCTGTTTTACAACAACAACAAACAACCAAAAGCCAAAGCATTTTCAGGGATAGGAACTTTCCGGTATCATGGATTCTTTTGATAGGCTGAAGAAGCTGTGAGCCCTTTCTCAGAATGGTGTTTCTAAAATAAACACTTACTTATAAAATATAAAATTATATATATTACAAAATTATATATAAAATCACATATTTGCAAATTTTGTTTATAAAATAAAATACATAGGTTTTCAAGGAAATCAATTAGGCTGAAATATTTATCCAAAAATTTTTTTAAAGTTCCCCGACCTCAGTTTAAGAACCCCTGTGATGTAGGCAAACTGATGCTATCATACTTAAGGGAGAATGCTTAACTTAAGCTTTAAGCTTCTTCAGTTCTCGCAATGGGGGTAAGTAACTCTTCTAGGACTTTGTGGGGGTTCTATGATGAAGAATTCATCCCCCTGCAGCCAAAGTGGTGAGCAGCCTCTGAAATTAGCTGGACTGGTCCTCAGACAATAGACACACAGACTTTCACTTGACCTTGAAGGAGCTAGGTGGTACAGTGGATAGAGCACTGGGCTGGGAACCAGGAACATTCATCTTCCTGAGTTCAAATTGAGCCCCAGACACTTACTGGCTGTGTGACCCTGGGCAAGTCACTTCACCTTGTTTGCATCAGTTCCTTAGCTGTAAAATGAGCTGGAAAAGGAAAGGGCAAACCACTCTAGTGTCTTTGCCAAGAAAACATGGAGACTTGGAAATGATTGAACAACAAAAGAGACAGGTGGCTCCTGGAGTTGGGAAGACTCGAGTTCAAATTCAGCCCCAGACTCTTGCTAGCTGTGTGACTCTGGGCATTCAAGCACTTTCTGTCTCAGTTTTCTCATCTGTAAAATGGGGATCCTAATGGAACCCACCTCCCAGAGTTGTTGTGAGGACTGGATAAGATATTTATACAGTGCTAAGCACAGTGTCTGGCCCATAGTTGGCACTGTATAGATGCTTGTTACTTGTCCTTTCCTTCCTTTCTTCCAGCCTTCTGGTCCTGAGCCTCTCTTTAGTTAGACAGACATGCTCTGTCACCTGGCCCCTAGCTGCCAGAGACTGCCCCCTGCTAGCACAGGCCTCGAGAACCTGGGCTCACCTCCAAAGCACAAGGAGCCGTCAGGGGAGTTTGTTGCTGGAGGTCAGTGACACAAGAAAACAAGTTATTTTCAAGCATTTGAGAGCTATTTATTTCTACAATCCCACAATCTAGTTCAGCAAGGTATCGGGCTGGCTGCCCAGGATACAATAACAGAATGAAAACATATGAAATTTCCTACCTTCCCTGTGGCCTCCTGTTCTGTTTTTCCCAGTCAGTGTCTGAGAGGCATTAGAAGCACCTGCTTTGCATATGCAAACAATATGCTTATTAGAAATCAGCCTTGTTCACTAGAAGTTTCTGTATCTAGAAATCATAGAACCACAGATTTAGAGCTGGAAGTGATCATAGAGTGATCAAGCCCATTTTATAGATGAGGAAACTGAGGGTCAGAGAAGTAAAGTGATTTACCCAAGGTCATGTAGATTGTGACAGAGTCAAGATCTGAACCCGGGTCCCCAAACTCTAGATCTGTTACTTGTTCTCCCTGTACCATGTTGCTTCCCTAATAAAGGTAGATATTTAGGTCATTCGGTTCACAAAGTGTTTTCCTCAGAAGAGAGCTACCCATTGGGTAGTGTGAGTTTGATTATTCCTCTTTTACTGGGGTGGAAATCGATCCTCAGAGAAGTTAAGAACTTTGCTCCCAGTCATAGAGCATGAAGTATCAGAGTTGGAATTAGATAGAAATCTGATCTTCTCATTCATTCATCCATCCAATCAGTCATTCAATGGCCATTCATTACATACCTACTGTGTGCCAAATACAAAGTTTAGGCAAGTCACCATCTCTGCCCTCATGGAGCTCACAGTCCAAGAGGGAGCTAATACGTAACTGTAGAGAACCACAACACACCTCATTATGACCTGTCTCCCCAGGCCCATTATACATTACTCCCCTCCTAGCGCCCTATGACCTGGGCAGACTGACCTTTTCCCTCTTCTTCACACTTTCTGTCACCAATCTCTAGGTCCTTGCATTGCTGGTCCTTTATGTACTGCTTCTTCACCTCGACCCCACAGAATTCTCTCTTCCTTTATGTCTCAGCTCATGTGCCATCTTGTTCATGAAGCAGCTCCTGACCCCCAACTGCTAGTGCCCTGCCTCCCAAACTACCTTGTACTTCTTACCTTTATACTTATCTGAAATATACTTACATATAGCTTTGTTGTCTCTTCTATCAGTATATAAGCTCCTGGAGAGTTTGGGGTGTCTTGTTTTTGTCTTTTCTGCGCCTTTCGTAGTTGTTGTTTAGTCGTTTTCAGTCTCGTCTGACTCTCTGTGATCCCGTTTAGGGTTTTCTTGGCAGAGATGCTGGAGTGGTTTGCCATTTCCTTTTCCAGCTCATTTTATAGATGAGGAAACTAAGGCAAACAGGGTAAAGTGACTTGCCCAGGGTCACACAGCTAAGTGTTTAAGGCTGGATTTGAACTCAGCTCTTCTTGACTCCAAGGCTGTGCTCTTTCTACTGTACCGCTTATCGTCTCTATGTACCTAGTTGCCTCTGACAGTGCCTTGCACATAGTAGGTGCGTGATAAATGTATAATTGATTTATGCCAGATGCCTTACAGAGGGACAGGACAAAATCTCAGGGTAAAGACTGTTATGAACCAGTGGTCTCTAATAATAATCATAGCATTTATGTAGCTCTTCAAGGTTTGCAGAGATGTTCTCTCATTTGATTCTCACAGTAACCATGAGAGGTAGGTGCTATTATTGTTCCCATTTTACAGATGGCAAAACTGAGGCAGACAGAGGTTAAGTGACTTGCCCAGGAAGTGTCTGAGGCAGGTTTGAATTTAGATCTCTCCAACTCTAGACCCAGTGCTCTACCCACTGGCCTACCCAGTTGTCTGGGTATCTTTGCTCTAGGTTCCAGAGTCGTGGTTTTTTCTCCATTGCCCTTTCCAGTTGGCTTCTCTGTAATCAAAATCCCCATCCCCACATCCCCTTCTCGTTCATGTCCTTCTTCAGGAAACTTGTCACCTTAGCTGAGCACAACTGACCACCTTGTTTCTCTTCAGAGCATCTGCAAGCTTCAACACAGCTGGCTTTTGGTGCAGGGCCCATTAGATCTGGTAAAGCCAGGAAACAGATGCATCCTCTTGTCCTTAACATGAATTGTTGGGGTTTCTTTATTCTGTTTAATTTTTTTCTTTGGTTTCACCACAGGCCAGATCTCTGTCTCGATCAGCACAGAGGAAAAAAGTAATTACTGAAGTATTAGAGTTATTATTATTTCCTGATATTGAGGGCTAGGCCCCTGACTCGCATTCAGTCCTTTAGCTGGGTCTAGTCAACACTTGGCTTCCTAGAAAAAAAAAAGCCTAGGAAGGAAGGAAAAACATCAAGTCTATGGAGTCAAGAATAAAATGGAGATTTACTTGAGAAATTTGAATTTGTGTAGATGGATCACTGGATAGTCAGTTACCCAGTGGTTTGGGAAAGCCTAAATTATCTATATTAGCTGTCAGCTCCAATTCAGTCAGCCAGTCAACAAGCACATGCCTAGCTTTGTTCTAAGCGCAGGGAAGGCAGATACAGGTAGAAATCAAGAGATGACTTACCCACAAGGAGCTTATATTCTAATGAGGGAAGACAGTACCTAAAAGAGAATTGAAAGGGGAAGAAGAGGATGGTCAAAGGAAGTCCAGAGCTGAACCAAGAAAGAAGTAAGATTAGACTGGATTGGGGGGTCCTCCTTCTATGCAGGTTCGAGGTTCTAGGAGGAGCCATCTAGTCTCAGAAGAAGGGGTGTCAGGGCCAGAGGACATTTCTCCCACCTGAAGAGTTGATACATAGCAGGAGAATTCACCAGATTCACTTAACTCCCTTCTTTAATTTTCAATACATGGTTTTAGAATCCAGAAACTGTCTCCTACCTCTTTATAATCCCCACCGGAAACCAGACCACCTAAGTGCTACATCTGATCATATCACTCCCTTCCGTAATAAACTTCAGTGGCTCCCTATTACCATCAGGATCAAATATGACACCCTCTATTTGGCACAAAAAAGTTCTACCCAACCTGACCCCTTCCTACTGCTTCAGTCTTTTTCCTACCTGACAGCCCTCTATGCGCTTTACAATTTCACCATATTCATCTACTTTCTTTGCCCCTGACACTCCAATCTCCTGCTTCTGCACTTTTGCACTGGCTGTCTTCGACGTCTGGGATCTTTACTGCAGTCTCCTTGCTTCCTTGGCTTCCTTGAGGATTTAGCTCAATCCCACTTTCTGCCGGATAATGCTTTTCCTGAGCTCCCCAGCGGGGAGAGCTCTTCTCTCAGAGACTACCTCGTATGTTCTCTGAATATTTCTCCCATGGACCTAGTTATTTTCATGTAGTCTCTTCCATTAGAATGTAAGCTCCCTGAGGACAGGGATTGTTTTTATTTTCTTTGCATCCCCAGTGCTTAGGGCTGTTTCTGGCTCTCTTAATGAATACTGCCTGACTCCTGGTAGAAAGGTAATGGCCTCAGAGGTCAGGTTGAAACCCAGCTTGTTGGGTATGGCCAATGTGAGAATTTGTTTTGTTTTACTCTATGTGTTTATCATAGGGAGTCTTGTTTTCTCCATGCAAGGAGGAGAAGGAGGAGGGAGGGAGCTATTCATTTGGAAAAAATGAAATAAAATGCTTTTTGACTGAAGAAGACAAGTAGAGCAAAGCTCTCTTTGGGCAAAGATTGACTTTTTAATTTTTGTATTCTCAGTTTGGACCACAGGTCAGTGCACTTAATAGGCATTTTATAAATGTGTATTGAATTTAAGATATGCTATGATAGGTGGTGTTGGCTGGTACTTCTGGGAAAGCTATAATTCATACCTAGCTTGTTGTCCTGCTTGAATCAACTGTAGACATACAGGTCATCA
>CM053583.1:18514925-18542938 GCA_028627135.1 Pseudochirops cupreus | reverse complement strand
CAGTGCACTTAATAGGCATTTTATAAATGTGTATTGAATTTAAGATATGCTATGATAGGTGGTGTTGGCTGGTACTTCTGGGAAAGCTATAATTCATACCTAGCTTGTTGTCCTGCTTGAATCAACTGTAGACATACAGGTCATCACTTAATTAACTAATTAATCATCTAGGGAGCAGGCAGTGGGAAGAGTGGGTTCAGAAGACCTTGGTTCCAATCCTAGTCTTGCATTTGTGCCCTTTTCACTTTGCCTTTCTTGGCCTTAGTTTCCTTATCGGTAAAATTAGATGGTTGTACTGGATGGATGCCTTTACATTTTAGTCTGATTCTATGAGGGTTGCATACAACTTGGTCACCAGGTGGCACTACCCTTAGGCCATCAAGCCCAGACATACCGACCCAGGGTGTTCAAATGTGCATGCACTGGCTTTCCCAAAGGCAGTTCTATTTTTACTGCTTACCAGAGGACACTCAGTCAACCAATTCTTGGATTTCTTTCTGGTTTTCTGGTCCTGAGTTCAGGGCTCTGGCCCTGATTTGATATTAATCTAGGGGAATAAAAATGGAATATTACTCTCAATCATCAAAATTATGAAAATCTTGGTATGGTTCTCTCAGTGGCTCCACCCTTCCCTGCATCTGGGAGATTACCTTCAATGCAACTGATGCTCTGTATTTCATATAATTTCTCACACTGTAGTCACTCATATTTTTATCATGTAAAGAAAATTAATAAAATATTTGTTATCAGCTGCTCTATGAATACTGAATCTGATGGTCTTCCCCTCAATCCAATTCCATTTCCATTCTTCCATTTGCGGGTGGCATGAGGAAAATAACTTGGCCTTGGTCTAGGCCTCCTTCCTGCTAACTTAGAGTCTTTGGACTTTTTTATTGGCATCCAAGCAGCATCTCTACAATGGGCATGAGTGTCAGCAGGGTCTTCGTCTGAGAACAACCAGGACAAGATGGGGAAAGGCAAGATATGAGACTCTACAAGGAGCCCCTCTACAAGGAAAATGCTGTCATGCCTAAGGAGAATTTCATGAGTACCCCACAAAGGAGCTATATTATCCTTTTGCCACATGTGCTCTCTAAACTTGGACCCACTGTCCCCTAGACTCTATATGTACTGATGGGAGAGTATGACACAGACTTTCAGGGGATTTTTTTTTATACCAATTATACCACTATAGTGGTATAATTTTTTTGGAGCTAATTGATACCACTGATAATCAATGGGGCAAGCACACTGGTGGGGGCTCATGAGTCATGGGATTAGAGAATACTTCCCCACAAACTCCTTAGGTTTGCCCCTAGAACTCCAAGGGAAGACATGTTAGCCATATATGAACCTGCCTTCTTAGTGCAAGTTGGAGTTAGGAGAGTTGCCCAAGACCTTGCTATCTGTAACCCTGGGTAAGGCACTTCAACTCTATCTCAGTTTTCTCATCTGTAAAGTAGGGATAACTGTACTTTTCTACTTCACAGGGCTGTTTGGAGGAAAGAGCTTTGTATACTTGAAAGTACTATAGAACTATGAGTTCACAGGATTGTCAAGGGAGAGTCAGAAGGGACCCCAGAGGACATATAATCCAATCCCCTCATTTTGCAGGTGAGAACGCTGAATCCTAGAAAGTTCATCCAATCCCACAAGATAGTAATCGTGAGAGAGAGGATTAGAGGCTAGATCTTCTGACCAGTTTCTAGTCCTTTCCCTTGGCTTAGGCAGAAGGTGGTCTAGGTAGGTGGTGGTGCTGTGGATAGAGCCTGGACCTGGAGTTAAGAAGACCTGAGTTATCCAGACTCAGATACTTCCCAACTGTGTCCCCCTGGGCAAGTCACTCAAACTCTGTCTGCCTCAGTCTCCTTATGTGTAAGACGAGCATAGTAATAGCACCCACCTCCCAGGGTTGTTGTGAGGGTAAAATGAGATGATATTGGTAAAGGGCTCTGTAAACCTTAATCAATATGTAAATGTTACCTCTTGTTATGAGTCCTCTGTTTCTTCTAACATGAAGCTGTGCCTGGCACATAGTAGGCATTTAAGACATTTTTGTTGAATTGGATGGAATTATTATTGTAGGTTGAGTCTAGAGGGAGGGAGCTAGAACAGTAGTAAGAGCTGTGGGTCAGGGCTGATGATATAGCACATTAGAACCCACAAATATCATAGTATCTCAGAGCTGGCACGCAGCCCGTATGTTTCTTAGTCCAACCCACACCTGAACAACATCCTGCATTTCATTCTACAACATCCCTGACAGTCATCCAGCCTTTGCTTGAAGATCTCCCATAGACAGGGAGCTCGCTCACTGGAAGGGCTGCCCCAGGTGAGGCTGTGGATAGCTAGACTGATTCCAGCCTTCTGTGTGAGGACTGTGGTTTCCTCTCCCCCCTATCATCTCCATACCCCAACACTTGTTGGTGACCTTTATTTCATTTTTGTCATCCTGATTTTCAGCAGGTCATTTCTCTTTTCAAAGCAGAATTGAAATCTCACCTGGGCAGTCAGCTCTGACAACCACAGAGTTTTCATTTCCTTTTTGATATTGGAAGAAAGTGACTTGAGTTACAAGCAGTTCACAGATTGAGACCCTAGACAACAAGAGGAGACACATGAGGTCCCCAGTGACTGCAAAGAATCTGGTGTCTGGGGACATGCTGGAGCTAGGGGAGTCAGAGGAGCCAACTTCCTGAGCAGCTGGATAGGATAGCGTGGAGCCCACCTGCCACTATTGCAAAATTAAGGATGTTAATGCAGGAGAGAAGGTTCTTCCTTGCTGAGACACACAGCCTCAGGTATCTACTGTTTTAAACAAATGGTTGTACGAAATTTTGTTCTTAAAAAAGTATCTAAAAAATAAAAATGTTCACCAGAAGATTATTTCGAGCAGGCATTTTGCCTTGGGCATTCACAGAAATGCAGAACATCGAATCACTCAGACCACTCTTGACTCTATGGCATTTCTCTCTGCTATAGAATCTTCATCTTGGAAGCTCTCTCCATCTTTGGACTGCATGATTGGAATTAGCCTCCTTCTTTCACCTTTTGGCCTCCATCTCTCTGTCTCTGTCTCTGGGTCTGTTTCTCTGTCTCTGTTTCCGTTTTTATCTCTGCATCTCTGTTTCTGTCTCTGTTTTTATCACTGTCTCTCTGTCTCTGTTTTTGTTTGGCTGGTTCTCCCAGAATCTCCATTTTAAGGAGGATACCCAGGTCAATCATGACTTCATTCCTCTCCAGGCTACACTCCTGACTCTGTACTTTCTCCTCTATATCCTCATGGGGATAACTTCTCCCTTTCCCTCTTTTCAACTTCCTTTTATCTGTTGTTCCCCTCTTTAAAAATGTAAGCTCCTTGAGGGCAGGAACTGTCTTTGTGTTTGTATTTGTACATAGA
This sequence comes from Pseudochirops cupreus, assembly GCA_028627135.1. Taxonomy (NCBI): domain Eukaryota; kingdom Metazoa; phylum Chordata; class Mammalia; order Diprotodontia; family Pseudocheiridae; genus Pseudochirops; species Pseudochirops cupreus. The sequence goes on along the minus strand of CM053583.1, from coordinate 18,539,538 downwards.
ACCTGGCCTCCAGCAAGTTTAGCACAAACCTGATGCCACAGAATGACTCCATGTGGTATGAAGACAGGTTGGAGCAACTGGAATTGTTTGCCCTGGAGAAAGAAGTTATGGCATCCATGTGGGAGCATAACCTTCTGTGGAAGAGGGCTCAGCCTCCATCTGCATGGCCCCAGAGGCTGGAAACTACGAGGAATGGGAGGAAATCGAAAAGGAGAGAATTCAGTGGAAGATTTACATGCCACCTGTACCTGTGTGCCAGGTCCTGTGCTGGGCACTGGGGAGCCAAAGACAAAAATGAAACAAGCTGGTTCTCAAAGAGTTTACTGACATTCTTTGGCCAAAGTTGGCCCAAGTGGGATGGGTTGCCTCAAGCTTCTTGCCTTGTGACCTTAGTATAGTGGACTGGCACAAATAGAGGCTATGTGGGTTCAGGGTTCCGGCCTCTGGCCCTTACTGCCTGTGGGAGCTTGAGCAAAGCATTTAACTTTCTAGGGTCTTCATCTCCTCTTCTATAAAGTTCAGGAGTTGGGCTAGATGGTCTCTGAGGATTCTTCTGGTTCTCAGTCAATGATTCAGGGATCCCAAGTCTTCCAAGAAGTCACATGATCATTCTTCAGCTGTGTCATGATTGGGGTTCTTTTTTGGGTATGGGTTGGACTAGATCCCCAGAGTTTAGCACAGAGCCTGGAACATGATAGGAGATTGTTCTATGACCCCAAGCTAAGCCTTCCCTCTCTGACCTTGTAGTCCTCTTCTGACCGCTCCCCAGGAGCTGACTCTGGGTTCTCAGAGTCTGTATCGGGGAACACTGCCTATGTGAGATTGTACTCAGCGGGGAAGGCTTTTAAGACACAGAAAAGGGATCATTGAAGTATTGGGACATCTGTCTTTGTCTTGTCCCCCTCCCAGACTGTGAGTTCTGTGAAGGCAAGGCTGGTGTCTTTTAAACAGAACCCAGAATCCTGTAAGCAGCAGATTTATATGGAGCTGGAGTTGAATTAGAGTATGCCCCATGGCATGCTGAGCGATTGCCCTGAATTTTTCTGGGGGGAAAGTAGCTCAATGGGGAATGGGCACGGAGAGGAATAAGAATAATATAGCACTTACTGTGGGTCAGGCCACTGTGCTAAGTGCTTTACAATTATTATCTCATTTGATTCTCACAACAACCCTCTAAGATTGGAGATATTATTATTGGAGATATTATTATCCCCATTTTATAGCTGAAGAAACTGAGGCAAAAAGAGGTTAAGTGACTTGTCCAGCTAGAAGGTGTCTGAGATTGAATTTGATCTCAAAACTTCCTGATTCCAGGCCCAGTGCTCTCTCCTGGCTGACTCTCAATACCAAAGAACTTGAGATGACAAAACAATCCTCTTCTTGGCCACTGAGAAGTGGGCACAGCTGACTCAATGATTTTTTAAAAGGAAAAGATCTAACTCTTTGCTGCTCTTTTCTCTGTCTGCCAAGAAGAGAAAGACTTTTTGACTTTCTCCCTGAAGGAGATTGGGACCTTCTGTCCTAGGGTAAGGGGAAGGTTGGGAACTCAGCAGAAATGGTGATCTGTGAACCCCTGTCAGATAAAGCACATGTATGGGCTTCCATGGGTCTTGGCCTTCACCACTTCTGTTTTCTTTCTTTCCTGAGTATGAGTGACCAAACAGCAATCCTGAGATGAAGGTGTCTAGCCTTGCAGGCAGTCTGGTGAGGTAGAGAGATCTAAGAATCCTTTGTCCCTTGTTCAGAGATGACTGCTGTCAGAGGCATGATGACTGATAGGGAGATGAGCCCCGACCAAGCAAGGGATAGAATGAATTTCAGGATGGAGACATGATTACATAAAAATTAAAAAGTCTTGGCACAAACAAATTTAGTGCAGTTAAAATGAAAAGGAAGATAGTTAACTGGGAAAAAAAATCTTTGCAGTATTTCTGACAAACCAGACTGAAATCTTTTTGGGATCTGTTTCCTCCTCTGTAAAATGAGGGGGCTGAGGGGTGGCTAGGTGGCATAGTGAATAAAGCACTGGCCCTGGAGTCAGGAGAACCCGAGTTCAAATGTGGCCTCAGACACTTAACACAAAAACTAGCCATGTGACCTTGGGCAAGTCACTTAACTCCAATTGCCCTCCCCTCCCTCCCTCCAAAAAGCAAAAAAAAAAAAAAAAGAGGGGGCTGAACTCAATGAACTCTAAATTGATGACCAGTTTTTAAAATTTATTTTCTGCTTCTCAAGCTCCACATGGAGCTAAACTGTCTGATCAGTGGTCTTGCAGACTCGATAGTCTGTGCCTGATCTCTGTGTGTTTATACAAGCTTGTGCATGGAATTCAGTTTCTCTTATCTGTTTCTGTCTCTCACAATGCTGCTCTGCCTGAAGACTCAACTCAGGTAGCCCTTCCTCCATGAGAACTGAGTGATACTTCCAAGTTGTCAGGGCTCTTTCCTTACTTAATCTTCCTTATACTACACATCAGCAGTTCTCTACCTGTGGGTTATGTTCAATTTGTAACAACGAAAATACATCCTGCATATTAGATAGATTCATAACAGTAGCAAAATTGCAGTTATGAAGTAGCAACAAAAATAATTTTATGGTTGGGGGTCACCACAACATGAGGAATTGTATTAAAGGGTCACGGCATTAGGAAGGTTGAGAACCACTGCTGTACCTCATCAGATCATCGCATTAGAGCAGGGAGGGATGTTAGAAGTCACTTCTTAAAACTGTAGGTTGTGACCTCATATGGGGTTTAGATTTATTCTAATCCAACCCCTTCATGTTAACAGAGGGAAAAACTAACACACAAAGAAGTTGTAACTTGCCCAGGGTCACATAACCAGTAAGTGCTGGAGGCAAGATTTGAACCTGGAACTTTCCTGACTTCAAGTCTGGTGCCCTATCCACTATATCATGCTGCCTCCATGGTACAAGTTTTATTCCCTCAATAGAATGTAACTTCCCAGAGGACAGGGGCTATTGATACTTTGCTTTTGTATCCCCTGGGCCGGCCGTACTGCCCTGTAAATAGTAGGGCCTAAATAAAAACTTGCTGAATTAAATTGAATTATGGACCATGTATGTCTGTGTCCCTGGCTTTGGGGATTTGCCCAGTGTCCCATGAGTATTTGAAACCACAAATTATGAAGGTTTCTAGCATTTCAAATCTGTGTTGTGAAGAATTGAGGCCTTGTTCCAAATTGGAATATTATAAACTTATAAAAGACTAAATTTGTCTTGGAGGAGACAATATGCCATCTGCTCTTGCTGGGACTTTGGTATTTTATGAGAAGATGGGTGGTCACATCATCTTCCATCCAGCATTGGTTTTTGGGTGTTTTTTAAAGTTATGTAGAATGAATGGAATGTGAGATAGCCGTGGGACACACCATGGGACTAATGGAACAGATTTCCTTGCCAAATCAAGTCCCTATTTATGCACATTCCTTCCTCCTCTTGGTATGAAATCATTCTGCTCCTCCCAGAGCCCTGTCTGTGTTACTCTGACCTTTGGAAGGATTGTAGACATTGAGCTGGGCCCTGGGAGTTTACATGGAAGCCCCTTTGTGGTCAGTTTGGATGAACACACTAGCCAGCATTAGTCAGGCAGGAATTTGTAGCCATGCAGTTTGGTTAAGAAACCAGTTTCTCCTTCTCTTTCAATGACCATGTAATTCCCAACACCAGCCACAGATTGACCCACTAACCCCAGCCATGGACTGGATCCCTCCCCTCCCCACAGCTATATCCTAACCTGAGCTGAAGCCTAGCCACCAAATGACCCTTGACTCTAGCCATGAGCTGATCCACTAAACCCAACTGTTTCGCAGATGCTGGTCACGAATGCTGCTGGGCTAGGGAGTGGGGATGTCTCCGTGTGGCTCCATTCCCCTTTGCTAAAAACTGTCTCTGAACACATACGCACCAGTAACGGAAGGTGGCCTCTTTCTTGTTGCAGAAGAGAACACTGTTATATATCCTGTACGTGGATACATATCTGTCTATAGATATAGCTGGATTGTTCCAGATTCCATTAATTTGGCAATTTAATAAATATGTATTAATAAAGACTTGTCTGGTTGGTTGATTAATTTGGAAACTGTGATAACCTGAAGGAGGGACAGGTTCTGAAGAGGATATTGAGCAGACCAGCAGTTTAGCTCTTTAACCAAAAGTACTGGAAGGATGTTTGGACTAGTTAAGGTTAACCTGCTTAAGAGAAACAGCTCATTTCACCTCACTTCAATTCAGTGAACTTTAAGTACTCGCTCCTGTCCTAAGGTCTTGGGCCCCAGAAATGAAAAAAACAAAACCGAAACACCAAAAAATAGCCCAGTTCTTTCTCTTAAGGAGTTGACAGTCTAGTAGGGGAAAGAGACACATAATAAGATAGCTAGAGTGCAAAGTTGAGTCAGTCAGTGAATAAGCATTTATTAAATGCCAACTGTGTGCCTAACATCATGACAAGCATGAGGGACACAAAGAAAGGCAAGCACAGTTCCTGCCCTCAGGGAGCTCATATTCTAATGGGGAAGACAACATGCAAACCACTATGTACATATGTGATGCTGTTCATCCTTTGTGAGGACCAATGATCTCACAGGGTGATACTTTGACTTTCACTCTCTCTTCTAAAGTCATTGAATGGATCCTTCTGTTCCCCACAGTCATAGCCTGACCTGAGCTGAAGCCTAGCTACCACATGACCCCTGACTCCACTCATTAACTGATCCTCTAAACTCAGCGGCAAGACAAAAGTCAGGAAGACTTGCTATGGCCTGGGATACAGTGGATGACCTTGGCATCTTCCATGTCTGACCAAGCTCTACGAGCTCCACAGCTCCTGCTTCAATCATCATCCTGGCCATTAGAACAAATGGTTCTCATCTGACTGTTCCACTGAGGAAAGTCCTTATTTGCTTGGGGTAGACATCCCCCTAACTCACTGACAGGTTTGATGCCTATTGGTTACCCTCAACCCAATTTAGCCTGAGATGGTTTTATTGGAGTGTAGCCTCTTTGGATGCTACAGGTGAGAGCTGGGTGAAGGTGAAAACCAAAATTGGATAGGCATCCCTGAAAAGGCTCAATAAGCCTCACACCAGAGGTGCCAGTCGTCCCGGAACACTCCATACACTTATGGTCAGATGGGCCACTTTTTTGTCATTGTTTTTTTTTAATTCCCAGTCAAAGGAGGGTGCAAATTGGGATTGGGAAGGGGTGGGGAAAGTATATGCAGAATGACTGTGATGTAGAAACAAAAGGCATCCCTTAAATTTTTTTAAATCTAAAAACGGACAAAAGTGCATGAGACTGCTTTAAAACAATTCTCGTTGGCTCCAGTGGTTTTAACGATCACCTTTATGCATGCCTTCCAAATTCATACCACCAGCCTTCTTCTCTCTCCTGATCTCCATCCCTGAATCTCCAGCTGCTTTCCATCAGTGGACATTTCACTGGGCTCCCAAACTCAACATGGCCAATGTGGAGCTCATCAGCTTCTCCCCTAAATCAGCTTCTCCCCTAAATCAGTTTCTCCTCTAGCTTCCCTGTTTCGGGCAAGGTCATCACCACTCTCCCTGTCATGGAGGATCTTAGTAAATACTTGTTTTCTTCCCCTCCCTAACCTGACCACAGCTGTCCTTTCCACTGGACTATGATTTTCTTGAGAATAGGGACATAACTACTAATTTTTGTTGTTCAGGCATTTTTCCAGTTGTGTCCAACTCTTCACAACCCCATATGGGGTTTTCTTGGCAAAGATCTGGAGTAGTTTGCCATTCCCTTCTCTAGTTCATTTTACAGATGAGGAAACTGAGGAAACAGGGTGAAGTGACTTGCCCAGGGTCACACAGCTAGTAAGGGTCTGAGGCCAGATCTGAAGTGGGGAATAGAGACCTCAGGATTAGTCTGGTGTTGGATTGGGAGGTGTGGCCATCAGGAGAAGCAAATGGTACCTTCTAGTGGCTTCTCATTTTTAATTAATTATGCATGTTAATTGGTTGCTAAGATCAGTTGATCCAGCAGAAGGATTCTAAGTACTATAAATGTCCTCTAAACTTCAGTACCCTGGGATGAAATCCTGGTTGCAGCACCTCGGTGAAAGCAGTAAAAGGCCTCGTTTGTTTAAAGGTCTTACCTAATTGAGACTTTCACTAGTTCAGACTGGTGTTCCATCTGGAGAGTTCACTGAGTGAGACTTCTTAGTGGAGGCAAGTAATCCCCACCCACCAGCAACTACCCAGTCATGTTTATCCTTCCTTTTCCAAGATCTGATATTTGCTAATTATTTGCCATCCCCGTTGACAGGAAACAGAAGGAAAGAATCTGCAAGATGATTTATCCAACGTCCCAGAAGAGAGTCAGGAATGGGGAAGGTTTGGCTGGGGCCTAGCATCCAGGCCTTCACCATGGGCTTTGTAGTTTGAATGCAGCCCACCTGACCCTGATGTGGAGCCTGACATGAGATTTTCTAACATTTCTTTTTTTTTAACTTAATTAGCTTTCTCCTCAACAAAGCTTAGATTCTCAAGGTGGAGAACATCTTAAAGTTCAGGTCTCTAGCCCCCTCATTTTTGAACTGAGGAAACTGAGGAACAGAGAGGTGAAGCAGCCTCTCCCAGGCCACATAGGTAGCCATGGCAGAACCAGGTCCTATGACTCGATATTTAGCACTTTCTACTGCATTATGAGATGAATCAGTAGGTCACTAATAAGTCTTATTATATAATAGTAATGATAATAAACATTTATATACTGCTTACTATGTGCTGGGCACCGTATCAGGTAAGCACTTTACAGGATGACGTCAAATGGCAGACTTGGAAAAAGATCTGGGTTCAAATTCCTGCTCTGACCCTTTCTAGCTGTGTGACCTTGGGCAAGCCGAGTAAGCTCTCTGAGCCTCAGAGTCCCCCTTTGTAAAATGCGGCACAACAAGACTGGTGATACTGATGTCATAGGGCCATGAGGAGATGAGAGGCTAAAATGCTCTACACCTTATAAATGTCTGTTTTTATGGTTACATCACAAAGTGCTTTACATATGCTTTTCATTATTATATTCTCATTTGTTATTATTAGGAAGTACTTTATGATATCATTTCACTTGAGCCTCCCAACACCTGGTAGGTAGGTGCTATTATCATCCCCTTTATATGGTGTTCAGTTGTGTCCAACTCTCTGTAATCCCATTTGGGGTTTTCTTGGTAGAGAAACTGAAGTGGTTTTGCCATGTCCTTCTCCAGCTCATTTTACAGATGACGAAACTGAGGCAAACTGGGTGAAGTGACTTGTTCAAGGTCACACAGCTGGGAAGTGTCTGAGACTCAGGGAGAAGAGTCTTCCCAACTCTAGACTCAGTCCTCTATGCACTATGGCACCACCTAGCTCCCCTTTTTATAGATGAGGAAATTGAGGTACAGTGGTCAAGTGACTTGCTATTAGGCATCTGAGACTGGATTTGAACTCAGGTGTTCCTGACTCCAGGCCAGTGTTTTATTCACTGTACCAGCTAGATGGTAAGTTCCTTGAGGGCAGGAACTGTTTCTTTTTCTTTGTATGCTGAGTCCTCTAGCTGCTAGCTTCTATCAATTCTGTATCTTGTACATACCTATTTATGTGTGTGTTGTCTATGCCATTAGAATGTAAGATCCCTGAGGGCAGGAGACTATTTTTACATTTTGCCAGTAGCCCCAATGCTCAGCACAGTTCCTGGCTCATAGTAGGCACTTAATAAATGCTTATTGATTGATTGACAATAGAGAGCTCATGATAAACATTTGTTGACTTGATCACATATGAAAAGCACTTTGTAAATCTTAAGGCTCTGGAGAAATGCCAGCTGTTACGATTTTTCTGAGGAGATGACATTCTTAACCAATACCCTGACAAAGGTCTTTCTTTTTTCCTTTTCCATCAATCAAGCGTCAGGGATTCCTTAAGCCTCTGTTTGTTATGTGCTGGGCATTTGGGTGACAAATACAAAAATGATATGGCCCTTATTCAGCACTGTGAGGGCCCTTCACCTCTCTGAGGTAGGGTCACTAGAGGATCATATTTGGAGACGTTACATTTTGTGATTGTTTGGGAGTCCTCTTAGCCTAAACAGCTTCTCACATGCTGAGAGTAGATTTCATCAGTCCACCATTTGTGTGTTTCCAAATCAGCACAAATGTATTTGGAATTGTTCCATAACCAAGGGAGGGTTTCCCTTCAGGATTCCTCCCTCCCCTCCCCCCCATCTATTATGGCCTCATCACAAGAGGTTCCTATGGTTGTGTAACTGAGCACTCCAGGGATATTAGCTTGCCTGAAAACTACGTCTCATGATTGGCTGAAGCTCTGTGTCCAAGATAGCCGGACCTAGAGCATCATTGTAGACAGGAGTCTGAAGGATTCTGTTGGGGTTTTCAGGAAGAAAGCTGACGTTGTTGACAATAAACTTATGAGCTTATGAGAAAAGCCTTGGTTAAGAAGAAATGTGGCCATCCTTCCTTTCCTGATGGGCTTAAGTAGCATCTGTAAATGCCAGCTGATCCCTGAAAGTTCATTTAATGCCAAGTGCTAATGCTTTAGTTTGAATATTTGAGGCTTCCTTTACCATAGTTAGATCCCAGAGTTAAAGACATAACCATAATAAAAGTTCTAGAGGCTAGAAAGGAAAAAATGTGTCTTAACTTTGGGATTTGAAAGTTTTGACTAGAGTGTATCAGACTCACTGGGCAAAGGGATCGACGAGATTCCAGGGATTTTCTTGTATTAATATTAATCTTAAGTGTAATTCATATATTCCTTGTAAGACCTTTCAGAAAATGAGAGCTTTATCTTCTGACTTTTAAAAGTAAAAATATAAATCAACTTAATAATTTGTTAAATTAAAAAAAGAAAGGCAAACTATCTAAAACAATAGAAAACATCCCATTACCAATAATATGAAGAGAAATCTACGTTAAAAACTTTTGCATTTGATTCTCATACCCAGCACATTGGCAAAGATTAGAAAAGGTGGAAATAGTCAAAGTGGACAGGGCTATGGGAAAACAAGCATGCTAACATACTGTTGTATGTATTGTTTTCCAGTCATTCTGGAAAACAATTTGGGATTATGTGAAAAAAAAAGTCACTGGACTATTCTTTTCACTCCTGAGTAATTTACTCGAAAGGCACAAAAGGAAAAACCTGAGAGATTCCCCAATATTCACGGCAGCACTATTTGTGGTGGCAAAGAAACTGTCAACAAAACAGTCCAAAGTTACTGGGAAAAGGCTGAAGGAATTGTGGGATGTGGTGGGGCAAATCATTTTTAAGTCTGAAGAACTGACGAATATGAAGAGATCAGAGAAGCATTTGGAGGTTTGTATGAACTAATACTGAATGAAGAAAACAGGACTAGTAAACGCTGTGCGCAGTGACCATAACAAAGTCAGCAAAAACTTGGCAAAAGGGCAGGTGAACTCGTATTTTGTTTTGTTCCCAGGGAGCTGATGATAAAGCCCAAGACAGATGTTGAATGTTGTATATGTGGTGGCTTTGGCACTCTTTTTCGGCTGACCTGTTTTCTTTATTACAAGGGAAGGTTTTCTTGGGGTATGGTAAGAGGCCCCAAATATCAGTGAATAGCCGTAGTGTAAACTTGTATTCTAGACCACATGAGGCTGATTCTGGCTTGGCAGCATTGACTAGATCAGTGGTTCTCAACCTTTCTAGTGCCACAACCCTTTAATATTCGCTTGTGGGCATATCTGCATGTAGGCAGACCCGCCTGGAGATGGATAGAGGAGCAGTGTCTCCGTTCCTAAGACCATCGGAAATATGTGTTTTCCAATGGTCTTAGGCGACCCCTGTGACCCCTGTGAAATGGTCATTCAACCCCCAGGTTGAGAACTGCTGGACTAGAGAATCAGAGGATCTTCCCATTGCACAAGCCCAAGAGCTTCAGGGGTTATTTAGTGTAACTTTCTACCCAAAGGGCAGGGATCCCTTTCATAATGCCTCCCCAAAATCTGCATTGCACATCATCCTCTACAGTCACACACAATAAGGCAATTCATTTCAGTTCAGGTCAACACGTATTGATTAAGTGCCTACTATGTCTAGGCCTTGGGAGTAAAAAGACAAAATTAACCAGTCTTTGTCCCCAAGACATTTAAATTCTTCTAGGACTAAACAACACATACAAAGACAAGTAAATAGGAAATGTGTGCAGAGTAAATAACAAAGAAATTTTTATTGGGTTGGGGTTCAAGGAAGGCAGAAGACTGAATGATCTCTAAGCTCCTTTTTAGCTCTGGTATACCACCAAGCAGTGCAGTGGCTAGAGTTAGATAGTCCTAAGTTCTGATCCTGCCTCAGATACCTACTAGCTGTGTGACCCTCGGTGAGTTGCTTAACCTCTCTGGGCCTCACATTCATAAAATGGGGTTAAAAACAGCGTGCGTGCCTCCCTCCCAGCGTTGTTGTAAGGATCAAGCAAAATAATATCTACAATGCTCTGGAAACCATGAAAGCTGTATAAATGCTGTCTGTTATTATTGTCTGCTACCACGATCTACTTGCAAAGGGAGCCTTGCTGTATTGGAGGGATGGTTGGTGAAGTCTTAGATAGAGGGCTCATTAGTCTATTGTATAATTTGGGGCATTCTGGTCTGTAGATACAGAAATGCTTATTGAATGACTGCCTGGCTGACTGACTGACAAGTTGATGGACAAGCTGACTGACCAACTAGCTGGCTGACTGACTGACAAGCTCATTGACATGTTGACTTACTGACTGGCTGACTGACTGACTGACTGGCTGGCTGGCTGGCTGACTGACTAGTTGCCTGTAGGGGCCAAAAGAGAAGCATTGCTTCATTCCGTTACAGTGGGAGACTCTTACTGAGTCCATTGACTTTTGGCCACTCCACACTGCCTCCTCTTCAACAGAATGGAAACGGGTCAGGCCCTCAACCATTATGGCAGGTAGTTTGACTGGCCTTATGCCAATGTTTGCTGAAGGAGCTTGATCTCTGCCATGCCAGTGTCTCCAGTCTTCCTTTAATTAGCATTTGGGGACATTCTGGTGTATTCTGGGCAGATACATCCTCCTAGAGATCCAGAGGCACATGCTAGAAGGCAACCTCAGGCCTATCCAGTGTCCTGGACAGGGCACCCCCAGGCAAAAGTTGTGACCCCATCCTGCCCTTTCTGTGCTCCAGAGGAAGGAGAGCTGCATTTTGAGTCAGAGGAGACACGTTCAAATTTTGCCCCTGCCACTACCTATATGACCTTGGTTAAGTAATTGAATTTCTCTGAGCCTCAGTTTCCTCTATTGTAAAATGAAGAAGCTCAACTAGGTGGACTCAAGGGTACCTTCCAGCTCTGATCCTGTGGCATTTCTCAATTCTAGGCATTCTCTTGCTCTATTAAAGCCTAGTAAAGGAAAAAATTTTAGTGGATTAATTTACACTGAGGAGTAAACGAGTGAGAAATCTTCATATGTTAGCCCTTCTCAGAGTAATCACATTTCAACAGAGAAAATAAGCTTTAAACCAAAGAAACAAATGGAAATTCAGGCTTCAGCATGAGGGTGCATGAGGACTTGTTGGGGGGGGATATCAGAGTTTTCTTAACACTTTGGCAATCACACTGAGGAGGCACCTGCCTCTCCTAAAGGCCAGCTTTGCTTCTGGGCACTTAGAGCTTCTAAGAAAGGCTTTCGTTCCCTAGTCTCTCTATTCCAATCACATCAATTCCTGTGCTCCAAGATTTGTTCCTCACACAAGACACTGTCTCCGACCATAGGTATCTTCACTCGCTGTTCCCTGAGAATGGAATACTATCCTGTTCCATTTCTGCTTCCTGACTTACCCGGCTTCCATCAAGTTCCAATTACAATTCCATCTTCTATAAGAATTCTTTCCTGATATCTCTTAGTGCTAATGTCTTCCCTTTGTGGATTATCTCCTGTCTCCTTTATCCTGTCTCATCTTTGTATGTAGTTGTTTCCATCTGGTCTCTCATTAGACTGTAAGCTCCTGGAGAACAAGGACTGTCTTTACCTTTCTTTGTATTTCTAGCATACACAGTAGGAGCTTAATAAATGCTTGGAGCCATAGTAGGATCTTAATACATGCTTGGGGGATAGTAGGAACTTAATAAATCTTGAGGTCATAGTGGGAGCTTAATACATGCTTACTGACTGATAGTTCCCAGCAACCAAGAGATTTCCCACATTACCATCTCCTTACTCAATGCAGACCTTCCCTGGGAGAATTGATTTCTCCTAAATCAGTTACCTAGGAGCACAGCCTAGGAAGTAGGGAAGTCAGTTTGGTTTTTTTACCCTGAAGAAGGTGACTTTCCTTCATTTTGTTTACGTGCCAGAGGGCCCCTCCAATCCAGGATTCTGTGTTGCCACTGCACAGTCCTAACAACCTCTTATCTTCAGGCCTTAGACTGGACCGCTGCCCAAGTGTTATAGGCTCTGTTTCTTGGAGTATTGGGAAATCTGGCCTAGAATTGGGGCAGGAGAAGAGCTGAGGCAGGGAAGGGGCAGGAAGAAAAGGTGATATTGAATGGGAAAGTAAATGGCATAAATTTCACTGAGAAGCAGAAAGTGAAACTCTGACTCAGTCACTCCCTCTAGAAAAAACCTTCACAGGCTCCCTATTGCTTCTGGGATAAATGTCTCTCTTGTGTTTGACAGAAAGCTTTTGGAAACTTGGTTGCAGCCTGCCGTTCTGGCTTCCTGAGCACAATCTTCCCAAAGCCTAGCCAAACTGCCCTACTTGTTCCTGGGTCTTTGCCCAGGGTATCTTCACCTCCCCCTTCCTGCCCCTCCCAGTAAGAAAACTTTTCCCTCCCCATCTTTGTCATTTAGAATCACTACCTTTATTCCAAGTGCCACCTCTTATAGGAGTTCCCAAATACTTCTGCTGCTTGTGGTCTTGCTCGTGCTCTGAAATTACTTCGTATTTATTTTTGATGAATTTGATATTTCCTTCTCTGTGTAACCCCAGTAGATTGTAAACTCCCCAGGGCAAGGCAATGGCTTCATTCATTTCTTTGAATCCCTGGTACCTAGGACAGTGCTTGGCACATGGGAGGTATTTAGTAAATTCTTGTTAAATAAATGAATGAATGAACTTGTTTAAATTTGGAGCAATAGTGGCAGCTGTTGGGTAGGTGTTCTCTGAACTCTTGGACTTTCAAAGTCATTACACATTTTCCCCATTAATTGGCTCTCCAAAAGTGACGAGGCGAGTGGGGCAACTAGGTGGCAAGGTGGATAGAAAACCAGGTGGGGGGTTAGAATTGTTAGACTCATTTCCTTGAGTTCAAATCAGGCCTCAGACACTTACTAGCTGTGTGACCCTGGGTAAATCACTTAACCTTGTTTGCCTCTGTTTCCTCGTCTATTAAATGAGCTAGAGGAAGAAATGACAAACCACTCCAGTATCCTTGCCAAGAAAACCCCAAAGGGGGTCACAAAGAGTGGGACGCGATTGAACAACACTTAAAAAAAAGAATATGAGCATCTATTTTTGCAAAACAGAGAATGAGTCTTTATGGTATCTGTGCCAAGCAGGACAGCCAGGGTCTGTTTGGGAGGAAACAGACTGAGCAGAGCTGCCTGTGGCCTGTTTCTGGGAGGCCTCTTCCGAGTGCTATAATGCGAACCACCTGAGCTGCCTCGAGTTCATCTGCCCAGGGCAGCCCTTAGGGCTCAGCAATTTAGCCTCCACAAGGTTTCCATAATGGTAGAGGCTCCTTCTGTTCCAGCTTCCCTCTTTTTTTCTTTACTTTTTCCCCCTCCTTTTTTCTGTACTAACTTCCCTCAGTTGTTGGACCCAGATGTTGCCAGAGCAATGAAAATGGTGAACTAACTTAGGTAGGAATGAATGGGAGCAGAGAGAAGAGGGAGTCTACAATTCAGGCCAGTGTTACTAATGGCTACATTTCGGACCCTGGGGTGGGGGGAGGTGCCATTATTATCCCCTTTTTACAGCTGGGGAGACTGAGGCTCAAGATCACTCAGTTGGTGAGGGTTTGAGGCAGGATTATAAATCAGGGCTTCCTGCCTCTGCCACCTCAGTGCCTCTTGGTCAGCATTAACAGCCCAGATCAGAGCTTTAGAGCAAGAAGGGCTCTGACAGGTCCTCCTGACTAACATCATAATCTTCTTCTTGTTGTTGAATGGTTTCAGTTGTGTCTGACTGTTCATGACCCTGTTTTGGGGTTTTCTTGGCAAAGATACTGGAGTGGTTTGCCATTTTCTTCTCCAGCTCATTTTACAGATGAGGAAACTGAGGCAAACAGGGTGAAATGAAAGTGACTTGCCCAGGGTCACACAGCTAGTAAGTATCTGAGACTAGATTTGAACTCACGAAGATGAGTCTTCCTGACTTCAGGCCCAGAGCTCTATCTACTGTGCCCCCAACCCGCATCAAAAATGCTACAAAAGAGGAAAGGGGGCTAAGGCTCAGGAGGTTAAGTGATTGACCTTCTGGATATAAACCTAGCAAGTTCTAGAAGCAGAGTTCAAACCCAGTTACATCCTGACTGCAAATCTACCATCTTTTCCACCACACCATCCCTCCCCCGGCTGCAGCCCATGGGTTTGGAATGTCAATCAATCAACAAACATTTATGAAGTGCCTACTATGTGCCAGGCATTCGTGGTGCTAAGCAGTGGGGATAAAGAGAAAAAGCAAAAAGAGTCCCAGCCCTGAAGACTGGTGGTGGGGTAGGGGGTGGGGGTCAGAGATCAGCTACTCGGATCTTCTGGGTGCCAAATCCTGTTTATAGGATAAAGAAGATGAAGAAAAGGATGAGAGATTTAGGATTGGAAGGAATCTTAAGGATGTCTTTCCAACCCCCTCATTTTATCGATGAGGAAATAAAGCCTGAAGACCTTGAGTGATTGCTCAAGGTCACAAGAGAGTAAGCATCCAAGGGGGGATTTGAACCCAGATCCTTTGATTCCAGAGTCACCATTCATTCTATTTGATCTGTTGATATTGTATAGATGGCAAATCAGTTCAATTCCAAGAACATTCTTTAGAAATCTATTTTTAAGAGAAGCAGGACCTTAGTATAGTGGAAATAACACCACCACCACCAACTAGCATTTGTGTAATGCTTTAAGGTTTGCAAAATCCTTTAATCTCATTCTGTCCTCTCAGCAACCTTGGGAGGTGGGTGCTGTTATTATCTCCATATTACAGATGAGGAAACTGAGGCAGATAGAGTTACATGACTTGCCTAAGGTAATACAGTTAATAAGTATCTTGAGGTCAGAGTTAAACTCAAGTCTTCCTAACCCCAGCTCCAGCAGTCTATACATTGTACTCCCTAACTGCCTTTAGGAAAGATGTTGGTCTTGGTATCATAAAGACCTCCCAGGCTCAAATCCCATCTTTCATACTTAGTAACCATGGACCCATCTCTAAGATTTGCCTACCAGGTAATAGAATTCCAATCTGCATTGTTTGGGTTTTGATGGCTTAGAAGGAGTGTAAATAGCAGCTGTTTCTGTTCTAGCCAGAAACCCTCAGGGTCTTTCCCTCCCAGTTTGATTTTTTCCTCTTTGAGTAGGCAAACTGGGCCATTTTTTTTTTTTTGCCTCATTTCTTATCCAGCCTTAAATCACTAAATGGGTGTTGCCTCAGACTGACTGAGACCTGGGAAAGATCTTAGCTTAAAAGAGCCAAGTTCTTCCATTGTATCCTGGGTCATCTCCAGTTGTCTTGATCTATGTCTTGCCACTGGACTCAGATGGGTCTGGGGAAGAGAGTGAGTCTGGTGACTTTGCACAGCCCTCTCTCACTTAAATCCAATTCATTTTCAAGTCAAGATATCACGCTTCCAGTGTCATTGACCCTCTGAAAAAGAAGGAGAAACAACAATCGTTGTTGGTAAGGGGAGCTCTCACACATATGAAATCAGAGATCCTTAATGCAAGTATGTGAAAGGAGATGTGATGGGTGCTTGCTGTTATTTTTGAGTCATTTTCAGTCATGCCTGCCTCTTGTGACCCCTTTTGGGGTTTTCTTGGCAAAGATACTGGAGCAGTTTGCCATTTCCTTCTCCAGCTCATCTTACAGATGAGGAAACTGGGGGTAAACAGAGTTAAGTGACTTGCCCAGGGTCACACAGCTAGTAAGTATCTGAGGATAGATTTGCACTCAGGTCTTGCTGATTCTAGGCCTGGCACTCTATCCGCTGTGCCACCAGCTGCCTGGCACATATAGTAGGTGCTATATAAATGCTTATTCCTTTCCCTTTCCCTACTGTGTTCCAGATACTGTGCTAAGGCTGGGAATATGAAGAAAGACAAAAGACAGTCCTAGCTCTTGAGTTTAATAGGGCGACAACATGCATATAACTGTATACCACTCTGAACCATGTGACAACAAATTACACCTATATAGTGCATTGTAGCTTAATTTACCTTGAGTAAATCACTTATTTGCCTCAGTTTCCTCATCTGTAAAATGAGGGAGTTGAACTAGTGCATAGAGTCAGCATGATGTATTGGAAGGAACATTGGCTCCAAAATCAACAGCCTTGGGTTCAAATCCTGCCTCTGGTGCCTTGGGCAGGTTACTTCCTGTCTCTAGGCTTCCATTTCCTCATCCATAAAGTGTGAGGAAAGGCAGGACTAGATGGCTTCTGATGTCCTTTCCAGCTCCAAGTCTGTAACTTTATTTTACAAATGGAAAAACGTGAAGAGATTGTTCAAGGGGCTTGGTCCAAGTCTTGTTGGCTCATGCCTATGAAGCACTGTCTTATCCATGGTGCTTGGAATCAGTATTCAGGGGTTTGCTGGTAAAGTATTTAATAACCAGCTCTCAAAAATGCATGCAGGCAGAGTAGCTAGGTGGCTCAGTGAATAGAGCACTGGCCCTGGAGTCAGGAGGACCTGAGTTCAAGTCCAACCTCAGACACTTAGCACTTACTAGCCATGTGTCCTTGGGCAAGTCACTTAACCCCAATCACCCTGCCCTCCCCCCCTCCAAAAAGAAAAAAAAATGCATGCAGGGTGCATTTTTCAAGTTTTATCTGCATCATTCCCATTTTCTCTGTCACTTTCTTAAGTCTAGACAATTCAACAAAACAATTAAAAAAAAAAAAGCCCTGACTGGTAGTTTGCTGATTTCAAGGTGTAAATGCTCACACTGAAAATTGAACAATCAGAGATTGTGGGAGCTGGTCCCAGCTGACTTCAACACTCCCTTGCCAGTATCCCAGTGGGAACAGTTTGTTTTGGGAATTGGGGGATTCAGGGACCGTGACTAAATAAATTCTTTGATCAAGAGGCAAAGGTGGTTTGATCTGGAGCTCACTGGGCACCTCCTGTCCCCTTCTTCCTTCCTGATCACAGATTGTGAGGTGAAAGCCCACATGGGCACCTGGCTAGAGCCGGGAGGATGGATCCAGAGACTGGACAGAAGCAGTATTATGGAGCAGAGAGGGCAAGGCTTCTGTGCTCAGGAGATCTGACTTTGAATGCAGACTATTACTCTGAAGACTTTTGTGATCTGGGGTAGGTCACTCAGTTTCTCTGTATCCATGTTTCCTCATCTGCAAAATGGGCATAAGGATTAACTTTACTGAGGAAAGTATTTCATGAACCTTTAAGCCCTATAAAAATGGGTGTTGTGATTTCTTATGACATGTAGGCCAGTAAGAAGATGGTATCAGTAGCAGTGAACTGACCAGCAGAGCTATAAGTGGTGAAGTGTCATGAAATGCTCCTGCTCAGGGCAAACGTCAGGACAAATCAGTGGGGGTGATTGCTTGAGACCTTGTGACATTGGTAGTCTTAGGGGAAGCTGGGGCAGAACCCTTCTGGGGTACAGGGGCCAGAGGGGAGGGGAACCATTGAGTAGGGTCCTACTTTAGTCAGTTCTTGCCGGTTAAACAATAAATTGAGCTGTTTCTATTGGTTTGTCAGTACAACTCCCTTCAAGTTGCAGTGGCAAGGACAAACTTCTACCTACCCCACCTTAGTTATTTTCCTGATGGCTGAACAGATGGGGAGGAAACTCAGCTATGATGATATTTTGAAAAGGCACCAGGATGTGGCTATGAGTTTGGAGTGTGAGAGGTATGACATGCCTCCTGGGCCTACTACAGTGATCTGCTTAGACCACTCCCATGACACTACCTTCTACTGTCTTCTGTTCTATCCATCCATCAATCAGCCAGTCAACAATTTTTCTTAACCCCACATAAAGCCATTCTTTTTCAACTTGGTTCTCACCCTTGCTCTCCCCTATCCCTCTGAAGACAAGGAATGCAAACTCAGAATTAATAACTACTGATTTTGGTGCCTTGGGAAGATGCACAAAACCTACCCTAAGTGGCATAAAATATATCCACAAATTAACATTTAAAGACCAATTCAGTCATGGTGGAGACCCCAGGACAGAAGGCCCCATGGATGGAAAGTTGATGGGACTGTTAGAACAATGATATTGACATTGCCTTGAAGGGATGATGTTGGTGAAAAAGCAGTCTAGGGTTGAACCAGAAAGATGCTCATCTGGGATGTGACCACCAGAGAGAGAGAGAAGGTATGCCATGTGGGAGCTTCTGATTTTAATTATTCTTACTAATTAAATGCAAAGGGTTTCCGCTTGTGGAACAAGTTCTAAATTTGGGCACCCTTAGACAAAGTCCTCATGGTCCCACCGTGGTTGCAACTCTGCCTAACTTTTCTCCCTTCCTAGGGGAAGAGGAATTAATTCATCTATTGCCTCCCCAGACCATGTGTGCAGAGGATATCAGTCTTCCTTTGATTTCACCATTGACTATCATATCTGTCCATTTTCCACCTCCAGTAAGGACTCTTGTTTATTCTATTTTGGGCCTCACTAGAATGGTGAAACACAAGGGAAATCATTAGAAACCACAGCAGAACTTGAGGGGGTGGAAAATGAGGCAGAAATAAGATGAATCGAAAGGCTAGGGGGAGGGGAATGACAAAAAAGGGAAGTAAGAAACCTTCAGCAGGGGAAAGAGTGATAGAAGCCAAGAGATGCTTCTAATAACTGGACTCGATAAAGGAGTAGCTGGCTGGAAAGTTATAGTGATGTTAAGTTTTTAAAATGCATCAATAAAAATCTTTATACTTATTAAGTGCCCTCCCTGCCCCTGCCAAAAAAAAAAAGCCAAACAAAAATGTAGTTGAAGAAAGAACCCACTATCTCCCAACCTGAAATGCTTTCAGTTCAGTGTATGACTGCTGGAGGGGTGGGGGTGGGGATAGGGGAGATTAAAGCTTGCAAAAAATTGTAGGAGAGAAAGAGGGCTCCAAGTTCTATTGTCCTGGGAACCACTCAGCTGCTCTATCTTGTCTTGGCTTTATGAAAACAGGACTGAGCATGAAGCCAAAATTGCCTCCAATATTTTTTTTTTCCTGGAGAGAAGACTACATAGGAATTCCATTGCAGAAGACCATTTCCGCCCCCCCTTCTCTTTCTCTCTCCCTCCTTCCCCCCTCTCTCTCCTTCTCCCCCCTCTCTTCTCCTCTATTTCTTTTTCTCCCTTCTCTCTTTTCTTTGCTTCTTTTTCTCTTCTCTCTTTGCTCTATCATTTTCTTTTCTTTTCTCCTCCACTCTCCTCTCCTCCTCTCCTCCCCTCCCTTTCTTCTCTTTCTCTCCCCCTCTCTTTCTTCTCTCTCTCCTCTCTTTCCTCTCCCTGCCTCCTTCTTACTCTCACCCTCCCATATCACGCACATGATTTTCCCTCTCTGTCCCCAGGGGACAAGGGACCAGTTCAGTGCATTTTGTTCCTTGGCTGATGCAAAGAGAGGACAGGGATCAGAAGGGAAGGGAGCTCAGACATTCTTCATTTTGGCAGCATCTTCCCCTTCTATGGCTACCAGGGCATCACAAATGAGGAAGCCTTGGAGTGATTGACATTTGCAAAGAGCTCCAAGAACTGGGTGGGTGGAACACTGTATAGACCTGTGTGTATGTTGTACATACCCATACAAGTAAGGGGGGAAGGGAGAGAGGAGATGCCCATAGTTCTGCCAGGCCCTGAGATATTTTACTTGCTTTTCATTTAAACAAATATTTACAACATGCCTATTAGGAGACAGATAGTTTTCTAGGCTTGCAGATAACAAGGACAAAAATGAAATACTCCTTGCCCTCAAGGAGCTTATGTTCTACTAAGGGATGGGAGTGGGAATGACATAGCATATACAGAAGCAAATAATTTAAAAGTCATTTCAAAAGGGAGCAAAAACTAATAATGAGGAGAGGGGAATCAAGTAGGATCTTGTGTAAAACATGGCATTGGGTTTTCCTTTGAGGAAGCTAGAAATTCCAAGAGTCTGAGGTAGGGTTTGAAGCGAGGTCCTCTTGACTCCAAATCCATTGTGCTGTGCTGTGTCTCTGACTGCTTTTCCTAGCAGACTCTACCCTGCACTACCCTTGATTTGACCATTATGACAATAAACTCTATAGAGTTTGGGGCTTTAGATCCAGTGTTTCTGGAAATTTTGAAGCTAAGAAAAAAAAATCTTTGGGGCTTTTAAAATGGAAATTTTGGGAAAGCAATACCTACAGTGTACTTTGAGCTCTGGATACAATGATAAAAAAACCAAACCAAACCAAAATAATTTCTACTCTTGAAGAGCTTGCTTTCTATTGAGGGAAACAACATGTGTACATATAATGATGCAAAATAATTTTGTGGAAAATATGAAGGGGAAAGGGTTAGCCGTGTAATCTCATTGGCACAGGGAAGCTCCTTCTTCAATGTAAGGTGGCACCTTCTCTGCCATTTCTGGTCTCGGTGAGATGCCCAGAGCACAGACAAGTCATGTGACTTGCCCAGGGTCAAACAGTTAGTAAGTGTCTGAGGCCAGATTTGAACTCAGGTTCTCCTGACTCCAGGGCCATGCTCTACCCACCTGGACACCTAGCTGCCCTAGTGATACCAAGATTCTGATCCTGGGTGACTGGGAGGAAGTGATACTTATAGGGAAATTCAGAAAGAGGGATAGTTTTTTTTCTTGAGGTTGAAAGACAATAAGTTTTATTTGGAATGTGTCCAGTTTAAGATGTCTATAAGACATCCAGTTCAAAAGGTGTAACAGGCAGTTGGTGATGCAGGAATGGAGCTCAGAGGAGAGATGAGGGAGGGCTAGACAGATGTGGGAATCATCTTAATAGAGACTGGATAGAACTCCCCAGAGCTGATTGATCACAGTGCTGGTGTTTGAGCTGGGAAGAGCTCCTCTTAGGGTTCTGTAAGCCATAAGAAGGAAGGAGAGATGACTTCGGGATTCTTTGTTGAGACACAGCCAATGCCAACTCTTTTTGGATTTCCTGCTGGGGTGTGTATGTATGTGTGACATTTCTCTTCCTTCCTTCTCCTCAGGAGCAGCTATGGTAGTTAGGAGCACACACATGTGAAAATGTGCTTTTCTGGATGAGCAAGAGACCTGAAATTCCTTGCCTTTTCTGTTTTGTGTTCTCTCCCTGATTGCAGGTGACCAAACTCTGATTCTGAGATGAATGTATCTAGCCTTGGGGCTATGTCGGGACCTTGAGAGTTGACTAAGATTCCACCTGTGCCTTCCTTCAAGGGTCAATGATACAGGCCTGGGGCCCTCCACTAGAGATCTCCCTCCAGACTGATATTAATCTAATTCAGGTCAACTATTTGGCCCTTTCTGGATTTGTCTGATTATATGGCCCATCCAGAAAACTAGCCCACATCTCTCTATCTTGTCTACGAAGTCAGCATGAGAGGCTTTGTCAAATGCCTTGATGGAATCCAGCCATTCTGTGTCTATGGTCTGCCCTTTATCCGATAATCTTATCAAAAAAGGACATGATAATTTTAAAAATTACTTGAAGAAAAGAAAATGAGGTTAATTTGGCATGACATATTCTTTGGGGGAGATCTCACTGCCTCCCAGTGGTCACCATTTCTCTTCCTAAATGCCCATAATTCATCTGATTAGCAGGGCCCAGAATTTTGACAGTAATGAAAATGAAAGCCCATTGGTCTATAGTTTGCAGACTCTCTCCTTTCTCCCTCCCTCCCTCTCTCTTTCTCTCTCTCTTTCTCTCTCTCTCTCTCTCTCTCTCTCTCTCTCTCTCTCTCTCTCTCTCTCTCTCTGTCTCTGTCTCTGTCTCTGTCTCTGTCTCTCTCTGGTGAAAAATGGAACATTTCCCTTCTCCAGTCTCTCCATTCTCTGTGATGATCCAAAGAATACTAAAGGTAGCCTAGAATTTGTCTCCTCTGGTTTCTTTCTGAATTGGAGGCTATAGTTTACCTGATCTTGGTGACTTGAACCCCTTGAGGGCAGTTAGATGCTCTTACTATTTCCTGCTTGATAATTATTTTTATTCTAACTTTCTCAATCCAAAGAAATCCAAAGATTATTTTCCTTGCGAGTGACTTGTCAAAGGCATCACAGCTAGTGAAAACCAGATAAGGATTCCTACTCAAGATCCAAGCTTCTGGATCTCTTCTAATTCACATGCTGCTGCTTCTTTCATTTGAACCTGTCATTGGAGATGGGAAATAGCCTTTAAAACTAGCTTTGGTAACCTAGTTTATGTACTGGCTACCCATTTTCATCTAACAATTAGATATGTACTGAATTTTTAGGCTAAAAATCCCTGGGATTTGTAGAGATCTGAGAATAAAGACCATAGAATAACCCAGACGGCAGCAATAACAGTGGACATTTCTATAGTGTTTTCAAGTTTGCCAAATGGTTTCCACTGGCTGCCCCCCATTGCTGGAATCCTTTTCCTCCTCATCACCATTTCCCAGTTTCTCTGACTTCTTTCAGGTCTCAGCTGGAATCTCACCTTCTGCAAGATGCCTTTCATGTTCCCTCTGTTGATTATCTCTAACCTATTAGGGATACAGTGTGTTTGTACACAGCTGATTGAAAGTTGTCTCTGCCGTTAGATTGGGAGTTCCTTGAGAGCAAGTACTGGTTTGTGGCTTTTGTTTATATTCCCAGGGCTTGGCACTGTGCCTGGTACATAGTGCTTAATTAGTGCCTGCTGACTTGACTTATACACATGATCTTGTATTAACCTCGAAACAATCCTGGGAAGTAGGTATGATGGGTATTTTATCATCCCCACTTAATAGATGAGGAAATGGAGGCTCAGAGTTTAAGTAGCTTGTCCATGGACACATAGTGTCAAAGTTGATATTTGAACCTTATGGCTTCCTAACTCCATCTAAATCTAGTCTACTTGTTTTGCAGAAGGGGACTCTGGGCTTTGAGTAGGTTAAGAATGCTTAGTCTCTCAGTGTCCTGACTCCCAGCCCAGAGCTATTTTAGTTGCTGAATAACACTCTGCCTCATCTAATATAGAAACTCCTTCCCTATGGGTGCAGACTATCACATACATGGTTAGACTTGGTTGATAAGTTAGTTTAGCTGAGCTGATTTTTTCCCCTTCTTTACAAGGGATGGCTCCCTGGGTCCAGAAGAAGGAAGGGATGTGGAAATAAAGATGATGTAAAAGCAAAAATTTCCCATAAACCCCACCCACATTGATCCAAACACACAGAGACCCTCTGCTTCCCAGGAAACCACAGCCCTAGGTTGTACAAGAAGACGGAAGCTCTGGATTCACTGCACTCACTCACCTGAAGGCTCCTTCACCTACACAGGCATTGGGAGCTGCCTCTCTGACAAGCTCTATCCAACAGAGGGCAGTGGTACATTAGGATGTCGCCTGGGACCTCCCTGATTTGTGTAAGATGTTCCTTGACTTCTATTGTGAGGTGTTAACAAAGAGGCCAAGTTAGCTTTGGAGGAGGGACAGACACTGCTACTTTGTAAATGCCAGATCATCTTGATATAGGACACATACCCCCCACCCCCACCCCAGTCTCCCTTGTATGAACTATTTCTGATGGGTACATTTAAAGGAACTTGGGATTTGCTTGACTTTTTGGTTCACATTTGTAATTTCTTCAGTGCCCGGCATATAGTAGGGCTTAAGAAACGCTTGACTGACTGATCAGCTAGGGAAGCTATCTATGTAGGAACTCTCTCTTAAACATCTAGCAGTCCTAGAGAGTCACCTGGTCTCCCTGACTCCGGACTCCAAGGCTGACTGTCTATCCATTACTCCACATTCCCTATTATGCCATGGTAGCAATCAGGTAAACAGAATCAACCCAGAGAAACAGTAAGCTGGTCAAATCCAGCGACCACTGTCCAAGCTAAAGGACACATCTCTCCTTTCATTTAACAATCCATAAACACATTTTTTTTTTCAGGGAATGTCCTTGGTAGGGGATTTTGTTTGGGTATTTTTTGGGGAAGTGTTTGCAGAATTGAAAAGTAAAATCTGCTTAAGAAAGACAAGTAAAGCCATCTTGGGGAGAGGGAAAAGGAGGAAAGGGCAGAAAATTTGGGACTCAAAATCTTGTGGAAGTAAATGTTGAAAACGAAAAATAAATAAATTAATTAAAAAAAGAAAGACAAGTTAATTAGATTAGTGTAAGTGAAAAGGCTAGCTGAAGCTGAGTGGTTTAAGCTCCCATTATATCTGGACCTTGTTCATTTTCCCCTCAGTGTCTTTATAAGTAGGAATGAGGCTGTTTTTATTTTATTTTATTTT
>CM053583.1:18473906-18514425 GCA_028627135.1 Pseudochirops cupreus | reverse complement strand
TCCCCCCCACTCTGCCCTCCCCTCCATCACCCCACCTCTCATCCCCCATCCCCCTACTCTTCTGTGTGGTAAGATGCCCAGTTTAGAGTTTATGTCATTCCTTCCCTAAGCCAAATTCTGTGAGTGTAAGGTTGACTCTTTACCTTTTGCCTTCCTCTTTTCCCCCTCTATTGTAACAATTCTCTCTTGCCAATGAGGCTGTTTTTAGAGAGTGGTTCCTAGTGTTAAGTGGGCTAAATGTAGGGTCTGCAGAGCTAACTGATTGTTCAGTTTTCAGTGTGAGCATTTATACCTTAGGAAATCTGCAAATTGCTACAAACCCAGGGCTTGATCAATTATTTTGTGGATTGTCTGGAGTCTAGACTTAAGACGAGCTGCTAGGTGGTGCCATAATGCATAGTGGGTCTGGCCCGGAGTTAGGAAGACTCCTCTTCATGAGTTCAAGTCCAGCCTTGGACACTTACTAGTTGTGTGACCCTGGGCAAGTCACTTAACCCTGTCTGCCTCAGTTTCCTCATCCATAAAATGAGTTGGAGAAGGAAATGGCAAACCACTTCAGTATCTTTGCCAAGAAAACCCCAAATGGGGTCAAGAAGAGTCAGACATGACTGAAAAACTCCTGAACAACAAAGACTTAAGAAAGTAATGGGGAAAAAATTGAAAATTAAGAAGAAAACTGTGTCATGAGAACATTTTGGGGGAGATCTGGTTATCAAACATTTATTTCCCAACAGCCTGCTGGCCATATACAAATGATTGATCAGAGATGATGTAGAATAGATTATGACATTGAGGGAACATTGGGGGCCCTCTCTTCTTCTCTCTCCGCCTCTCTTGGTGATCTCAGCAACTCCCATGGCTTCAATGACCAGCTCTTTGCAATTGACTACAGCTCTCCCTAACCAGCCATTTCTCTTGGGCACTCCAGTTATGTATCACTTTCCAAAGATGGCTCCAACTCAACATGTCCAAACAGGGGAAAAACCCAACTCCAAAACAAAACAAAAACTCTCTTTCTGCCTGAACTGTCCCCTCTCCTAGCTTCCCTTTTTCTGTTAGGAGCATGACCGTTCTTCCACTCGCTCTGATCTGTGACTTTGGTGTCACCCTTGGCTCCTTCCTCCCCCCACCCAACTGACTAGGTTGCCAGCCTTTGCCAGTCTGCCTTCCTAGTGTTTTTCAGTTGTATTCTCCCCATTCACAGCCGCCCCATCCTGCATCATTCAAGCCCTCCTCACCTCTTTCTGTTGCTCCCTGCTTGGTCTCCCTGTCTCCTCCCTCTCCCCTCTCCAGCCTCCTAAGCAGCTGATACTAAAGCACAGGTCTGGCCTTGTCACTCTGCTACTCAAGGAGCTTCTGAGACTCTCTCTTGCCTCTAAGTCTGGGATATAATAAAAGTCCTCGGTTTCATTACTTAAATCTTTTTATAGTTGGTCTTCAACATTTCTTTCCAGACTTATTTCACATTCTTCCTCATGTGGCTTCCTAATCTAGCCAAACTGGAAGGGGATGGGAAGGGAATGAGCATTTATATAGGGCCTACTAATGTGCCAGGCACTGTGCTAAGCATTTTACAAATGTCTCTTTCGATCCTCACAACGACCCTGTAAGTATTCTCCCCATTTTACAGATGAGGAAATGGGTGGACAGAGGTTAAGAGACTTGCTCAGGGTTATGCAGCTAGTAAGTGTCTGAAGTCAGATTTGAACTCAGGTTTTCCAGGCTCCAGGCCCAGCTCTCTGTGTACTGTCTTACAAGCTGCTTCAGAACTGGCTCACTTACTGTTCTCTCTGACACATTCTATGTGTTCTCTATATAAGATCCTTCCCCTCTCCTGCTTTGTCTAGCACTGCAGGGCAGCACCATCCTCCCAGCCCATCAGGCTTCCTATCTAAGAGTCATCCTGGATTATTTTTACACACCCCTGCCCCGCAATATCCAATCTGTTGCCAAGGCCTGTTGATTTCATCTCCGTAATATCTCCCTTATATGCCCCCTTCTCTCCTCTGACACTGCTCCCACCCTGGTACAGAGCCATATCTCCTCAGATTACAATAGATGCTGATATCTCAAGCTTCTCCCTACTCCAATCCATCCTCTATCTAGCTGTCAAAGAGATTTTCCTAAAGGGTGGGTTTGGTCATGTCACCTCCTTCCTCAGTAACCTGCAGTGGCTCCCTGACACCTCCAGGATCCAACAGAAAATGCTCTGCTTGGCATCTGAAGTCCTTCACAGCCTAGACCCCTCCTGCCTATCCAGTCTTCTTATATCTTACTCCCTACTCCCATCTATCCAGTGACCCTGGCCTCCTGGATTCCCCACAAACAAGACCTTCCTCTCTGGCTCTGGGCATTTGTCCTGATATGCTCTTCTTCCCCAACTTTACACATGAACTTACATAGATTCCGTTAAGTCCCAGCTCAAACCCTACCTTTTACAGGATGCCTTTCCCAATCCCTCTTCATTCTAATGCCTTGCCTCTCTGAAGTATTGCTTATCTATCCTGTAGATAGCTGGCTTTGTATAGTCTCCCCTGTTAGACTATAAGCTTCTTGAGGGCAGGGGCTGTCTTTTGCCTCTTTTTGTATGCCCAGTGCTCAGCATGATGCCGGGTAAATAGTAGGCACTTAATAAGTGTTAATCCATTGACTGATATGGAACATTCCATCTTCTACCCCCCCATAAGTGTATTTTTCTTTACTTTCCTGTGTCCATGTTGTACCTCTCTAGGACTTAGAGGAGGGACAGAGGGTAGAGTGGAGATGAGGCTATAAGGGCTGGTTCTGATGGACAAAGGCACTGAGGTAGGAATGCCTTTGTGTTTTGGAACAATGAATAAAGCAGTTTGGTTGGGATGTAAGGTATAAAAATATGGAGAAATTAAGTTGAAAATGGATAATGAATTTTTTTTTTGGTCGAGGGAAGGAAGAGTAATTGGGGTTAAGTGACTTGCCCAAGGCCACAGAGCTAGTAAGTGTTAAGTATCTGAGGTCAAATTTGAACTCAGGTCCTCCTGACTCCAGGGTTGGTGCTCAATTCACTGTGCCACCTAGCTTCCCAGATAATGAATTTTAATCTTAATTCTGTTCACAGAGGGATAACATCAGAGGTGTGCTGGATCCAGGTCATGCGACGGAGGCAATTCTTAAAATTTAAATGAGCTAACACTACAAATCAGGCTTGATTTTTTGTTTCATTAATTGCCTAGACCTGAGAAAATGATGGAGAAAATATTAATACTGCAGATTAAATTTGAAATGTGCCCTGTCTACGTCTCCCCCGCCCCCACCCCCCCAAGAGCTGTAGACACTTACTGGTGCACCGTGGGTGATATTAAAGGATGTGTGCTCTAGCTGGGCAGTCAGGATGAAAGTAGCAGCAAGGACACAGAAACAAGCATCAGGAGACCTTGGGACCATTTCTCACTCTGTCATTCATTTGGTTTTTGACTTTTAACAAGTCACTTGACTAGACCTTGGTTTTTTATTTGTAAAATGAGGGTGTTGAGCGTTGTGGTGTAGAGGGCAGAGTGTTGTACTCAGTCAGAGACGCTAACCTCAATGGGCTCTAAAGTAATTGTCCTGCCCAATCCACTTTCAAAACGGGCCACCTCATCTCTCTGAGCCTCAGTTTACTCTTCTGTAACATGAGGGTAGGTTGGACTAATTGATCCCTATGGCTCTTTCCAGTTCTAAAATGGATAATTCTATTATAGACTTTATAGATAGTCTGTAATGTATTTTCCAGTTCTAAAATCTTCTGAACTTCTATCATCTGGCAATAGAGTGTAGGAATGGTGGGAGAGGGGAGAGATCGAAGGCATGAGTTAGGAGACTATCTGACTCGAATGAATGTTGTTCAGTTCAACATACACTCAACAATTCTGTTGTTTAGTCACTTTTCAGTTGCATCTGATTCTTTGTGACTCCATTTGGGGTCTTCTTGGAAAAGACACTGGAGTGGTTTGCCATTTCCTTCTCCAGCTCATTTTACAGATGAGGAAACTGAGGCAGACAGAGGTTAAGTGACTTGTTTGGGGTCACACAATTAGTAGGTGTCTGAAGCTGGATTTGAACTCATGGACTTCCTGACTCCAGACCCAGTACTCTATGAATGATGATACCACCTCAATGTCCTAGCCATTTAATAAGTACTTGATAAGTGCTTTCCCCCCCATTTATCCATACATTTATTTGTGTGTATGCTATACTTTACTTGGGGTGGGGATTAAAATAAAAACCCCTGCCCTCAAGAAGTTTACATTCTTCTATTTTACTGGGTTGACTTCTATTCCAAAGTGGTGGGTGTGCAAAGACCCTGGAGGTCTTTGAGCAAAGGCCAGGTGATCCCTTACTGGGTAGGTTGTGGAGAGGATTCTGATTTGGGTATGGGTTGGATTAGGTGGTCCCTGAGGCCCACCCCAGTTCAGAAATGTTGTCATTCTGAGCCGAAGCTGAGAGGTGAGGATGCCAGTTTTGCTGTGCTGTACCTAGCCCCCTTTCTTCTTGCTATTGGTGTAATTCCCTGAATGGGGAGCTGGTTGGGAGGATATTAGGAAACAGCATGTGATTTCCACACTGATAACTCCCAAGAAAGGCTGTCTTTCCCAGCCCAAGCCTGCAGAAATGATCAATGAATGTGTCACGTCCATGGATTTTTTTAAGAGGGTGGAAAATGAAGTCATTGTTCTAAGTTTCTTGTTAGTCTATTCAAGCGCAAATCTTCCTTTCCTCACCCCCACATCCTGAGTCCAAATCCTCAAATGAAATAACTCATCATTTGGCAGAAACAATGTGAATAAAAAGTCAATTTGCCTTCTTGGGTAGACATCATGGTACAGTCGATGGGGTGTTGTCCTCAGTCAGGAAGATGTGGGTTTGAATCTTACCTCTTACACTAATTCTATGTGAATGTGGCCAAGTCAGTTAATGTCTCTAAGCCTCAGTTTCCTTTCACATAGAATGAGGTTAATGACAGCTTTAATACTTACCTTGCAGGGTTGTTGGGAGGATAAGATTTAAACCCAAGGTTTAACTATAGATAAGATTTCTGTAGGTCAAGTATGCTTTTCCATCACACCATGTTGCTTCCCACACCCAATTGGTGTGGGAAGTCTAACCAATTTCCTTCTTTGAAACTTTCTGTTAACTTCTTAGAAAAGAATAATTTAAAAAATAACTTTTATTTTCTGTTATCAGGAACTTGATAAACACTCGCGAATGCAAACATTTCCATATACAAAAAGAATTATAATCTTTTGTTTTTATGCATTTTGATTTATGAAATACAAGAATTTTCATAATATAGTAGAATTTTTTAAAAAGATGCTTGCACATGAAACTACAAATCTATTATGTACAACTTACTATTTCTTTTAAATATATAATAAACTTATCGTGTGTCTTTTTTTTTCCCCTTCTCCCCCCCCCCCATGGCTACCATTAGACATAAATACGTATATATATAAATACATACCTATGTAAAATCATTCTATACACACTTCTTTTTATAAGCTCTTTCTCTGGAAGAATTATAACCTTTAGAAATCTTACAATTGTCAGGTAAGAATGTTACCAGGGAAGGAAGCTACTCTGACCCGTAACTCCCACGTGTCCAACTTGCCCCTGTAGCTGTGGATGGGCCTTAATTAAGACATGTCATTACTATTCCCAAAGGGGTATAAAACTGTGCATATCCTTGGACCCAAGCAATACCACTTCTAAGGCTGTATCCCAAAGAGATCATGCAAATGGGAAAAGGACCCACACGCACAAAAATATTTATAGCAGTTCTTTTTGTGGTGGTAAAGAATGAGACATCAAGGAGATGCCCATCAGTTGGGGAATGGCTGAACAAGTTGTGGTATAATGACTGTGATGAAATATTATCGTGCTATAAGAAATGATGAGCAGGCAGACTTCAGAAAAACCTGCAAAGGCTTATATGAACTGATGCTGAGTGAAATGAGCAGAACCAGGAGAATATTGTACACAGTAATAGCAACACTGTGCAATGATAAGACTTAACTCTTATCAGCAATGCAGTGATCTAACACAATTCCAAAAGACTCATGATGGAAAATGCTACCCACATCCAGAGAAAGAACTTTGGAGTCTGAAAGCAGATCGAAGTGTACTATTTACTCTCTTTCTTTTTCTTTTGGTTTCTTCTTTCTTGTGGTTTCTCCCATTGATTCTATTTCTTTTTTACAATGTGACTAATGTAAAAATATGTTTAATACATATATATATATATATGTAGACTATATTAAATTGCATGCTATCTTGGGGAGGGGGGAAGGAAGGAGAGAAAATTTAGAACTCAAAATCTTATGAAAGTGAATGTTGAAAACTAAAAATAAATAAATAAAAATTAATATATGTCCTTGTTGCTTTTTCAATTAACGTGGACACTGGAACCCCTTTGGCTTACATCAGTTATTGTCAGCAGTACAACTGACAAAGCCCACCTAATAATACTTCCCAAAGCTATCCAACATGGTGAGATTACCTGAATGACCAGACAATGACCTGGGTAGGTAGAGGACCTAAAAAAGAGGATGTCACAGTAGAATGTAAGCTCTCTGAGGACAGAGACACTTTGGTTTTTACATAGCCAGTGTGTAGCATGTAGTAGATGTTAAATGAATGTTTGCCGATTGACTGACTGGAAGGGGTAGGATCCACAATATTAGAACTGGAAGGGACCTTAAAACAGAGAATATCAGATCTGGAAGGAACCTCAGAGCTCTTCTCATCCAACCTGTCAGTTTTCAGATGAGGAAACTGAGGCCCAAAGAGGTTAAACCCCTTACCCAAGGTTACATAGATAGTAAGCGATAGAGGAGCAATTCAAACCCAGGTTCTCTGACTCCAGAGCCAGCAGACTCTTTCCACTACACCATACAACCTTTCCTTAGAGCATGGATATAGAATATTGGTGCTATAAAAGACCTGAGGATATAGTGTCAGAACTGAAAGAGACCATATAAAACTAGAATATCACAGCAGAAAAAGGCACTTCAGAGTATGGAATACACAATATGATATTCATACAATATAGAGATAATCTGATTCAAGGATTCACGACTTGGCATCGGCTTGTTTGAAAACATTTTTTGATAACTGTCTCTCACACAGACACAGCCCAGCCTGAGACTCCCGTGGTGACTTCTCCCCCTCTTCCTCATCAGCCTTCTTAGGATGGAAATGCCCTCCCATTGGGGAGTTCCTCCTCAGAACCTCCTTTTGAGGAAGCATCTCCAACAGCCACAAGTTCACTTGGAACCTGTCTTAGCCCATGATTCCCATAGCCACTTCTTTCCCCATCCTCTCTTCACCTCCAGTCTTCCCCTTCTTCCACTTCTCTTTCCAGCTTTTGTCTTCCCCTGGTAGAGTGTAAGTTGCATGAGTGTAGGGATTGTTTCACTTTTTGCCTATATTTGTATTCCCACTGCAGACATTAAATAAATTCTCTCTCTCTGTCTCTGTCACTCTCTCTCTGTCTGTCTCTGTCTTTGTCTCTCTCTCTGTGTCTTTCTCTCTGTCTCCCTGTCTCTCTCCTGTCTTCTCTGTTTATCTCTGTCTCTCTCTGTCTCGGTCTCTGTCTCTGTCTGTCTATCTGTCTGGCTCTCTTTCCCTCTCTCCTCCATCCTTTAGAGTAAATTTGAGGCCAGATTTGAATTCATGAAGATGAATCTTCCTGACTCAAGGCCAACACTTCACCCACTGTGCCACCTATCTGCCCCTTGGCAAATACGTCATAAATCCCTTCCTTCCTTGCTTCCTTCCTTCTTTCCTTCCTTCCTTCCCTCCTCCCTCCCTTCCTTCCTTTGTTCCTTCCTTCCCTTCTTTCCTCCTTCCTTCCTCCAATCAGAGCCTGGATTTGTAGCCAGGTCCCTACCTCCAAGCTCAGTGCTCTTTCCCTGTGTAGGCTGCCCTACCTCTTCCAGGAAGCAAGCCTTCCCCATTGAGTGCAGCCTATGGTGACCTTTCCCATCTCTGACTGAATCTGGCACTTGGTGGCATGCTCCTTGGATCATTCCCTTGATTATTCCACATGTGAGTCATCACAACTGTTAACATTTCTGTAACACTTTTCAGGTTTACAAAACTCTTTCCTCATCACAACCCCGGGAAGTTGCCGTGCAAAGGATCATCTCAGTTTTACAAAGAAGGAAACTGAGTCTCTGAGAAGGGAAATGACTTCCCCAGGGTCACACAGCTAGTACATATAGGACTGACTCCACCTCAGGTCTTCTCACTCTAGTCACTCACCTTCTTCCCCTTCTCTCATTTTGCCTCAACTCCACTAATCAAGGGAGAGCTGGCTGCTGGGCTGGGGGGTGGGCACTGTAAGAAGCAGGGCGCTGGATTGGAGCTAGAACATCTGAAGTGGAGGTCAATGTTGGCTTTTCAGTTAGTAAACAGTTAGTAAAGCTGTGTGACCTGGGGCAGTCCCTCCCATTCTGGGTTTCAGTGTCTGCATCTGTAAAGTTAGACTATGAAACCAGAGACTCTTTACTCCTTTAACAATTGAACTCAACAGGGATTTATCAGACTCCCCTCCCCACCATGTGCGAGCACTGTACTAGACCCAGGGTAGGTGGGGGAGGGTAAAAGAAGGAAATAAGCATTTATAGAGAACCTACTATGCGCCAAGAATGTTGCTAAGTGCTTTTACAAATATCTCATTGGATCTTCACAACGACCTGGGAGGTAGGCACTATTTTACAGATGAGGCAACTGAGGCAAATAGGTTATGGGACTTGCCCACGGTCATAGGACTAGTAAGTGACTGAGGCCAGATTTGAGCTCAGGTGCTCCTGACATCAGGAGTAAGTGCACGGCTTAGGTGCCTGATAAAAAGCAAAAAGTGAAAAAACACACTTAACTTCAAGGAGTTTGTATTCTAGGGGTGGGAGGGATAAGTCAATATAAAATACAGAGGAAGTAATTTCACTGGGGGTGATGGAGGAGAGGATGAACATGTAGGGGTAATTGGAGAAAGACCATGTAGGAGAGCCTGGAAAGAGGCAGGGGGTCCAAGAGGTGAAGAAGGAGCATTTGGTCTCCAGGGAATGGTCTGGGACAGACTGACCTGACTGGGCAGACTCAGGAGCTAATCCCATGGTCCCCAGCCCCAAACTCATTTTTTACCAAGAGCAAGTTCCATTTCTAAGGAAAACCCTGGGTGTGGTGGAAGGGGAGTGAGTGACTCAGGCCGTGGCTTGCTTCCTGCTGAGTCATAGCTGAATTGATGTCCAGTGTGGAGCAGGCACCTCCCTCCTCCCCCTTCTCCCACCTCCCCACCTCATCTCTAGGGGAGCTTTGGCTTTTTTGGTATGTGATGCAACCACAGACCTTGACCACACCTAGTCAATGGAGCACCTCTGGCTTCCTTTTTCACCACAGTGAGGGGCTCCTTGGCTACCTAAAGGGACCACTGGATCAGGAGCAGACAGGTTCATAGTGGAATTGTCTCATCCTAGCTTTTGTGTTAGTGTGATTCCCTAAATGTCCTGCCATGGAAGTCCCTTTACCTTAAGCTTGATGAGACAGCTTGTGTGAGAAAGGATAGAACCCTGGACTTGAAGTCAGCAAGACCTGGGTTCAAATCCAACCTCAGACACTAATTAGCTGTGAGACCCTGGGCAAGTCACTTCACCCTCTTTGCCTCAGTTTCTTCATCTATAAGATGATCTGGAGAAGGAAATGGCAAACCACTCCAGTATCTTTGCCAAGAAGACCCCAAATGGCATCACAAAGAACTGAACACAATTGAAAAACCGAATATCAACAATGAAGTATAATATGAGTCTGGTATGAGACAGGTATTTATTTCCTACCAACAAAAAGAAATGCTTAACACAAAGATTCACAAGCATGTATTCCCAGTAAGACTTAAAAAGACTTATAAAAGAGACTGTATAAACTATTATTACATTCTGTTGAGAGATAGAGACTTAAAACCATCTGGGGGAAAAGGATGGGAACTAGCCTTTACTAAGTACCTACTATGTGCCAGGCACCATGCTAATATTATTATAATAACAATATTATTACAATATTATAATATTACAAAAATTATCTCATTTTATCCTCACAACAACTCTGGGAGCTAGGAGCTATTATTAACTTCATTTTATAGATGCAGAGACTGAGGCAGACACAGGTTAAATGACTTGCCCAGGGTCACACTGCAGACAGTGACTGCTGCCATGAAATTAAAGATGCTTGCTCCTTGGAGGGAAAGCTATGGCAAACCTGGACAAAGGTCCACAAAGTGCAGTATCCATGTATGGCTGTTAGAGTTGGACTCTAAGGAAAGCTGAGTAACCCAGAATCAGCACTTTCAAATTGTGGTGATGGAGAAGAATTTTGAGAGTCTCTTGGATGGCAAGGAGATTAAATCAGTCAATACTTAAAGAAATTAATTCAGACTATTCACTGGAAGGTCAAATAGTGAAGCTGAATCATAAGTACTTTGGTCAATATTGAGAAGACAGAATTCATTGGAAAAGAGCCTGATGTTGGGAAAGATCGAAGGCAAAAAGAAAAGAGGATGGCAGAGGATGTGATGAATACATAGTCTCATGGAAACGAAGAACAGGAGCTTGGACAGACTTTAAGAATTAATGGAGGATAGAAGAGCCTGGCATGCTGTGGTCTGTGGGGTCACAGAGAATCAGACTTGACTGAACAACACACAGCAACCCTCCCCCTTTCTCAAGTCATAACTGAATCAAGTAAGTCCCTTTGGTGTGAGGCAAGAAGTGTCTATCTCCTGCATTATGGGAAAGAAACATCATTTTTTTTTTTATTTTTGGAGGGGGGAAAGGAGGGCAATTGGGATTAAGTGACTTGCCCAAGGTCACACGGCTAGTTTTGTGTTAAGTGTCTAAGGCCATATTTGAACTCAGGTCCTCCTGACCCCAGGGCAGGTGATCTA
Organism: Pseudochirops cupreus; assembly: GCA_028627135.1. Taxonomy (NCBI): domain Eukaryota; kingdom Metazoa; phylum Chordata; class Mammalia; order Diprotodontia; family Pseudocheiridae; genus Pseudochirops; species Pseudochirops cupreus. The sequence goes on along the minus strand of CM053583.1, from coordinate 18,503,474 downwards.
TTCAGTGTGCCACGTAGCTGCTATGAAAATTCATTTTCAATATGTTAATAGGTTCTCCTTTAGGGTTTACTATGAAAATCTGTCTCTGACACTCATGTTCTCCCAGGACAACTTTCAGAGCTCCTCCGTGCACTGGCTGTCTCTCATGCCGGGAATACTTGCTCTCCCTCTTTCCCTCGGCTTCACAGGGGCACTGACTTTCTGCAGGACCAGCTCAAGGGCTACCTTCCTAAAGACAAGGCTGTTTCCCATCCTCCCACCTGCCAATCCAAAGTTTCCTTCCATCCATTCTGTATCCATCTTATCCATTCTGCTTTTTCCCAGAGTGAAAATTCTTTGATGGCAGAGACTGTTTTTGCATTTTTTCCCTCTCTGTTTCCCTAACATTTAGCACAGTGCCTAATACATGCTTGCTAACTGATTTAGTGATATTTACTCATCTTTTGCTTTCATTAGGATGGAGAATTCCTGGTGAGGAAGTATCTCTGCCAAATCAGGTCGGCCCCTTTTTACCACTTAGTGTCTCATGGAATTACTTGGGGTCACTAGAAGGCTGTGTTATTAGCTCAGAATCAAGCGAACAGTATGTGTCAGAAGTAAAACTTGAACACAGGTCTTCTGAGGCCAGCTTTCTATCTATTATACCCCAGTTACAGATGAAGAAACTGAGGCTAAAAGAAGGTAAGTGACTTTCCCAGAGTTATACAGCTAGTTAGCTGCCTGATGACAGGAACCATAATCTGGGCCCATAACTGAACAGGAGGGGAAGAAGAGCAGACTGGAAAGTCTTTTGTTGTTGGTGGTGGTGGTGAATCTTGTCACTCATATTTGACCATTCATGACCCAATTTGGGTTTTCTTGGCAAAGATGCTGGAGTGGTTTGCCATTTCTTTCTCCAGTTCATTTTACAAATGAGGAAACTGAGGCAAACAGGGTAAAGTGACTTGTCCAGGGTCACACAGATAGTAAGTGTCTGAGGCTGGATTTGAACTCATGAAGAGGAATCTTCCAGACTTCAGGCCTAGTGCTCTATGCACTGCACCACCTATCTTCCCAAAAGAAGGTCTTTGAAAAATTGCAAAGGTTTCTGGATGACTCTAAGCTTCTCCCTGAAACAAAGACCCACTTTATCACGAATGCTCTTCTGGTGATGTCGTATGGATATGAGTTAATAAATCCTACTTGATGATCCCCAAGAGGACCAAGGAGAGGTTACATAGTACATATGAGTAGGCTGTGAAACATTAGAAATGAGGAATCACATAGGAGAAATTGTGTAAAGGGATGTCACAAGAGAAATGCATGACCAGAAGAGATAATGGATCTGTTATGTAACAAGTGAAAGAGATGGCCAAAGCACAGCCTACGTCTACTTTGTTCTCTGTGTAATAGCAAGAGAAAGGTTCCCATGGTGCTGGAAGATTCCCTGTGGTAAACTCCTGAGAACATGCAGACAAGGGAAGAAACAGACAAGAGTCATCCAGGATGGGCAGGCCCAGTCGGGCTGCAGTAGGTATCATGGAAGGGAATGCCCACATCAGTGTGTCCCCTGCTCTGCTGGGACTTTGCAATCTTCTCCATTGTTGCTATCCAGCTTCCCATTACAGAACACCAAGGTCTCAGAAGAATCACAATTCTAGATGCTCCAAACAGAAATAAGTGCGAGTAAGTGTCCCTTGCAAGGGTGGCACCATTCCCTTCCCCTTTGCAATTCCTCCTAAGGCGATCGAGCCACCTGTCCTCTTCTTCATTGATGGGTCCAGCTCATTGTCCAATCCATGTATTCTCGCCTGTCCCATGAGGCACTTGTCCGTGGCCTCCCACGTAGAGACTGTCTTTTTGGGCTTATGTTTATATTCTCAGGCCTGGCATGCAGCAAATGCTTAATGAATGCTCTCTGTCTCTCTCTACCTTCTGTCAAGGTGTGCTGACACTTCAGGTTGACTCTGACTGTAACAGTGAGCACAATGACAGCTCACATTTCTCCAATACCATCTAAAATAGATTTTTATTGAGTTTTTGGGGTTTGGATCATCTAGATTCCCCCCTCTAGCTTTCCTTCTGTCTCTCTAGAGTCATTCCAGAAACAAGGAATATCTGGGAAAAAAGCAAGAAAAAGAGGAAAGGGAGGGGGATTCAAAGTCCACATATAAAATCAACCCAACAAAACCCCAAACCCGCTGACATTGTATGCAACAGATCTACCCTGAAGGAGTGGAGGGAGGTGTCTTCTCATAGCTCTCCCTTAGGGCCCAAGCTCCGTCTGTAACTTTGTAACATTCATGTTTAGTTGTATTGCGGTGGCGGTTCTTTTTCATTTACATTGTTGTAGTCACTGTGTGTGTCGTTTTCCTGGCTCTGTTTACTTTACTTTATATCAATTTGTGTCTTTCTATGCTTCTCTGTTTACAAAGTACTTTCCTCAGACAGCCCTCAAAGTACATGGTAGAAGCATTATTATCCCCATCTTGCATATGAGGAAAGTAGGTTCTATGAGGAAGGTTAACTGACGGAGTGTGGAGATGCTGGGTCTCTTGACTGGATGTCCTGCGTCCTCTCCTCTACAGTATACTACCTTGGCACACTCTGTCTTGTACCATTCTCCCTTCTTCCCTTTCAGCCCTCTGCTTGTTAGATTGTAAACTCTTTAAGTATAGAGAATGTCACCATTGTTTTCTAGGCTCGTAGTCTTGCACAAAGTAGGTGATTAATACAAGTGGAATTGATGTTTAAAAGTGCTTGTCCATCTAGTTAATATTATTCTTAAGTAGGAAAGTGATTGGAGAAATTTGGACAGTCCTAATGAAAGTTTGTACCAAGCCAGTCGCCAAACACACTTTTCTGAAACTCCCCCAAGCCTGCAGAACAGAGAGAGTGCTGATGAATGGCTATATCACAAGAAAACACATTCCCACACACTGCAAAGTAAAATACCTTCCTTCCTTTTTTTTTTTCCTTTGCTTATCTCCATTCGGTAAGGCTACTTTAACATGCCTTCTTCTACCTCCAGCCCCTTCCTCCTAGTTTATTTGACAGACTGTTATATCTTTTTTTTTCTTTTTGGAGGGAGGAAGGCAGGGCAATTGGGATTAAGTGACTTGCCCAAAGTCATACAGCTAGTAAGTGTCAAGTGTCTGAGGTTGGATTTGAACTCATGTCCTCCTGGCTCCAGGGTCAGTGCTCTATTCACTGCACTACCTATCCACCCCAGACTGTTATATCTTAGCAGTCATAAGGGGTATTTCTATTCCACTGACTTTTAGATATTTAATTAATTGTTCACTCAAACCCTACCCTCCACTGAGAGGTAAGTCAGGTCCTTCCTTGCTAGCCTGGTGAGTGGGTTGTTAAATGTACTGTTTAGTTGATGGTGTAGAAATCAGTCATTAAGAAGCAGGAAAAAAATATTCCAGTCCTCTACTGGCTTGGTGATCTTATCACTCGGGTTGTTTTCTCCAGGGATGTGGATAGCAATTCATGTACTCTTGCCTATCCCATGAGGTGCTTGTCCACGGCCTCCCAGAGGTCCACCATAAGAAGACCGTCCAATGTGCTGACACCTTCCTTGATTCCTCCTGATATTAAGAGTATGTTTTTGTGGGGCAGCTAGGTACTCAGTGAATAGAGCAGTGGCCCTGGAGTCAGGAGGACCTGAGTTCAAATCCGGCCTCAGACACTTGACACTCACTAGCCATGTGACCTTGGGCAAGTCACTTAGCCCCAATTGCCCTGCCTTCCCCCTCCAAAAAAACAAAAACAAAAACAGGAGTATGTTACTGGAATACTCTGGCTCTCTGCCTGTCAACCCTTGCTTTAGTGATGTGACCAGCTGGTCATCTTTCTCTCTTGTGCATTTTCCTCATGATGGGTTTTACTCTTGTTCTTAGAAGTTTCTCATTAGTTATATTTTGCAGCCTGCTTATTTCCTCCATGTTCTTTTTCATAGCCCTCTGTATGATAATTAACTTCAGTTCTTCAAAGGTTATAGTATGCTATGTCTCACTACTGTATAGCAATACTGGTAGCATAGGAGTATTAAAAAGATGGCCCTTTGTTTCTAGAGGAAGCTTGGGGTCATTAATGGACCTTTGCAATTCCTCCTAAGCTGATTGAGCCACCTGGCCTCCTTCTCTTCATCGATGGGCTCAACTCATTGTCCATATGCACGATCTGTCCCAGGAGAAGATCTCTGTGTTGTTCGTTTAAATGCATGTTAGACTCTGGGCAATAAACATTCTTCATCACTTGCTCTTTTTCTTTTTCTTAACTAAAGAGCATTTATTGGATTCTCTACTAAGCCTTTGAGTTTTGAGGACATAACTAAATTCTGAAAAACCTTCACACAGAAGAGTAAGTACAGTGAACATTATAAGCAGATATGAACAGCTGGAAGAACTGTAATCAAGTGCTAACTGACCGAAGAGAAATTTTCAGCTACTTCTTAGTAAAAAAAGAAAAAGAAAATAGGGAGGGACAGAGGCTTCAGACTGAACGAGACAAAAATCTTGTAATACATTCAACCTTGACTAGATTGTAACAAAATGGAAGCAGGACTAGTATAATGCAAAGTTCCCACTACAGCACACTGTACACACCTATTTTCCAAGCCCTCCCCCCATCCCCCCCGAGACTGCCACTTGGATTATTTGCCAGCCTGTTGGGCCTGCTGATGGAGAAGCACGTAGATCTTCTCTTTGATCCGATCTTTGTTGTAGGGTTGGTATGTCTGAGTGTCCACTTGGTACACAAGGCAGCTAAGATCTGCCAGATCATCAATGAAATCAAACTGGCTGATGTCATATGTGATGGAGGGACTGTTGAGATTCATTCTCTTCAGATGCTCTTCATACATTTTACAAACTCCTTCCATGCATTCATTCACTGATTCATAATCAGCATAAGTTTGGCCCTCTGGCCTCTTGGTAGTTTGTACCAACAAAATGGTAAGAGACTTCATTTCCAAATGGAAATTGCTCCTTCCGTTACTCAGCAAGTCATCCCTTGTAACATGGTACTGAGCTCTGGCGCTGCCACTGCCACAGCCACTGCACACGAGCTCCACTTGCTCTTTTCTATGTAAATCATCAGATCAAATTCTTCAAGTTGTTTACAAGAGTCTGCAATATTCTTGGGCTTTAAGCTGGAAAGCTGGACCTCCTGATAAAGGAGTGAACATACCTCTTCCAAATCTTTTTTTTTTTTGTTTGCTTTTTGGAGGGCAATTGGGCTTAAGTGACTTGCCCAAAGTCACACGGCTACTAAGTGTGTCAAGAGTCTGAGGTTGAATTTGAATTCAGGTCCTCCTGACTCCAAGGCTGGTGCTCTATTCACTGCACCACCTAGCTGCCCCCCTCTTCCAAATCTAATGATCTTTTCCTCAATCCTCACAGTTCTCCATCCCTCTTCAGTCTTTGTCACTGTTGATCACCTTCTTCTCCTTGACAATCTCTAGGTTTTTGTGATGCTTCTTTCTCCTGGTTCTCTTTCTCTCTTCTATTCCACCTCTCTTCAGATTTCTTTGTCAGCTCTTCATCAAAGTCATACTTGCTAACCATGAGGGTCCCTGATGCCCAGTCCTGGGCTCTCCTTTTATCCTCTCTCCTATTCCATGTGATGATCTCATCAGTTCCCAGGGATTCACTTATCTCTATGCAGATGATTCTCTGATTTATTTGTCCAACCCTCAACCTCTTTCCTGACTTTGTCTTGAATTCTCCAACTATCTGTTAGACAGCTCAAATAGGACATCTAACAGACATCTTAAGCTCAGCATGCCCCAAGCTGAACTCATTATTTTTCCTCCCAAACCTTCTCCTTTTTAAAAAAGGTACCTTCCCTGTTACTGTTGATGTTAACAATTGGCAGCCACTCAGGTCCACAATGTAGGTGTCAGCCTCCTCCCCTCTTTTAATCTCACCCCCTATGTCTAGTAACTGGCTAAAATGTGTTGCTTAACCTTTCCCGCATCTTCTGCCTTCTTTCCTTTGACACCGTCAGCGCCTTGTTTCAGACCCTCATCTTTCATGCCCTGGATTATTGCAATAGGCTACTGGTTGGTCTCCTTGACCAATCTCTTTCCACTCCAGTCTACCCTCCACTCAGGTATCAAATTGATCTTTGATCAATTTGACCAATCACAGATCTGATCATGTTACTCTCTTATTCAGTGAAATCCAATGACTCCCAATGGCTTCCTTGATCAAATATGAATCCTATGTTTGGCTTTTGAAGTCCTTCATTACCTTGCCGCTTTCTACCTTTCTAGTCTTCAGAGACACTCCTCTCGCCTCTGTCCCCATACTTTTTGTCCCAGTGACACTGGCCTCCTGCTATTCCTTAGCCAAAGACCCTCCATCTTCTGATTCTGTGAATTTTCATTGACTGTGTCTCCTTTATGGAATGTCTTTCCTCCTTATTTCTGCCTTCTGGTCTCCTTCAAGTGTTGGTTAAAATCTTACCTTCTCCAAGAAGTCTTTCCCAGGCCTTTTTAAGCCAGAGCCTTCCCTTAAGATTATCTCCAATTGATCTCAATGATATCTTGTTTACACATTGTCTTCCTTATTAAACTGTTAGCTCCGTGAGAGCAGGGAATGTCATCCTTTGTGACTCCAGTGCTTAATATAGTACCTGGTACATCACAGGCATTTCATATGTGCTCATTGAACTCCCTCTCTTTAATGTCTCTCCTTTTTCCCCCTTTTTTTCTTTTTGGAGGGGGGGAGGGTAGGGCAATTGGGGTTTAGTGACTTGCCCAAGGTCACATGGCTAGTAAGTGTTAAGTGTCTGAGGTCGAATTTGAACTCAGGTCCTCCTGAATCTAGGGCCAGCACTCTATTCACTGAGCCACCTACCCACCCCTTTAAAGTCTCTCCTAATGATTATGACTAGAGGGTTGTTGAACAGGATTATTTTTATCATTGCACCTTTTAAGAAATCTTGAGGAGTAGCTAAGTGGCACAGTAGATAGAGCACAGACTCTAGAGCAGTAGTTCTCAACCTTCCTGATGCCACTACCCTTTAATACTGTTCCTCACATTGTGGTGACCCCCAACCATAAAATTATTTTCGTTGCTACTTCATAACTGTAATTTCGCTACTGTTATGAATCATAACGTAAATATCTGATATGCAGGATGTATTTTCATTGTTACAAATTGAACATAACCCACAGGTTGAGAACCACTGCCCTAGAGTCAGGATGAATCTGAATTCAAATCCAGCTTCAGACACTTGAGACTTAATAGTTGCTTGACCCTGGGTAAGTCACTCAACCTTGATTGCCCCACCAAAAAAAAAAATTAAAAAAAATTTGAACATGTTTAATGTTCATACATGGGAGATGTCTTGTGGGAAGAGAGTCTTGAAGGTGATATTTTTATTCTCTTGAATCAAACATTTTAAAAGCAAATAACTAGCACAGTTCTGTCTTTTCTACATTTTTCCAGCCAACTGCAAAATAATAAAGCAGTCCAATGTTGAATAATGGTGATGACAGCTTGCCTGCTCCCTAGAAATAGTTCTTGTCAAGGATGTCCTTGATTCATGTCTAGAAGACTCTTTATAGACCAAAATTAAAATGAAACAAGATTTTTTTGATGCTGAGGTTTTTTTTTTTAAAATAATATGCTTTTCCCCCTTAGTAACATGTAAAGACAACTTTAAACATTCATTTAAAATTTTTTTGAGTTCCAAATTTTCTCTTTCCTTCTCTCACCTCCCCCCTGCCTGAGACAGTAAGCAATTTGATATTAGTTATACATGTCCAAGCAGAATATAAGATTTAAAACCAAAAGAAATCTTAAGAGATCATCAACAAATGAACCAGCAAGTCTTTATCAAGTACCTACTATGGCTGGGTTGATGGGTGTACAAGTCAAGGTGGTTTTAGCCCCCAGGAGCTGTGCAGCCCACTTTCTTTGCTGTCTTAAGGAAGCTGAAACCCAGAGAAAGGAAATGACTTATCCAAAGTCTCATAGGCATTAAGTCACAGAACTGGTAATCAAACCATACTCCCTGACTCTTATTTTTTTCTCCTTGCTACAGGAGAATTTATCCAGAAAAAAGTATCAGTTCAAACTTCTCTGGACAGCTTTTTCAAAAAAGAGACTATCCATATAGTCCTCCTAAGTCGTTGTTAATTAAGTGTTTAGTATTTGCTAGGCCAGCATTATTGTTCTTAGACAATTCCAAATGAGGACATAGTCGCCATACTTTAATATGCTATAAGCATGCTTTATAACAGCAGCAAAGTCCCCAACTCTAAAGACAAGTGTTCTCGAATGAATAAATTGAATCAAACAAATGAAAAAGCGTGTATGAAGTAGTGCTCAGTGCTAGGAATGCAAATACAAGAAAGCAAGATGATCCTGACCTTCGAGGAGCTCATGGGAGAAGACATCATGTGAAGGGCTTCTAGTGATAGCAAGTGTCCGCCTTGCAGCATGGTTTAGAAATGGTCCAGAAATGGGGCAGCTAGATGGCGCAGTGAATAGAGCACCGGCCCTGGAGTCAGGAGGACCAGAGTTCAAATCTGGCCTCAGACACTTAACACTTACTAGCCCTGTGACCTTGGGCAAGTCATTTAACCCCAATTGCCCTGCCCTTCAAAAAGCAAAATTGAAAAAAAAAAAGAAATGGCCCAGAGGAGGCATTGGTGGGGGGAGGGAAGGAAGGGGAATAAGTATTTACATAGTGTGGCAGGCATCATGCTAAGTGCTGTATGATTATTGTCTCATCTGATCCTCACAACAACCCAACTAGGTGGGTACTGTTATTTTTTTCCCATTGTACAGTTGAGGAAACTGAAGCGAAAACAGAGGTTGAATGACTTACCCAGGGTAACCCAGCTAGTGAATGTCTGAGGCTCAGGTCTTCCTGATCCTAGGCCTAGGGCTCTATCCCTTGCAACAGCTGATGCCTCATCAGCATGGTGGCTGGGATTAGGGCCAGATAAGGTGAAAGTTCACTCACTGCAGGCCAGGATCACAGGGCCAGGGGCAGAATCTAAATTCTGGCAGAAGGAACAGAAGGAGTTTAGCCTGAATCTCTTCCCTTCTTGTCCCTACAATCTTCCAGTCTCCAATATCTTTGGAGATATTATAACCTATATGTGGCCAACTGGCCAGTGTGGGTTGATGATGGTCAAAAAGTTCCTGCGTATGTGCAGAGAAACAGTGAAAGTACTTTCAGAAACATAGTGTCCCTGGGTCAGGCTTGAGCTGGGCAGAATAAACCAACTTTCACTGGGCTGGGGTGACTGGCTTGGTGGCCTTCTTCTGACTTGGAAGGTCATCGACTGCCACCATCTCAAAACCTTCTTGTCTTGCCAGGGCAACCACTGTAGTTATTGCCCTGACTTGTTCCCTTAGCTCCAGTCAGCAGGAGCTCAGCATTGCTCTTGCTCTAAGCCTTCTTTCTAACTGGAAAGAAGCCCTTTGGCTAGTTGTGAATCTTGATACTGAAGTGCTGGTAGCCAGAGCTCAGAGTGACCTAAGAGATCATCGAGGCTAGATCCTCGTTTTTCACATGAAGAAATTGAGGCCCAGGAGTATCCAGGAATTTGACTCCATGGCTACCTATTAATTCACTATACCACACTGCCTTTCATTAAAAAAAAATTAAACTGCTTTATAAAAACAATAACATATTTAAAAAGAAAGAAAGGGAGAGCTGAGTATGCTCTTGGTTTCTGGGTAGCATTTTTCATCAGGCCAAGGGACTCCCCCCAGACCTCAACTCTAACTCCAGAGCAAAGTCACAGAATTAGTTTAAAAATGATCTCCTACTAAGTTCAGGGAGTCAAAATGGACTTGAAGCGAGAGTCTGAGGAAAACAACAGACATTCTTAATTGCTGCTCAGTTGCAGGACATCATAGGTTGTACCCAGTCAGAAGGGGTGGCTGTCTCCCAGTCCCAGGTAGGGAAGGCGGGAAGGAGCTTCCTGTTGGGTGCGGCTCACTGAATGCTTTAGGGTGAAGCAGAGTCTGGTCCAAGTATCTATCACTGAGACCCTTTGTGTGGGATGGGTCTGCCCAGGGAGGCAGGCCTGGGAGCAAGGGGGTGGGGGTTGGCGAGAGGCAGATTCCAACTTGAAGCAAGTAATAACTTCTGAGTGCTCAGGGCTGTCCAAGTGGGGAATGGCCTGGCTTGGGAGGTTCCCTGTTATAGGTCTTCAAAGGGGAGACCACATATAGCAGGGATTTCTGCTCAGGAAAAGGTTGGATTAGATGTATCTCTGAGGTCCCTCCCGGTCTTGAGATTCTGTGATTAATCACGGTAATAGTAACACCTGAAATGGCATTTACATGCCTTTTTAGAGTTTGCAATACATTTTACATATAATATTTCATTTGAACCTCATGACGACTTTGGGAGGTAGGTAATACAAGTATTGTCCCCATTATACAGATGAAGAAACTGAGGCACAGTAGATAGAATATTGGGCCTGGAATGAGGAAGACCTGAGTTCAAATACAGACTCAGACACTTACTGGCTGTGTGACCCTGAGTAAGTCACTTAATCTCTGTTTGCCTCAGTTTCCTCAACCTTAAAATGGGCACAATAATAGCACCTACTTCCCAGGGATGGTGCAAGGTTAAGTGAGATAATTGTAAAGCATTTAGCACAGGACCTGGCACATAGTAGATGCTATATAATGCTAGCTACTATTATTATTATTATTATAAATGACTTGACCATGGCCCCACAAGAGAGTGTTTGAGGCCAGATTTGAACTCAGATTTTCCTGACTCCAGGTCCAGCACTCTATTCACTGTGCTACCTAGCTGCCCCTAATAATTAGAAAAATATAAGTTATTGAAAAATGGTCAGTTACATGCAATTGAATTGGGAAGTACAACAGAAGAGGATATTGGTCAATATTGGAGGATTGGTATCATATTAATGCATGGCTGGCACAGCTGTGAATTTGTACAACTTTTCTGGAAATCATTTTGGAATAATTTTTAAAAATCACTTTTTAATTTTTATGTTTTTTATTTTTTATATTTTTAATATTTTTATAATTTTAACTCTTTTATATTTAAAAAATACTCTTTGACCTTGTGATACCACTCCTGAGGCAGTCAAGGAGGCCTTCTCAAGTCAATCAAAGATGGATGTAAAAGTCTCATATGTATGTAAATATTTATAGTAGTACATTTTGTAGCAGCAAAAAGCTGGAATGAAAGTGGGTGTCCATCCTCTGGTGAATGACTGAACAAGTGAATCATGGCCACCTACACTTCAGCTGTAACCTTCTCTCCTTACCACTGCAACTTAGGACTTCATCAAACTGAATGTCACATGTCCGAAATCCACTGCCTTTTCATCAGTTTGTGGGAAACCAGAAAATTTCTGTATTTGTTATGAGGAAATCTTTAGAGAGTACTGCGTAACTTCAGGAAGCTGATTAGAGGAAGCAGAATCTTCCTGCTATGTAAAAAGGTGATTGGGCTTGTCTGCATTGCCCATAAACAGTGCATCTATCTCTTAAGAAAAAGGACCATTCACCTTTGGTGTCCACCTGTCACCCAACTCTCTCCTGTGGCTCCAAGAAACTGTAGCATGCACAGCAGCTACACCCTAGTAAAACTGTCTCTGCAAATGGGCATTGAGAGTAACCAACAGGTCAAACCCACCATCGAGTTAGGGAGTATCCAACCAAAGCATGTGAAGACTTCCCCTGGTGGAATGGGTGGATGAGAACAATTTGTTCCAGCTGCCTTGCAGGTGGCTGAAATAGGCAGTGTGGAGCACTTAGAACTTGGTCAGGCATCAAAGACACCAAGGTCATCCACTCTATCCTGACAAAAGTAGTACTGATTTTTGTCCTGCCACTGGAATTAGATGACTCAAGAAGAGAGAGTGAGGCTGACAACCTAGTGCAACTCAGTCTCACAAATCCAATTCACTTGGATTGAACATCCATGATGTCAATGGCCCTCTTCAAAAATAAAGGACTGACTGAACAACAACAACATGCAAAAGGAAACCCCTCAGGGGAATGGCTGCATTTCCCTCTACTGTCTTCAGTGACTTGAGGAGGGGAAAAAATCTAGAGAGCAGATAATGAGGGATTTTTCAATTCTTTTTTGAGAGAAATGGTTGTACCTGAAATAGCTTAAAATTGTTTTAGTGACCAATCAAAGGAACAGACTTGGAAAGTCCCAGGTCCCAGTTTGAGGATTGCTGTTTCACTGAAAGCAAGTCAATCCCTGCCCTCTAGAAGCTTGCCTTCTTTTTTTTAAATTTAAATTTAATTTATTTTATTTTTAATAGTCAATTGGAGATTCAGGATTAGAACTCAGGGGAGAGACTATGACCAGATATATAGATCTTGGAGTCATTTGCATAAAGATAATTGAATCTGTGGGAGCTGAGGGAGTCACCAAGAGTGTAGAGAGAAGAAAAGAGAGGCCAGGACAGAAACTTGAACTGCGGGATGAGTAGTAAGCACTCTCTCCATCATTTCTGCTTCTTGGTTTCCCTAATTTCCTTCAATTCTTAGCTAAAGAGATTCCAAGCTAAGGGTTTCTTCTGCAAAAAGCTTTCCTCAGTCCTCCATAACTATAGTGCCTTCCCTCTGAGATTAGCTCTAATTTATCATCCCTATCTTTGGGTATCACTGTTTGTATGTCCTTTCCCCTATTAAACTGTGAGTCTCTTGAAAGCAGGATCTAGATTGTTGTTGTTGGGTTGTTTTTTTCAGCCTTTCTTTGTATTCCTCTTAGCATTGTGCTTGGAACGTGATGCTTAATAAAGGCTTGTGGACTGACTGAAAACTCTCCAAGACTGTTAGGGCTTTTGTAACCTCCATACTGCAGGAGAAGATTTGCTGCTGAAGGGTACATGCTAATTCCTGGGCTAGAGGGAACTCAGCGGGTAGATTCACCTAAACATCTCTCCTACCCTCCCCTCTCCAGAATTCAGAGCACACCTGTTCCAGGTTGGTGCATCATAGCCTGAGGTAATCAAGTCTGAACTTTCTCCAGGATGATCAATTCAAGATTCAGAAGAAGTAGCTTCCTGTACAGCCTTCTTTAGGTTTGTGACAGTGCTGTCAAATGCCTCTCCTAAACAAAAGAGATCGCAAATGTTTCACCCCAGGCAAAAATACCAATTTTATTGATATACCTAGGCTTCAAAATCTTTCTGGATGGCTACAAGCCAGGTAAAGACTCCAAGTTGCTGGTGGAGCCAGAGCATAAAGGCAAGTCTGGCCCTGCCTGGAAAACCAGAGCCCTAGGGACAGATCACCCAGGATGGTTTCCTAGAATATTAGAGTTGTAAGACCCTAGAGGCTATCCATCTAAACCCTTTATTTTACAAACAAAATGGAGGTGTTTCAGATCATTTCACTACCAACAGAGCCAGGATTCAAAGGTAGGACTTTTGATTCCAAATTCAGTGCTCTATTAAGTATATCATTCTTCCCACAGGTTTAGAGGAGGCAAACTTCTCTGGACACATTTCAAGGTTGTATGTGGGGGAATGCCTTCCACCAGCATATTTCATCTATAGTTTATCTGCTAAGTCCTGAAGAGCTGCCAAATGCTCTGAGGGAGAAAGTCACTTGTCCCCAGTCACTTCATAAATGTCAGAGGGAGGATTTGATCCCGGGTCTTCCTTGTTTCAAGAGCATCACTTTGTCCAGTGGCTCCCACAGTCTGCCTTTCTTGCCTATGAATGAACAGCTCCTGTGGAAACCTGGAATTCAATCCCAGGTGTCCTGACTCCAGCTCTCTTGCTTTTTTTTTTTTTTGCTTACATTCAAGGGGCTTCTGGTAAAGTCTTAACCAGAAGTTCTCCAGAGAAAAAAACTAATGTACACAGGAGACACTTTATGAAGTTTACACATTAGGTTTAATTTGCATTATTAACATTTCCCCTCCACAAGTTTCTTAAGTCCAGATAATCAACAAAACAACCAAACTAAGATCTGTAACATTTGGCCATAACTGAGGTGGAAATGTTCACATTGAAAATTTAACAGTTGGTTCTCACTAGCCCACATCCCTGACTGCCATAATACCCTTTTCCCACTCCTTGTACCCATGATGTCATTGTTCCTCTTCACAAACAAAGGCCTACCACCACCTACCACCATCTCAGAGCAAAAGGAAGCACCCACATCAGTTCTAGGCACAGACAAGCATCCTTTGCTGGAGTCGCAGAGCCCAAGGGCAAAGGGGAACTGGTATTCCCTCTGGGTGCTAAACGTGGTCAACAGTCCCAAATTCATACTACTTATGATGTCACAGTTAAGAATCAGGGTATATCTAAAACAGGCAAGTTTTGAAACACCAAGAGCTTTGACTGGCCAATATGAGAAACCTTGAAGTCATGGAGACTAGTCACTCACAGATTGGATAGGAAACACAAAGTGGCAGTCTTTATCAGATCCTAGACCCTGAAGGAACCTTAGGGGTCACTGAGTTCAACTGCCCCCCTTTTATAACCAAGGTAACTAATACTGTGGGAAATTAAAGTGACTTTCCCGTTATCACACAGGGAGAGTCAGAGGTAGAATTTGAACCCAAGTCTTTGGGCTCTAGAGCCAGCACTCTTTCCATTGTCCCTTACTATCTGTCTTCTTAATATTTTGGGTTCTAATATTCTCAGGTCCCTCCCAGCTCTGGCATTTTGTGCTCCAAGTTTCCTTCTAGCTAAAGTATTCTATGATTCTAGGAATATCATGACCCTGAAGTCAGCCCCAGTCTTCTATGAAGCTGACCCAAAGCCCAAAACAATGTGAGCACTGTTTGGTGAGAATGAGCGTATGAAAATGTGCTGGAAATGGGGCAGAGACAAGCTCCGCATGGAGCTTGTTTACTGGGGCCTGGACCTCCAAATTGGAGTTTTGCCATGTGAACACAGTGAGTTAAGGTGCTTATGTCCATGTTTCCTTTCCCTTGACAGGAAGATGGGGGTTGGAAGATCCTTCAGGCAACTCCCCCAGAGGATAATAGGAAAGGGCTTAGCTCAGTCAGGGCAGTGCTTGAGTAACACTGGCTCCTTCTGATATTCTGATGGAGTTGTCTCTCAGAGACACAGATAATGCTCCCTCCATCCATGCAGGATGATCACAGAATCTGAACTCGGAGTCCAACCTGTCCCTAAATAAGAATCTGCCTCAATAACACCACCCAACAATGGTCATCCTTTCCTTTTTGTTGGGAGCTCTTCAATGAGTGGGAACCCACAACCTTCCAAGGCTACCTATTCCACTTTTGGTTCACTTTGATAAGAAAATAGTTTCCCCCCTTACAGTGAATCTAAGGCTGCCTTTCTTATTCCATTGATCTTAGTTCTGCCTTGTGGGACAGGAGATAATACAAGTCAGATCCTTCTTCTGTTCAGCGTTAAGAGGGCTCATGAAATAATGGAGAGCAGTCTGGCATGGGCTGAAATAGTGAGACCAAAAGTGGATGCATCCAGTTTCACTGGTAGTATTTGCTAGCAAGGGCAGCCCAGTCAACTCAGAAAATAGGAAAATCAAACAAATTACACCCAGAAACAGCAGTGTGAAAAGCTCATAAGCCAAAGGAGGCAGCATGTGCTCCGTTCTACCTGAGAGCAAGTTAATGAGATATTGCAGTCTTTGGTAGGGGCATTAATGAGGGTGCTCAGTACTACTATGGCTTCCCTTTGGGCTCAGATGTGAACCTAGTCTGGGTACACCCAAGGGCTGCTTCAGCCATTCTTCAAATCTGTCTGTCTATCTATATATCCATCTATTTTCTATTTCTATTTTCTATTATTTTTTCTATATATTTTCTATATATTATCTATATATCCATCTATTTTCTATTTCTATTTTCTGTTATTTTTCTATATATTATATATATATCCATCTATTTTCTATTATTTTTCTATATATTATCTAGATATACATCTATTTTCTATTTCCATTCATTCATTTATTTATCATCTAATTATCCATTTATCTTCTAGTTATTTTTATTTATCTATTCATCTATCATCTAATTATGCATCTTTCTATCTTTCTACTTATTTATCTATCCATTCATTCATTGATTTATCATTTATTTAATTATCTATCTATCTCACTGTTTGAAGTGAGAGAAGTAAGAGGGAATGTGGAACACTGGAGAGAGCCAACCTGAGAGTTAGGAAGGCTTAGGTTGGAGCACCATACCTCACTCTCAAGGGCTGCCACGTGAGTCACTCAGTGCCTCAAGTAGCTCTCTAAAACCACAAGTTTTACAAGTTTATGAGTTTTAGAGCAGGCGCTGGCTGATCTGCATTGATAGAAGGCATTTCTTCATCAGCAGTTCCCTAAACTGATGAAATCACAGATCTAACACCTTGATTAAAATGAGTTTTATTGATGTCTATGCTATTTCTGAAAATGACCCACAGACTGACAAATCAAATCCTTCCTTATACACAACAATAACAATATATGAAATGGTGACCTTATCCTATAATGTATACATCATTCTGCCATCATAGTCCATTACCTTTCAGGCCCAGGAAGGGAGATACCTTTTACCATCTGTTTTTCAGGACCATAACTGATCCAAAAGCTGTTCAGAATTTGGCTTACTTTTAGTAATCTCTCTTTAGTAATCTTCTCTGCTTGGAAGTCTACCTGCTAAGACCCACAGGAAATAGATGAATCATTTACAAAACATTTTACACAATTAAAAACGGGTCTGAACAATTGGAGAGATGTTAATTGTTCATGGGTAGATTGATCCAATATAATCAAAATGACAAAGCTTTTCATGATCTCATTTAAACTGTATAGTTACTAGAAAAACTGATTTTTTTTTTTTGGTTCTCCTCCCCCCGCCTCCAACTCTGTATCCATTCATTCATGTCCTTCTGCATATTTCTCTGAATTCCTCATGGTTGTAATTTCTTCCTGAATGGTAATCTATTATATTCATATGCCATAGTTCTTTCATTCTCTAATTGATAGTGTTTAGTTTTTTGCTATTGCAAAAAGTATAGCTCTAAATAATTCCATATATGTATATATACATATACATACATACATATGTGTATGTATATGTACATATGACTTTTCCCTCTCTGACCTTCTTGTGGTCAATGACTAGTAATGGGATTACTGGGTCACAAGGAACAAACAAACAAACAAAGTTTAGTTTTCCTGCATGATACAAATTCAAAATCATGGGAACAATAAATAGCTCTACCAATAGTGTATTGGTATGCTTGTTTTCCCATAATCCTATTGTCACTGACCACTGTACATTTTTTGCCATTTTTTCCCCTTAATTTACTTCAGTTTGACTATTTTAAACGAGTGACTTTATCCCTTACCTTTCCTACTGGAATTAGGGTTGTTGTCCTAATGTCCATCGACCTAAATCTATGATATAATTCCATGCTACTGTAATGACGACAAGATCAGGATCAAAGGGTTGTGCCCCAGGTGGGGAGCCTGCAGCTTCTTTTTGTTATTTAAGCATATCCTGTATCCCTAGCCATAGCCAATCCCTTCATAGGAGCTAACCACTCAAGAAGGGGATCCAGAGCAGAAAGGACTTGGAGCAAACTCAACCCTACTAGTGGGAACAGCCCCAAACACACCATCACATACTTCCAATTGTGGGCTAGTGACAACATCCTTAAATACTCAAAACAATGTGGAAATCTCATGATTTCATAGATTTCTCATATTATAGTCTTATTTTATATTAACTCTCCTTCATATGTTCTCTCTCCTAGTCTAACTGACCTGCTAGCTGTTCCATGTACTTATTTTTCTAAAGTATCATTTATTTTTAGCATACATTTTAAAAAAAGTTTAAGTTCTGAATTCTCCTTCTCCCTCCTGCCTGTCCCCCACCCATTGAGAAGGAAAGAAATGTGATATCAATTATACATGTGAAATCTTGCAAAACCTATTTCTGCATTAGCCATGTTGCAAAAATAGTAAACAAAAACAAGAAAAATAAAGTGAAAAAAATTGCTTCGATCTGCACTCAGACTTCTTCATTCTCTCTCTAAAGGTGGAAGGCATTTTTCATTATAAGTCCTTTGAAATTGTCTTGGACTGTTGTCTTTATCAGCGTAGCTAAGTCATTCACAGTTGATCATCATACAATGTTGCTCTTACTGTGCACAGTGTTCTAATTCTGCTCGATTCACTTTGCATCAGTTCATATAAGTTCATATACTCTAATTTTTCTGAAATCATTCTGCTCATCATTTATTATAGTACAATAGTATTCCATCACAATCATATACCACAACCTGTTCAGCCATTCCCCAAACGATGGGCATCCCTTCAATTTCCAATTCTTTGCCACCATAAAAAGAGCTGTTATAAAGATTTTTATATATGATATATATATCCTTTTCCTTTGAACTTTTTGTGATACAGACTGAGTAGTGGTATTACTGGGTCAAAGGGTCTGCACAGTTTTATAACCCTTTGGGCATAATTTCAAATTGCTCTCCAAAGTGGTTGGAGCTATTCCACATATCTCCCACTTCCATCCCTTTGCATACCTGGTTTCCTACTCTCTGCCTCTTAGAACTCCTAACTTCTCTCAAAGCACAGGTCAGGTACCACTTCTTCCATGAGAACATTCCTGATCCTTCCAGTTGTTAATGAATTCTTCCTCCTGAAAATTACTATGTATAATTTTAGATACATTTTGTATTAACTTACTTGTATCCAAGTATTGTCCTTCCCCCATAGAGTGTAAGGTCTTTGAGGGAAACACTTATTTTGATTCCGACTTTGTATCTCCAGTACTTAGTATAGTACCTTGTACATACTCACTATTTAATACTTGCTACTTAATACAGTTGAATTAACTCAGTTGAATGAAGTTCTCATCCTATGTAACTCTTATACATATAATCCCACATATCCTCCATAGGAGACTTGCCCAGTGTATTAGATGTTTTCTTTTGTTTGTTTATTTTTAAGTTATTTACTAGAGAGACTGCATGAATAATGGAACTGGAGTCTGGAGTGGCCTGGGTTTGGATCTTACCTTGGACATTTGCCAGCTGGGTGACCACATGCACGCATCCAATTCATCTTGCTCATCTGCCATTTGTTTGAGGGGGGAATGATGAGGTGCAGGCTCTGGGACCCCCCCTTGAGCTCTCCTTGAATCTTTGAGGTATAGGCTCTGGGAAACCCCTTGAAGTCTGATTAAATCTTCCCACTTGATGAGGCATTTGCAGAGGCCATAAGTTTTTTGTTGTGGCTGGGCCCAAATCTCTGTTACTGGCCTGGCCCTCCATTGTCCATCCGCTTCCCACCCTTGAGCCTATCAAAATATCAATTTACCCTTGCATTGACCTCATTGACTCCTCCTGAAGACTCTCCCCAAACTCATTACTGGAGTCTGACCTCATTGATTCCTCCTGAAGACCCTCCCCAAACTCCTCCTCTAGACCACCCCTAGATTCCTCTGTATGTAAGACCCCATCTTCCCCCCATGTGGTGTGAGACCGCCATGGAATGACCAAGCACAGACTTACTCTGTGTTGGACTTGCTCTGTCCCGCTTGCACAATGCAAGCCTCACAGACACCTAGGTTCCTTAAGAGTCTGCCCCATAGGTGAACTTTTAGTGAACTTTCAATAAACTTTACTTTTCTTTGGCTGAGAAGACTTGAGTCAAATTTGTTCAGCATGACTTGGCGTGCTGGTATTTTGGGGTCTTGAGCAACCCTAACCCTCTTTATGGGTAAGCTCTTCATTTTTGTGAAATGGGCATGATAGTATCTATATCTCTTACAGGGATGTTCTGGGAAACCCTTTGTAAACTTTAGGCATGAACCAGGACAGATCTGCCTCAGTGAGGGAAATGTCCTTCTCAATGTGATTGCAGATGTATTAAAGTATACCGTTACTATTGATATGATTGAGACATACATCTTTTATCACTTGCTAAAAAAACAAAAAAGCAACCACCAAACTTTGATTTATAACTTTTCTTTTTATATCTAAGTCATTTCTAGATAGATTGGCTACCTCTTGCTCTTAGGCAAACTCTCCTTTGCAACAAAGAACAGTTAAGCCAAAGCAACCAACTATATCTCACAATGTATGTGAAATTCTGGCCCGTGAATATGTCACATGATCTGTTCTCAGGGACATTTGCTGTTTTTCCAATTATTTAGAGTTCCATTTCCTTTTAGTGACCTTTTCTTTTACTTTGTTTTTGTTACTATGTACAGTAGATGACTCTGATTCTGCCCTTTACACTATTGTATGAACAACATATTAGTATATTCATTATTTCTCATGACACAAGAATATTTCATTGCATTCATATACCCACCCTTCTCCAGTTATCTCAATGGCTCACCTCCTTTTTTTGGTCACTATGTCACTGATGAAGTCATTAATGCCACTTATTGTCATGAGTGAAATACCAAGGGCTGAATCCACAGGCTTCAAACTTCAGTTTCTTTCCTGGTTCAGAGAAAGAGTAAATAAAAGGAAGGAAAAAAAGCCCTATTGTTCTCTGTGTACAGATAAGTGGGACTTTCCCCAACTATATCTGATTCATAGGAAAAAATAATTGTGCTACAGGGGACCTTGAAGGTAACTCTTCATTCTCTTTTTTGTAGAGTGGGATCTGAAAGCCCTAAAGGGGAATATGACATACCCATTGTCACAGAGTTAGAGAAGAGTCATTTGTATAACCCAAGTTCCTTAGCATTTCTTTCTGTTGGACCACACTGCCTTAGGTATTTAACTGTGTAGAATTCAAGGGGCAGTTGACTGGAATCTGATCTGTCAAATAAATATATTTCAATTTAGGCTTCATGTATATAATTCAAAATTGCAGAGATTTTTCTCTTCCTGGTGGAAACATTCCATGGACTTGGTTTCTGTTCCTAGTTCTGACACTAATTTGCTATGTGACCTTGGGCAATCATCTCTTCTTTCTGGGCCTCAGTTTCCTCACCTGTTAGATGAGGTCTAGATGGTCCCTACGGTTAGTTCCAGTTCTGGTACCATAGTATATACTATATTATAAGGCTCCTTCCTGACAGTCTATGTTCTAGTCTCTTCTAGTTCTGACATTCTATGTTTTTTGTTCTGAGGTCTCTTCAGCTCTGACTTTCTATGTTCTAAGTGTCCTTGGAGAAAGTTTCTTCCTAACCTTTTATGATCTCTGTTTAAAATCTCTTCCTGCTCTGACATTCTCTGCTTCATACTGTACAGTTCCAACAAACCCTGATAGTCTATGTTCTATTTTCCCTTCCAGATCTGACAATCTGTATTCTAAAGTCCCTTCCCAGGTTTGACAGTCTATGTTCCAAGGTCCTTCCCAGCTCTAACATTCAAAGTCCTTCCCAGGTCTGACCTTCTGTGTTCTAAGGGCCCTTTCAGCTTTGACATTCTTGTTCTAAGATTTCTCCCAGCTTGGACATCTATATTCTAAGGTTCCTCCCAGTTCTGATATTCTATGCTCTAAGGTCCCCTTACAGTTTCATCTACAAACTTTTTCTCCATCATAATGACTTCAGCATCTCTCTAGGGGGGCCATATCAAACTCTAACATCAATTTTAGTATTTTTCTTTTTTAGTTCAACTAGTAAAATCCATTACAAAATGCTTTAAGTCTGAAGGAAAAATAAAAACCACCAAGTTGCTGGCTTGGGGTGCTGGAGTGGGAGAATGGCAAGTGGTCTAGGCATTCAAGGATCGAGGGAGGGTCCTGTGGGCAAATATAGACTGTGCCAAAGTCTAGTCCTTAATCCACAGGAAACATCTTATGGCTGTTAGGAGGAAATATAGGCTACTTAAAAGAAAAAAACTCCTTAAATCTCCCCTTTCTATTTTTATTCTTTTCAATTTGCTTCTGAGTGTCAGTCACATCCAACGCAGCCATGCTTGGAACATTAGCTAATCAGGCTTTCGAGAAGCATTCCATTCAGCTTAGGGGACGTTTTTGAGAATGGTTTGCTCATGGTGGCTTTTAAAGTAAACTGAAGGCTGTGAGTCTGAATGGCTCCTGGGGGTCAGTGACCAGGTTCGAATCCTGTGCTTGGCCTGCCTCAGATCATCACCATGGGCAAGCCCCAGGACCTTCTTGCCTTTGGGGGCACCCTCCAACACTGTGACCATGGGCAAAGTCCCTCTCTCTTTCTTCGCCTTGGTTGCCATGGGTATAAAATCAGAGTAACAACCCCTGTGCTAATGACTCCGTGGGGTTTTGGTACTTGCTTCACAGGGTTGTTACAGGGAAGTGGCCCATAAATCTTTAAATTCTAAGGCACCTTTGGCTACAATTATTTCCCATCCTCCCAAGGAGTTATTGCACTGTTTATCAATAATTCAACCAACTGATCATCATTAAGTGCTTACTATAGACAAGACACTATGTTGGGTCAGGGGGACGCAAGTCCAAAGAGCCTCCAAAGAGCTTACTTGCATGAGGGGACACAACACATACAAGCGCTTACAAAATAAATATGCAAATAAAGGTAGTTTGGGGAGGGGCTGGGGCCAGCTGAAGCACTTGCTAGCAGCTGGGAGGATTAGGGAAGACCTCCTGGAGAAGGTGGTGTCTGAGCTAAGTTCTGAACAAAGTTAGGGATTGGAAGCAGCAGCGGCTTGGTACCTCAGCCTACAGAATGCTGTGTGTAGAGGTGGGGAGACAGGAGAGAGAAGGCCAATGTGGCTAGATCATAGAGTGCAAAGGGAGAAGTCCTAATAAGACTGGCAAGGTAAGCTGGAATCAGGTTGGGAACTGCTTTCATCCTTTTCTTTTCTTTTGGAGGGGGGGAAGGCAGGACAATTGGGGCTAAGTGACTTCCCCAAGGTCACACAGCTAGTAAGTGTTAAGTGTCTGAGGCTGGATTTGAACTCAGGTCCTCCTGCCTCCAGGGCTGGTGCTCTATTTACTGCGCCATCTAGCTGCCCCTATCCTTTTCTTTTCAAAGATGGGAAAGGGAGGCCCAGGTGGGTGAAAAATGATGGTAAATAGAGGTTTCAAACTCTTGGCCTGCTGGCCTCAGGCAACACTCCCAGGCTGACCCAACCAGATTAAAATGTCCTTCCTATCTAATTTTAATGTGCTGATGCATGCCTAAAAAAAGAGAAATACATAAACATGTGGGGTTTTTTAAGTCGTTTGACCCTTAGGGATCCTTATGTATGGTTTCATGGCCCCCTATTTCTATTGGAGTTTGATACCCCCAGTGTAATGGATAGAATCTAGGTGTCCTGCATTCCTACTTCTGTTTCAAGTCTTTAGACTTCTCCCTATGCCTTTAGAGAACTGAGGGCATGGATGTAAAACTCTGCTTCCTAGAAGCAAGGTAGGTGGCACAGTAAAGAGTGAGAGCTCGAGTTAAGAGGACCGGAGTTCAAATTTAGCTTCAGACAACTACTGGCTATGTGATTCTGGGCAGTCATTTACCCTTCAGCTTCAGCTAAGTCATCTGTAAAAGGGGATAATAATAGCACAGACCCTCCAGAGTTGTGAGGATAAAATGAGATAGTGTTAGCCAGGTGCTTTGTAATGCTATAAAAATGCTAGCCGTGATTATTGATCACTGAGTCTGAGACCCTGCAATAATGTGGCAGGGCTAGTTCATTCAGTTCTCTTCAACAGGCATGTTTGTTAAGAATCAGGTCCTCGAGGCCCTGGGACATGAAGACAAAAATGAAGGAGTCAAAGGGTTGTGTTCTACTGGTTGGATAGAGCCTACTTACATAAAACTCTGAACTTGGAATCATAGCACCTGAGTCCAAAGCCACCTACTTGGGCAGGTCATTCCACTATTACAGGCCTCAGTTTCCTCATCTGTAAGAGGAAGGGACTAGACTAGAGGAAGCTCTGGAGCTATGATCCTAAACAGGTAAGTAGGAGACAATGTGAAGAGGAAAAGAGTGCTAACAACTCTGTGTGTGTGTGTGTGTGTGTGTGTGTGTGTGTGTGTGTGTGTGTGTGTGTATGTGTGTGTGTGTGTGTGTGGGGACATTCCCAAATGCACATGCCTTTCTCTTTGTGCAGTGGATGTCCTCCTAAAAAGGTGCTGTTGGAATGTTTGTGATTTATCTTACTTAAAATGTGTTGAAGGTAGCTTGTGATTTAGGGACAGGCTTTTTGTAAGGTGAACAGTCCTTCTGCCTCACAGAATGCAATCTTTCCTTCTATTCCAACTTTCTGTATGAACCCTTTCTTCTTCCCCTGTCCCCCTTCTTTCTTCCTCTTCTTTTTTTTTTTGCTTTTTGGAGGGGGAAAGGCAGGGAAACTGGGGTTAAGTGACTTGCCCAAGGTCACACAGCTAGTAAGTGTTAAGTGTCTGAAGCCAGATCTGGTCTCAGGTCCTCCTGACTCCAGGGCTGGTGCTCTATTCACTGTGCCACCTAGCCACCCCCATGAACCCTTTCTTAACTCCCCTTCTCCCCCAAGTGCTCGTCCCTTAGTTCATCCCCTCACAAATTACAGGGGGCAGGGGTAGAAGAAAGGGTTCATACAGAAAGTTGGAATAGAAGGAAAGACTGTATTCTGTGAGGCAGAAGGGCTGTTCGTTCACGTTACAAAAAGCCTGTCCCTAAATCACCTTTCTTATCTTTGTACTATCAGTGTCTACCTCAGTGCCTGGTGAGTAGAAGTAAATTTATCAAGTGTTTGTCAATCGATGACTGATCTCTCCTAGTGCTTGGGATGGGCAGAGTGGCTGTGGAAAGGGCCCTGGGCTCTGAGTTCTCCTGGTGCTGTCACTGGTCACTTCTCCAAGGCCCTGCTTAGCCTTCCTGACCACAGCTCCTGCGCTGGTAAGGAAGGGTTGATAATATACCTCAACAACCATTTCATAGTGCTGTGAAGACTGAGCATTGTACATATATAAGTTATCATCATTTCGTGGTTCTGAATATAAACTTTACCCCTAAAAAGAGATCCCAGAATGAAAAAAGAAATGTATAGTTTGTATACTTATAAAAATCATTCTATAAAATGACCATTTTGAAAATGTTTATTGTAAAAGGTGATTGTTTCTTTCCCCTCCCCCTTTACATTTCTTTTATTTCAGATAGAAAGGTTTCATTCACACCTATATTCCCAGGATATTTTATTACCTTACAAGGTTGTTATGAGGGAAGAATTTGGTAAACCTAAGAGTGCTATAGAAACAACAAAGTTGCTCCTTTCTTCTTCATCATATCTTCTCCAACCGAGTGCTTACAGCCTAATTTTATGCAAGTGAGGCTTAGAAATAAGAGCATGGATTATATCTGAACCAACATACAGAACTGTAACTAAGGTGGGGTCATTGGAGCTTTGCCCAGGGCATAAAACTTTAGAGAGTGCAGAACACTAAAATGATAATTTGGAAAGGTTGAACAATGAAAGAAATGCTACATTTACATTCCATAAGCTCTTCTGCTCCCTTCATTGTAGCAAAAAAAAAAAAAAATGGAGGTTAGGCACCTAGTTAGCAAGAATAATCAGTTCAATTCAATAAGCATTTTTAGAACCCCATGTGCCTATTGTAATAATAGCAATAGCTAACAATTACATAGTACTTTAAGATTTGAAGTCATTTTATATATTTATATCATTTAATTCTCAGACCAACTCTGTGAGTTGGTGCTATTAATATTCACACTTTTCAAAGGAGGAAACTGAGGCTGAGAGGTTAGGTGCCTAACCCAGGGTGGCACAGTTATTATCTGAGGCAGGATTCAGACTCAGGTCTTCCTGATTCCAAGTCCACTGCTCTATTATACCATCTAACTTCTGTTAATTGTAATTAATTAAAATAAGATGGCACGAAATGGCAAATTTTCTTCTTCTTCCAGTTGTAGGCCTCCCCCCATGTAGGTGAGCTATTTTCTATTCCTGCTGGGTCCCAGGATGATCTCTTTCCTTCCAGCTCCTCCCTTCTGTCTCAAGTCTTTAATGTCCTAGGGTCTCCCCCCACTGGTCAATGTATAATCTATCCCACTCAAATGAATTAGTCTTTACTGCCTCATAGTTCTATATCATGAATTTTTTTTGTTGCATTTCTTTTAAATCAGAGAAATCAAGGTTAAGTGACTTGTCCAGGGTCACACAGCTAAATAAGTATCTGGTACCAGATTTGAACTCTGGTCTTCCTGACTCCAGGTCTGGTTGCTCTATTCACTGTGCCATCTAGCTGCCCCTATATTATGAATCAAAAGGACAAATTTGGTGTTGCTTGGCCCAGGTGTCAAAATACCTCATCACTGTTCTTCTAATGGTATTCTTTCTTACATGATATTCATGATAAAAATGGATTTTCATATAGTGGATTTGCTTCAAGTAGCATAGACTCAAATAAATTCATAAAGCAGATGGAAAGATGGTACCTTGTATGGACCAAATTCCTTCTTGCACAATATGATGGTATGTTATTGATCCTAATGCATTCTGGGTGGAGTTTTTACTCAGCTTCCCAGAATTCCAGAATTTGAGGGTTGGAAGGGACCTTAGTGGCCATCTGGTCCAACATCCAAACTAAATGTATCTGATGAGTGGTTGCACAACTCTTTATTTAATAAAGAAGGTTTCTTGGGTAATGTTTGTCAGTCCCATCACTCCACAATGAGGAAATCCCCTGCCTACACAGAGATGACATTTCACCCTTGAAGATGAGGGCATTCACACTGATGGCAAAGTTCTACTCCAGGTGCTGGGGCAAGGGGCCAGGAAGGTTTAGGGGAAAGAGCACTATTTTCGGATATTACAACTGAAGTCTTCTAGCAGAGGCACTTGTTATGGGTAGGATTGTTGTGGAGGGGCTTCCTATTCCTGCATGAATGGGAGGGACCAGATGATGTCTGATGCCTCTTCCAACCCTGAGATTCTGTGATTCAGTTCAATTCAACAAGCCTACTACTATTAAGTCCCTACTATGTGCCAGGCACTGTTCTAGGTGCTGAGGGTACAAAGACAAAAAAGGAAACAATCTCTGTTTTGAGAGGAAGCTTCTAGTCTGCTGATTAAAAGTACTCATTTGCAGTTAGAGAACATGGGTTCACACAGGGTTGCCTGTGTAACCTTGGGCCTGTCATCTGTTTGCTCATCTACAGAATGAGTGGGTTGGGCCAGATGGTCTCTGAGGTCTCTGCCAGTTCTAAATCTAGGCTCCTATGATTATTTGACCTGAGTTTGAATCCTGACTTGGCCCCCCTTCCTCCTCTTTATCCTTTGCACATTTGCACTCAGGCTCTACTTCTACCACACTAATTCCAGGCCATCTCAGACCCTCTGATCATTTGTTTACCCCTCCTCTCTTTTCCAGTTTAGTTCCCCTCTAAGTGGTATCTTCCTTAATTAGGATGTAAACTCCTGGAGGGCAGGGGCTTGGGTCGCTTTTGTATTTCCAATTGGAAGGCAAGTCAACAAAGTGGTCCTCTTAGAGAAGGGAGGGTAAACATCAGCAGCAGGAACAACAACAACAAAGCATTTCCAGCACTTTGCAGCCTTTTAATTCCTTCAATCATTCAGGGTGACCTTAGGCAAGTCATTTTCCTCTCTAGGTCTCAGTTTTCTCATCTGTGAAGTGATATTGTTAGAGCAGATCGCTTCTGAGTTCCTTCAAAAATTTTTATTGATATCTTTTGTTTTCTCATCATCTCCCAATCCCAGTATATCTTTCCTCTCTCTTCCAGAGTCATTCATTAGAATAAATAGTTTTAAAAAACAGGATAAAAAGCCCTAGTTCATGAATACTCACCAATATATCAACCAAATCCAGTATCATATTCATTATTGCACATCTATAGTCCCCCACCTCTGCAAAGAGAGGAGAGAGAGGCTTTCTCATTGTTTTTCCAGGGAGCCAAGCTTGGTCATTATCATTTCCCAGCATTCAGTGTCGACTGTTTTGGTATTTTTTGTTCTTTCCATTTATATTGTCTTTCCAGCTCTTACTTCACTTCTCATTAGTTCACGTGTCTTCCAATGCTTCTCTGAGGTCTCTTTAAGCTCTAGATTCTCTAAACCAAGAGGCTTTCACCTGGGGTCCACAGATAGATTTCAGAGGATGAAGAACTTGGTTGGAAAAAAAAATTACATCTTTATTTTCATGAACCTGTAACTGAAAGTTAATATTTTCTTCAAATATGAATAAAAAAAAGTTATTGTGGGTAGGCCATAGGTTTCATCAGACTGTCAAAGGGGTCCATGACAAGCAAAGGTTAAGAACCACTGCTTTAAACCTACAAAAGTCTCTCCATCTATCCCAGTTTTTCCAGATCCTTGAAGTTTTCAGATCTCCTGGCACACACCATAAAATGCAGTGTTTTTTACTGAGTTACTTTTACAGCCTAAGAAATGTTTAGGAAAAAAAAACCAAACAACACGGCCCGATGTTTCATAGCAGGAGATGGGGAGGCTGGGAGGGCAAGAGATTCACGTCTGTGGAATATGATAAGAATTACATAAGTTTTAGACAGGGCAAGTCACTAGATGGAGCAGGGCTCAGTGTTGATGTGTGTGGGAAGGTAAAGGGGGCTGTATTCAGTTCAAATAGTGCTTGATAAATGCTTCCTGAATTGAATGGAATTTAACAGTTCACTTTAAAATGTTTTATTGATTTTTTTAACGTCACTTTCAATTCCCAATGAGAACCCTACTCTCAATAGTTAAGCAATAAGAGCTAACACTGGTGGTGTTTGACAAGTGGTGAATAGAATGTAAGCTCTATGAGGGAAGGAACAGTTTCTTTTTTGTCTTGGTATCTCCATGGCCTGTCGAAAAGCAGGGGATTAATAAATACCTTTGGCCTCCTCTTAAAGCTATAGCTCCCAATCTCAGCCTGTTTTCCTATTTTTCACATCTCTATAGTCATGTAAATTTCAACAAACATTTATTAAACTTCAAAGGCGGTCCTAAATACTTGACTTTGGGGAAACCCAGACAAACCCAGTCGTTTCTTACCTCCAGGAGTCTACAGTTCGGGGGTGGAGGCTGCCCATAAGACTTTCTTGTAACATAAGATAGGCAGTGATTGAGATAAACGGACATAGAAGGTGCTTTTTAGGTGAAGAAACTGAGAAAATCACTCTCCAGGGCAGCTCCACAACTCTGACGGAGACAAGAGGAGAAAGTGACATTGTTCCCATAGATCTTTAATCACTGATCTTCCCCCTACTCAAAGGCGGACCAATACCTAATTTGCTTATAAACGTCATTTCTCTCATTGGTGTGTAAATGCCTGGAGGCCAGGGATTTGACATTTTTTCTCTCTTGGTTTTGGGATCCTCAGCTGCTAGGCTGTGCTTAGCACCTGCTGGTGGACCTTCGAATGAATGAATTATTCCCAAGTTGCTAATAAAGAAATTGAGACTTAGAGCACTCCCTCCCCCAATCCCCCAATTTACGAAGCAAATTTTAGTCAAAGAATCCAAAAGCCTATTTAAAAACCAAGACCACAGCTTGGGGAATCGAGGCAGGGTTGGGGGAGGTAGAGGAGGGGAGGGAGGGATTCATTCATTCTACAAGGATTTATTACAGGACCTAAGTACCATAATAAGAGTGTGTATGGGGGGGGTGTGTCACAAAGACCAAACTGAAACAGTAAGGTTGGGGACACCTAGCCCACAATTTGGCC
>CM053583.1:18416251-18473806 GCA_028627135.1 Pseudochirops cupreus | reverse complement strand
GGAAGGGAGGGAAGGGGAGGGGAGGGGAGGGGAGGCCGGCGCGCTAGCCCTGCCCTGAGAGGGAGGGGGAGGGACGGACTGAGGGAGGGAGGGAGGAAGCGATGAATATTCAGAGGGGGAGGGGGGAAGGGAGGGGGTTGGCTTCTCCCGGCGGCGGCTGCAGGGAGCCGGAGCCACGGGAGCCGCCGGAGCCACCGAGCCCGAACCCGAGCCCGAGCCGGAACCAGGGCAGCCAGAGTCCAAGCCGCCGGACGCGTGGAGCAGGCAGCCGGAGCCCGAGCCGCCCGAGCCTGGACGCCGCCGCCTCCGCCGCCGCGCCGCTGCAGCTCGGGGGGTGGGCGCCACTCGCTCCGCCCCGTGGAAGCCCTCCTGGCCGCCGCCGTCTCCGCCGAGGGACGCGGGGCTGCTCCCGCCCGCCCGAGATCGAGCCAGGTGGTGGCCGCCGCCGCTGCCATGTCCCCGGGGAAGCCCGGGGCGGGCGGAGCGGAGCGGAGGCGGAGGAGTGGGAGGAGGCGGCGGCGGCGGCGGCCTCGGCCACCGGCTGCTGCCCCCCGCGCCGAGGCTGCTGCTGAAGCTGCTGCTGCGGGGCCCCGGCGCGCCGTGCTGCTCCCGGGCTCGTTCCGGGGCGCGCGGAGCCCGAAGCCCGGGGGGGCGGGGGCGCAGCCTCGGCTCTGCCTCCTGCTGCGCCTAGGGCTGCTATTGCTCGGCTTCTGCCAGGTGAGCCTGGGGCTGGGGGCCAGTAGGGGTGGGGTGGAGGGGGGCAGCGGAGGCTGTGGGAGGAGGGGAGGGAGAAGAGGGGAGTTTTGGCGTCCCCAGCCCCCTCCCCCTTCTGGAGGCGGGTCCCACCTGCACCTGCTCCGGCGCCCCACCTGCAGCATTCCAGTGGCACCCAGGCCCGGGCCGCGCGGAGAGCTGGGGCTTCTTCGCCTGACTTGGGGCGGCCTGGGGGCTCCCTCCCGCGGGCTTCCTCTCGTGCTCCGCACCGAGGCCGCCTGGTTGAGTCTAGGGACCAAGGAGACTGGGCTCCCCACCTGCACGGGGCCCAAGAAGGGTGGGGGGAGGGCGGAGGAAAGGAGGGAGGTTGTTGGGGCTAGGGGTGGCATCCTGCTGTGGGGGGTGATAGGTGGACTGACGTGGGCTCTCGGGATTGGGGCTTAGGGCTTGGGCTGGTGGTCGCAGGGACAGCTGGGCCAGGAGTTGGGCTCAGGCAGGCATCCCACAGGTTTCTATTGTAAAGGCCATTCATTTTTTTTTGAGGGGGAATGCTCTGGAGTAATTTTTTTTTAGGACCTACACGATGTCGTTCCCCAGTCTCCCCTTCTTAAATGCCCCCCTTCTAATCATTTTCCTGAAACTGACCCCATCTGGCTTTGGGCAGTGGTGGTGGGCTCTCTATGAGTGTGTAGCTGCTGTTTGCCCAGAGATTGGAGCTAGTTCGGCTTTTTCTGTTGGTGCTTGCGGCAGGCCAGAGGAGGTGACTGCTAGGGGTGGGTGGGTGCGCCCCAGGAAGCCGGCACAGTGTAATTGACATGTCACCCTCCCGCAGGCTGGGCTTCCCCCAGGGCAGAACGGTCTTTTCGATTGTATTTAAGTGTTTTCCCGCTGAAGGAAGCGAGTAGGTTTGGTAGGAACGGAGTCTTTAAAAAAAAAAATCAGCTGACCCTCTTAGGACAGAAGTGTTCTCAGTGACTTGCTCCTTGTGAGCCGAGAATCTGAGAGGTTCCCAGCCTTGGAAAAAAGAGTAGCTGTGGGGTAAGAATGATGTCTTAACACCAACAGTTCATTCATAACCATTTCTAAATGCGTTTATCGTCCGTAAGAAATTTTGTCTTTGCAAAGGTCTTTTCCCATGTCTTCATTAGACCTTGAAGGGAGTTCTTAAATTTAATATTTGTGACTAAATTCTATGAGGACTGGGACCCACTCTTACCAAAACTTGTCTTATGCCATCCTTCATTGACAGCCTAGTCGTCTGGGCACAGTGGGCCCTTGATAACCTAGTGTACTGAATTGAACTGAACTTTGTTTGGCAGTGGTGTTGGATGGAGGCATTAATTTATTAATCAGAACAGATTGTAAGCAGTGGAAAGAGACTTGGAAGTAAGGAGCAAGCTAACTGCATTTCCCAGTGAGACTGGGTCAGTGACTGTGCCCCTCTGGTCTTGTAGAAGGAGGATGAGGCAGTATCTTAGGTTCCTTTGGGACCTGGTACTTTGGGAGTCAAGTGTGCAAGTCACAAGTGTTTTCAGCTTGCTATTTCATCTGTTTACCCACTTTTTAGTTGCTCAGGTTCTTGCCTTGAATTTTGCAAAACCTAATTCCCTTTCTCAGCATCTTTGTAAAAGAGCAAAAAGTTCATGAGGGGGTGGGGCATTGCACAGAAGGGGACCTGAGGCAGAGGGAAATGAAACCAAGGTCAGGTAGTCTATTTAACTGGGTCTAAAAACAGGTGTTGATAGTTCAAACTATTTGGAAGTGAGACTGAAAGCTTTCCAACAATTGAAAGTTGGTGCTTTCTTTGTAGTTTGTTGATGGGAAAACCTCACTTGGTCTACCCATCTTCACCGTGTACAGTCAGGTCAAGCATGCATCTTGGGATTCCAGGAGTGAGCTACTTATCGCCTAGAACAGATTTGGTTTTAGGGACATCTTGTAAGTCTCCAAATGAAGGGACAAAAAGCCCTGAGAAAGGCAAGATTTCACTCGTTCTCTTCACATGTCTCTCCCTCATCTTTGCCCTTTCTTTCAAATTCAATCGTCGCCAAAGCTGTCAGACTGATATTACTAAAGAACAGATCTGCCCAAGTTACCACTTTGTTCAGAGAGGCCCTTCTGGTTCTCCATTACCTCTAGGATAAATTACAACCTCTTCCTTTTGGCTTTTACACCCCTTCAAAGTCTGACTCCAGAATATTTTTTAAGGCTTACTTCATGTTGCTGACCAACTTGCACTTTATGGGCCAACCAAAAGGGATTGTTGGCTGTTCTGTGAAGATTTGCCTTTGCCCAGGCTGCTGTCCCTTGTACTCCTGGAATAGGCTCCTCTCTTATAGAATTCCTAGCTTCTTTCAAAGCTTTGCTCAAGTGCTATCTCCAAAAGGAGACTTACTTTGACTCCACCACTTGCTAGTACCCTCCTCCTAGAAATTACTGGTTCAAGACCAGAAGCCATCTTGTTTCTTTATTCCACAGTTCTTTCTATCTCACTATGCCTTTTGATTAATAAGTTCGTTTTCCTCTCCCCATTCAACACCACCACCAAGTAAAGTTCAATTCAATTCACTACTCAGTTATTAAGAACCCACTCAGAGCTGCTTGGAAGTTACTTATATACATTTTGTATTTAGTTTTCTACATTCCCAGTAGAAAGAACACTGTACAGGGGGAGTCATAAGACTTTCATTTCAATCCTGGCTTGCCAGTTAATACCTCTGTAAATATCCGAATAGGTGCCTCTCCAAGGCTTCTCTCCTAGAGTTCTGCAAGTCATGTGTCTACTCCATTCCTCAGTTTCTTTATCTGAAAAATGAAGGGATTGGACTCAACTTCTAAAGTTCAGGCCAGCTGTCATCTACATCTAATTGGAGTTGAGGTCACCTGAATGACATGGAGGAGCACCCTGGATGGGAGCTCATTAAAGCTCCCTAGCAGAAACTACAGCTCCTCAGGTTTGCCCTTTTAGAACTCTGAGGGGAATATCTATCCACCCAACTTACCACTTCAAGTGAGAGTGAAACCAAAGGGGTGCTACATGATGCCACTATGCTCTGCCCCCCAAAAAAGTAAACTTCTTGAGGCCAGGGACTATTTCATTGTATCCCTGATGCTTGGAATATAGTAAGAGCTTAATAAATGTTTTTTGATTTCATGCAGTCTAGGTGGCACTTAAGGGCAGCCAGCTAGGTGGCACAGTGGATAGAAAGCTGGGTCTGAAGTCAGACTTCTCTTGTTGAGTTCAAATCTGACCTCAGGTACTTACTAACTGTGTGACCCCAGGGAAGTCACTTCACTTGGTTTACCTCAGTTTCCTCATCTGCAAAATGAGCTGGAGAAGGAAATGGCAAACCACTTCAGTATCTTTGCCAAGAAAACTCCAAACAGAGTCACGATGAGTTGGCATGACTAGAAAAGGACCAAACAAAAGCAATAAGGTAGCCTTTGGTTGTTCTGCTTCTAGCTGTGAGGAGCCCATTGTGGCATTCAGGATTTGTCTCCTGGGGGCGTGGCAGATTAGAGGAGATGAATCTTGAGGGAAGGAAAGAATCCATCTCATTTCAGTGAGCGTTGATTAACCTCCAGCAGGGGCAAAGCTCTGGGAGACAAGCCTTTGAGAGGTGCCCATACAGATTTTTTCCACTGCAGCTTCCTGGATTGCTGAGCTCCATTTTGATTCGATGAGTTCAGTCTCTTGGGTAAACTTCTTTTCTCGTCCTGTTCTTTCTTATTTGACATCACATATGATTGCCACCTGATGATCGCAGATTTCCCTGTTTTTCTATTTCAATCATACAGTCACAGATTTAGGCTTGGGACTGAGGCCCAGAGGGAGGAGAGGACTTTCCCAAGGAAGGCCTTATAATATCAGAGTCGAGACTTAGAGAAGGTTTTTCAAGTGCTTGGTATCTGTCATCATCTCTGGTCTTCACAAGAACTCGATGAGATAGGTGCTTTTACCATTCTTGCATTGTTATTGTCCTGGCACGTCCAATTCTTTGAGACCCCAATGGGGGTTTTCTTGTCGAAGATCCTTGAGTAGTTCCTTCTCTAGTTCATTTTACAGATGAGGAAACTGAGGCAAACTGGGTTCAATGACTTGCCCAGGGTCACACAGATACTAAGTGTCTGAGGAAGGTAAAGTCCTCCTGACTTTAGGCCCAGTACCTATCCACTGAGCCATCTAGCTGTCTTTTTTACAGATGAGGAAACTGAGGTTTAAGAGGAGTAAAGTAATGTGGTCATACAGCTAGTAATAGAAGGATTCAGACCCATCTTTCTGGCTCTGAATTAAATGTTCTATCTTGAATTGTTAACAAAGGTTATTAGAAGAGCTAAGATTTGAACTCTGTTCCTTTGACTCAAATTCCAGAATCTTTAGAAATTTCCCATTCATTGAAAATAAGAAGCAGCAGTAGAAAGAATGGCAGCTTTGGAAACTTTGGGCCCGGCCTGTGCTGTTACTTCTTGTATGACCTTGGGCATGTCATGCTGTAAAGCTGGTCTGGACCTCAGTTCCCTCATTTGTAGGAAAGGGATGCACTAAAAGATGCATTTATAAATCCTATTTAAAAAATTGAGATCTATAATTTCCATCATCCAGTCCTCATCAGTTTGGGGAACTCTTCAGTAGTAACTCTGTGAGACCCCTTCCCTTGAAGTTGGCAACTGTCCTATTATGTGTAAGTCTTAACTGTTTTTTTTTTTGTGGGACATTGAGAGGTTTAATGACTTGTCCACGGACGCACAGCCAGTATGTGTCAGAAGATCATAGATCAAAATCTGGAAGGAATTTCCATCTAGTCCTTCCTCTTCGCTGCCTCTCCTCATTTTATGGAGGAATAGACTATAGAGGTCCAGGGAGGTTAAATCACTTGCTGAAGGTTAGAGAGGCAGGGATTTGATCTCGGAATCTTTTCCATTGTATCCCACTGTCTTTCAAGTTATTCTGCCTTCAGGCTCCTCGATGCTTTTATACCAGGCTGATTACTAAATTAGAAATGAAAAAGTAAAGACTTAAAAATTCCCTCTAGGTTGTTAAGAAAAAAAACCAAACAAGCAAACAAATCTTGAGCATTTTACACTTGGAAGTGCCATTTTTCTCTTCTGTCTGACCCTTTCCTATCACATCAACTCTTGTTTATTAAATGCCTTCCTTGTGTTAAAGTTTCAGGAAGATTATTTTTGCAAACTGAATGATTGAAACATACCAAGAGAGAGGGCTACCTACCTAGGGTACCAGGAAAAATCTCCTCCAATTCTTCCCCAGAAGGCATCTGTTTAGGATGCTCAGACTTTGCATATCAGCATGTCAGTGGCTGGTGACTGTTCAATGTAACTAGTAAAATTTCCTGGAGTGGGCATGGTTGTGTTTGCCCAGTGGGCAGAGGGCAGTGAAGTCAGTGTGCAGTAGGCCCAGAAAAGCCATGTGAAAAGCTAGCATCTCATTTTCCTTCTTGGAGGCAGGAAGGATGGTCAGAGATAATTCCAACATGGGGACTTTTCTGGTTAGGTGGCTCAGACTCCACCCATTCACTGAACATTTTTGTCCCCTTTTGCTCTTGTTTCATGTGTAAGGCCTTCCTACGACGTGTCAAAGCTAACTTTTTTTCATCTTCCCTCTCTTCCTGGCCTTTGAGAAAATTTAGCAGGGCTAGACATATCCCTCCCTCCCTCCCCCTCTTCTCCCAGGGTGGAAACTCTGGTAAACTCCCTGCTACAAAGATGGGTATCTCTTCTTCCTGGTCTTATTTTGTGCTTAATCAATTTCATACTCAAAAGTACATTTAAATATAAAGGGGCCAGTGATAATTCATCAATATCTTGCATTTTAGCTCCTGGAAGGTCTTATGGTTGTACATTCACATGTGTGTAAATACATGATTTTTTTTTTTTAAGGGATTGGGACTGGACCGACCCTGTGATTTTACTGGTATAGAGAGCTACTGGTCGAGAAAGTTCTTTCTTTGAGTGTAGACTATTTCCTTCTCTGCAATTTGCAGAATTGGAGAGTAACCTAGAGCCTGAAGACTTTTATAGCTAGTTGTCAGAGGCGGAATTCGAACCTGGGTCTTCCTGATCCTGACTCTCCATCAACAATGTCATATTACCTCACAATGTTTTTGCATCATTGAAATCATTGTGGCCTATGCCCTCCTACTTCTGTTTTTCTCTTTTTGCATTTCTTAGAATTGTAGATATGGAGCTGACCTTAGATGCTGTTAGGGCAGGTTCCCCACCCCTGCCTTAGAGCTTATACAGCTTGATTGTATATGAGGATACAAGGCTCTAGAGAGTCTGCCAGGGTGAAAATGACAATTAGAATTGGAGCCTGGGTTCAAAGAATCTTTCTTTCCATGGGACTACCCAGTCCAACCTCACTGTCTTACAGATCATAGGATAACATAATTAGAACCCAAAGGGATATGAAATACCAGATGGTCCAAGTCCTTCATTTTACAGATACAAAAACAGGCCCTGAGAGGGAAAGTGATCTGCCCAAGGTCATTCAGTGGTAAGTGGCAGCATCAGGATTTGAATTCTAGTTGTCTGATTCCCAATTCAGTGCTCTTTCATTCACTTCCCCCTTCTTCTCTCCCCTCCTCCCCCATTTTTTCTGCTCATCTTTGGTCATTTCCATTTGTTAGGAGCATTAGCTTGTCAACTTCCCCTCGGTAGAATGCAAGCATTTTGTACTATCCCCCTCTCCTCCCAGCATTAGTTCATTGCCTGGCACATAGTAGGTAGCTTAATAAATTGAATTGAGCACTCTATCACTTTGATGCATTGTAGCCCTAAAGATTTCTTTGGGCAGTTTATTGTGTCTGTGTGCTGAAAGGTTAAAGAGACAGCATGAGCAAGGGTCTGTTTCTCCTTCTAGTGTGTCTTATGCATCTTTTCTTTGCTTCTCTGTTTCCTGGGTGAGCAGAATGCTGGATTGTATTTATCACGAATTTAGCATGGGCTAATTTCTAAACCCAATTACCTTGGCCATCCAGAAGATTAGAGATGTTTTGATTGAGCTCTCTGAAACTTCCTGTTAAATTTCCATTGAAAAAATTAAGTTTTTTTTTTTTCAAAACGGGGGAGAAAAGCCAAAGGAGTTTGTTTTGTTTGCAGATAGTTTAAGAAAACATAGCAAATTGATTTATGCTTAGGATGTGAATTTTAGCCTCCTTCCAGAGGTATAGCTCCCCTCCTTGCAACATAGACAGTAACCAAAATACTCTCTTGCTCATGGTGCTGGAGAGGCCTGCTGCATGGTGAGTCACGTTGGTTAGCTTGGGTGGATGGGTGGGGGGGCAGTGGCTAGCTCCTGGATGTTGGGATTGTTGTTGTTGGGGATTTTGCCCAGGCTCTGGCCAGGTTTTTGACTTAGGCTTGAGGTCATCAGTATTATTTTTGGTGATTCCTTTCGAGGTCTCTTTGTTGAAGAGGAGTGATTTTGAATTGCCTACTGTTGAGTGATGAGAGCTACAAGGTGGGTGACATTTTTTTTTCTGTGTGCTTCTCCTATGAGAAGAGAAGGAAGACTGAGGAAAGTAACTCTTGTGATAAATGTGATGGTACATGTACATCACTTTGCAAACTCCTACATAAAATGTGCGCTATTGCCATTTCTAGTATGACATAAGCTCCTTGAGGGTAGGGATTGTTACTGTTTTTATATCTCCCTCCCCCCCCCCCCCCCCATGTTCTTTGTAGCAGCCCAGGACTGTGGAATGTTTTTTGTTCAGATGTGTGATTCCATTGGTATGATGACCTCTCAGCATGGAAATTCTCTCCACCATGAAGATTGGCCGCTTGCTTGTAAGTTGCTTGGAGGAAAGAAGGAAAATGATTTGCTCAGGATATTAGGACTTGAATCTGGATCTCAGTACTGTGGAAAGAGCACCATCTCAGGAGTCAGCAGACTTGGGTTCAAATTCAACCTGTAAGCTGAGTTAGTTACCCTTCTTGGCTTTCAACTGTAAGATGAGGGATTGAACTGATCTCCCAAGTCGCTTCCAGCTGTAAGTCTGAGATCTGCTGGCCTAATGCATTTCCTCCTCAGGCCCCCAGGTTTGTAGGCGTTTTACATTTCCTTGGCTAGGTGTGTATTGTTTCCCCAGTAGAAAGTAGGCCTCTCTAGGTCAGGATTGTTTCCATTTGGTTTGTGTAGCACTATGGTGATCACATAGGAGCCATTGTTGAATTGGCTTCCTGATTCCAATTCATCTTTGTAGCCCACTAAAACTGTTCCTCTGGCCATCCACTTAGGGGGGCACTTAATTTTATTGTTGCATTGTAACTCTGAGATGAGGCCTTGGCTTCTCCTGAGTCAAGTCTGGTTTTAGACCCAATGGGTGCCCAATAAATATTCATTCAGTCACCTCTCCCTTCCACCCCCCTCCCCCACAGCATTAGAACACCAAGTCTTAGAGCAGTACTTGGGGTGTTGTGAGGTTAAATGACCCCTCCAGGGTCATACCAACAGTAAATGTCTAACTCCAACCTGAATTCCTGCATGGTATGTGGATATGTGTCTGAGGCAGGGCTTGAGCACTGTAGGGAATTCTGAAGCCTAGGGATTCAGAAGCCAGGGGTCTATCTCCTTTTGTTGACTTGAGTGTTGGATTAGCCAGCCCCTAAGGCCCTTTTCCAACTCTGAAGTTCTGGGATTCTGTGTCTTTGAGTTTTAGAATAAGAAGAATCCATAGAATATGGAGTGAGCTGACAAAAGGCTGGCACTTTGGTACACCAACTTTAGAAATATGTCATTATAATTATAGAGCATAGACCTCCCAAGTCAGAAAAACCTTTAGAGACCATTCCCTCTTTACCTCCTCCCCCAATTTATAGAGGAAGAAACTGAAACCCAGAGCTGGGGTCATGACTTGTCCAAGCGGTAACTGGAGGCTGTGGACAGTGACTTGCCCAAGGTTGTTCAGCTATTAAGTGTCAGAGTTAAGCTTTGAACCGAGTCTACAGAGCCAGGTCTTTTTTGCTCATTTGCCCCGGTATTTGGTGCTTGGGCATAGTTTTATAACAGTTTTATTCTAATTTCTTGTTTATTTTTATCTATTTGTTATCTATTCTTTTCCCAAAGTACAATTAAGGGGTGAGAACACAATTAAAACTTGGTCTTCTAAGCAGCTGAGTTTGGTGTTCCAGGAGGACTGGGGACCCTTTTCTCTATCTCTCTTCCCCTCCTCCCAAGCATGGCCTGCATCCAAATTTCTAAACGTCTCTCTCTTGCCCCTCTAGTTCTGCTCTGGACCCAAACTGCTGAGATAGGAAATCTCTTATGTACTTCCTCATTAGTGATAGCTACACCCTTCCCATTGTCAAAGAATTTCCATGCCATGTAAATTTCAGGGCTTGGTTGGGGGGAGAGAGAGTAAATTAGAAAAAAAAATTCTCAAAGCTAAACAGAATTGGCTCCCACAAAAAAAAAATCTAATTTTAACAATGCAAATAATTTTCAGTTCCACTTTTCCTCCTCCCTTCTGGAGGGAAGCTGTGCTCTGCTGCTGTTTCTGAGAGGAGACAAACAATATTTTATTTTCATTAGTCATACCAATAATCCTCATTGTCAATAGTGAGCAGCAGAGCATGCTGCCCAGAGGTGTTTAGAATGAAGTCATTCCATTTCAGGATACCCTGAGCTGAAGTCCATGGCTTAGTAATCTCTGTGTGTATATCAGGGGCTCTTCTAACTGTCTGGTGAAGTCTGTGAACCCATTTTCAGAATCAGCTTTTTAAATAATTGAAGGATATACTAAATTTCAGTTACAGACTAGTGAAAGTAAACATGCCATTTCCCTTCATCCCCCTCCAGAGTCATGGACCTTCTGAAAACTATCCATGGGCCCCCAGTTAAAACTCCTAGCCCTGGTCTGAAATATTGGTGGCAAGTGTGGAAAGAGCCCAGGGTCTGAAATCAGAAGAGATGGCTTGGAAGCCTTCCTCTGCTCCTTGCTTGCCTATGGGACCTTGGACAGGTCATTTTATCCTCTGGGGCCTCAGTTTTTGTCATCTGTAAAATGAAGAGGTTAGAATAGATGACCTTTCTATCTATATGTATGATCTTATAAGAAGAGAGTAAATAGTAAAGCTGTAATGTTCTCCTGATGCCCTAAGCTCAAGGTACTGCTTAGGGTACAGGAAATGAAGCCAGAGGGTCAAGTCAGGGCTTTCATTGGCTCTCTGTAAGGTGTTAGTCCCAGGGCATTCCCACTCCCCTTGTGACTCTCTAATGTTTGTCTTACTATTTTTCTATGGAGGACTGAGAGCAGTTATTTTAGGACCCAGAGTTGAAACTTAAAAAAAGGAAAAAAATAAAGAAGTCTTGGTTTAGTTGTTGGAACAGGAGGCTGAGAGAAGCCTTGCTTACTTTTTTTCATCTGTTTCTATAGTAGCGTTTATCTTGGCACTTCATGCATTTTGAGCATTGGATATTATTGTGCTAGGAGAATTTTTCCTCACGTTGCCTCTCTCAAAGAGGACTATGTTGTTCCTGTTTTACAGATGAGAAAACTGAGGCACTGGGAGGCCAGGGTTTGCCAAGGAAGTCTGACAGGGTTTGATGTGTATGTGAGGAGAGAAAAGGAAGCCAGGTATGCTTCCTGTATTTTAGAATGGGGAAAAGAATTTTTACTGATATATTTGAGTTTATACATCATTTTAATTTTCAGATCTCTCTTTCCCTCTCTTTTTCCTATCCAGAGAACTCTCCTTATTGCAAAGAATAAAGAGGGAGGAAAAAGTCCAGCAAATCTAAGCAACATTTCAACCGAGTCTGATGGTGTATGCAGTGGTCCCCATATAGTCTCCCACCTTTGCAAGAATTGGAGGGAGTCCATTTTCTCATCTCTTCACAGATTAAACTTGGTCATCATAATGACAATGCATTCATTTTAGTTGTTGGGTCTTTCTGTTCGTAGTGTTATGTATTGTCTTCCTTATTCTACTTACTTTCCTTTGCAACAGTTTCATTAACTTTTCCCATACTTCTCTGTATTCTTCAAGGCATGCTTTTTTTATGGGCAGAATAATAGACTCATGTATTGGACATCAGCCTCATAATGTCATATCAAAAAAAGTCCAGATCTGTAGGAAATTTTGGGGAGATTCTTGCCAACTTGCAAATTCTCAGTCTAATTTTTAATCTCTGAGAGTTGCCTGGAGCCATGGAGAGGTTATTGTGATATGAGCTAGTGATGAAGCTAATAGTGGCAGGACTTGAACCCAGGTTTAAAAAAAAATCAATATTTTATTCCCCCCCCCATTATATGTAAAAACAATTTTTAACATTCATTTAAAATTTTTTTGAGTTTCAAATTCTCTCCCTCCCTCCCCTTCTCCCCTTATTGAGAACACAAGCAATTTCATATAGTTGAACCTGGGTTTTCCTGACACTAAATGGTGTTCTCTTTCCCTCCCTTTCTCTCTCCTCTCTTCTTCCTCTCTCTTTCCCCTCTTTTTTCTCTCTCTCCCCCCCCCTTCTCTCCCATATCCCTGTAAGTTGTCTGAAAGTAGGGGCTATTTGTTTTTGTCTCTGGATGCCCAGGTCCTCTGAGTGTGCTGGGCACACAGGAGATGTTTAAATACTTATTGAATAATAAACACTTGTTGAATGAATGAATGAATGAAAGCTGTCCTTTCCAGTACACCTGTTGCATGATACTCTGGCACAAAAGACTTTTCTCTCAATGCCCTTGTGAACTAGGTAGTACAAGTCCTATCATCCCTGTTTTACAGATGGGGAAACTGAAGGGTGAAATGATGTGCCCATGGTCGCACAACTCTGAGTGTCAGAGCCAGGATTCAAATCCGGGACCATTTACTTTTCTCCTTTCAACACTTCATTGACTGACTAACCCAGCATGATGTGGTGGAGAAAATTCCAAGGTTGGGTCAGAAAGTTCAAAATCTTAGCTCCTCTGCTTAGTCCTTTGGTGCTCTTGGGCAAAGGCTTTGGGGAAAGAGCAAGCTCTGGGTCTTAGTTTCCCCATTTGCTACATGAATGCAATTCAGTTGACATTTAGGGCATCTTCAATTTTAACTCCTGACTCATGATATGGCCTCATACGTGGATGGATCTGGAGGCTCAGTTTACATTTAGAACCACTCCAGGATTTTCTCTCTTGCCTCCTGCCCATCATTCCTAATTCAATTTAATAAGTATTTGTTAAGCGCCTACGATGTGGCCAGCCCTACCCAAAGTATTGGGATTGCAGGAATAGTCCTTTCTCCTAAGGAGCCTGTGTTCCAATGGGAAATGGGAAATGCGGTAATATAGATAAACAAATATAAGCTAGACGTTATTTCAAGCTGTAACAGTGGGGAAGTATTAACAGGGGGAACCAGGAGAGACTTCCTGGAGGAGAGTGGCCAAGTGGTGGAGGCGAGAAGGAAGAGGTGATGTGTACCATAGCAAGTAGGTCAGTCTGTGTCATAGAGGGAATGATGGGTGGTGGGGAGCAATGTGAAAAAAGTCTGGAAAGAGAGCTTGGGACCAGACTGAGATCATAGCTGTAGAGGCAGAAGGGAGCTTGAGGCCATGTAATCCAACCTCCTCATTTTACAAATGAGGTTAGTGACTTGCCCAAGATCGCACAGGCAGTAAGCATTAGGAAGGAATTTAAATGCCAAAGAGAGAAGTTCCTATTTTATTTAGGAGGTAATAGGGATCTACTGAAGTTTCTTGAGCAGGAGAATTACATGATCAAACCTGTGCTTTAGGAATGACACTTTGGCCAACATTGAACTTGATCAATGCAATCACCATCTACAGACCCAGAAGACTCATGATGCTACTGACCTCCCGATCGAGTGGTGGGTTCAGAGTGCCATTGAAACATGGATGTTTTTTGGACATGTCCAATGTGAGAATCAGTTTTGGTTTGACTATATGTATTTGTCACGAGGGCTTTGTTTTTCTTCGGAGAAGGGGCAGAGGAGGTGGGGGAGTAAGAAAGTAGACTTTGCTTAGTTGAAAAAAATGGAAAGAATAAGACAATTCAAGAAAGAGTATCAATTTGGCAGCTGTGAGAGTTGAATTGGAAGGTGGAAGAGGCTGACTGAAGCTTAGGACCATTCCAGGTAAGATGTGATGAAAGCTTGAACGAAGGGCGTGGCTGTAGTCACAGAAATGAGATGTTGTGTGG
This sequence comes from Pseudochirops cupreus, assembly GCA_028627135.1. Taxonomy (NCBI): domain Eukaryota; kingdom Metazoa; phylum Chordata; class Mammalia; order Diprotodontia; family Pseudocheiridae; genus Pseudochirops; species Pseudochirops cupreus. The sequence continues at coordinate 18,459,941 of CM053583.1, read as the reverse complement.
GGAGGATGGACAAGATTTGGCCACTGATTGAATATGGAAGATGAAAGAGGGGATGATAGAGGTTGTGAACCTGGCTCTCCTCTCATTTTACATGTGAGGAAGCCAAGGCACAGAGGAGGGAAGATACTTACCCAAGATCACACAGCCATAAAAAATGCATTTGTAAATGTCAAGTTTAATCTTTTAGAATAATTAAGTTTATACATTCATATCTGTAGTTATGCAGATGTCTCCGTGCATCCTGCAGGATCTCCATTTCAACTGCTACACAGTCACCAAACTTATATGCCTTTTAAAAAATTGAGTTTTATTAGCGGCAACTAAGTGCTGCTGTGGGTAGAGCCATGGGCCTGGAGTCAGGAAGATCTGAGTTCAAATGTGGCCTCAGACATTTAACTAGTAGTGGTGTGACCCTGGGCAAGTCATTTAACTTCTGTCTCTCAGTTTTTTCAACTGTAAAGCAAGGATAATAAATAATAGCACCTACCTCCCAGGGTTGTGTGAGGGTCAGATGAGATAGTATTTGTAAAGCATTTAGCATGGTGCCTGGCGCATAGTAGGCATTTAATGAATGCTTATTTTTCCCCCCCTCCCTCTCTTCCTCCCTCCCTCTTTTCCTTCCTTCCTTCCTTCCTTATCTTATATATCATTAGGATAGTTGTCCCTTATGAAACTAAATAGCTGGGGGGATGAATTTATTCCACAAATATTTATTGAATGCCTTGGGACTGGGTGGGAGGTGGAGAGGGAGTCCTTGTACTCTGGGAGTTTTATCATTGGGAGAGGGACCCTATGTGGGTGCTAGCCATCAGGGGAGTGCTGAATGCTTCAGGAGAGGCAGGAGGACACTGCTTTAGTAGTTCCCATTAGAAAGGAATTTGCCACACATTTGCTTTCTATAGTGGCTCTCTGGAGTGTGTTTTAGTGTTTCTAGATCATTTGCTGTTTATCAGAGAGGCCTGGGCAGAGAAACAAAGTCAAAGCTTTAGATGCTTCTGCCAGTCAAAGATCAATCAAGTAAAGATGTGAAGATAAAAAGCCTTGGGATAATGAGGGTGGAAGTCAGTTCTCAGGGAAACTGGGATTTGATTTACAAAAATTCTGTTTGTCTATAACTTTTCAGGAACACATCTCTTAGGAGAAGGTGGACAGGCAATGGGGTGTGATGGAAAAAACCCTGACTGGGAGCAGGGGTCCTGGCTTTTAATTCCGACTCTTGTTATTGATTGCCTTTATGACTCTGGTCCAAGTTGCCTCATGTCTTTGGACCCAAGTTCTCTGTCTATGAAATGGGGGGGTGGTTGGATGGGACTCAGTGGCTGCTGAAGTTCCCTTCTGGCTTGCAACTTGGGATCCTTCAATATTATTTAGCTCTGTGATCTGGGGCAGGTCCCTTCCCCTCTCTGGGTCTCAGCTACTCATCTTTATAATGAGGCAGTTGGATTAGATGAGCCTTTGTTAGTTAGAAGGACCCTTCCACATAGAAATTCCTGTAACACTCACTATAAATAATATGGCCCTATATCCAGAGAATGGAAACCTTAGCTACCTATTTCCTCCCACAACAGATAGGGTTAATTATTTCAAGTTTAGTGTGGTCAAATGTGGCCAAGTGATACTGTTGTCCAGCTCTGGTGCCACTTCCTCCTTTATTCCTTTCTTTATTCAAGCTCTTCCCTCACCCTTCCCCCCAGCTGGATGTGATAATTCTCCTTAAATTTTCCTAGCACTCTTTATCTGGAATTCTCCTCTGCCGCTCTCAGCCAAGTGCATAGATGAATGGAGTTGGAGTAAGGAAGACCTGAACTCAAAGCCTGCCTCAGACCCTTACTGGCTGTGTGACCCATGGCAAGTCATTTAACCACAGTCAGCCTCAGTTTCCTTATCTGTAAAATGGGGATATAATAATTGCACTTACCTCTCAGGTTTGTTGTGGGGATCAAATAAATATGTAAAGTACTTTGCAAACCTAAAGATCCATATAAATTCAAGGTGTCATTATTATCCAACCTGGTACCTCGTTGGTCTAATACTCTACTCATTTTAACTAGCTATGGGGTTTATTGATAAAAGCACTGGCTAGGGAGTAAAGAGCCCTGGTTTCTAGTCCTGGCTCTTCTGCTGCCAATGTGCTGTGTGATTTTGGAGAAATCATTTAAGATGGGTCTTCATTTTTCCCATCTGAAAAATGGGATAGTTGGACTCAATGTTTTGTAAAGTCTCTTCTAACCCTTACATTCTGTGTTCTGTATTATGAGGTTCAGTTCAGCTCTGGTACTCTATGTTCTCTATTCTAAGTTTCTTTCTAGTTTTAATATTCTAAAAAAAATTTATCGGTGCCTTTATAAAATGTTACCTTTATTTATTTGCTTTTTTGGAGAAGGGAAGGCAGGGTAGTTTATGTTAAGTGACTTGTCCAAGGCCACATGTTTGGTAAGTGTTAAATGGCTGAGGTTGCATTTGAACTCTGCTCCTCCTGACTTCAGGGCCAGTGCTCTATTCACTGTGCCACCTAGCCGTCCCACCTTTATTTTTTTAAAAAAGAAATTTCTTTTAATTTTGAGAAAAATTCTGATCTTGACAAACATCAACAAATATGACCATGTGTTTCTACATACAAAGAAGAACAGAAAAATGTGATTATATATTAAATTGTGAATTTTATTACTACAGCTACTTTTTTAAAAGGCATATACTAAGTTCAGCACATTAGTTTTCTGTTTCTCCTTTGTCTGTGTTGCTCTTTAAGCGTCTTTCTGATCTTTAGTGCATCTTTGTTAAATGATTTACTGATGCTTCTTCCTTTTAAAAGAGATCACTGTAACTAATTCTACCCTTACCCTCAGAAAAACTTCCTTTATAACAACTCAGCGTATTCACGTGGAACAAATGCACTCGTCTACGTCTGAAAATTTGTCTCACTCTATACGTCTAATTTGGGGCTTCTTAAACTTTTTACTCTCATGACCCATTTGTGTTTCAGCAGCATTCATTGGCATTGCATGATATGATGGCACATGCAGTGCAGAATATGCATGCTTTGTGTTCAGAACCAAGGCTGCAGTGAAGTTGTGCCATGCCATACAGGCAAACACTGCCAGAAACACCTCAAATTTGTTATTATTTTTGTTATTTATTATTATAAATTTTCAATTAATTTTTTTGTGATTGTACATTCAGAAACCTTTGATTTTTGCCAATTTTTTATGACCCCATATGGGGTCATTACCCACAGTTTAAGAAGCGTTGTCCATAATATACTATACGGCATAAAGTAGAAAGCATGTTTTATCATTGGTCTTCTGGAGTCTGGATTGGACATTGCATTGATCAGAGATCTTTGAGCTTTTTGAAGTTGTTTTTCCTCTATAATTTGTAGTTGTATAAATTGTTCTCTTGGTTTTACTCATCTAATTCTTTGGCTGCTCTTGTAGGCGCTCCCTTTTCTCTGAATCCAACCCTTTGGTCCTTTCTTACAGCAAAATAAGATTCCATTGCATGCATATATCATAATTTGTTTAGTCATTCCCCGATCGATGGGTGCCTACTTTCGTTCTTGTTCTTTGATATAATAACAAGTGCTACTATGAATATTTTTGTAGATATGTATCCTTTTCCTCCTTCTTTTATCTCTTTGGTATGTGTGATTACTAATAGTATCACAGCTTAGTTACTTTTTGGGTTTGGTTCCAAGTTCCTTTCCAAAATGTTTGGGCCAATTTATAGCTCAGCCAATAGAGCTTTGGTATCCCTGTCATCCCAAAGCTCCACCAATAAATTTCATTTTCCATTTTTTGGTCATCTTTGCCAGTCTGATAGATGTGAGGTAAGACCTTAGAGTTTGAATTTTCATTTTTCTTGTATTTAGAGACTTCTTTTGCATATAATTGTTGCTCACTTGCTTGTCTTCTCTTGAGAATAGCCTGCTCATGTGCTCTGATCATTTATCTATTGGGGAATGACTTCTGTTCTTATACACATGAAACAGTTCTGTATATATCTTGGATATCAGAACTTTGTTAGAGAAATTTGCTGCAAAGATATTTCTCAGTTAATTATTTCCTTTCTAATTTTAGCTGCATTAATTTTGTTTGTGCAGAAGCTTTTCAATTTTATGTTAACCAAAATTATCCATTTTATCAATGGTTGAGTCTCTAATACCTCTTGTTTGGTCAATAACTTCCTCTATCTATAGTTGTGAACAGTATCTCATTGACTGTTACTCTAATTTGTTTATGATATGATCTTTAATATCTAGGTCATGTATCCATTTACAGTTTATTGTGGTAAATGTTGGGAGATGTTAGTCTACATTTGGTTTCTGTTACATTGATTTTTGGTTTTCCTAGTAGTTTTTGTCAGACAGTGAGTTACCTTAGGAACTAGGGCCTGGGGCTTTATCAAACATTAGACTACTGTTTTCATTTGAGTATATATTTAGTGTACATAATCTGTTCCATTGATTGACTTCTCTATTTCTTTAAAAAAAATTTTTTTTTTTTTGCTTTTTTGGAGGGGGGAAGGCAGGGCAATTGGGGTTAAGTGACTTGCCCAAGGTCACATGGCTAGTAAATGTTAAGTGTGTGAGGCTGGATTTGAACTCAGGTCCTCCTGACTCCAGGGCTGGTGCTCTATCACTGTGCCACCTAGCTGCCCAACTTCTCTATTTCTTAACCAGCACCAACTCATTTGGGTAATTATTGCGTAGTAGTGTAATTTGAGATATGCTACTGCTAGGCCCCATTTCTTCATATTTTTTTCATTAATTGTCTTGAGATTCTTTTACCTCTAGATTAGTTTCATTATTATTTTTCTGCCTCTATAAGCAGTAATGATAAATAATAATAAGCAGTAATAACATAGAATAATTAATATTTCAGTATGGCAATGAATAAGTAAATCAATTTAGGTGATAATTGTCATTTGTATTATGTTGGCACGGCCCAACCATGACCATTTACTATCTCTCCAAATACGTTTGTCTCTATTCCTGTAGAGAGCGTTTTGTATTCCTCTTTATCTTGGAAGGTGTACTCGACTATTTTATACATTCAGTAGTTCTTTGAAATACAACTTCTCTTTCTATCTTTTCTTGTTGAGCAGGAAGGCTGATTATTTTGTAGGTTTATTTTTTTTCTGCTACTTTGCTAAAGATATTTCAATCTTTAGGGCTCTTGAAGACCATCATATTGTTTGCAAAAAAGTAATCATTTTGTTTCCTCTTGGCTTGTGCTTATTCCTTCTTTATTATTGTCATAGCTAGCGTTCCTCAGACTATATAAAATAAAAGTGGTGATCTCATCTTAACTTCTGCCTGTGCACCTCCCCCCTCACCTATCTAGTGAACCAATTATTCTAACAAAGATGGGGGAAGGGAAACAGTGTAGCAAAAACAACCATAACTTCAACTGTATCTGATAGAGTATGAAATGTTCTACACCCACAAGCTCCTGTCTCTGCAAAGAAGGGAGGATGATGCATTCTCTCCTGTCTTCTTCAGGGCCAAACCTGGTCATTAAAATTGTACCATGTTCAGTGTCATTTTTCTGTTTCCATTGATGTGATCATCATTCTGTGGGTCTATAGATGTCAGTAGCTAGTTTCTGTAAAGGGATTTGGGTCTAGAAAAATGAGCCCAGCCCTTGCTAGCTCAACCCACAGATCTTTCTCACCTTTTATAGTGAGTGCTAGACAGCGCTCAGGCTTTCAGCCCATCACGAGAGCCTGTTGAGCTTTATGGGGGGTATCTTTTCAGAGCATGGGGAGAGGAAGCTTTCCAAATCCACGCAGGGTAGAAGAAGTGACACAAAGGCTGACAATAGGATATTGGCTTCCTTGTAGCAGCAGGAACCACGAATATGAAAACCTTGTGATCATAGGATGTTAGAACCAGAGGGGAATCTTAGAACATGGAATGTCAGCTGGGAGGGATCTTAGAACACAGAAGGTCAGAACTGGGAGGGACCTTAGAACACAGAAGTTCAGGGGTGGGAGGGGTCTTAGAACAGAGAATGTCAGGGGCAGTAGAGGCCTAGGAACATAGAAATGTTAGTGCTAAAAAGACTCTTAATAATAATGATAATCTAACAACCTACTTTTATATATCACTTTAAAATTCATGAAGTGCTTTCCCTTTATTATCTCATTTGTTCCTCACAACAACCTGTGAAGTAGGACCTATATTTATTCTGATCTCACAGAAGAGGAAACTGAGGTTGAGCTGTGAAGTGAGTTGCCTAGGGTCACTCATGCAGGAGGCTAAATTCCACCAAGTCCTCTTGACTCACAGCCTAACACTGTCTCCATTCAGGGGCCCCCTTCATGCCCTTTGCATGTAGACCTAGAATTTCTGAGCTGAGAATCAATTGAGTATTTATTAATTGCCTATTCTTTGTCCATCCCTGTGCTAGGTACTTGGGATATAAGTACAAAGAATGAAATAAGTCCTAGCCACAGGGAGCTTATATTCTGAGGAAGACAAGAAATAAATATACGTTCGTATTATGTAGCCTAAATAAATACCCACACATATTAGGTAATTTGGGAGGGAAGGCACTAGAATTCTGGGGGATATGGAAAGGTTTTATGTAGAAGGTGGTATTTTAGTTGGATCTTAAAGGAAGAGAGTGATTTTGAGGCAGACATCAGCAGGGAGTGCATTCTAGGCATGAAGGCCAGTCAGGGCAAAGACATAGAGATGGGAGACAGAGTGTTGTGTGTGAAGAACAGAGAGAAGATCAGTTTGACTAGATCTCAGAGCATGAAATGGGGAGTTATGTCCAATGAGGCTGGAAAGGTAAGTTGGGGCCAGGTCATGTAGGATTTTAAAAGCTAAACAGAAGAGTTTATATTTGATTCTGGAGGTAATAAATAGGAAGCCCCTGGAATTGATTGAGTAGATGATCAGATCTGTGCTTAAGGAAAATTACTTAGCAGTGTATAAGATGGCCTGGAGTTGGGAGGGACACGAGGCAGGGAGACCAGTGAGGAGGCTGTTGCAACAATCTAGGCCAGAAGTGATGAAGGCCCCAGCTAAGGTGGTAGCTGTTTGAATGGAGGGATTGGATCAGATAAGAGAGATGTTGTGAAAGTAGTAAGTAAAGGTAAGATTTGGCAACTCATTGGATGTGTGGGGTTAGGGAGAGTGGACATTGCTGAGGTTACAAACCTGGGAGACTGGAAGGATGGTGGTGCCTTTGACAGAAGTAGGGAAGTTTGGAAGATGTGGGATTTGGAGAAAAAAAAGTTTTAGACATGTTGAGTTTAGAATATTTCCAGGACATGCAGCCAATAGGCAATTGATGATGTAGGACTCTCAGGGGAGAGACTGAGCCTGGATTTGTAGATCTGGGAGTTATTTGCATAGAGATGATAGTTAAACCCATGACTTCTGACAAGGCTGCCAAAAGAGAGAGGACAGAGGGCCTAGGACAACCTTGGGGAACATCATAGTGAGGGCGCAGGATTTGGATGAAATAACAGGGAATCCTTCAAAGGAAGAAGTACTTCAACAGAAAATCAGATGTGGGAGGAAGGGGCCTTTAACAGGTCTGATACAACATAGAGATGGAGAAGGATTAGGACTAAGCCAAGATCAGCAGCTTCGACAATCAAGAGATCATTGATAACTTTGGAAAGACCTGTTTCAGTTCAATAATGAGGCTGAGAGCCAGATTGTAGAGGGTTGAGGAGTGAGTGGAGGGATGCAGTGAGTCAAGACAGCTTTTTGGAGGCATTTGACTGAAATCCCTAACTCTACCCTTCCATCCAGCTGGGAAAGCTGAGGCCCACCAAGCTGAAGCTCCCTGTTCAAGGTCATGTGACATGTTAGTGGAAGTGCTGGGACCAAAACTCGGGTTCCTTTGCTCAGTACTCTTTGAGCATTGGCATGTTGGCACAACATGGGCTGGGTCTCTCGGGCCATCTTCCCCTTCCCCCAGTTGTCTGTACGTAACTTAAGAAGAAAAGAGGTGCTCAGAAGGTGGATGGGCTGTTCTCTGTCTTCCTCTTTCTCTGGCTCTCTTTGTGTCTCTGTGTTTTTGCAGCTATGAATCGCAGACTGTAGCCAGCTGGGGTTTGCCTCACTGAGGTTTTTTCAGGAAGGCTGCTTTGCCTTGTTTTGACAAACAGAGCAGACTGGTCAGCTGAAAATGGCTTTTAAGAAATTGTTTTGATTCCAGCCCAGGCTTGCTTTGGTATCTGTGTGAGCCTGAGCCCCATGGAAATAGAGTTCTAAGCTTTCATAAATGCCAAGCAGGCTGGATGGTGGCTGCCTCAGAGCACTTCAGGCTGCCTGGCATTTGTGTGCCTCCCAGAGACGCTTCACGCCTTGTGGGTTTAAAACAAACACCCTAGAAGGTGTCATGACACCTGATGACACCCTCTTGTGGTTTTAACTTCCACATGCACATGCCTGCTGGAGACCTTGGAGCCCCAACACAGTGCCAGGAGCAGCTTGGCCTCTGTGGGCCTTCACTGTGTTATGAAATCATGAATGCCAACAAGACAGCCTGGCAAGATGGCTGGGGTGCCATAGAGAGCAAGTCAGCCCTGCTGCTTCTCTCACTGCCTGACCTTGGACAAGTCTTCTCCTCTGCTGGGGCCTCCATTTCCCCATCTGTACAATGCTCCTGCCTGCTCAAATCTCCTCAATGTCTGTGTATTGCCTCTAGGGTAAAATGCCAAGTCCTCAGCTTGGCATTTGGCTACTTCCCCATGATGGCTCCCTCTCATCTCCCTGTCCTGTCTTACGTTGGCATCCTTCATTGCATTCAGCGTTGCTTCATCCATGATATTCCAGTGAGATTCCCCACTTCCTTCAACACCCAGCTCTGGAGACCCCTTCCCACAGGCCCCCTCAGGCTTTAAGTGTCCTCCTCCTCTTGAAATAACCTTCTATGTAACTTTGCATTTACCTTTCTGTGTAAATGGCATCAGTCTATCCTGCTGCCCGTAGAATGTAAGCACCTTGCTGTGCACTCAGGGCCTAGCACGCCTCTTTGTACATAAAAGAAGCTTGATGAATAAGATGAGGTGATTTCTAAGTTCCAGCCCATCATGTCAGTTAGTATTCAGGCTTTTATTAAGTGTTTACTCTATGCCAGACACTGAGCTATGTCACGGGGTACACAGAAAGGCAAAAGACAGTGCCTGTCCTCAAGGAGCTCCCAGTCTAATGGCAGAGATGACATGATAGATAAGACAGAGAAACTGGAGATAATCCACAGAGGGAAGAGCCTAGTTTTGAGGGAATCACAGATTCAGAAGGAACAGGGCCTGTAGTCCATTAACACCTCCCCCCACCTTTTTACAAAGGAGGAAACAGAGGCTCGGAGAGATTAAATACTCTGCCTGAGGTCTCATGAACCATAAATGGCAGTGAAGACTTGAACTCAGATCTATAGTCTTCCAGTGATCTAAGCCTTCAAAATTTTCTTATTTAGCTCTAATCTTTCAGGCCAGCAGGATAAAAGTGGTTGTTAGATTTCGGCCTGAAAGGGACCTCACAAGTCATTGATTCTAGTTGCCTCCCTTTACAGATGAGTAAACTGAGGCCCAGAGAGGGGAAAAGTGACATGCCCAGAGTCACACAGCAAGTGACCAGGCTGGGATTCAAATCCAGACCCTCTGACTCTAGACAGAGTATTCTTTTAAATGAGGAGCTAAACACAGGTGACTCCTCCTTTTGAGGCATAAGATATAACATTTTAAACCTTTCAGAGGTGACAGTTTGGTGCCGCTTCATTAGACAAAGTGGTCCTTTAGCTGTGGCTCTGTGTCCGGTGCTGTGCTTGGTGCTGAGGGCATCTCACGACGAAGGAGACTAATCCTGCTTGGTGTCCTCCCTTCATGAGCTTTCAGTATTCAGGGTCCAGGCAGCATGTGATGGAGCAAGCCGCTGAGTGGTCATGGAGCGGTGCCGTGAGGCAGGGGAGCAGCTGAGGGCTTGAGCTGGCCCTGGACAGATGGATAGAATTGCGACAGGTGACAGGTGCCTGCGTAAGATCCTATTATATGCCAGGTACTGTACTAAGTGCTTGGCATACAAAAAGAAGCAATTAATTGCCTGTGATTAATAAATAATTAGGATCAAGAATTAATCAGTCAGCCAGCATTTATTAAGTGCTCACTGTGTATGAGGTACTTTGGTAGTCCTGTGCAGGATGGCTGTGTCCAAGGAGTTAGGCTTAAATCTGGGCTCAGCTGGTGAGTTACCCATAGACCTTTAAGCCTCATCTGTAAAATGGGGCTACTCTTTGCATTGCCTAACTTAGCTGAGTGAGATGGTGTCTGTTGAGTGCTTTTGTTCTCTGGGGGACCCTGTAACAATAAGAGGTGTTGTTGGTATAAATGGAGGGCTGAGACTCACAACCAAGCCTTGTGGATGTGTGGTACATGGCTGGCATATTGGAAAGAATACTGGATTTGGAGTACAATGCCTTGGATTTAAATCTGGGTCTCTACTATTTCTATCCATGTGACCCTGTGCAAAATGCTCAACTTTACTGGGGATAGCGGGGCAGCCTTAAATTGAGAGTTTTGACTTGTAGGGGAGTTCAGAGAGGTTGGGTGAGCTGTGGAAGGTCTCAGTTGTAGACTGAGGCAATAGGGAACCATGGAAGGCTTTAGAGCAGGGGAGTGATGTGATAGCATTGTTTTAGGAAGAAGACTTTGGTAGTAGGATGGTTTTGTGGGAGGTTAAGGGGCAGAAATCTGTTCAGACTACTGCCATATTGAGAGTCAGCATGACTCTCATGCTGTTTTGGAGTGAGAAAGACCCAAGTTAGATTTCTGGCCCTGACCCCATGCTGGGTGACTTGAAACTCAGTTGGCCTCTCTGGGCCTCAGAGACCTATTCTGTAAACTGAGCCTAATATTATTTGACCTACCTCTCTCTCAGGATTATCGAGAGGAAAGGACACTGGAATTCTTGGGAGCCCTCAAGGACTGGCAATTTCTTCTAGTAATATTCTATTCTAGTGTGAGTTAAGGGCTTGATTTTGGGTCCTGGCAATGGGAAGGGAGAAGGGATCAGAGGCTGCAGCTCTGGAATTGGGAGGCTCCTCGGACATTCATTTGACAGATGAGCAAACTTAAGCCAGGGGACGTGAGGGGCCTTTCCCAGGGCAACAAATAGTGAGCGTTAGATGTGGGAGGTGACCCATACTCCTTCATCTCAGTCCAGAGTCCTGTTCAAAGACCTTCCAGGGCCCAGGGACTAACTGGAGGAGGAAGAAGGAGCAGTCAGACTGGTATGGGGGCTGGGAAAAGAGGCTGCCAATTGGGCTGAGATTAGTTTTCTGCCTTTGCAGGGAACTTCCCTAGTGGCTGTGAGAGCCTCCCACCCTCGGACAGGGAAGTAAAGCCGGCCAACTCCTTTAAATCTGTGAGGTCATTGATTTCTCCCCGCCCCCTCCTCCTCCCCGGGTTTAATTTGATACCCTTGTTTCTGGGCCAGGGAGGTGTTTACACACACACACACACACACACACACACACACACACACACACACACACAAAACACACACACACACACACACACACAAAACACACACACACACACACACACACACGTATGCACATACGCTCCCTGTGGTTCTTGGAATTAGTTTTATAGACCCAAGATCCCCAGCTGTGTCAGAGACGTGTCTCCTGGTTCCCAACCTTTATGGATTACTGGTCAAGTGGCATGTTGGCAGGTCATGTTTATGGCTGATATATTTGCTTGCTCAGCCTTGGGGGAAAAGCTTGTCATGACCAGTGCACATAAGTAAGTGGGAGGACCTTGGGTCTAACCCCATCTCTGATAACTATGACTTGTGAGCCTTGGGCAAGTCACTGACATTTAGTTTTCCTCCTCTGCAAATTAGAGGGTTGGACTGGACGACCTTGGAGGGCCAACCAACTCTGGATCTGGGATTCTAAGTGTTTTGTGCCCTTAAATAATAGCATTTATAGAGTGCTTTACACAAATACTAGTTCTTAAATAGCCTGTATCTAAAAGAAAGGCTTATTGATACCTCCTGATTTAGATCATAGTTTTCTCTCTCTCCCCCTCCCTCCTTTACTTTCTCCCTCTTTCTTCCCCTCCCTCACCCTCCTGTGTCTGTCTCTTTCTTTCTCTCTGTCTCTCTCAATAAAGAAAAAGAGTTGACAAAATTAATGGGCACAATGAACTCTTGACAATATGTTCGACACTCAGTACCCAAGGTCAGTTGCCCATCTCTTTGGAAGGGAGTACATTTCCTCATCTCTTCTCAGGACCCAAGACTGTTTATTATAATTACATGGCATCTGATTTAATGACTTGTGAAGCCTAGTTAGTTTTGTGAAACCTAGTTAGATTTAAGAACACCATGCATTCTCACGAGTGGATAAGTAAAGCTTTGCCAATGGCCAGTGTTTCCAGCAAGCATGTTTTGGATCTGTTTCCAACCAAAGGCAATTTGACTTGTTGGCAAGAGCATTGGAAGCCACTGATGATGATGATCCTAAAAATGACTGACATTGGAACTGTAACAACCACCCTGAGAAGTGAATTCTATAGCTCTTATTATCTGCATTTTATAGATGAGGAAGCCGGGGCTGCCAAGGCTGGCTCAGCACCATTTTATATCATATTCTGACTCTGCTACTTGTCTGCTGGGGCAGGACCTTTGGGCAAGTCACAAGATCACAGATTGAGAGAAGTCTCCGAGTATGACCCCTCATTTTACAGATAAGGACATGGACTCCCAGCGAGAGATTTTCCTCTTCTAAATTCTGATTTTAGAATCGTAGATTTAGAGGCAGTGCCCGAGTGGCTGAGTTGTCAGATCCCTTCTTTTACAGCAGTGGTTCTCAACCTTCGTAATGCTGCAACCCTTTAATACAGTTCTTCATGTTGTGGTGACCCCCAACCATAAAATTATTTTCATTGCTACTTCAGAACTGTAATTTTGCTACTGTTACGAATTGTAATGTAAATATCTTATATGCAGGATGTATTTTCATTGTTACAAATTGAACATAACCCACAGGTTGAGAACCACTGTTTTACAGGCTTAGGTGAGAGGACCTGCTCAGAGCTGGGATCTGAGCCCTGCTTATCCTGCTTTAAATGGAGCACCTTTCTACTCCAAGGTGCTCCTCCCGATAGTGGATGGAGCACGGGCTCTCCACACCCCCTGGAGAGAAACACATTTCTCTGGATATAGAGTCTCAGTAGAACCTCAGATTCCTCCTCTACAAAATGGGGGTGATAGTGAATATGAAACCTGCCTTGGGGGCTGGCTAGGAAGGAAGCACCTTGCAAACCTTAGCGCTCCCTTGACATTGAGTATTTGTTACTGTGCTTGACTTGCATGGGGTGAATGCCGCTGGAGGTGTAGAGTCCCTGGCGATAGGCTGTGAAATGAGCTGAACTCGGGTGGCCACTTGGAGACTCTCTAAAGGCGTTCTCTGAAGATCATAGGTTTGGAGCTAGAAGAGAATCAAATCCATTCCATCTTAGTCCAGTCCATTTTATAGAGGCGGGATGATTTGCCTAAGGCTAAATACATAGCAGGCTTCAGAGCCAGATTCAAACTCAGAGCATGACTTTCAATCCATCATTTCCCCCACTGTACTGTGGAGCCTGAGAACAGTGGTAGAGGACAGACAGGGTACCTTCAGGGCCAGCCCAGGCAGAATAGTAATGGTAATGATGAGGGGCTAGAGCTCTGATAAAGTGTTGGAAGTCTGTGCAGGGGCTTTACAGACATTTCCTTATTTGACCTTCACAACTAGATTATGAGATGGCTGCTGTTATTACCCCACTTTGACAGAAGAGGAAATTGAAGTTGAGGAAATGTAAGTGACTTGTTTAACTAATAAATGTTGGAAGTGGGATTGGCAATTGGGTTTCTCTCTTAAACAAGTTTGATGCCTTGTCCAACCATGCTGCCTAGCTCCTCTGGGCACTGGGAAGAGCAGGAAAGCTTAGTAAAGGCAATGACTGCTTCAAGGTCATGCAGCTGGCTAATGGCAGAACTGGCCTGGGACCCAGGGCTTTTTACTGCTAGTTTGGTGTCAGGAGCCAAACTGTCTGATCCTCCAAGATCACCAACTCGCATGTTGGTCCAGCAACAAGCATTTATTAAACATTAATATATATCTAATGCATACCATTTGATATGTATTTAATGAGCACTGGGATGCCAAGAAAAACAAAACATGGTCTCTATCCTGAAGGAGCTCACGCTCTCATGAGAGACAACGCGCAAATAACCATGTGACATCTAAGAAGTAAGAGGGCAAATGTGAAGTAATCTCAGAAGGGGGGACCCTGCAGAGCAGGGGGCACCTGGTGAGAAGAAGATGAGATCTGAACGAGGCTGAGATGAGGAGGGAGGACATTCCAGGCATGGGGGCCAGCCAGGGACAGTGAGTGAGCTGGGTTCTGTGTAAGGGACAGGCAGGAAGCCGATGTTACTGGATCTGAGTAAGCTGTAGGAAGACAGGATAGGTAGGAAGGGGCTGGCCTTTAAAAGCCAGGCAAAGGAGTCTGGTGTAAGACAGACTAATAACTCTCTGAGCTGTGGGCTCTGGCTTACTTGCTCTCTGTCTCTGGTCTCTCTGCTGTGCCTGGCGTCTTTGGGTCCCCACCCCTCCCCCCTTAGCTTCCCTGATTCCCTTGAAGGCTCACATCAAATCCCACCTTTGTTGCAGGAAGCCTTTTCCATTCCTTCTCTCCTTTGCTAGGGAGCTTTCTTTCTGTGATTACTGTCTTTAGTACATGAAAGCTTGTCCTGGAGGAGAGGGATTAGCCTTGTTCCGCTTGGCCTGAGGGCAGAACCGGGAGCGCAGGGTGGAAGGTTCCGAGAGACAAATGTCTACCAGATGCCAGGAAACACTACTTGCTAACACCACTTAAGTTATCCCACAGTGGAATGAGCTGCCTGTGCAGGGGGTCAGTTGGCTTTTCCCTCACTGGATGACCCCTAGTACAGGGAATTCTTGTAGAGATATGCCTCTCATTCCAATTTTCCTCCTAATTTTGAAACTCAATGGAAAGAGCCTCAATAAAGAGTCAGAGGTCCAGATTTGAATCCTGTCTCTGCCCCTCACTCCTGCTTGACTTTTGGGGAGACCTTTGTGATGATCAGTTTCCTGGTCTGTAAAAAAGGGCACTGGCCTAGATGACTTTGATGCTGGCTTTGAAATTCTGTGATCTGCTGGGATGATTTAGGTCCCCAGGGGTGATAAAAGCTTCTTCTAAATCCTGGTGAATCCCACCTTTTCTGTGTGTGTGGGCAGCTGCCCAATTCAGGTAGAACTTTTGGGGGCCTTCATTGATGGCCCAAGCAGCCAGGGAGAAGTGAGAGTCCACAGATGGTTAATCCTTGGTGAATCGAGCAGATGGAAGAACCTGCCGCCAGGTGGTTTCTTGGCTTAATGAGTTAAATTAGAATGTGTGATGCACTTACTCCATGCACACCTCCTCTCCAGTGGCCTCCAGCTTCTAGGCCTGATGCCCAACTCTCACCCCTTCAACTACATTCCCTTTTTAGAGAAAACACTGCACTTTTTGGGATGTTCATTGGAGCTTGGCTTTTACTCTGCTGGTATGCCAACAGTCATGTGCTGAGATCAGGCCTCCAGGAGAGCCATCTGTTGGTATGAAAAGCAAGATGAGACTCCATGGCAGTCATCTTGGGTGAAGGGTTTGTTTGTAGTGGGCCTTGATCTATGCATTGTTCCATGATCCATAATCCTTTCATTTTGAGTTTGTTGGAAAGAGTCTCTTGGACTTAGGTTGGCATGGCAGGGCAGCTGTGCAAAGATTCCTGGCCTGGGAGTCAGGAGACCTGGGTTCTGGAGCAGCCTCTGCCATTAATAAGTCACTTCCCCTCTGTAGGTCTTTTTCCTCACCGGTAAAACAAAGGGTTTGTGCTCTAGATCAGGGGCTCCTAACCTTTTTTGGCCTCATGGGCCCCTTTGGCAGCCTGCTGACGGCTATGGACACCTCAGAAGAACTGTTTGTGGCCTACATTCATAGGTGAAGGAATTGCTAAATTTCAGTTAGAAGTGAATGAAAATCCAGATAGAATTTTTTCCTGATCAGGTTCATGAATCCATTGGAATCTATCCATGGACCCCAGGTTAAGAACTCTTGGTTTAGTAAGACCCCTTTCAGCTTACCCATTCCATTTTCTAAGATCCCATTTAGGGCTTACATCTATTTTCATATTCTATGTTAAGATTCCTTTTACCTTGAACAGTCTGTGTTAATAAAAATAGCTTTAAAGTTTGCAAAGAACTGCACACGTGTGCCTCTGATCCTTACAACAGCCCTGGGAGGTAGGTGCTTCTTTGTTCTAAGGTCTTCTCTGGCTCTAACGTTCTGTCTCATTTCCTTTCAGCTTGGAAAATCTCTATCCCGTGATTCCTTTCCAGGGCAGATGTATTTTCTGTGCTCGAAGGCTGCAGCCAGTTTGGAAGCTCTCTATTAGGAGATTCTCTACTGGCTTTGACCATTCTCTGTTGTGAGGCATTTGTTGTTCTATGCTGCAAGGTCCTCTCCAGTTCAGATATTTATTAAATCTGCTTTTGGCTCTTTTTTTTTTCCTTTTCTGTACTTTTGAGGGAAAGCTGACCCAGTGGGGCCTGTTGGTCTTAATCTAGTTCCATTGATGTGAAATGAGGTTTGGGTCTGATTGGCTAAGTGTTCAGAGCCTAGTGCTGATCATGCCAGGGTTGTAGATTCAGGCATTTTATAGGCCGCACCTGACTTCTCATAGATGTGACTTTGGGGCCAGGTAGGTGAGAGCATTCTTGCATTTCATCATTTTCCAAGGCTTTTTTTCATATCCATATAGTTTAGCCTTCCTGGGTCACAATTTCCTTACCTGTAAAATAAAGGGGTTTGGCCTTAAAAGTTTCTCCCTACTCTAAATCTGTTATGGTATGCTCTCTGCTCTCACCTTCATACCCCTATGATATGGAAAGACAGCAAGGGCCCCCGACTTGGGATCAAAGGAGCTGATTTCCAATGCTGTTTGTTATTCATCTTTAGGAATATACTTCACTTCTCTGGCTCTTTATCTGTGATGCCAAAGAGCTTGGATTAAATGATCTCAAGTGTACTTCTCATTTGAAATCTTATGATAATTTGTGCCAGGATAATCTGGGGCCAATCAGGGATGGAACCATACTTTGAAACCTTTGTCTTTGGCTCCCAACCTGGGCGCCTTTTCTGCAGTGTAATCTTTGTCTATCTCATTATGTTTCTGGGAGGAGCAAATGAGATAAAACACTTTATAAGAAACAAAGCAAAACAAAACAGGAAATTAAACTGCTGTACCAACATTGGCAAGTGGCATTTTTCTTGCCAATGTTGCCTGGATTGGGGCTAGTTGCACTTCTTTATCTGGGACATGTTCTCTAGCTGTAGCCTTGAAAATGTTTCAGGGATCTCTTCTCTCTCTTACCTACCCTCCCCAATTCATCCTTGGTGCCTGGGAACAGTAGAAAAGAAAGATAAGGGTGGCAATGGGCTGGACATGCCGTCGATAAATCATTTAGAATCTCAGAAGTTTTTTTTTTTCACAGCTGTGTGGAACTTCCAGGGTCATCCCGTACAGTCCTTTATTTTAGAAATTTAGAAACTGACTTAGGGCAGGTGATATTTGCCTCATTTTACAAATAGGGAGAGTAAGTCTGAGAGGCTGAGACTTGCCCAAGATAGCACCAGAACCTAGGTATCTTGACTTGTCAATCATAAGAGTATAGAATTAAAAATGGGAAGCTAGTGGTTGACTAGTTCAGCACTAACTGACTGGCCTGTTAAACATTTAAGTGGCTACTTAATAAAATAGTGATGTTAGGCTTTTAGTAGTAAAGTATTAGGCACTGTGCTAAACCCGGAGGATACAAAGAAAGGCAAAAGATAGAACTTTTCCTCAATGGGCTCGCGGTCTGACTGGGGAGACAACCTACTAACAACTGGGTACAAGCAAGCTCTGGGGCAGGGGTGGGGAACCTTTGTCCTGGAGGCCACATGTGGCCCTCTAGGTCCTCAAGTGAAGCCCTTTAACCAAATCCAAGCATCACTGGGACAGACAGGAAGGTCCCTCCCCATGGGGAGCTGAGAGTGGGAAGGGACATGATAGCTCCTTTTCCCAAAGCAGCCTCGATCCTACCACGAAAGGAGAGAGAGACCTGGTCCACCTTCTACTTTCAGTTGGGTTAGCTGAAGCCTAGAGAGGGAAATGATTTGCTTAAAGTCGTTTGCTCTGGGATATGAGAAGTTTAAGCTGTTCATCCAGAAATGTGATTTTCCTCTGTTCCGGATAGAAGCGCTGTTGCGATGTTGCAGTCATTAACAGCTCGCCTTTATATAGGACTTTAAGGTTTGCAAAGTCTTTATATGCATTATTGCATTGAATCTCCACAATAATCCTGGTGATTATTGTGATTAGATAGATGCTATACTCATCTGACTGATTGGTGTGATTATATAGGTGTTCTATTTCTTTTACAAGTGAGGAAACTGAGTCTGAGAGTTTAGGAGACTTGCACAGGTGTAGAGGCTAGAATACTGGTCTTGGAGTCAGGAACACCTGGGTTCAAATCTTTGGAGATGCTCTGTGACTTTGGGCAAGTTCACCTTTCTGAGCCTCAGTTTCCTCATCTGTAAAAATGGGGCTAATACCCACAGTCCTCCTTGACGGCATTATTGTGGCAGTCAAGTGAGATAACGATGTCAAGTGCTTCGTAAACCTTAAAGGTATCATCAGTGTCAGCTGTCACTGTTTTGGATTTTTGCAGTCAGGGGACCTGTGACTTCAGAGCTCTAGGGAGTGTCTGCTGAGGAAAGAGCCTTTTCCCGCTGGAGGCCCAGCACCTTTTCTCTGATTTGTGTCGGTGGGCTGGAGGTCACCGAGAAGTCAAGTGATGAGCTGGCATGTGACAGCAGCGGATCTTTCTGACTCTGAGCCCATCCTCATCCACAACACTGGGCCGCCTACCTTGTTTGTTCATTTATCATTGATTATTGCTTTTTATTGTTAAGGTTTCTTACGTAAGAAGTAGCAAAGCCAAGATTTGAACCCAGAGATCTTGGAGCTCCACATCCTGTATTCTTGCACTTAAGGAATTTGCTAATTGGAGTTGGAATGAAGAAGAGGCGAGGGAGGCGGTAACCCAGCCTCCAGGAAGCCTGAACGAGGGGCTATCATGGTGGCCAAATGATCTAGAAAGTTCTTTGCAAACTCTAAGTGTTACTTAAACTTTGGTTGCCGCTGTTATGACTACTATCACTATTGTTCTAGGACTGTCCAGTAGAGAGCAGTGTGGTGTGTTGGAGTAAAGAAGGCGTGGGTTCAATTCCTGCCTCTGACCCTACTCGCTATGTAAATCTCGGGCAAGTCACTTAAATCTCTGTGCCTTAGTGTCCTTCTCTGTAAAATGATGAAGCTGGCCTCAAAGACCTCCTTGAGGCCCTTTCAGCTCCAAATTCCTCATCTTAGGAGGAGCAGCAGTTGGGATCGGAACCAGGGTTTTTTGACTCTAAATTCAGTGTTCTTTCCCAGCCCTTCTGGGTTGGAGGGCATTTGGGTGGTCATGCTGTGCTTTCAGTGCCGTCTCGAAGTCCATCGCTTGAATCCCAATATTCTGCCAATGTTCGATGGCTGCCGTGGACAGAATGCCACTGGCTCAGTTGAAGGTGGCCCAAAGGCAAGGGCAAGATGCTTGGGGAGTTGTACCCAATGGTGGTTGTGAGGAAAGTGCTCTGTAGCCCTCCAGCATAAAAATGTGAACGACAATTGAGGGCTGTTGGGACTCTGAAGGTTTAGGAGCCTTGTCCTAAAATTGCTTCCTTTTATTGATACCCCTTGCATGGATGTTTACCAGGGTAATCTTTTTCTCCTGGCTCCCCTCCCACTGGTTGACAGAGCTTCCCTCCACTCCCAAACCCTCCAGTGGCCAAGCATGTTTCTGGATTCCTTGTGGGAGATGGAGAGGGGATTATGGGATGGTCTGCCACAGTGCTTAAAGATTGTTCAGGAAGGGACCTTATCAACTTCTGTGGCCTGGCCAGCAGTAGCCCAGAAATAATAATCCATCTACCCAGGTTTGAAGTCAGTCGCAGGACCAGGAGCTGCTGCAGGCTTTGCCATGGGGCCCCCATTCACCTTCTAGATAAATAAACATCTTTGTAAGCTTTCAAAAGGCCTGAGAATCTGAGAAATTCTCTTTTGTTCAAATGACCAGGGTTCTGCTATGATTTCTTCTTACTAGATTTAAAAGTCTTTTTATTTATTCAGGAAAAAGTATGGTTAATTTAGGAATGATAGATTAGCTTGCCTTAAAAAATATTCACTGAAGTGAAGTGAAAGAAGTCTTTGCAGAAAGAAGTGTTGCCCCATCCTGGCCTCCTGATAGGGATCAGGTGGCATTTGTATGTGAAACAGGGAGCAGAAAAGGAGCCATAAATTTTGTGTTTGGTGACTTGAACCCCCTGGTGCCTGACATCACATATTGTTTAAAAGAGGAGTATTTTTGTTAAAGGGAAAAAGGAACTGTGGATTGGAGATAAGGCATGGAAGCACAGAGCCAGGCGCCAAGTTGGCTTACAGGACGGTTCTCCAAGTGAAAAGATTTTGATTTTGGAGATCGCTTTGTCTTGGCAGGCATGTAAAACGTTTGGGCGATGATCCTCAGACACACAGAACCAGCTGGTGCTGCAGCAAGAATTGTTAGTTGTACCATTTGCAGGTTCTTTTGTATTCTGGACCTGGAAGTTGGTGGACTCTGAATTGCCCCAATGACTAAACATCCAAAGATGATAAATGCCATTTTCTTAGTTAGCCCCACCCACTATCTTACACTGGGAAAAAAAAATGCCAGTGATCAGGTGGGCAGATGTCAAAACTGGTGAGACAAACGTAGACGCTTCTGAAGTTTTTAATGGAGTTACTTTTCTTACCAAGACCTCATTGGGTGGTAGAAGCATCCCAGGATTCCTGTGGAAAGAATCCAGGACCTGTGTTTGAATACCGGCTGTGCCACTTAATGCTCGTATGACCTTGGGCCCATCACTTATCCTTTACTAGACTCAGTTTCCTTATTATTAAAAACGAAGGGGCTGGACTAGATGTCTAAAGCCTTCCCAGCTCTCTCTCTGCTTCTTTGATCCTCCCTACTCTGGGCCTCACTTTCCTTATCTGTAAAATCTTCCCAAGGTCTTGAACTATGTGATTCCTGAGGTTCCTTCCAGTTCTAAATCTAGGATGTTATGATCTTAGAAATTCCATTTTGTTCAAAGGAATGGAGTTCTGTTATCTTTTTTCCTTCCTGGTAAATCCATTCCCTCATGATCATAGTTTTAGAGCTGGAAGGAGCCTTTCAGAGGTCATTTGAGTTATCAGATCATAGCTCTGAGTCTGGGAAGGATTCTGGAGACCATCTAGGGCAACTCCCTCATTCTAAGGAGAAGAAAACTGAGGCCCAGAGAGATGCTGTGACTCCCCGAAGGTCACACACGATGAGCTTTGGAGACGGGATTTGAACCCGGGTCTGCTGATGCCACAATCAGTTGTCTTTCCATGGTCTAGCCCATTTGTTGGAAAGATTCAATTCTCAGATATTTGTTACTTGTTTCCTGGATCCAAAGCATTATGTTGGGCTTTGGAGAGGACAAAGTAAGAAATGAAGTGGTCTTGTCCCTGGAGGATCTTAATATTCTATTAAAGGGCCTGGGTAGGGAATATAACCTGAACAGTTATAAGGAAATATAGGCCAGCAGCAGCGACTAGGGGTATCTGGAGGGGCTTCCTGGAGGAGGTGTCTCTTGAGTTGTGCTTGAAGGAAGAAGGCCATTCTTAGAGGAGGAGACTGAGGCTAGAGTGGTGAACTTACTAGATGAAGGTCAAATAGTAAATGGCAGAGTTGGAATCAGAACCAGGGTTCTCTGACTCTAAATTCAGTGTTCTTTCCCAGCCCTTCCAGTGGGACGGCTTTTGGAAGGTCATGGTGTGCTTTCAGTGCTCTCCCAAAGCCCATCATTTGAATCCCAGCATTCTGCCAATGGTCGATGGCTGCCATGGATAGAATGCCACTGGCTCAGTTGAAGGTGACCCAAAGGGCAAGGGTAAGACGTATGGGAAATTGTACCCAATGGTGGTTGTGAGGAAAGTGCTCTGCAGCCCTCCTGAATAAAAATGTGAATGACAATTGAGGGCTGTTGTGTCTTTGAGGGCTTAGCCTCTCTCTGCTTGGCCCAGAGGGCCAAGCATCCGGAACCAGAATCTGGAAGTCACAAAGAAGAAAATTTCTATTTGATGTCAAGAAAAACTGTCCATCAAAACTGTCCCACCACGGAGTGGGCCGCTGTCCAACAGAGCTGACCCACAATGGAGCAGGCTGCTGTCTGTCAGAACTGCCTCTTCAGTGGAGTGGGCTGCTGTCCCACAGTGGAGTGGGCCGCTGTCCAACAGAGCTGCCTCTCAATGGAGTAGACTGCTGTCCCACAGTGGAGTGGGCTGCTGCCCATCAGAGCTGCCCCACAATGGAGCGGGCTGCCTTGGCAGCTGGAAGCTTTCTCTTTACTGGAGACCTTTGCACTAGGGCTCTAGGCTGGTAACTTGTCAAGTTTGTTGAAGTGGGGATTCTCATTCAGTTGTGGATAGGACTCCGTGTCTTCCAAGAGAGGTCCCTTCCAACTCAGATTCTGCAAGCACTGCATTGTTGCCCTCAGAGTATGAAAAGAACCAGGCCTTTAGTATATTGGGCAGATCAAAGGATTATTTAATATTAACATTGAAAAGGACCACAAGGACCACTGATGAAAAATATATGCAAAGACATGGACCAGAATGAGAAAGCAGGAGTGGGCTTTGGTCCATTCCCATTCAGAAGGCCCTGTAGGGGTGAGATCTAGGGTGTGGGGAGCTGTTACAGAATCAAAGGCTTTTTGACCTTTGAAATCACCGAAACACAGAATCAGAATGTGAGATTTGTAAGGGATTCTTAGCAGTCATCTGTCTAGTCCCACCCACACACCAGTTGAAACCTACCCTACAGCATACATGGCATCTGCTTGAAGACCTTTGAGTCAAGTTGACAAGCATTTATTAAGGGCCTACTGTGTGCTAGGCATTGTGCTAAGTGCTAAGAATGCAAAGAAAGGCCAAAGACAGTCTCTGCTCTCAAAAAACTCTAATGGGAGAGATAACATGTAAACAGTTATGTTCAAACAAGATATATACAAGATAAAACCACAGAGGAAAGACACTAGCATTAAGGGGGATTAGGAAAATCTTTCTAGAAGGGGAGATTTTAGCTGGGACTTGTAGAAAGCCAGAGAAACCAGGATTTGGAGATGAGAAGAGAGGATTCCAGGCCTCGGGGATGGCCAGGGAAAATGCCTAGAGTCTGGAGAATGGAATGTCTTGTGCCAACCTAATCCACTCTTCTCATTTTATGGAATAGAAAACAGAGGCCCAGAGAGGGGCGAGTGACTTGCCCAAAGATCACCCAGGGAGTAAGTAGTTCTGCACCCACCACCCTTCCTGCTGCCCTAGGTGACACACACTGAACAAAGCAGGGATGGGCAGGGTTAGTGCCTTTTGCCCTCTTACCTTCCTGACAAGCTTTCTATTCTCTTTCCTCCTGCACCTTTATTCCAGGATGTGTGTGATAGGTAGTTCTTGCTCTGTTGGGATCCCAAATTCCCTCCCTACTTGGAGTCGTGGACTTTTCTCTTGCAAGACCCATGTGTGCTAAGCCCAAGTCCCAACTGAGCCAACTAGTGGTGAGAGGGCATCAGGAACAGACAGGCTAAACCAAAAATGTCATCCCTTACTTCAACCCCTTGCCCATCCAGACCTGCCAGAAAGTGATGCTACCTGATTTGACTCCTAATCAGCTTCTTTCTTCCTCTTTCTCTTCTCTTTCCCCTTTTTCCTTGGAGGTTGACTTTTCCTGTCCAGTGGATCAGTCAGTAGCTAGATGTGACCATGAGTCAGTGCCTTTGGAGTGAGGTTGCTCCTGAATTAGAGGGGGAGGTTGGACCAGGTGACTTGGAAGTAGCATAGATTTAGATTTAGATGGAACACTTAGAGAGTATCTACTCCAACCTTCCCTCTCTCCCTCCAGTATTTCAGATAAAGAAAGTGAATCCCAGAAAAGGAAAAGGACTTATATCCAAGGTCACACAGTGAGTAGCAGAATCTGAATTTGAACTCGGGTCACTTGAGTAAAGTGCAATGTTTATTCCATGTTGTCCCATCATGGAGTTAGCTATATCGTGAGTGAGACTGTAGGGTACCATTCAATGACCCACAGCTCTGCTACTGACTGTGACCTTGGACAAGTCATTTATTTAACCTCTTTGGAACCAAGTTTCTTCTTCTATAAAATGAGGGATCAGGAGTATATCAGAGGATCATAGGTTTTCAAGCTGGATGGAAGTTTGCTTACCAGCTAATTCAGCCTCCCTTGTTACCCACGAGGAAACTGGGAAAGGTCCCTTAAGATTTTAAATCTGTCATCTTACAATGCTCCAGTGTGATGATATAGTGCCCCAAAGTAAGAGGAAAAATAACCCCAGGTAAAGTGGGGCATCCACAAAGACGGTTTTGGTTTTTAAGCAGAGATTTTTATGTTTTGTTTTTTGGTAAGTTTCACCACCAGTAGCTACAATGGCCAATGTTTCGATCCCTAAACTTTCTGCAGCAGGAACTAGTTGAATGCATGATGCTTTGTTTCTAAGTGGTGGCGCTGGGTCTCTACCTACCATCAAGTGGTGTTGATTGTTTGGTCTAGTGGGAAGAGCCCAACAAATTGACTGGTTGGACTGACCGCATTTCAAATCCTCTTATAACTAATGGGATCTTGGTTAAATGACTTCCTCTCTGTGGTCCTCAGTTTTCTTATCTGTAAAATGAAGGAATTGGGCTCAACTGAGGCTTCTTGATGGGTTTCAGGCATCCATGATTTTGAATGGAAAAAAGTGACTAGTTTATTTCAGTATAATTGGTTTTTGTTGTAATCCTATGTATTTCATTTTATGTATTTCAAAATGTGATTCTGAGGCAGACTATAGCCAGATGGATCTGTGATGTAAACAGATTAAGAAGCCTGGCCTAGGTAAACCCAAAGCCCCTTCCAGCTCTAAATATGTCGGTAAACTCTTGGGAGAGAAGGTCTATAATAGACAGAGTGCTGCATACCTTGCTGGACAAGGTCACTATAATCGTCATTTTTCCCGAGCTATTTTCTTTTGTTACAAGGGGAAGTTCAATGCTGGATGGGGGATAATGACGGAGTGGGCTTCTAGTCTATATCCGGAAATGAGAGATGGAAAAACAAGTTGTTAGTAAAGTTTTAAAAAATCCTATGGGGAGAAATAGAGATCTTGTGAAGGACAGCCTTAAATGGTTAAGCACTCTTCATTAAAAAAAAGTCTTCATAGAATTCTCAGTGTTTATTTAATTTAAAAACAGATATAGTAATACCTTGCCTGCCTGGAGTGTCACTGAGGCTGGCTTAGATGACTCCTTGAGGTCCTTTCTGGATTCTTACAAGCTGTGGGCAGAGTCCAGAGGTTGGAAGCTGGAGGAAGTAGGGTGGGTGAGGTGAGGATGGGTGGGGATGCCATTGCTAAGTGTGAATGGGGCCCTCGGAAATGTGGACTCACTAACAGTGGAGAAACCAACCATCCATAGCTCGTATAATGTGCAAAAGCTGGTTTAATGATGGGTGGGTGGGTGGGGGAGCCTGGGTGGAGATTGGACTTTAGGGTTAAAGGTCTACTGCTGGAAAGGACCTCCAGAGACTTTCTAGTTTAGTCCCTCAAGTAGCTGAAGTTTTGGAGAGAAATTAGCAGTGTGGGTGTGTCTAGGAGATGAAAAATATTTAAACCAGTCCAAATCAATTTGCATGCTGTATAGTTTGGGAAACATCATGGAAGGGAGGCAGTTTAGGACAGTGGAAAGAGCACTCCTATTTAAAGTCAGAAGAGCAGAGTTCAAATCCAGTCTTTGTCATTTAACCTGCCTATGTGAATTTGGACAAGTCACTTGACTTGTCTGGGACTGTTTTCTTATCTGTAAAATGAGGGATTGGTCTAGACTAGATCAGGAGATCTTGTCTTGGGGTCTGTGCATTGGTTTTTAGGGGATCTAGGAACTTGAAACTTTTAATATCTTGATGACTGTGTTTCAGTATAGTTGATTTCCTTTGTAATACTATGTATTTTGCTTTATGCTTTTCAAAACACCCCGAGTAGGGGTCCAAAGGCTTTATCAACTTCCCAAGGCGCCAGTGACACTTTAAAAAGTTAAGAACCCATTCCTCTACTCAGCTGGTGACTGACAGACCTGGTAGGGGTTAGAGGCTCTTTGCTTTAAATGAGGTGTGGGACTTGGAAGCCTCTTCTTTTTGCCTCAAGCTTGGAGAGACTCAGTTTCTCTCCAATACCCTGTGCTGTCTCCCTGTCTCTCTTCTCTGTCTCTGCTTTTTACTTTGTCGGTCTGTCTTTCTGTATCTCTCTGTCTCTCTCTGTTTCTCTGTCTCTCTCTGTCTCCCTATCTTTCTTTGCTGTCTCTCTGTCTGTTTCTTTTTCTCTGTCTTTGTCTGTCTGTATCTCTCTGTCTCTGTTTCTTTTTCTCTGTCTGTCTCTGTTTTTCTGTCTCTGTTTCTGTTTGTCTCTCTCTCTCTCTGTCTTCCTGTCTCTGCTTTTCTATCTATCTCTGTCTCTCCTCTCCCGCATCCTGAATAATGATGAGATAGGATTTTTAGGACCCCCTATCTCTGCCCATTGAAATATGTTCCCATCTGTCACCTCACTTCAGCCAGGAGTGACATTCCCCTTCTCAGAAGACACAGAACCTCAGGGATGGGTGGGACCTCAGAGGTCTTGAAGTTAAATGAATACCTTAACAAGAATCCTGCCTCTGACATTTGCTAGCTATGTTGACCCAGGGCAGGTCACTTATCATCTCTCAGCATTTTTCTCATCTATAAAATGGGAATATAACAGCACTTCCATCCCTGGGTTGTTGGGGAGGATCCAATGAGGTAACTTATATAAAGCATTTTATGTAAATTCTGACTATTATCATCATCCCTGACTAGAAATAAACCCAGCTTTTGCCTGCTACGGCAGCCCACTGTCCTTTGGAGAGTTCTCACTGTTAGGAAGCTTTTCCATCAAGCAAAATTGGCTTCTTTGCAGCAACCCATGGTGGTGCCCTGTGAGACCAAGCTGGGCTTCGTTCCTGCTCCATGTGGCAGTCGTGACATCACCAACCCCACGTCTTCTTTTCTCCAGGCTAAAATCATTTCCCATTTGCTTCGGCTGATTCACTTGTGGCAGGAACTGGAGGCCCTTCAGCTGTTCGGCCCTCCTCCTTGACCTTGTCTCCATGCTCTTAACCTTATCAATGTCTTTTCTAAAATGTGGTGTCCAGAGATATTCTCTGTCCTAGTCAAACCACAGTGGGGCCATCCTTTGACTAGTCCTGGATATTTGACATCTAGAAACAGGCTACCATCACATGGTCCTGTGAGCAAGAGCTGAGTCCAAATGTGACCTCAGACACGTATTAGCAGGGTGACCTTGGACAAGTCATTTATATACAGTTTCCTCAGCTGTATAAAGGGAATAATGATAGCATCTCCCTGCCAGTGTTATTGTGAGGATCAAATGAGATGTTTGCAGAGTGATTGGAACACAGCCTCGTACATTTTCTAACCTCTCCCCTCCTCTACAGTCATCATCAGTGCCGCCGTTCTGCCCTTATCCATTCTCTGCTTGTCTGAGGCGTGTTGGCTTTCTCCAGCCAGAGTGTGACATTTGAGAGGCTGTGGTAGGCAGTATGGCAAGACGGCAAGATCACATTGGTCTTGGAGTTGAGAGATCTGCATTCAAGGTCAGGCGGTGCCCCATGACTGGCTGTGTGACTTTGCGTGGATGACGTGTGAGTCACAGGCTTCTGTGGGAGCCTCAGCTGGGTCATAGGACAAGTAGAGGGAAAGGGAAGGGAATGAACATTTAGATAGCACCTATTATGTGCCAGTAGGCTCTGTGTGAGCACTCAGAAAACATTGATGCTCACAACAACCTTGGGATGTAGGTGCTGTCTGCAGTTGAGGAAAGGGGCAGACAGAGATGAAGTGACTTGTGCAGGGTCACATGGGTAAGCAGTGTTGGAGGCTGGATTCAAACTCAAGTCTCCCTGACTTGATAGCTCTATTCAGTGGGTCATCTAGTATGTACTATTTGCACAGCACAGGATGATAGTACTGTTTGTCCGTCTAATCCATGGACCCTTGGGCAGCCTGGTGAAACCTACCTCACTGTTCCTTACAATAATTATTTTAAATGTGTAAGAGACATCTGATTACAAAAGAAACACTCTGTGGAAATGAAGATGTAATTTTTTTCCCATTCAAATTCACAGACCGCCTGAAATGTATCTATAGACTCTTGGCTAAGAATCCCCCCATATGATTCAAAGACCATAGATTAAAGTGCATGTACTATGTACTTACTATAGGGAGTAGTCTCTTCCTATGAGTAGCTTATGCTCCGCTCAGGTACCTGCCTTATTGTTGCATTTTTCCTTTTGATTTTTTACTTGAGGATGTGGGTTGAATTTCATCAACTAATGGAGATAAACATTGGAACGTGTGAGGAACCAATCACCTTAAACTAACCATGTGCTGAAACCCAGCAATGGGCATTTAATTTCTTAGTCAGCACCTTGTCTTGTGGAGTTGGGGAGTATCACCTGTTTTCGGATGGTGAATTCTACTATATAACTGACTTTGTGTCTTGGATGCATTTTTAACGGTACCTTGTACAGCAACCTGCTAATCCAATCTGACATGTGTTAATCAGTGACTGGTATTTGCTGAGTGAGGATACGAATAAGAAAAAATATTCCCTGCTTTGGCGAATCTTTTATTTCCTGGAAGGGGAATTATATCAGTTTTTTTCTCTTTATTCACATTGTTGCTGTCGTCATGGCTACGTCATGGTTTTAAATCTTTGATCCTGTCTGTGATCTCTAAGAGCCCTCCCAGGTTTGTTAATTTTCATAAGAAGTTTCTAAAATTCAGGAGGATGCTAGGGCCATATTTCTGAACATCCTGGAGTTTTTTTTTAAACAGTACAAGCTTTATTTCAGAGTCTCCTTTGCAATTACTGGAACCAAACTCTAGATGTGGGACTTGAGGATTTTTTCCGTATTGAGAGTGATGTTATCCCTTCTTCCAGGGGACCTATGAAGCAGATAGCTGGTTGTAGCTGGTCAGTACTGTTGGTCATTTAAAAATATGCATATTCTGAGGCATGACTTTAAGAAAGAAAGAAGAAAAGTGCTTAGTTCTAATTTGATTTCCCCTGTCCTTCCCTTCCATATGGAACATCTGACTTGCCCATGGGTTAATGAAGAATCCTAAAGAAATATTCCCAGAAAGAAGGGGAGGGGGAGAGAAAGACATATTATCTTTATCATATGCTCTCTGGAAACAGATAGAGATGACAAAGTTAGAAGTTTTGGATACTTAAATGTAAAACAGACCAATTTTCAGGAATGGTAGATTTTTATCAGGACAGATGTTTTGATTTTTACAGAGTTGGTTTGATATTGGTGACAGAGGTACCTTGAAGGGTGGTCTGATTTTTGTTAGTACTGTATTTTTATATCCTAGATTTGAACAGGTTACAAAGAGAACGTGGCCATAAATTGACCCCTTGACTTCTTTAAAAAAACAACTCCTCCCCCCCGAAACAAACCAAACAAAAACTCTTAGTGGATATTGTCGACTTTTCTTGAGAAGTCGTCTTCCAGAAGTTGCTTCCCTCTCCAGGTACCACTTTTGACTCTGGACTTTTTCAAACATACTCTCTCCTGGGCATAGGTACCCTCCTATTCCTCCCCATCTACTTCTGTTGTTTTCCCCCTTTAGAATACAAGCACCTTGAGGGCAGAGTAGTCTTTCTGCTTAGGTCTGGCACTTAATGAGTGCTTGTGTTTATTGGTTTGACTTAGTGACTTACATCTTGGTCAGCTGCCTTAGTCACTCATTAAGTAATACTTGTTGGGGTCTAATGGTTGAGGAGTAGAAGAAAAATGGATGACCTCAAGATCAATAATGTGAAAGGCTGAAAAGAGAGGAGGGAAGAGACTTGGCTTCAGGCTTCTCTCTTCTTTTTGGTCCAGACCTTTGATGTCATCAGAGCAGGGAACTCCAGGTATGGCAACTCCCTTTACCAGTGCTGATCTGCAACTGTTGGAGTTGCTTGGAACACAGAGAGATTGAATAATAATAATTAAAAACAATTGCTAGCATTTATATAACATTTTAAAGTCTGCCAATCTCTTTACAAATATTATCTCACAACAACCTTTGGAGGTAAGGCCTATCATTAGATTAGAAAATTGAGGCAGAAGTTAAGTGATTTGTCCAGGGTCACACAGCCCACTTTGAATCAGAGGCAGGACTCAAACCCAGGTCTTTCTGACTCCAGGGTTGGCCAGGCTGCCTCTGTATTGCATATAACAATACGACACAGTCAGCATTGTTTCTATAACCTGCTGGGTGTAGAGTATTCCCAGTGCACAGGTGGTGACTGGCCCATAGGCACTTGACAAATGCTTATTGGCTAGACTGTGCCAGGCCCTGGGGGAAATGAAAAAGTTGCTAAGGTACATTTTCTGCCCTTGTGGAGCATATGTTTTTTTTTCTTTTTGGAGAGAGGAAGGCAGGGCAATTGGGGTTAAGTGACTTGCCCAAGGTCACATGGCTAGTAAGTGTTAAGTGTCTGCGGCCAGATTTGTCCTCTTGACTCCAGGGCTGGTGCGCTATTCACTGCACCACCTAGCAGCCCCGAGCATAGATGTGGGACTGTAGATAACGGGATAAGCACTTAGGAGATTTTTCTTGGCTTGGGTAGATAGACATGCCCAGTATTACATGATGGGTGCATTAGGCTGCATAGCACCTAGGGCAGGGGATGGAGGCCCCAGGAAAGGATCAGGCTTCATAATTCTCATGTATTTGGTCAGTAAGTGTTTCTGAAACATCTATAATGTATACAGCCCTCAGGGAGGGGGACAGAATGGTGACTAAGATGGGGAACTGACTGGTCCCTTGTATGTGGAGAGACGGGCCTGTTCATTGGTCAGTGCTCTGTATCCTTCAGTGCTATAGCCCGGCCACACACTGCTTCCACTAGTAGAACAGAAGCCTTTTGAAGGCAGGGACTGTTTTTAATTTTGTTCTTGTGTCTCCAGTGCCTGGCCTGGTGCATATTTAATAAATGCTTATTGAATTGGTTCTTTGCTGTTGCTATGGGTAGTTTTCTGCCACTGGCCAGGTTGTAACCCATCTACTCATTCTGGTCTTGGGTGCTTCCCACCTGTGGTTTTTGGGAAAAGAGCTGTCAAAGGCTTTGCAAACCTGAAAGTGCTAAATGCTTTGGCGGCGGTGGCTGCTGCTGCTGCTCTTAGGGAAATCTGCCAGAGAAGAGACACTCCTATGACTGGCAGGCGGTCGTTCTCTGCTTGGGAATATTTTGTGGGGACTTAGGGAGCCTGTGGACTGGCCAGGCAGGGCTGCTCGCACTTGTGCCATCACCAACCATCTTTAAGCTGCTTGATGCTTATCAGTACTGAGTTAATATTTATTGGACATCTAGTATGTAAAAAACTGCAAAGTACTTTGGGGGTTGGGAGAATGACACGGTCCCTGTCCTGGAGGAGTTGGACCATGACAAGAGTTGGCCTTGGCACTTTGGTATGGTGGAGTTTGGGCTGCATTTGGAGTCTGATGATTCTTCTTCTTATGATGCACTCTTGGGCAAGTTTTTCTGAACCTCTCTGGACTTCCAGGTCGAAATCTGTCAAATGTGGGAGCTTGATTTCTTCATGACTGCCATCACCTGGTTGGCACAATGGCTAGAGTTCTGGGCCTGGAGTCAGAAAGGACCCTCTCTAGCTGTATGACCCCAGGCAAATCACTTAACATCGCCCTACTCCCCTCCCACCCCCAGCTTCAGTTTCCTTATTTATAAGATGGGGATTATAATAGCACCTACTTCCCAGGATTTTTGAGGGGATAAAATGAGATAATGTTTGTAAAGCCCTTTGCAAGCCTTAAAGTATTGTATAATAATGATAATAATTATTATTATCACTTCTGGGATCCTTTACACGGTACAGTAGACAGATAGTGGTCCTTAGAATCAGGAAGTCTTGGGTTTGGGTCTTGCCTCTGACATTTTCTGACTGTGTGACCCTGGGCAAGTGTTCTGGGCATTTTTTTTTCTTTTTAGTAATAATATTTTTTCCTACTTGCATGTAAAAACATTTTAAAATATTTGTTTTTTAAAATCTTGACTTCTGAATTCTCTTCCTCCTTTCCTCTCCTCCTCCACCCTGAGATACATAATTTGACATAGATTATACATGTGCAATCATGTAAAATATATTTTCATATTGTGAAAGAAAATACAGATAAAAAACATGACAAAATGAAGTGAAAAATGTATGCTTTGATCTACACTGAGACTCCATCAGTTCTTTCTCTGGCGGTGGATCGCATTTTCCATCATGAGTCCTTTGGAATTGTCTTGAATCACTGTATTGCTGAGAATAGGTAAGTCATTCACAGTTGATCATTGTACAGTGTTACTGTTACTATGTACAATGTTCTCTTGGTTCTGCTTGCTTTACTTTGTATCAGTTCATGTAAGTCTTTCCAGGTTTTTCTGAAACCATCCAGCTTGCCCTTTCTTATAGTACAACAGCATTTCATTACAATCATATACCACAACTTGTTTAGCCATTGTGAGCCAATATATCATGTATAGCCATTGTGAGGGGATGTGAGGCATCCCCTCAATTTCTAATTCTTTGCCACCACAAAAAGAGCTGCTATAAATATTTTTGTACACATAGGTCCTTTTGCTATTCTTACAGTCTCTTTGGGATATAGACCTAGTAGTGGTCTTGCTGTGTCAAAGGGTATGCACAGTTTGGTTGCCCTTTGAGCATAGTTCCAAATGTTCTCTAGAATGGTTGGATCAGTTGATGACTCTACCAACAGTACATTAGTGTCATAATTTTCCCATATCCCCTACAATAATCATGATTTTCCTTCTCTGTCATATTAGCCAATCTGATAAGTATGAGGTGCTACCTGAGAGTTGTTTTAATTTGCATTTCTCTAATCAGTACTGATTTAGAGCATTTTAAAAATATAATAGCTTTGATTCTTTTGTCTGAAAACTGTTCATATCCTTTCACTGTTTATCAATTGGGGAATGACTTGTATTCTTATAAATCTGACCAAGTTCTCTATTTATTTGAGAAATGAGGCCCTTTTCAGAAACATTTGCTGCAAAATTCTGCCCCTTCTTCCCTAGCTTTACGCTTTCCTTCTCATCTTGGCTGCATTGGTTTTGTTTGTGCAAAACCTTTTAAATTTATTATCATCGAAATAATCCATTTTACATCTCACAATTCTTTCTATCTGTTGTTTGGTAATACATTCTTCCCTTATCTATAGATCAGACAGGTCAACTATTCCACGCTCCCCCAATTTGCATAAAGAGTATCCTCCTTTATGTCTAAATCATGTACCTATGTTGACCTAATGTTGGTATGCAACATGAGATGTTGGTCTCTACCTAGTTTCAGCAAACTGTTTTCCCAGCAGTTTTTGTAAGATATGAATTCTTGCCCCCAAAACGTGAATCTTTGGGGTTTTTGGGACGCTGGATTAGTATTCCCCCCCACCCGCCAACTCTCCTCTGTAATAGTTCTTTTGTGCTTCTCTCATATGAGATAATCTACTACATTCTACCTCACTCTTCCCCCTTCCCCCGGTAGCTGAGTTGATCCTTTTCTTCCAAACCT
This sequence comes from Pseudochirops cupreus, assembly GCA_028627135.1. Lineage (NCBI taxonomy): Eukaryota > Metazoa > Chordata > Mammalia > Diprotodontia > Pseudocheiridae > Pseudochirops > Pseudochirops cupreus. Next base: position 18,426,046 of record CM053583.1, on the reverse strand, counting down.
ATCACTCTTTCCACTAGAGTAGGGGCTCTTCCATTTCTGTATCCTGGATCCCTTGGGCAGTCAGACCAGGGAAGCCTCTGGACCGCTTCTCAGTGTGTTTTTAAATGCATAAAATAAAATGCACAGAGCTGCAAAGGGAACCAAAGATGAATAAAAAGAAAGGTGTATTTTTCCCCATACAAGTTCACAGACCCCCTCCCTTCCCCCATGGACCCCCTGATTATGAGCCTTTGTGCTAAATTATCTCTAGGGTTTCTTCTGACTCCAGTGTATGATTCTTATAACCAGATCTTCCAAGGAATCTGCCAGCACTTGGAAAACCCAAGGAAAGCCCAGCTCTGGGGTCTGCGTACTTAGCCTGGACTAAATATCCAATCTAACTGGGCCTGGCACACCGCTTGTTTCGCTTGGTGGAGACTGGCCTGGACAGGATGTCACCAACTAGCCATGACATCAGGGACTCAATCTTAAGGCCTTTGTGTGCTTTTCCAGGAAGGTCAAGTGATAGTAATTAGCTTGTCCTAGCTAGGCCGCTTGGGGCAGGGTAGAAGGATACACTCTGACTGCCTTGACCCCTACTGCGAAACTAGATATGGATGGAGAAGGGGTTCACACAGTGATTCAGGGCCTTTCAAGTCTTTGCGAGGGTTTGGAGGGGTCTGAGTATTAGTTCTAGAGCAGAGCAATATTCAGCTTCTGGCTGGGGTAGACAGTCATCCACCAGCTTGGCATAAATATTCCCCATTGATGTGCTCCATTCCTGGTTCCAGAGGGTACCTCCTCCAGAGATGATTCCCTGGGATTGCATGTGGGCACAGCATATACACAGCAGGTCTTCCAGAGGGGGAATATGGACCATGGTTTGTTTTACTGAATACTGGGAGTTTTAGGAGAACATGATTATGCAGGTATGAGACTTAGGCTTAGATTTCTACGCTGTTCAGAAACCCCCTTGCCATAGTCTTCTGGTTTGTACTGGTTCTCCTTTCATTTGGAAGAGTAAGGCTAAGGTTTACTGACTGTCTTCCTCCCATGACCAAGAGGACCTTTCTAAACACATTTCAAAGAGAGTTTGCCTCGGCCTCTGGTCTTCAAGGAGTCTGATGTTGCTACATCAGTCAGCAAGTACTTATTAAGCTCCTATTATCTGCCAGGCACAGTGCTAAGGGTTGGGGCTGCAAAGAAAGACAAAAAACAGTCCCTGCTTTCAAGGAGCTTACAGTCTAATGGGGGAGATAACGAACAAACAACTATGTACAAAGAAGACATCTGTGTATAGGTATATATCACAATATATGTATATATGCATATAGTATATAGCATACACATATACACATAATACTACATATATGTATATTTACATGCAATATATACATATCTGTCTATATACTATATAGATGCCTAGGTATATATAGCCACAGACACTCTCGTAGAAGGTTGGTCTTTAGCTGAGCCTTGAAGAAAGGCAGGAGACAGAGATGGAGAGAAAGAGAATCCCAGGTAAGCCAGACAGTGAGTAAAAATGTATGACAGCTTTCTATTTTCTTCTCTGTTTTTTTCTGGCTCTTGCTCCAGAAGCCTTCTCACCTGGGTGTGGTACACTGCTCTGGGCCAATCTGAGAAATGTTTGCTAAATGCCTCCCGAAGGCAAGGCAGAGACATCGTGCTGTGGTGGATAGATTGTTGGCCTGGGGACCCAGGAGACCTGGGTTTAAGTCCTGCCTTCGACCTATGTGCTATAGGCAGATGTCTAAGATTATAATTTCAGAGAAGGTGCCAACCTACCTTGGTAGAGAGAATTTCCTCTCTGAGAATTCTCTGTGCCACTGGAATCCCAGATCCAGTTAATACCTCTTTGTATGTCACTGTGCAAAGTTCTGGGATACAAAGGGAAAAAGCCAAACACCTGCCATCTTGATTAAATGTAGAATGTGGGATCTCAGAGGAGAGGAGTATCCTTAGAACATGAGATGTCAGAGGGGAGATCCTGGAGCACAGGACATTCAGGGGGAGAAGGGACCTCAAAGCATGAGACTTCGGAAGGAAGGGCCCTCATCAGCCATCCCATCCAACACACTTGTTTGTCTACCATTTTTACTTCGGGTTCAACACCCAATGATCACTTTTCTGCACCCCTTTTCTGTCACACTGAAGGCACCCTGGATACACAGTAGGTCTTCTATAGGGCAATACAGCTCAAGTTTCTTGACTGAGTCTTGGGTGTTGTTTAATAAGCACAGGGCTCCCCACATCACTGCCTTTTGGTTCAAACTTCCTAAGGGAGCCAATCCTTCGTTCCTTCCACCCTGCTTCTCTGTTTTCAAGTACAGTGTTTTCTAAAGTTATTCGCAATTTCCTTTTCTTTCGTTAAGGGATTTAGATAATATGTGAACAGAAGAATGGCTAATGAAGTTGTCTCCAGTTTCTGGTCAGCAATTGGGATGAGCAGTTTCAGTGAAGCGCCCTCTCCCTGGTGAACCCTTGGGAAGGGCGGGGACCATCTGTACTGTCCTGCAAAGGAAATTGTGGGGTGGCTAGTTTTTTTCTTAAACGTTTATGGGAAAAGGAGCCTGGATCTCAATTGGGCCTTTGTGGAGTTGTATTACAGAGAGTCACAGAAAATGTTCTATGTAAATGACTATCTGCCCTGATTAGAGCCTCAATAGAGCCTATTGTGTTTATATTGCTGTTATTAAAGATGGTTGGTTACTAAATGATATTCTCATCAGGATGAACAACTTCAGTGTTAGCCCTGAAGCCTTGGGTTAATTATACAGCACTGAATGAGAGCATAGAATGGAGCTGGGGAAAGAGTGAGCCCTTTGCTTTTCCCAAGGTCTCTTCTGTGGTCACTGAGTGCACAGTTTAGGGTGTTTTAGATCCTTGTGCTAAATTTCCATGCCTGGCATTTTACCCTCCCTGGGTCCCCCAGCCCCAGTTTGTAGGAGAGAAATGAAACTGACTTGAGACGTGTCCTGTCAGGATGCTGCCCAGATGTCAGGCCGCTGGGGCTCCCTGGCTGCCGGAGAAGGGCTGCTTTCATCTCCATCTGAGCCGACTCTGGGAATCAATGGCACAGTGACCTATATCTCCCCAGGAAATCAATGGGGCAGCTTGCTGCCTCCCACCTGTCTCCCTCCTGCCCCTTCTTGGCATCCTGCCGGGGACCGCTCTGAGGTCTGGGTCAGGTCTTCTCGGGTTTCGTGCCTGCTGACTTTTATGGTTTCTTCTGACTTTAGAGTTTCAACTTCTTTTTGAGTCATCCTTAACCTCAAACTTCCTGTACTCCCTTCTTGGCTTTCTTTCTTTCTTTCTTTCTTTCTTTCTTTCTTTCTTTCTTTCTTTCTTTCTTTCTCTCTCTCTCTTTTTCTCTCTCTCTCTCCTTTTTCCCTCCCTCCCTTCCTTCCTTTCTTTCCTTATTCTCTCTCTCCTTCCTTCCCTCTCTCGTCTCTCTCCTCCCATCCCCCCCTTCCTGCCCCCTCCGGCTCTCTCTCTGAAAATTTCATGTCACTTAGTTTCTGGACCTGAGCCATATTTTTGTCTCTCCTGGTTCTGGGCACAATTAATTGTTCATTCCTTTGCCCAGTTCCCTTCCCACACCACACAGCTCTCTTTAATATTCATGAGAAGCTTATTCTCATTCCTTTGTGAGGACTTAGGATCATAAAATCATAGATTCAGAGCTGGAAGGGACTGCAGAGGCCTTCTACTCCAACTCCTCCATTTTACAGATGAGGAAACTGAGGTCCAGAAAGGTGAATCAGTTTGTCCTAGGAATGATTGGATTCTGCAGCTTGAATTTGGGAAGCATGCATACTTCATTTCATATAGGTATCAGGATAGTGAGGAAGGAAGCGTATAATCATAACACTGATATCTAGCATTTTATGTACATGATCTCATTGGATCTGCATCACATCTCTGGCAGCTAGGTGCTGTTATGATCTCCAGTTGAGGAATGGAGATGAGGAAACTGAGCCTCAGAAAGGTTCCGTGACTTACCCAAGGTCACCCAACTGGAAAGTATCTGAGGCAGATTTTGAACCTGGGTCTTCTTGCTCCCAAGCCTAACGCTCCATGTCCTATGCTACCTAGATGCCAAGGTTGTCATAAGGTAACAGTAATAACAAATAACGATAGCAGTGCTAATGAAGTATCCATTTTTATATCACTCTGAAGACTTTTGAAACACTGGGTGTCTCGCTTCAGTTTTGCCAAGTGCTTTCGTGCCCTTGTTTCCTTTCACCTCCTTGACATTTCCCAGCTTTAAAAGCAAGAAGGGCACTTAGAGGTCTCCTGGTTTAGCCCCTCCCCCTCACTGGATAGATCAGGCAGGGCTGGGACTGTCTGAGGGCACACTCCTGTCTGGTGCTGGAGGAGGCTTTGGGACTGGGGCTTCTCCCTCCCAATCACATGCTTTTCTTTTCTTTTATTTGCAGTGCTTCAATATCTTTAAGTAGAGCTATCATCATCCCCATTTCACAAACCAGAAAACGTTCATAAAGCACCTGCCAGGCAGCACGCTAAGTGTTGGGGCTACTAAGAAGAGCAAAAACAGTCCCCGGTTTCAAGGATCATTCAGTCAGTCTAAAGGGAGAGAAAACATGCAAATGACTCTAAGTAAGCAAGCCACGGAGAATCCATTGGAGCTGATCAGCAGAGCGAGAAAGATATTATCATGGAGGGGGCCTGGGAAAGACTGCTTGTAGAAGGGGCAACTGTAGCTGCCAGCGAAGCAGGAGCGAGTGGATTCCAGACACGGAGGAATGGCCAGTGAAGACACAAGGACTTGGCTGATGGTGGAGTGTCTTGTGTGAGGAATGGCAAGAAGACCAGTGTTTCTTAGAGTGTGTGGAGGGGAAGAGGATATTAGTGGAATGGAAAGGGACTAGGTTGCAAAAGGTTTTCAGAACCAAATGGAGATTTTATAGATTTGATTCCAGGGGAAATAGGGAGGCCCTGGAGTTTGAGTAGGGAGTTGCCAAGGCTAGACCTTTGCTTTAGGAATTTCACGTTGATAGCCTAGTAGAGGATGGCCTGCAATCGGGAGAGGTTTGAGGGAGAGAGACTGAGCAGTAGAGTGTTGAGTTGTCTAAATGTGAGGGAATGAGGGCTTGTACTAGGGTTGTAGCAGCATCAGAGGAGAAAAGGAAATGTGGATGTGAGAGATAATGAGAAGGTGGAAATGAAAGGACTTGGAAGTGAGAGGCAGGAGTCCATGATGATACCCAGGTTGTGTGCCTGGGGGACTGGGAGGATGATGGGAAAGTAGGAAGATGGGAGGGTTTGAAATAGGACATGGACATTTGGTGCTCAAGATGTCTATGGACTATCCAGTTTGAGACAGCCAGCAGACAGTTGGAGATGTGAGACCAAAGGGCAGGAGAGAGGTTAAGGCTAGACACAGAGATCTGAGAATCATCTTCCTAGAGATGATAATTGAATCCATCATAGTTGATAAGCTCATCAAAGGGAATAGTATATAGAGAGAGGAGGAAGCAGGACAGAGAGTCTGGGGTGGGGGACACATATGGTTGGCAGGCATGGCTTGGATGAAAATCCAGCAAAGGAGACTGGGAAGGAGCTCTGACAGGTAGGAGGAGAGCCGGGAGGGAATAGTTTCCTGAAAACCTAGAGAATATCAAGATGAAGAGGATGACCAATATTGTCGGTCAAGGAGAACAAGGATTGTGAAAAAGCCGTTAGATTTGGTGATTAAGAGATTGTTGGTGACTTTGGAGAGAGCAGTTTGTGTAGCATGATGAGGTCAGAACCCAGACTGCAAAGCGTTAAGTTATAGCTGAGGAGCCTCCTGCAGAGGGAAATTCAGTCAGTGACTGTGTTTTTCTCCATGTCTTGCTTGCTCTCCCTCTTTAGATGAGGAGTTCCTTGAATCTGGAGACAGTTTTTGACCTTTTTAGTATCCCAGACACTCAGCACGCTGCCTGGCACGTAGTAGGTGTTTTATGAATGCTTTCTGGCTTGTAAAATGGGGATGATCGGTTACTAGGCCCTTCCTGACTCTTAAATCCAGCAGTCTTTTCTCTGGGCATGTGGCATGTCCACTAAACTCTGCCTCCCTAAACAAGTTTCCAGAAATGTGCATGCGTGTGTGCTTGTGTGCGTGTGTGTATGTGAGAGTGTGAATGTGCATATGGCTTGGCATATCTTTGAGAGCTTTGAAAGGGAAGAAGGACCCAGAAGAGAAAGTGGCCTGCTCCTTAGGTGCACTTGGTGTATTGTTTGGAGGGGGCCTCACACATATTCACTTAACAAATGCTTGTTGGTGGATAAATTCTTCAATGCACCCTTGGCATAAAGGGAGTATGTTCTGGCTAATGCAATGGTCTGGTCGATAAAGCCACCATGAAATCTTTGAGACTTGGTAATTCCCAGAATGAGAACGCAGCCAACGGAATTCTGAAATGTTCCTCAGTGCAGCGTCTGGGCCCGTGGTTTTGCTGCTGCTGGTGCTGCTCCTGTTCAGGGAAGGCCATGGCAGACTTGGCCTGAGACCATCTGGCTGTTGGTTTGGTGTAGACTAGAGCCTGGGAACTCAAGTCGTTGCCGTGACACCAAAGCTTTGTTGGGATGAGTTGAGTCAGACAACCAATAGCTTCTCTGATGTGTCTGGGATCTTGCCTCCAGATCCAGTTTTGACCTGATCTGATTCATTCCTACAACCAGTTTTCATGCTAGCAGCTTGGACTTTGATGCTTTGAAGAAACCCACCTGCCCTGGCATTTTGGTTTGCTCTTATTTTATTTTCAATGTGAAAATTTTCTGCTAAGTCGGGGAACCAGGGAGTTGCCACCTCCTCACCTCAGCCCTGCCCCATGCAGGATATGACACATAATCTGGTTTTGATTCAGAAGAAGTAGAAACTGGACCCAAGAAGTGACAGAAAAATATTATTGATCCTGTGTGTAATTTCAAAGGGAGTATGAGGGCACGAATGAGATCCAGTGGTTTCACAGCTTGGGGGTTTGTTATAAAGACTCCCTTTCCCACCCCCCACCCCCCAAAAAAATAGAAAAAGAAAAGTCCATGTCTATTCAGTAGATCCTTTTTAGATAATTTATGGGAAAACATGGTAAAAAAACATATACAGAATCAGAAAGCATACAGGGACTATGATTTACCAGTTACTAGAATGCACTAGAATGGAAACTTCTTGAGAGCAGGTGCTACTTTGAAAAAAAGGCTATCTCTAATAGCTAGTACAGATTGTGCCTTACACATAGTAAGCATTTAGTAAATGTTTTTGGATTGGATCACTATTGGTGATTAGGGCAGCAGTGTAGTAGGGCGAGAGCACTGGCCTTAAAGTCAAGATGACTCATCTTCTTGACTTCAAATGGGCCTCAGATACATATGAGCTGTGTGACCCTGGGCAAGTCACTTCACCCGGTTTGCCTCAGTTTCCTCATCTGTAAAATGAGTTGGAGAAGGAAATGGCCAACCACTCCAGAATCTTTGCTAGGACAAACCCAAATGGGGTCACGAAGAGTCAGCCATGGCTGAAATGACTCCAACAACAATACCATTGATGAAGGGAGTACCAAACCTCTCAAAACACAGGTGCCCTCCGGGTTGTTTCATCTCCTCCAGGTCATTATTTTGAATGTGACACAAAATTTGTAAATGTGTAGCAGTGGCAACTGATATTACTCAAGAAGCGCTGGAAAACCTCTTGGGGGCCTATGTGCATGACACTTCTAATTGGCATGTGTAATTAGGACATGCTGATCATCACTTTTCTGAGGTCCAGAGTGAGTTTTCGTGGCCAGTTATCATGACCTCCCAGAGCTGTGAAATGATCCTTGTAGCTAAAAGTGGCATGTCCACGTTGGCCAAATAAAGCAGATAAAGCAGTTTGTTTGTAGAAACTAGTTCTTCTGACTGTGGCTTTCCTTCCTCTTTTTTCTTTCTGATACAGTGGATGGTGATGGTGTCTGTCGATTTCTGTGTGGAAGCTTTTTGGGTTGTGATAAGTTTTTTCTTTGGAGCTATAAGCTAAACATTTCAGATTACAGACGGAAAAATGTTCCTGGTCTGATAGAAACTTTTCTTAAAATAAACAGCCCAGACGTAGGGTGAGTCAGCCTTTCAGCCTCAGTTTCCTCGAGGTGGTCCTGGGGGAGGGTCTCTTCCAGCTCTGAATCTATGTTTCTGTGAGCAGGACTTCATGATATAGAGCTGGGAGAGAACATCGGTAAAAAGTTAGTCCAGTTTTTACACATAAGCCTGTTGAAGCCTAGACTGGGATCCCCTTGGTCCTACACAGAGGTGTGCTGGTCAGTGTTTAACAATCAGCTTTCCAGGGGGGAAAAGTGTTCACATGACAAACTTAGAAGTTCAATATGCATTATCAACATTTGCTCTGTCCCTTTCCTAAGTCTAGACAGTCAACCAAACAATAGATTGAGCTCTGATATCTAGTGTTTGCTGATTTCTGAGATGTGAATATGCACATTGGAAATCAGCTTTACTACAATGCTGGCCTGGTCTCAGATTCGGAGACAATATCTGAACCCAGGTGCCAACCTCCCGTTCTAAATTCTGTGCTCTTTCCCTGTGTAGGTGCTACCTGAAAAGACCCGTGCCTGACAGCCCTTGCATGCTGTCTGGGGAAGCGTTCACAGACCATAGAATGTTGGAGCTGGCTAGAACAAAGCTATGAAATGGAAACCACGGGCACAGAACAGCAGAGCTGGAAGGGCCCTTACTCAGCACCCCTGGGTTCATTGTGGAATCAGTTAAGCCACTCACAGCCTGAGTCCCCATCTAATCTAATTTTATTGCTGTACTATACAAGAGACATATAAATCCAGTAGCAAAAGCATTTAATTAAGCCAGGAAACACTGTAAATAAAGAGCGAGGGCATCAACTAATAAATAGCATTCTTAGCACCCATTTGCAAATGGAAGCAAGCTCCTACACCTCCCGGAGAGGCGTAATCTGATTCAGCTTTAATCCTACAATTTTTTTGGAATAACAGAATAACAAATCCCTCTGGGATTCCTCAGCTGGCACAGCAGGACGGTACAGTCACTTGAGAATTCACAATCCTGGGGCAGTTGTGTAGGGTGAAGTGCTGTCTGCCTTCTGTAAGCCTTTGTGGGAGGCAGCGCTCAGGATAGTGGCGGCACTTGGACATTTAATAAAGGCCTGTTGAATGCGGCATCTCTTGGATGCTCTATGGAAAGGGCCGAAATGTCTCTGCTCCCCCCCAGGCCCAGCTGTGGTTCTTGGGTTCAGAAATGCCCCAGCCACCATCCTCAGTGTCTCACTCTGTCCCCACTGAAGCCCCCACCTAGCTTTGACAATGGGAACCGCAGCTTTTTCAGTCAGCAGCCTTGTACGGCACTCCCTGGTGCCAGCTGGGGTCCTCACTTGGTCATGGAGCCAACACTTATGGAGTATTTATCGTGTGACTTCGTGTGCGCTAGTGTGGAGTGCAGCCCTTTGAGTGACTCCAAACTTCGTCCTGTGAAGTTCGACTTGAGGACCTAGAGGGCCACATGTGACCTCGAGGCTGCAAGGTCCCCTGTCCCTCCCCCCAGACCCTTTGCTCAGAGGTGGGGAGGCAATACAAGCAAGCCAGATGGTTTATGTCTTAATGGGGGAAGGGACACGAAGAAGTGAGCTGGAAGCTGGGCAAGGCCAGGAGTGCCTTGGTGTGAAGATGGCCAGGGAGTGTCTGGGAGGACTACAGGTAAGATAAGGCAAAGACCCCACCTATTTGACCTGGTGTCCAGGGTGTGTGTATGTGGGGGAAAGGAGAGAGAGAG
>CM053583.1:18376468-18415751 GCA_028627135.1 Pseudochirops cupreus | reverse complement strand
TTTAGAGACAAGTTGGGGGCGGAATAGGAAGAAGGGAAATATAGTCAGTCTTTCACAATATGTCCATTGTGGAGATGTTCTGCGTAACTACACATGAATAGCCTATTGAATTGCTTGTCCTTCTAGTGAGAGGGGGTGATGAGGGGGGGAAGGGAAAGAATCTAGAATTTAAAGTTCTACAATCAAATGTTAAAAATATACATGTACATATATATATATTTATTATTATTATTATTGTGATCATTATTATTATATACATGCAACTAGAAAATAAGATACACAGGTACTGGGGTAGGGAGATCCATCTTGCCCTACCAGAAAGTCAGAGGGGTGATGGGGGAGGACATAGGAGAGAGCAGATTGGGAAAGGGGGTATACAGTGGGATCACTGTTTTGGGGTGGTGGGTAGGGGAAAGACGGGGAGAAAATTTGTAACTCAAAATCTCATGGAAATGAATGATGTAAACCAAAAATAAACAAAAGCTTAAAAAAAAGAAAGAAAACCACCAGACTGTACTCATGCGCTACAATCTACGGGATCCCAAAGGATCTGATGATGATTGAATGACCAAACAGCAAAAGAAAACTCACCCGTGACCTGGCAATGTAGCTCACAAGGCCAAGCCCATGGGCCTCCCATTTGTGACCTCCCAAAAGTTGACCCTGGCAGGGCCTCCACCCACAGGAAGCCTTCCTTGCTTTCTCTCAACATGACAAGGGCATCACTAGACCGCCCTGGCCAGATCATCACCAGTTGGCCCTTGCTTTCCCCACAGCCCTGGCTTATCTTCTCATTTTTTCATGATTCTTCCTTCACTCCTGGTCTTATTCAGAATTGCTTTTTTCCCATAATGACCAATAAATACAACACGATCACATCTTTCCTGCACTTTTCAATCAGTTGTGAGATGATAACTATACAGTCCATTGCTGAACAAAGTTTTCAAAAGGCTGCTTGCTCCTGTCTAATATCCTCATCAAGGATGTCCTCAATTTGTGCATAAATGACCCTCATAAGGGGCAGCTAGGTGGCTTGGTGGCTAGAGTACTGGGAATCAGGAAAACTTATCTTCAAGAGTTCAACATCTGTCCTCCAGCTGTGTGACCCTGGGCAAGTCACTTCACCCTGTTTGCCTCAGTTCTATAAAATGAGCTGGGGAAGAAAACAGCAAACCACTCCAGCATCTTTGCCACAAAAACCCCAAATGGGGTCAATGGAAGAATCAGACACTACTGAAATGACTCAACACCAAGACTCTCACAGAGATGAGTATAGATGGGAGAGAAGGCATAGAGGCTGGGCGTTGTCTTCTCAGTTACCTTCCCCTCCCTCAGTAACTTTAAAATCAGTCCCTGATGCCTTTCAATTTGCACCACTTTGAGTTACTGATTTCTTCTAGATATGCTTGATCCAATCTAGTCATTTTGTCCCTCTCTGTTCTCAATAATGCCATTTCTACTTCCTCTACAAGCATTTCAGAGGCTGTGATATTACGGTCTAAATGCAATGGTTCCACCATTCTTGTTGAGGAAAAAAATTGTTTTAATAACTTTTGCAAATCTTTTCCATTTTTCTATTATCCATAGCTTTTCCTATACTTACCCTCCAATCCCTTGAGATAATTTCCTTTAGACCAGTGGTTCTCAACCTTCCTAATGCCACCACCCTTTAATACAGTTCCTCATGTTGTGGTGACCCCCAACCATAAAATTAATTTCATTGCTACTTCATAACTGTAATTTTGCTCCTTTTACAAATCGTAATGTAAATATCTGACATGCAAGAGGTATTTTCATTGTTACAAATTGAACATAACCCACAGGTTGAGAACCGCTGCTTTAGACTGACTTTTATCTACCACTACCTCTCTTTGTTTTATGAGATGATGTTTTATGAGACCGTGCATCATGATCTGCCCTTTCTTGAGAGATTTTTACAAATGAGATTCTATTCTAACCAGGTGTTGCCTTTGGTGGTCATCTCTCTGTCTGCTGACTAAGACACTTTCTGGGTCCTTCTGTCTGTAGCAAATTGTTGCTGTTGCTAATCATCCTAACAATCTTCATGAAAGTTTCCCCCAGTGTCTCCCCCTGGTGAATCAATGACCCAGGCAGGGCTCTCCGAGGTTATACCAGTGAAGGGGAAGCTCTAATAGGTCCCCTAAGAGGCTGGAACGGCTTTGATCCCAGCTCCAGTGAGAGGTCATGTATGTTAGCCAAAGGTAGACTAGTAAGAACACAGAGACTCACAAAGAAGTTTGCCACCAAGTGACAATTTCAATGGGGGGATCCTGAAACTCATGAGTTTGGATAAATTGGGAGTTACAGAGGATAATTCCAAGCCAATGAAATCACAGATTATGAGACTGAAGAGCTATGGAGGAAGAAGGGATCAGATAAGATCACTGGCTCAGAGATATTGAGATAAAAAGGATATTAGAGTTCACCTAGTCCAATCCCCTCACTTAGCAGAGTGAGGAACTGAGGCATGGGGGCAGGATGGGGAGAGATGGCTCTATCTAAGGCCACACAGGATCAGAGCACTAGAGTTGGAATGGACCTTAGAGTTCCATCTAATCTACCCTCTTCATTTGGCAGATAAGGAAACTGAGGCCCAAACAGGTCAAGTGACTTGCCCCAAGTTACACAGGTAGTTTAAGTGACAGAGCAGGATTTGAACCCAGGGTCTTACATCTAAATTTAACCCTTTTACCCCTCTATCTATGCGATCTCAGGGAAGACATCCCAGAGACAAAACAAAATGATGGCTAGAGATTTGACAAGGAGGTTTGGAGAAGAAGGAGAGAAAAAGGGCATCTAAAAAAAGGGGGCAGGACGATTAAAGACACAAGACACTAGGGAAAATATCAAGTAAGGCGATACAAGGACATCTGGTGGGTGGCTACGCCCTTCCAATATAAACGAGAAATACCCGAAAGAAACAAAATGGCTAAACTCTTAGAGAAATACAAAAGCTCACCACCAAGCCAATGGGCAGAGGCAGATGAGCACTGATACACTAACTCTTCTCAGGCACAAGAAGAAAGGGGACAGAGAGGAAGCATGAGAAGCAGAGACTCACTTGAAACAGTATCCGAAGTAGCCACCCTGGACCGCCAACTCTGTAGCTAAAAGAGACTAAGATGTCTTGTCCAAACTCCTCGTGACAAATAAACCCACTAAAGGCCAGTGAGGGGAAGGGCCTAGCCAGAGATCAGAAAAAGTAAGCAAACAGCGGAGTTAGGATCCAAGCCCAGGTCCTTGGCCTCCAAATCCAGTGGCCTTTCCACCATACGACCCTGCCTTTACTGGAAACAATGCAAGCAATCCCTAGGGAAAAGCTTAGATTGCTTCCAGATACGCTCAGGGAACTTAAAGAGCTGAAACTGGGGGCAGCACAAGAGGAACCAAGTGACCACTCTCACAAACCTCTGGATAAGGGGACGAAATGCTGCAGATTCGAAAATTGCTGTGGGGAATTTTTAAATACCAATGGATGCTCACATAAGTTTATTTACTGCCCTAGGAAGCAGAGTAGTAGATGACACCAGGGAAACAGAGTATTTAACGGAGGAAAAAACTAGACAGGGGAACAATGGAGGCACATGGGTGAATGGGATGGATTTAGAGAACAGACCAGGAAGAGAGGCCTTGGAATTCCTGGGATACAGGAAACACTAAAGAAAAGACTCTAATCTCTCCATTTCAGGAAATGGCATAGAAAATCTCCCCACCCCACCTCCATCTCCATCCCAGCCTTCAAACCCAATGAGCAAAGTACAAACAGAGAGCGTGCACCATCCCAGGAAAACTGGTGCTCTTTCCCTGGGTCCATGAATTCTTTTTCTTAATTATTTTGGTAACTGCATTTCAAAGTAATTGATTTTCTGGGTAATCCCATGTGTTTTATTTTACGCATTAAAAAGCATGACTCTGAGAAGGGGTCCATAAACTTCATGACAAAGGGGTGCTGAAGACATACATGACGGGTAAGAATCTCTGCAAGAAAATATTCCCGTGGTTACAACATCAAACTTTGAAAGGATGATGAAGTAAAGAAAGTGATAGGAAAGGGAGGGATGTACTTGGGTAACAGCATGGATCATAGCCAGAAATTTAGAGCATGAAGGGACCTTGGCAGCTACCTAGTCCAACTGTCATTTCACAAATGAAGAGATTGAGGCCTAGAAAAGTCAGGTGCAAAGGCAGGATTCAAACTTGGGTCCTCTGGCTTTCTACTGTACCAACCACACCACAGGTGGTCTGCAGTGGTTGGAGCACAAGATAGATATTCAAGGATTCAGCCAAGTCAGAGCCTGGGCCCACAGCTAGGATCTCCCAGCTGCTGATTCCTCAAGACAAGATGCTTCCTTAGAAGCATCTAAGCCCAAGAAGGTCAAAGGTGAAAAGAAGGAGTCCATAGACGCCAAAAGAGCCATAGCAACACTCTGTGGTAGCAAAAACAGAATAAAGACAAAAACAAAGTGGGTATCCATCAACTAGAGAAAAGCCAAGCAAGCTGTGACACATGAATGCAATGGCCTCTCATCAGTGCACTGTAAAGAATGACAAATGTGAGCAGTAGAAAGAATTCTAAGGATCAAGACGCTATTAAGTGCCCTGCCCTTTCCCAAGGAAACATGGGAAGATCTGTATTACCTGATAAAGGGAGAGAGAAACGGTACCAAGAAAACAAACGAGGAGCACAAAAATGTATATGGCGACCCGATACAAACAGAACATGACAATCTGATTATCTGATGCCCAATCTTGGCTCCCGAGGCCAAGGGAAGAAAGGTGCTTCCCTCCTGGGGGGGGGAGGGGTGATGCTCCAGGTGCACAGTGCTGCCTATAATGTCAATGGGTTTTGCTTAATTGATTTTCTCTGTTACAAGGAAAGATTCTCTTTGGGGGTGGGGTCAATGGACAACCAAGAAATGACTGATTTAAGAAAAAAAAAAAGCGCCAATAAAGTTTCTATTTGTTTGTTTAAAAAAAGACTCCTAAGTCACTTTTTTCTCTTCATCATTGAGCTCACTCATCTTCAGACTTCCCAGCTCAGGCTCCCTGTTTCTATTCTTGTCTGCTCAAAGAAGAAGGCAAGGGCCTCAACTACATGCAGACTCCACTGGCAGGAAGGGCCCACAACCCCGAGCTCCCCATACTTCTCCGGCAGTTCCCCAGTATGACTTGCTGATGATGCTGCATTCAGAATGCAACCACCAATGTCTGGAAAGATTAGATTTGGCCCCGCAAGTTCTAAGCCTCTGGCAGAGAAAAAGCCTGTCAAAATTACTTTGTGTTTACAGTGTCTGGGTGTGTAGCCATACATATCCTGTATGCAACATACACACATACACACAATGCATATACTTTTCTGTATAGCTACTGTGCCCTTCCCAAGTGGAATGTTGGTCTTTGTACCCTAACACCTACCACACTACCTGGCAGACATTCAATACACATTACTGAATTGAGTGAGACTGAAGAGCATTATTTCTTGAGTCCCTTTCTTGCTTTAAACCCTCAGTAGCAGGGATCTTGCTGTTCCTGGACAGCTCCAAGGGACTGATACTTTTTGAGAGTCAAGACACACCCAAGGCAGCCTCCACAGGTCAATGACGAGGATGTCTAAGGAAGGGGGCTGGTACCATGGACAGAAGGAATGGCCATCTGCTGGATTTGAGACAAGAAGATGGGTTCAAATGCTTCATTTACCACCTGTGGGTGGTAAGTCACTTCATCTCTCTGGGCCTCTTACCTCATCAGTAAGACAAAAGAGTAGGTAATAACCATTATGAGATCTTAGATCATTGTCAGGAGGGACCCTCAAGGTCATCCATCCAACTGCCTCAATTTAAGGATCAGAAGAACGTAGCCCTCAACATATGAAATGACTTACCCACAGTCACTGAGATAGTAAGTGGCTAAGTTGGGATTTGAACCCTGGTCCTCTGCCTCCAAAGCCAGTGTTCTTTCCACAATCTATATTGTGTAGGATGGTAAATAAAGTTTTAAGAGACCGCCTGGTCTAATGGGAAGAACATTGAATCTTGGCTCAGACATTTATCATGGGGAAGTTATTTTACTTCTTCAAATATCTAAGATGTCAACCTTAAAATTTACAATCCTATGATCCCTACCCCCTTCTTGACTCAGACTCTACCTCTAATGGTTGTCCATCCGAAAGCCAGCCTAAAATCTCAGAGATCACACTGGAACCCCAACTCCAGACTAGTCCCATCTTCCTGCAGCAAGACCAGATTCAGATCCAATACAACCAAAAGTGTCATCTACTAGATAACCAGGGAGTTAAAAATGGAACCAGAACATTTCTTGAAAAAACTCCATACTCTTTGTCTCAGCACCATTTCATCAACCCACTCTGCCATGAGAATGAGATAGAAGAAACAAATGCAGGGTTTGAAACATGAGAAGGATGAGGCAGAAGTTCAAGGTGCCAAGCACAGAGACCACAGTCACAGATATGGAAAGCCCCTGTTCACACTGGACTGAAAACTTCGGAAAACAGTACCCTAGGGAGGACTATCCCAGCTCCCCACTTGATTCAGAACTCTTCACTCTGCCAGCTCCACTGGACTCTCACCACCTCTTGACTCCTCCCTGGCAAAAGACATTCCATCTTTTTATGCAAGGTGCTGGCTGCCTGAAATCAATTGCCTTGGTCGTGTACCATGGACCCCTTGACATTCTGCACTGGTTGTTTTTGCTATGGCTAAGGGTAGCATTTGTATAATAAATTATCTCTACTTTTTTGGTTGGGGTTGAGAACCTGCCTGTCTGTTTTCCCTACTCAAACCTCAATTATCTAACATTTCATTTCTGAATTTGGATCCCCAGCACCAAGCACAGTGCAAAGGACATTTGGCTGTTGCTCAGTCATGTCAGTCCTGTCCAACTCTTCGTGACCCCATTGGGGGTTTTCTTTGACAAAGACAGTGGAGTTGTCATTTTCTTCTCCAGCTAGCTCATTTTATAGTTGAGGAAACTGAGGTAAACAAGGTTACATTGCCCAGAGTCACACAGCTAGTAAGTATTGGAGGCCGGATCTGAACTCTGGTCTTCCTGACTCCACTCCTGGCACTCACTCTAGCCACTGCACCAGGGACATAGTGGATAGGTAATAAATGCTTGTTGATGGACTGGTTGGTCTCTGTTGTGAAATCATCGGATTTAAAGCTGGAAAAGACCTCAGACAGCATTTAGTTCAACTCCATCATTTTAGAGAGGATGAAACTAAGCCCCTTGGAAGGGAAGAAAGTGACCCAGAAGCTTCTCAAGGGCAGAGACTGGCTTTTGCTTCTTTTCTATATCCCCAACACTTAGCACAACATCTAGAACACAGCAGGCAATGAACATAGGTGGTGCTTAATAGATGTTAAATGATTGGCTGATTTGCCCGAGATCGCAAAGCTAGGAATTGAACAAATGTCCTCTGAGTCCAAGGGCAACACTCTCTCTGCCCTTCCCAGGCCTTCCTCTAGCTCCCAGATATGGGATAGGAAACACAGGGTTTCAACTCTCTTAGGCCCCTGCAAACATACTGCACAGACAATGCAATTGTTTCTGAACTTTAATCTTGCAACAAGAACAAGAGAAAATAGCAAAACTCTTTTTAATTTTTTACAATCTTCAAAAACAGCAACAAGCCCCTCATTCTCCTCCTCCAGCTATGAAATGGCTCCAGGTGGATTCTTTGGGGGAGAGGGAGGAGGCAAAAGCCTCCTTCCCTTCAGAACTACACTGGCTTGGGCTCCATTTCTTTATTTTTAAATTAGCAGAGGTCTCCACCTACTTTTGGGAAGGAGAGAGACAGACAGATACAGAGAGAAAAAGAGAGACAGGGAGAGACAGAGAGAGCCATGTGACTGAAGCCAGTGCCCTGGGCATCAGTGGGGAGCCTGCCGAGCTCTTCCCCAAGGGGGCTTTGAAGTGGACTCTTTGAAGTGATCTTCGCACAGTCTGGAAACTGGTGAGACCAAGAAAAGGAGAGTTAAAAGAGAGTAACTGGGGGAGGGGAAGCAGGGGAAAGAATGTGACCTCAGCTGGCAAGAAGAAGCTTCCAGTCCCAGTTTTGGAAGAGCCAAAGTTTCACACATCCACGTACCCCTTCAATGTCTCCACCAGCCCCCAGTGGCTATGAACCAGACTGATTCTATGCCCCCTGAGCTCCAAAGGGAGAAATGGGCATGGCAGCCAATGGAGGCAAAGAGCAGAGGAGTCCTGGAAGCTGAAGGCTTGGCTCAGGAGAGTGTTGGATTTCAGAGTGAAGGACCCAAGCTTGAATAGTGAATCTACCATTTACTAAGTGACCTTAAGCAAATCACTCTTCTTCTGGCCCATCCACATCTATGTTCTGCTCTACATCCATGATCCTGTGAACTTATTAGCACAGGGGTGGGGAATCTGAGGCCTCAAGGTCATATATAGTCCTCTAGTCTAGATCCTCAAGTGTGGCCCTTTGACTGAATCTAAACTTTACAGAACAAATCCCCTTAATAAAAAAAATCTGTTCTGTAAAATTTGGACTCAGTCAAAAGGCCACATGTGGAGGTCCACGGATTCCCCACCCCTGGCATAACCCAAGACATCCCTCCTGTCTGATAAGATATTTTACTTCCTTTCCCTTTAATAAAGACGTTCCTGCCCAAAAGTCCAATTCTCACATAGGCATCCTCATTTCCCGGGTATGACATGGCACAATGAGATCAACGTACCGGGCCTAGGGTCCCAAAAGCTTCCATTCCAGTGTCACCTCTGCCATTTCATATCTGGATGACTTCTAGGCCATCACTTGACCTTTACTCAGGTCGCCTTGCACAGGGGAAGGGAGGTCACCAAGCTAACAAGAATCCCAGGTGCCCACCTGGACTCTTCAACTATCTCCCTGATATACAAAGCACCAAGTGGGGAAAGTGGAAGGGCCCTTTCAGCAATGAAAATCTGATTCTAGAAAGTGGTCACCATCAATTTAGGGCAATGATGCCCAGTCAGAATTTGGAGATCTCTGGGAGAATTTCTCCTATTTCAAAAATGGCTCAAATTCTCAAAGACAGCAAAAATAATAATCCCCTTTTCAACATTTATGCTTTACTATATGCCATATTGCACTTTAAGGGAGAAGAGGGCCATGGAATCCAACAAGGTCACAACCCAGCAAAATGTTCAGAACCACTGCTCGAAAGACCCCTGGAGTCAAACCACTTGAATGAGTCCAGAAAGTCAGGGCTAGAAAAGTCCTAGGAAATTCTAAATTCATTCTAATAGTAAGCAGACTCCTTGAGGGGAGGGCAAGGTCAACGTCACGTCTTTCTTTGGGCCAACATCCAATCTGGTACATCGTAGACATTTGCAAACACTTACTGATTCCTTAAGCAGCCCAGTGTTTTACCTCTTGGGGTCTTGCTTTCTCACCTAGACAATGAGGGAGCTTAACTAAGTGACCTTCAGCATCTCTTTCACTTCTGAATCTGTGATCCTATGAACCACCCCCATTTTATAGATGAGAAAACCGAGCTTGACCAAATTCACACAGTTGTTAGTAAGGACTGAGCCAGGGCTCGGATCAGAGGCCAGCCTTCAAATTCCAAGTCCAGTGATTCTCATAGGGCTATTAAAGAAGTGAAGGAGCGTTAGGGGCTTTGCAAACCTTCACAAGAGCTCCCATGATGCCTCCCATCACATCCCACAGCCTTGACCAGGCAGCCAGCTCACAGAAGTTTCCCCTAATGTCCAAAGCAGCCAAACCTGATTTTTAGCTGGCACTTCATCATTTTAAAAGAACTTTCAAATACATGACCTCATCTGATCATTAGAATAACGATCAAGTATATGAGGAAAGTATTAATATCCTCACTGGATAGGCCGTCGACTGACAGTAGAAAAGGTCAAAGCAGTTATGCTGTGATCTAGCCCGGGAGCTTGGGGGGAGGGATCACCAAGACCCTAAGCTTCAGTCTCCTCATCTTGAAAATGGGAAGGTTGGCGCAGGGGATCCCTAAAGCCCTCGTCCAAACCCTCTCAGGCTCTGGTTCTGCAATCTTAGCAGTTATATGCTCAAAGTAAGTTCTTTTACTGTGAACTTGAGGAAAACACACACACACACACACTCAGAAAATTCCCCTTCGCTATCATTCTTACTTTATCAGCATATTTTCTATTTCATACACACTCAGATATGACTTTTAACCTTCTGAAAGAGGAAGAGAGAAAATGAACTAGAAAGTGAAAAGATGTTAAAATATCCTTTTCTTTTTTTCTTGTTTTGAGAGGACTGCAAAGAGGAATCATGGCAGAGCTTTTTCACCATGAGGCTAAGGACAATCCTGAATCTCCCAGCTCAAGTTACAGGTGCTAAGGTCAACACTCAAGGAGGAGGTCTATGAACAAAAGGCCTGGAGTCCAGAGAGACCAATTAGAGCCTGGAAGATGAGATTTCAAATCCTGGTTCTGCTGCTCCCTGAATCTGCAGCCCAAGGCCTGGGACTCCCTGCCTTCGCTCTTCTGCTTTCTACTCCTATGATCCTGGGGGCAACAGCAACAGCGGGGTCAGTTTCAAGAGAGTCACATCCTGGAGGGGATGACTTTCTCCAGGGGAACAGATCACAACTTATACCGCACTGGTATTATTACTCTGAAAGAATCTCTGGTTTAGAAGGAATTTTCAAGGGTCATTGAGTCCATAATCCCCTCCCATCAAGTCAGCGGTCAGTCACTCCGTCTCTGTATGATGGCCTCCAGTGAAGGGAAACTTCTACATGTGTAGAAGAAGAATGTGGTCATTATCTTGTGAGATAGTTCTCATTGTTAGAAGCTTCTCCTCACACCAAGCACACATCCACCCCTCTGCAACTTCACCCATTTCTCCAAGTCTGGTCCGATTTAGGCCAAGCAGAACAAATCCAACCTTCTTCCACATAAGGGTCTTTTAAAAACAGTAAGAATGATGATTCACTCACACGCACATTGCTTACAGGTTTGCAAAGCACATTGCTCCCACTCCCCGGCGAGGCAAGCCCCATTATGTCCACACCACATAAATCAAGGATCTGGCATTGTCTAAGTGTGGGGACTCTTTCATCCAGAAGGGACAAAGATGTTTTTTGGGAGCTGCTCGGATCCAACTCCAAGGGATCCAAGAGGAAATATACTACCCACCTCCTGAGAGGGGTGACATATGAAGAGGGCAGATTGAGACATTACATACATGTGTGTACCCACACACGTATGTGCACACATGTTTGGATATGGCCAATGCAGGAATTTATTTTCTTTGACAATACATGTTTGTGACAGGGGATTTGTTTTTCTCTCTTTCTCAATTATAAGGGAGGAGGGGGAGATGAGGGGGAAAGTAGGTTTTCTTTACATAAAAAAGTTAAAATTTAGTGTTTTACCTAAAAAGAATAGCTGTGGTCCAAACATGATGATGAGCTCACGTGAAGGAGACCCCACTCAGACCACTGCCAGGCCCATGTACATGAGGCCTCTGCAGTTTTGTGGAATCTGCCAGAGCTAGCAGCACCTTGGAGAGATTCCCTCCATGCCACAGTAACATTCAGACAGCAGTGCAGATTCCCACATTACAGACTATTTAGGCCCATTGCACTTTCCTATCAACCAGTCAGTGATGGAATAAAAACATTATTACCTCCCAACTTACTGTTGAAGTCAAGTCACACCACGATTTGGGCCTCAGTTTCTTCATCCGAAAATGAGAACAATGGATTTGGTCTCCATGGTCCCTTCCAGTTCAAAAGCTTATGACTGGACCCTAATTCCTCCAAGGCCACTTACTAAAAGGACCTTAGGGAGAAATGGTCTCAATGCTTCCCCTCTTGTAAGTATGGGTCACACCATTTCTTTTTCTCCTATGCTGAAAGGGCAGCGTGAATGATTGAGTTGGGAACTGGTGATAATATTCCTTCAGTCATAAGATCACAGAGCTGGAGGGCATCATCTAGTTCATTTTATAGATGAAAAAAAGGATGCCCAAAGGAATTAAAGGATTTGCCCAAAGAGACAGAATTGAAAGCCAGAAGCTCTGACTCTACAGTGAAGGGCCCTTCCATCTCACCACAACCCATGCTGTCACGCACAGAAAACTGGCCGTACCCAAACAGAGCCAGGAGTCTGACTCCTTGTCTACCTTGTGGGACAAATGGAACATAAAGGATCCCAAAGACAGGCTTCAATAGGTGCTCAAGGGGAAACTAACCCTCAGTGAGCTTTAATAATAAACAGATACGAGGTCATAAAGGCGAGCATGTGACACGGGAAGGGAAGGGAAGTGAAGCATCAGTGACTTTGGAATGCATCCTCCTCCCAAAGATCTTCACGGGAAGGCCCTGGACTGCTACAAATGCTAAGCAAGCTCTCTGACCCTGGAATATCACAGCTGGAAGAGACCTCAGAGACTGACCAGCCCTGGGCTGCCTGACCCGCCTGCACTCATGTTTTTAAATATTTTTAACTGTGTTTCAAAATCATTATTTCCTTTGTAACTATATTCATTTTATCATTCATTTTATTTTTTGATTTTCTGTTGTATTGTATTTATTACATTACATTATGGTACATCTATATAGTATTTATGTATATTAATTTTGTTACTGATAATCATAATAGCTAGCATTTATATGGTGCTTTTTGGTTTATAAAACACTTGACAAATAGCGTTTCATTTGATCCTCATAACAACCCTTAGAACTAGACACTATTATTATCCCCATTTTACAGATGAGGAAATTAAGCCAGACTGCTATTAAAGTAACTTCCCCAGGGTCACACAGCTAATAGGTGTTTGAGGTAGGATTTGAACTCCAAATCCAGTGCACTATCCATTGAGCCATCCAGCCATTGAAGCCACTTAAAAATGATGCCCTCAGAAAGAGTCCATGACTCCCCCCACAAAAAAAGTTAAGAACTCCTAATTTAATCCAATCCCTTTGTTTCACAGATGGAAAAACAGAGACGCACTTCACCAGAATGGTTAAGTGACATGTCCAAGGTCACATGTGGCCAATGTCATATACTGCTAACTCCTGCTGCTGCTGCTAGTCTAAAGAGGGTCAAAGGGATTCAAACCCAGGACCTCTACCTCAGAACCCAATGGCTTCCTCTAGCCAACTGCCTCTGGAGTTTACAGCCTAGACTCATCAAACTAAGAAGCTCATTCCTGGGAAGCCTCTAAGAAAGGACTCTTCCCTGAATATACTTTCTTTTTAAAGGTCATATTAATATTTTCACCCAGTCATCTGTTTTTCTCTTCTGAGGGGCTTTTATGAGTGCTTCTGATACTAAAGGTCAGTGATGCAAGCCCAGCTCGCTTCAGAGCTAGCCCTAGGGCTTTTGCAACATGGGCAAAACAACACAACACAACTTCCTCTTTCAAATTCCAAGAGTGATGCAAAATTTATACCAAATACTTCAAGGAACACACACCCACCCCCCACCCCCCCACATACACACATACATATTTACATGTGTGTACGTATATGTATATATTTGTTATGACCATTGGTATATATCTTATGGAAGTAATCATTCCAAATCAGACCACCATAGACTACGATCAGTGCGTCATCAGTTTAGACCTGGAAGGGACCCTAGAGGTCACCATGTCAAATTTTTAGTTCCTCCCTCCACCCCGTGCCCCCAGGGGTAATTCTCTCAAGTCTCTGGGTCACAACACCATAGCCCTAGAATGGGAAAGGTTCCTAATAACCATCCAGACTAACACCTTCATTTTACAGATGAGGAAAGGGAGGTCCACCGTCTGTCTTGGTAATCTCATACAACTCCCTGGGCATAATAATCGTCTCTAAGCAGGTGACTCCTAGATCATTCTATTAAGCCCCAGGCTCTCCCCTGATCTCCATTCGCATAGCACCAATTTCAAACTGGATTCACCAGAGACATCTTAAACTCAACACTTCCAAAACCAGACCCATTCTCTTCCCCCCTAAAATCCACCTCTATTCCAAACTTCCTTCTTCCTAAAGCACTAGCATCCTTCCATTACCCCACATTCATAACCTCAGCATTATCCTGGGCTCCTCACTCTTCTTCATCCACCATATCCAATCAGTCATCACTTCTGCTTTCGTGACAATTCTCATATATGATCCCATCTCTCCCCTTACCCAGCTGCCAGCCTGGTTCAGACTGCCACCATCTCTGGGCTGTAGCAGCCTCCTCACTGGTCTCCCCGCCTCGTGTCCCTCCCCAATCTGGGCCATCCATCCTACACACTGCTGTCCAAGTAATCTTCCTTAAGCAGATACCTGACTATGTGATTCTCCTACTCACTCAATTTCAGGGGCTTATTAATTATCTCTAGGATCAAATATAAACTCTTCTGTTTAGCTTTTAAAGTCAACATAACTTTCAAGCCTCATTGGCCATTGCTCCCCCACTCATGCTCTGAGATCTTCTCTCTGTTCTTCATACATGACTCCATTTCCCATCTCCATTCCCTGGCCTTGGTCATCCTCCCTTCCTGGGCTGCACTCCTTCACCACCTCTACCTCGGAGGCCTTTCTTTTCCTTTAAGATGCAGCTCAAGCACCATCTTGTGCATGAGCCCTTTCCCAATTCCCATCACCAACGCCTGTGTCCTCCTTCCCAAATTACCTTGAGTTAAACCACATTGTATATATTTGCATTTATTCGCTTCCTACTTAGGCTGCATATATTTACATGTGTACTTATCTCTCTCCCACACGTTAAAATGTAAGTTCCACGAGAGTGATGGTTGCTTTATTCTTTATACTTTGTACCCATGGTGCCTGGTACATAGTAGTGCTCAGTAAATGTTTGCTGATTGCCCACTCAAGGTCACACGGTGGGTGAGCTTCCCCAATGACCTTTCAATGTTCTCTTTCCCCTCTTCCACATTGCCTCACCCAGAATATCCATTACCAACAGGACCCTCAATCACCCCGTCCAAACCTCAAGTCCACAAAATGTCACTCCCTCCAGTGCATGGGTTCATAGGATTTAGAGCAGGGAGGGACCTTACAAAATGTAGTTCAACCCCTTTATTGTTTTTTTTATAGATGAAGACACCGAGGTCCAAATAGACAAAGTTGTTTTGAATAGTTAGCAAACCTTGAAGCTATTTTTCTTATTGGGGCAACTAGGACAGAAAGTTGGCACAATAGATAGAGTGCTGGCCCTGGAGTCAGAAAGACTTGAGTTCAAATCTAACCCCAGACACTTACTCGCGGAGCAGCCAGATAACCTCTGTATTATCATGTAACCATTCTAAAGTGTATCTGTACTGGAGGACACCATCTGGCATTCAAGGAGCTCGTGGAAGTTCATACATTCTATGCATTTCAAGCTAGAACGGACATTTCAGAGTCACCTAGCTTCACCAACTCATTTTAGATACAAGGAAATGAGTACCAGGTCCAGTGACTTGTCCAAGGATACAGAGTTAACAACATAGATGAAATTAATAATAACAAAAAGAAAATCTGACATTTTCATATGATTTTACATATATTATCACATTAGAGCCTCACAAGAGCCCTGCAAAGTAGGTGCTATTATTATCCCCATTTTAGAGAAGTTGTTCCTGGCATATGGTAGATGCTTAATGAATGCCAGCTTAGTGACTTGTCCAAGGTCAAACAGCCAGTAAATGTCCAAAGCAGGATTCAAATCCAAGTTTCTTTTGTCATCTCCTTCCACTATCCTATGTTGCTTCTAAGAATTCTACTCCAGATTCTCTGACTCCAAATCTAATATTCTTTCAACTATTCCTTCATGTGGTCAACATCTTTGCTCCCAGTATATTTTCTCTCCTCCCTCCAATTACATCTAAACTCCATTTTTATTACACTTAGCGGAAGAGAACTAGCCTCCAGTCCCAAGCCTTGCTCTGCCATGTGCTATCCATAGTAGCCTGAGCAAATCAATCGCTTTTCTCTGGACCTTGGTTTGCTCATGTGTAAAATAGCGGAATTGAAACTGATGACCTCTTAGCTCCCAATTCTAAATCTCTAATCCTATGGTCCATTTCTCAATCAATTTCTAATTTTTTTTAACTCATGTTGCAAGGAATACAATTGCAAGGCATCAATAATATCAACCAGTGGTTTTGTCACATAAAAACTGCTACATTTCCATCTAGATTACAAAAGGTCCTAATTCAACTGCATTTGAAATCCTTATTTAGCACCTCCTATATGTAAGGCACCAAACAAGGTGCCAAGAATATAAAATATTTTTAAAGTGACATAGCCCCACCCTCAAGGAAATTAGGTAAATATATATTTTATGTTTTATTAAAATACTTTATATGTCTTAAATCCAGTGAAATAAAAATAAATCTCTCCTAAGAATCAAAAATGAAATCTAAACCAAAAAAAAGTTCTTACTGATGACCCCACCAATTTACCAATGACTGCCACCAAGGGAGAAGCAGTGAAGATAAACTCAATAGCCTTTTAGCAATGTTTTTCCACCCCAGAAGACTTGGGACAAGAGGAGAATCATCAGACATGATTTGGGAGCATGCTTACATATAACAAGATAGGTTCTCAAGTCCCACACGGTCATAAAATGTTAGACACTGAATTCATGTCCCAGCACAGTGGAAAGGGTGTCTGACGCTGAGCTCCCTCTGTGATCCCATAACACCCACCTGGTTTTAATACAGTTTTATCCCCAGTCCCAAGTACACATCGTCTTTGGTACACAGGATATAGAGGCTTAATGGATTGCTCTGATGAGGAAGCGGCAAAATAAAGAGCAACAAATGGAGAGGGGGAGTTATAGAGAGACAGATTTTTTCTAATAGATGAGATGGAAAACTTTCCAATAACAAGAGATCCAAAGGAAGGGAATATGCCATCTCTAGAAGTCCTTAAGTGAGGACTGAATGTCCAGTTCTTAGAGATGCTGGAGAAAAGATTCTTGGTCTGACACAGGTTGGAATGATGACTCCCAGAGATTCTGTGATCACCTCTGACCAAAAGAAATTTTACTTATTCAGTAGCATTAGAGACGAGGGCATCCTACATCCTCTATCAATAGGGAACAAGATGTCCGACATAACTAACCCTTCCAGAGAAGTGTTTCACCATCTTAAGCGCCTTTTTTTTTCATTCATTAACTATATGGGACTGTGAGTTCCATAAAAGTAGGCACCTATATTCCCTGACAAGGGTCAGGAGTGGGGAGCCTCATGGGTAGTAGGAGACCTCTAACAGATATGTGAAGGATGAAAGGGTAGAGAACTCTCTCCTAAACAAAGACCACTGAATTCTCATTTAACTTGATCTTAATGACTCAGAAGCACCATTATGCTCGCTACCTATTGGCATCTCCAAAATGCAAGTGGTTGAGGTGATCTCAAAGATCCCTAGAGTTGCTAAGGTTTTATGTTCTGACAGTCCTTCCAACTCCCACATCCCCTGCTCTGTATTCTAAGGTCCATTTGTGTAACGTCATCTTACATGTTCTGGACTCCAAGCGTCCCTTTCCCCTCTCGGCTGGGCTCCTGAGTTCCTAGTCTTCCCCACTTGTACTCTGTGTCACCGCCCCCTCTCCCCACAGTCTCCTTCTCTTTTAGGTTGTCTTCCCTCATGAGGATGGAAGCTCCTTGAGGATAGGGACTGTCTTTATTCCCAGTGCTTACCACAGTGCCAGGCACACAACGAGCACTTAATAAATGCATGTTGCCTACCTGCCTGCCTGCCTGTGATGCTACCATTATCTACTGGGCTATCTAACAATGATCCTTTCAGTACCTACTGAGGTCCCAGACAACTCTACTTTTTTTTAATTCAGTCCCCTCCCCTAGCCCCTTCTATTTATTCATCTGTTACAGGTGGGTTTAGGATATAGCCAAATGCATTAGAATGACCTGTAAAGTGAGAATAAGAAAGCACTGGGTGAATCCCTTTCATATGAGAGAAGCCTTGGTGCACAGTCTTTGGGTCACCCATTTGGCCTGTTCAGAAGTCACTATGGTCCCAAGCTCTGTTCCAAATAAGGGCAGGTGACTGAGTAAGTAGCTTTGAAAAAAATGAGGCTTTGCTACCATATTCCCACAAATGAATTTTCCCAATACCCCAACAGGAGGCACTTTCCAACAAGGCCCTTGGTCTTGGACTGAATGTCTCTTTCCTGTGCAAGAGGATGTGAATAGTGAAAGTATATCCTATATGCACATCCTATAACTGGGCTCCAAACTAGGGCTTTTAAAAGGAGAAGGCTCTAAACTGTTGTGCTTAGGAAGTCATCAGCATTGTAAGCAAATAAATCTCTTCCCTTTCCTTCCACCCTTTGTTGAGGAAGGATCAATGTTGGGGGCTGGGTGACAAAGAGAGCAATTCTGGTCTGCTGGGGGTTTTCAAGTTTCACCCAGGCTTGAGGGAGAGGAAATCAAATCATTCCAAAAAGTTCTCTCCAGTCCTTCTCCTCCTCTGCTTCCCACAAGGCCTGCTCTATCAAACGACTTTCATTCAAATACCATCTCTGAAATTCACTGGCTATGGCACCTTGACCAGGCCAGGCCCTTCCCTCCTAGGTTCTTGTTGCCTCTTGGTTCCAAACAAGAGTCCTGAAAGTCCCTTGAAGCTGAGATATTGTCGTTCTTGTGCTCTTCAAGGGAGGCAATGTGTTGCACTGAAAGGAGGGTTCAATTGAGAGAATCTGGGTTCATTCTTCTCTACTTCCTTATTACCTGTATGATCTCAGACAAGTCCCTTCCCCAACTCTGAGTCTCAGTTCCCTCAACAACAGAATAAGATAACTAGACTAGTTAACCTCTGGGGTGCTTTCCAGATCTAAAGCTGTGACTCTATATAACAAAACACAAGAGATCCTCAGGTTCTACCCAATACTACCCCCTACTCCCAAGTTCCAGGACTTTCCATCTTTTCTAAACCAATATCACAAGATTGGGAACTAACTCCACCCGAAGCAAATTTCCTTTGCAGTCCCAACACAGAGACACCAAGCCCATCCTTCCAAAACCAAAGCTAGCCAATATTTATCGAGTCACCTACAACGCTGTCAGCCTAGATGAGCGGCAGGCCATACAGGACACAGGCTGAACTTGGAAGCAGGAAGCCCTGGCCTTACAATGCCACATGTATCTTAGTCTCAGCTGGGCAACTCAGCAGGCCACCTCAGTTCTCTGAATCATGGTTTCCTCACCTAAAAAATGAGAGTGTTAGACAAAGGCCTAACAGGGCCTTTCCAACTCAAATCTTCTGAGCCTATGCTAGGATGTCCTCTCCTAACCCTAAATATAAGCTATCCCCCGTGGGTCTCATTTTTCTCAGCTTGGGGTCCTTGAACCTAATCTCTAATCCATTCACATACCTCCAATTCCATTTCCTAACCCCCAAGACTCTGTGAATCGATTTCAGGGGGTCTGGAATCCATGAATTTTGACAGGAAATAAATTACATCTTTATTTTTACTAACCTTTACCTGAAATTTAGTGATTGCTTGAATTTACTTTCAAATTCAAAGAAGGGGTCCGTGGGTTTCAAGAGACTGCTAAAGGAGGGTTGCTTTACAAAAAAACAAAAAGTGGGGTGGCTAGGTGGCACAGTGAATAGAGCACTGGCCCTGGAGTCAGGAGAACCTGAGTTCAAATTCCACCTCAGATACTTAACACTTACTAGCCATGTGACCTTGGGCAAGTCATTTAACCCCAATTGCCCTGCCTTCCCCGCTCCAAAAAAGCAAAAGAAAAAGAAAGAAAACCCAAGGCAAAAAGTGCCAGTAAAGGGGAGGGAAGGGGGGGAAATCAAGCAGTCACCTTGAGGATCTCCCTCCCACTACTATCTTGGACACTGGACAAATTCTATTCTCAGTATGTCATTCCTGCTGAAAAGAAATCCCTCAGGGGCTCCCCATTAACCATCATAGGATCACAGACCCAGCAACGATTCTTAAAGCTTATGTCTCGGCCTATTAAGTTCCAACAAGCAATCCAAGTGAGAAGTTGGGCCCCTGGTAAAATGTGACTATGTGGGACTCGCCAGTACGGCTCATTTCATGGCTGAAATCAAATGAATGTCCAAATTCCAAGAGAGCGCCTCTCCCAGTTCTCCTGGAGTGCTTTATCTGGATCTCTCTGACCTCATCACACTGTACACTTATCTGTAGACATGTCTTCTGTAACCTGTAGAATATAAGTTCCTCAAAGGCAGAGATCATGCCTCCTATCTTCTCTACATGTCCCTGTGCCGAGGACAGGGCCTTGTACGAAGCAGCCACTAAACAGGAGGCCTCTGCTGAACTGAACTGAATGGAGGGTGGCACTGCCCATAGGAAGCTCAGTGTAGTGGAAAGAATGCAGAATTTAGGGTTAGGGTCAGAGGGTGTGGGTTCAAGTCCTACCTAGTCATTTCCTCTGTCCAAGTCTCAGTTTCCTCAGCTGAAAAGTGAAAGGTACAATGTTGAACTAATTTACCTCTGAGGTTCCTTCCAGCACTGAATCTGTGGTCTTATACATGTATATGTTCCAAAGGCTGTATGTAAAATGTAAAGAAAAAATGTAGGTAAGAGAAAGAATGGAACATGAGATAGATATCTAAGGAGTACAGATGGGGAGACCGGAAGGCTTAGCTCCAGGACTCTGTCCATTGCAGGTGAAAGTGATGTCTCCCTCCTATGATTTTCCAGAGTACTTTGTCTGGATCTCTCCTGCATATCTCCTTATCTCAGTCTCCCCTTATATCATCTTGACTGGTCTACATTCAAGCTTTCCCCAGGCCCCACCCTCCATTTGACTGGTCACTTATGGTTAATCTTCCATTGGCCATATGATTACATCCATGCTCATTCCGCCTTCCCAAATCCAATTCTTCAACTCAATATCTCTATCTCTTTATCTCTCCATTTCATCCTTTCATGGTTTGCTTCCTCTTGGCTTAGGGTGCACTGAGACTCTTCCCTCAGATCTTCCCCCTTTATGGCAAGAATTGGTAACTTCCTCGAGCTGAGAAAGCCGGGTATGGCAGAACTACCTTTGCATGCTGCAGGTGCTTAATGGATGCATGACGGAACTAGCAAAGCCAAGACCAGCCCTTGACAAAACTGTGAAATGGGCAGAGTTTATCTCAAACAACTTCCCAACCTCCTCTATCCCCCTTCTCATCTTCCTGTACCACCACCCCAGCCCAGATACCCATCAGTATGCCATTCTCTTCCTTAACTAATCTATACTAAAGTATCAGCTAATTATTAAAATGTCACCTGATAGGGACTTAAAGTCTGACTCTTCTCAGGGGTATTTACTCTTTTAAAGGGGGACCTAAAAAGAGATGAGATTTAAAGATCCAACCACAATCCTTAAAGCAATAGCTTCATGAAGGAGTAGAGGGCCCTGTGGGAAGTCCCTTACATGCCAAGCAAGAGAAAGAATCAATGAAAATTTAGCAACCACCTCTGGAAGGTAGCCAATCCTTCATGTAGAGGGAGAAGAGCCAACAGGAGGAGGGAGGGAACAGGAAGGAGGACATTTAACCAGCAGGGCACAATCTGAGAATGACTGAAACGCTCAGTTTGGATCATGACCCCAAGATATTAACGCTGAAAGTTCTGACCGTTGGAGGCAAAGTGACCACAGAGGAGAAAGAGCTAAAAAAAGGTCCAAGAAGAGAGAAGATGCAGACCCTCCATCAAAATAAGGTTCGTGTGGGTCTCCTTGTTCAGAAGGAGGCCCCAGACATAGAGAAACCTTTCATAGGATCCCAAATTTAGAAATGAAAGAGACCTCAGAGACCATCCAGTAAAACCCCTTCAAGCAAATGGACTTCAAGAAAGGGGCTGCTTTGGCTGCCTGGAAATATCACCCTCCTCACCTCTCCCCGGTTTCTACCAGGCAGAAGAGGCTCACCAAACAGGAGACTGACTCCCTGCTCGGCTGCTCGGCAAACCCAGCCTTGAGAAAGACAGACATGGAACCAGGAAAAGGGCCTTGAGAGAGCCCCCTCAGTCTTGGCCACCAGGCTGGACATCGCTGCCTATTACTCTGCTTAGGACCTAAAAATAGTTCCAATTAATTCCAAGGTTACCATGAAAAGGGGAAAAGCAGGCCCATGTGTTTACCAGCAAACCTGTCCTTTGTTAACTAGAAACAGGTGGAGCCAACAGCCAGGCCAGGTGAGCACAGCACTTAGAAAGGAGGAGGGTTTGAGAGAGCTGTTTTTAAGGCTCCTCTACAAGGGAACTGAGCTTCCGGGTTTAACTAGATTAGTTTTAAGGCTCAGATTTTGAGAGCTGACTCCGTGGACAGATGATCATTTCTCAGAGGGCAAAAGTCATTCAGGATCAGAAGTTAAGCCAAAAAAATGGCTTGTCCAAATACACAAAGTTGAGAACATTTGACAGCAAACTCAGAAATTCAGCTTGGGAGAATGATAGGAGCCTTTGGGTAAGATAAACAGGAGGGGGGAAAATTCCCCAAGCATAAACCAGGAGGGGGGGGGGGAAAATCTCTTCCTGCAGATCAAGTTCTGACCTTCGAGTGAACTCGGGATAACCAGCTCATGGTTTCGCAAAGCAGCAGGAATGGTAAGCATTTTGAGTGACGCGAAAAAATCTTAGTTCCCCCTTGGACTTTCTGCTTGGCAGCCAAATGCATCGCTCAGAGCAGAGCTAGCAGAAAAATGTCCGCTTCTCCTGCCTGGAAAGGAACTGAAGGGAGCCAGAGCCTACAGAGGCTGCTTTTTGCAAGGCCAGAGTGCGTTAAGAACTGGCCCCATTTCACAGACAAAAATAAAATCTTTAAGGAGAATTCCTTGGCCAAATTGGTTGCATTTTCTCACAGATAATCTCTGTGAGATACAGATAACCCTCTGTTTAAGTTTACAATGAGGGTGACATCACTTTTTCTAGATGCCCACACCTCCTCTACTCTCACAGGCCACCCCCTTTCGGCCCTCCCCCCCCAAAAAAAACATCACCTGCCCACAAATCTGTGCATCTCAGCAAAGCCACCCCCTGAAATTCTACCGCGGGCAAAGCTCTAGACTTGGGAGTCAGGAAGACCTGAGTTTGAATTCAGCCCCAGACACTCAGTAGCTGTGTGACTGAGCAAATCACTTACCCTCTGCCTGGCCCATTTTCCAGGGATCATAAGAGCTGAAATTTACCTCCTGGGGCTGTGGCGGGGACCAAATGAGGTAATATAGGTAAAAGTGCTTGGCAATTTTCAAAGACTTATGTGAATCCTAGCTATTATTAAGGCCCTACTATGCGTCACTCTCCGTGCTCTTTAAATACTATTATTGGTAGGATTGCTCCTAGTTGTCTGAATCCAGGCCTGATATAAGCCACCTCAGCGCCATACTCTGTTCTCTTTCTCTGCAACCCTCAACTTCAGCGTGGGCAGGACAGAAGACTCTTTCTCTATGGCTGCGCCCCTCATGCGACTCAGCTTTCTCAAAGGGCCCTTGAACGCCAAGCTGAAGGCTGTCATCTCCTTCCACCGTGGTACCTGGTCAGGATGCAAACAGGCGACTGAGCCCACCATCACTGGATCCCCAACCCATAATAATGAGGGAGCAGTGGTTCCATCACTTCACCTCATCCAGTCTCAGTTCCCTCATCTGCAAAATGGGGGGAATACCCCTAGTACCATCACCCAGAGTTGTGAGGATCACATAATAAAATACTTAAGATACTTTGCATGCTTTAAGGCGGTCGTCGTCATTTGATTCCCATCTAGTTCCAAGGAGTTCAGCTAAAAAGCCCCTGGGATGAGTTGCTATCCTATTATAATGTCTAACAGGGGGAGAAAATGACTTCTTTTGGAATTGGATCTAAGTGCTAGTTTGCACATTCATCCTCTTCTAGGCTCACTGAAAACCTTTTCGGAAGAGTTCCCGCAGAACACAGTACAATGGGGCCATGCTTGCCTTTCATTCTGTCCACACACAGTTTTTAAGCCTTCAGCTAAGTCTATTATAAAATTTTTCATTCCTCAGTGTTTGGAGATTGTGGATATTTGTTATGCCAACATCTATTAAAAGCATGATTTTAAAGTTTTTGTGCATTGGGATCAATCCCAATGATTGTGGGCAACAGTTTTGTCTAAAATAATGAATGAATGAATGCACATTTCTTCAGGGCTTACTACGTGCCAGCTACAGTGCCAAGCACTGAAAATACACATCCAAAAGGAAAGACAGGACCTCCCCTCAAAGACCTTACATTCTAATAGAGATAAAACAAAGGGAAGAGTAGTGACCAGGCAGAGGCCCTTTGGTTCAGAAAGTTACAGGGATTATCAGTGAGACCACAGGGAAAGAAATTGACACACTCCATCCAAGGACAATGACAGAGCTGGTTTGATCATGGCTCACAATTTTAGAAGGGAATTAGGGGTTGGAGGGGGATTGACAAGAAAAAAAATACCTCCAGGACACAGTCTCTGGCTCAGGAAACTAGGGTGGTTGACTGAAGCAGAATTTATTTTTTCAATTCTTAAATATATACCAAGGTCTTTGTTAGTAGCATGAGGATTTATGACAAATACCAAGTTTTTGATAAATAATTCTGCCCACCAGATTATATTTTTCCAAAGATTCAGTAAATCAGTGTCTGTGACCTGCAGTGACGTGTTGTTAACAATAAGATTGGTAACATTATCCTCATTATTAATTGTTCCCACCAGGAACATCAGGAAATCACAGCATCCACAGGCTCATTCACAGATGAGGAAGCAGGACCCGGGAGAAGTGACCTGCTCAGCAGCAGATTCCAACAGGGATGTGGATGCTCTGACCCCAGACCCAGAGCCGCTCTTCCTCACCCATGAGACAATTTCTAGCAAATAGCGCTTACCCTGATAAGGGCGTGGCCCTGTTTGTTCAGACAGAAAAGCTGCTTGGGTGTTTGTAAGCATTTTAATAAGTGCCCCTAGTCACGGATCTTGAGTTACTCATTAGTTTCCACCTCCCACTCAGCACCTTTTCCACCTCAGGGAGTGACTAAGGCCAGTGTTTACTACCTGCAGAAGTCAGTTATTTCCTTGTTAATGTGACGACATGGGTGATGTGGGTGCACTTCACGTGAGCTGCTGTAAAAGCAAGTGAATGACCCTGAAAGGGCCAGGAGTTCCTTCTCTCTCTTTGCCTGCTGGACTGTAAGGCCCAACTCAGACACAATCCTTCCCCATGTCCATGGGGTAACAGTGTCCCAGATTTAGAGTGAGGAGAGACCTCAGAGGTCCTCTGGTCCACCACCACCCCCCCCACTTTACAGAGAAGGAAACGAGCACAACTAAATGGCACAGTGAATAGAGTGTTTCCGTTGGAGTCAGGAAGAGCTGAGTTCCAATCCTACCCTAGACACTTGCTGGCAAGTCACCAAACCTCTCTCAGATTCAGTCTCTTCAAATGCCTCACAGGGTGCTGTAGGGATCAAACAGGCTTTGTTCAAGTGCTTATCAATGCTAGCTCTTGTTATTATTATAACATCTCTAAAGTACTTGTGAACTTCAACAGACAGATAGATAGATGTGTGTATATATACATATATATGTTCATGTTATTTATTAGTACTAGTTTTAATACATGACAGTGTCAAGACTTGAACCCAGGTCCTCTGGTTCCGAAGTCATTACCCTCTCTACAACACCAATTGAGACTAGATGAAAGCGGCTCAGGTAGGATTCCTGTTCAAGTATTGATTGGACCAAACAGCTCCAAGACCCTCTCAACTCAGATCCTAAGACAGGCTTTCCTTGTTCCCTCTGCCATAACCTTCCATCTTCCTACAGCCTTTCTAGAGCTCTTATCCCAAGTTACTGCACACTGTGCTCATCTGTGTCAGTCAGTCAACAAGCATTTATTAAGCACCTATGTGCCAGAAACTGCATTCAGTGCTGAGGAGAGCCCTGCCCGCAAGGAGCTTAGAGTCTAATAGAGAGATGCCAACATGCAAAGGAATATGTATAAATAAGATGTGTGTGTGTGTGTGTGTGTGTGTGTGTATGTATGTATGTGTGTGTAGGTGAATCTGAAGATTAACTAAGGAGAGGAATAATTAGGGGACATCAGGAAAGGCTCTGGGAGAAGGTAGAATTTTGGCTGGGATTCCAGAGAAGCCAGGGGGGTGGAGATAAAAAGGGAGAGAGTTCCAGGCATGGGACACAGCCAGGGCAAAGATTCAGAATCGGGAGATGGAGGGTTTTGTTCTAGAAACAGAAGGAGGCCACAGTCACTGGGTCATAGATTCCATAGAGGGGTGACAAGGCAAGGCAGGCCAGTTTCTGAAGGGCTTTAAATATCAAACGGAGCATTTTCTATATGATCCCAGTGGTCACAGAAAATGCTTTGTGTCTTTCTTTCCCGCTATGCGATTGAAGTTCTCTGTGAGAGCAGAGACCCAATTTTAACTGTCATGTGGAACAAGGAATAGACTTATTCTAGCCCCCAAAGGCAGAACTCAGAGGGATATGTGGACATTACAAGCAGGCAGATCTAGGCTCATTAGGAAAGCCATCCATCCTAACAATCAAACTGTAATGGGCTGCTGTGGAAGGGGGCAAATGGGCTCCCCCACCTTTGGGGGCTCCTGGCAAAGGTGAGATGGGCCCTTGTTGCTGTTCTCGCCTCTACCACCTCTTCCAACTCAGCCATTCAAGGAATCTGCAACATCATCTTTTATTTCAAGGGAATTCAATTTTAGGGGAAGATATTTTACTTCATGCATCTTTAGGTTATTGTGGTTTCGGCCCTACCTTCTGTAAGTTCTGAATAGCACGTACCTGCAAGGCCAACTCAGAGGGAAATAGTCAATAGTCATTTACTTAAATAAGTACCTATGCACCAGGCACTGTATTAAGCATAGGAGAGAAAGAAAAAAGCCCCTGCCGTCAAGAAGCTGCCAGTCTAACGGAGGAAATAACACACAAATAACGGGGTACAGACAAGCTAGAAACAGAATACGATGGAGAAGATGAGCGCAGGAAAGACACAGCATGAAAGGGGATGTGGGGAGGCTTCTCAAAGAATAGGGGATTTTACCTGGGCCTTCCAGAAACCAGGAGCTGGAGGGGGGGATGGAGAGCATTCCAGGCAAGGGGGAGAGCCTGGGGAAATGCCTGAGGTTGGGAATCGACTTTCACAAGAAGCTGCCAGGAGGTTGTGTCTCTGGATCACAGAGTATGTGTCAGGGAGTAAAGTGTAAGGAGATGGGTAGGGTAGAAAGGACCAGCTTGTCAAGGGCTTTGAATGCCAAACAGCCGGTTTTATATTAGGTACTGGAAGTGAGAGGGAGCCACACTTATTAACTGAGTAAGGGAGTAGCATGATCAGCCCTGTGACATCTGAGTGGAGGCCGGACTGGAAGCAGAGACAGCGACTAGCAGGCTATGCCTTAGGATGAGACGCCTTAATCAGCACCTGGTCATGGCCCTGTGATGTGGTAGAAAGAATAGTCAATTGGGACTGGGCTGTAGCCCTAACACTGATCCTTAGCACTTCTAACACCTTGGATAAACCACTTCACGTCTCTGAGGCTCAGTTTTCTGCCTCAAAGGCCTAGCACAAGAGTCAAAGGAGAAGATGGATGCAAAGCGCTTGGTTGACCTCCAAAGTCAGCTATTACTTTTGTTACTAGTCCTGCTCATGTGCCTCTGGCCAGTATAAAATCAAAGCGTCCCTTTATTCTGGGCCACCTCTGAAAGTCACTGTCTTACTCATCCCCATTGGAGATAAGCTTAGGGAAGATGGGGGGGAAGGGGGTTGGTGTGGCTTTGTGGGAAGGCTGAGCTGGTGAAATCTTTTATGGATTGGCACATTCTAAAAAAGTTCTTTACAAGCAAGCTAAAAATATGCACGAATATTTTTTAATGTGGTTTTAAATGCTGCTGTATCTGCAGCCCTAAAATTTTATTTCTTTGAGAGACACACAAAACAATTCCCATGATGAGTATCTTAAACTTCTTAACACTGGAAATTTGTAAGGTGGCACATGGGAGGCTGTGGGGGAGGGCCAGAAATCTAAAGGAATCTTGGGCTCAGACACCCAGATAACACCCAGAGCCAGAAGGTGCCTTAGGGATGATCAAATTCAACCCTCTCAGTTTGCAAAGGGGAAAATTGAGGCCCAGTTTAAAAACTTGCCCAAGGTCACAACGCTAGTGATCTTCTGAACTAAAATTCTAATCCCAAAGCTCTTTCTACAAATGCTCTTTATGGTGCAAAGTGGTTTTTGTCTGTTTGCATCATACCACACTTGGGTCCAAGCTCCTCTGGAAAATACTGTTCAATTCTAGGTACCGTGACTGCCACTCACAAGCAGAAGCAGGGCTCCAGGCAGATGAGATTGGCATGGGAACTACAGACCGTGCCACATGAGGATCCATTGATGGAATTGGGGGTCTTTACCCAAGAGAAGAAAAGACATGGGGAGACATGGAGGGAGGGGATAAAAGCTGTCTTCAAGTGTCTGAAGCTGACCTGTGGAAGAGGGTAGAGCAGGAACCAAGGTGTAGAAACTACAGGGAGGCAGACATAACTCAAAGGAAACCCAACTTCTATCAACCAAAGCTGGAAGAAAATTAAATGGACAGGACTGCCAAAATGAGATTCTTGTAATAATGACTCCTAGATGGAAGTGAAAGGTTTCAAGTCCTACTCCTAGGCCTTCTAGACCACATAGCACCCAGAGCCTGCCAGAGATGTGAGACTTCTCCAAGCAGGCTTCCATGCAGGACATCAGCCGCTCAGCCACTAGGACACCAACCAAGCCACTTCAACCGATTCATCCCACAGTCCAAGCCTTTGTGAAACTCACACACAAGCTGAAGAGTCTAGAGGAGAAGGACTAAGGCAGCGGAACCCACAGTGCTCCAAGATGAGTGGATCACTTCAAATCCAATACAATATTTATTAAGAACATTACAATGCCCAACACTGAGGGAACAAAGACAAAAGCCCCAGAGTGCC
Organism: Pseudochirops cupreus; assembly: GCA_028627135.1. Classification (NCBI taxonomy): domain Eukaryota; kingdom Metazoa; phylum Chordata; class Mammalia; order Diprotodontia; family Pseudocheiridae; genus Pseudochirops; species Pseudochirops cupreus. Next base: position 18,386,793 of record CM053583.1, on the reverse strand, counting down.
TTCCCTCATGGGGTGTATGATGGACTGATGGAGACAGAAGGTGGCTGACACTCATATTGTTCTTCAGATTCTGCCAAGCTTCCAGATGCTAGCCTAGCCATGGCTGCCTCCCAGCATCCCCCCCTTTAGTCGCTGACTGCTCACCATGGCCCCTTTTGGACATACCCTCATCAAATGAGATTCTAAGTCACAGACACTACCAGAGAATTAAGAGGTCATCTAGTCCACTGCCCTTGTTTTACTGGTGAGAAAAATAAGGCTTAGGATGTGGAAATGACTTGCCCACAGTCACAGGGCTAATGAGTGGCACAACTAAGCTCCCATCCCAGGCCTGCCAAGTCAAGTGTTCTTTCTACTGTCTGCTGCTGCCTCAAAACTGACTATATGCACTAAGTGGCGTGCTCAGCACTGACATATGTCTACGTAAAAACACCAGACACCGTTTCACTTTACATAAACAGCTCTCCTAGAGATGATAATCCTTTTCTAAACCAAAACTCTGGCTGGCTTTCCTAAGATATTGTTGGTAGAGCTATGAATTGGCTCCACATTAAAGGAGTACAATTTGGAATCCCTCAAAAGGAATCACTGAATAATTCAGCCCCACTGACCCAAAGATACCTTGTACTTATTACGTGCCCAAGGAAACACCCAGAAAGAAAAGTCTTATATAAGATAAGCTATGGCAAAATCCCTTGGTGGTAGTCAAAATTTAAGGAAAAAAACAACTAGAAATGAGTGCCTGTTAGTTCAGAAGTGGCGAAGTCAACTGTGAGATATGGAGGTGATGAGACGTTATTACAATGTAAGATTTTTTTAAAGAGAAGAATTCAGATAAGCATGGGAAGTTCATATAAATAAACATTAGATCATATAAAACTGAGTCCAGTGAGTAAAATCAGAACACATGAACTTAGCAAGGTAAAGGAAATCAGGGTTTAAAAATGTCAGATCTTAGGGCGGCTAGGTGGCGCAGTGAATAGAGCATCGGCCCTGGAGTCAGGAGAACCTGAGTTCAGATCTGGCCTCAGACACTTAACACTTACTAGCTGTGTGACCTTGGGCAAGTCACTTAACCCCAATTGCCCTGCCTTCCCCTCTCCAACAAGAAAAAAAAAGAAAAAAAATCAGATCTTAAATCAAGGCCACATCCTGAGGCTTGATGATGAAACTCTCCTGGGGTAGAGAGGTAGGAATCTATAGTGGCAACAAGTGGCTTGGGCCATCAAACACAGGTCAGTGAGTTGGGTTGTTTGCTTAAGTGTGTTCCTCCCTTACAAGGGAAGGGATTGTACTGGGAATTGACAGAGTTGGAAAGAAAAAAAAAGCATAAATAAAACTTTTGTTTAAGAGCTTAGCTCCCATGGCGGTGTGCAGAAGGAAGAGGAAGTCAGATCACTGACTAAAAGAAGGCAGCGCTCTTCATTTTCTGCCTAATACAGCAGCCTGTCCAGATGAGAATGTTTCATTCATTTATCCAACAAAGAAATAAAATCAATGTTTGTTAGATGAATGGAGTGTTTAGAATGTATTGAACAATATTCCCTGTATTTCACCAAGAGCTCAAGAGTTTTCAAAGTGAGGTTACACCTGAATTCCCACCCTGAAAGAGAAGGAACAGTTTTCTTCTTCATTAAAAGACACGGCTCAGAAAGTGATTTTCCTAATCCTGACCCAGAAACAAGCCTGGAAGTGATCAAGTGACTTCCCTGAGATCTGCAAAGTACATAAGCTGCTTGGCCTGGACTTAAAGCCTCAAACCTCCCCAATCCAGCTGATCTTGGGCCACAGCTCCATGGGAAGGTGGCTCTGATCAGCCACTGGCAAAGAGCAATTTCTGAAACTTCTGAACCAGTGCAAGCCCGAAGGCTTCCTACCACCAACACAAATCACAATGGGAGGGATGGTGCGAAGGCTCACAAGTGGAAGGGGTGAGGCCAGAATGGTAATCCTGGCTCCCATAGCTGCTAGCCATGGGACCCGGGCAAGGCCCTGAACCTCTCAGAGCCTCAGTTTCCTCATCAGTAAAACGAGAAGGTTGAACTAGATGGTCTCTCAAGTCCCTTGAAGGTCTACATCTGTGATCCCAAGAGAAGAGATGAAGCAAAGGGACTTGATGGGGTCATCATTCCTAAACACTGAAGGAGTTCTATTCGTATTGACAACAGAAAAAGCACAGCGGGAGCTTTCAAAACAGAACAATCCTCTGGCCCTATTTATGGTTACCAAGAGCAGCTGATCATTTCCTGAATGAGCCAGTGCCTTCCTAAAGAGCAGTGAAGAAGATTACTAGTGTGTCACCATGGGCGAGAGTGGCAATGGGGAACAGGGAGATGGACAAACTCCTGAAAAGCCAGGCATCAACAGAAGAACCTCCTGGAACATGCTGGGCAACAGGAGACTCCCTCTGGACACTGGAGTAAAAGCCTGTGTTCATGGTTTGGATTGCCCCATGTTGGAGTCCCTTCAATTAGGCCACGCTACCATTCATACTGCATATACCCTGCCTATGGCTCTTCCAATAAAGGCGTTACTCCAAACTCTGGGCATTTTCACTGGCTGCCCCCCATGTCTGCAGCTCCCTCCTTCTTCACGTCCCCCTCCTTACTCCCTGAGCCTCCTTCAAACCTTAACTCATCCCACCTTCCAATCGGCAAGAAGCCTCCCTCAATGCCCTGGCTACCAGGGCCTTCCCGGACTTTGATCCTCTGTATATCTTGTTCAGAGTTGTTTGCATGTTATCTCACCCATTAGACTGGGAGCTCCTTGGGAGCAAAGACTGTTTGGAGCCTTTCTTTGTACCCCCTGTGTCTAGCACAGTGCCTTGTACATGGGAGAAGCCTACTTGATGTCTGTCAACTGACAATGGAAACTGAGTGAAGAGAATCAAACCACACGGCTCTGTGCCACAGCCTAACATGGCAGCCACTGACATGACTTGCTAGAATTCTAGAGCTGGAAGAAATTCTTGAGGGCACCTAGTCCAACTCTTTCATTTTTATAGAGGAAGGGGGAGAAAAGCCCAGAGACAGGCAGTAACTTGCCTCCAATGACTTGGCTAGATTTCTCTCCTACTCGCAAGTCTTCAGTGGCTCCCCAGCTACTCACTCATAAAGGATCATAGGATCAAAGACTTAGAATTGCAAACTGCCTTAGAGGCCCTTGTATCTGAGCCCTCAACTGAAGCCAAAAATGTTTAGAGACTTGTCCAAGATTGCACAGCTGGTGAGAGTGGTAGAATTTGAACCCAGTTGCCCTGACTCCAAATCCAGTGTTCTTTCCTCCACTGAACTACATTGCCTCTAGGAGACAGAGTCCCAACTGTGATGGCTGAAACAACCAACAAGCATTTATTAAGCACCTGCTCTATAGTAGGCACTTCACTACCTGATGGAGAGAACTACTAAGGAGGGTGCTCGCTGAAAAGGCAGGCCCCCTACATGAGGACACATGTTCCTAACATGCCCACACTGCCAAGGGGAGAGGCCTCTACTCTTCCTCTCGCTCTCTTCTTAACCCTCTAGTCTGCTTTCCAGGCTCATTATTCAATTGGAATTGCTTTTTCCAAAGTCGCCAGGGACCTCTTGAAGGCCAAATCTGACAGCCATTTCTCAGTCCTCATCCCTCTTGACTTTCCTGTAGCCTATGGCATTGTCAGTCACCCTCTTCTCCTCCATACTCTCTCATCTCTAGGTTTTGGGAACACTTCTGTCTCCTGGATCTCCTTCTGACAGCTCTTTGTGATGGCTCCTTCTGTTTCCTTTGCTGTATCTTCCTCAAGGTCATGCTAACATAGGTGTCTCACAAGGCTCAGTACTGGGCCCTGTTCTCTTCTACCTCTAGGGTCATCTAATCACCTCCTAGGGATCCCATTATCATCTCTATACAGATGATTATCAGATCTCTTGGTCCAGCCCTAACTTCCCTTTTAGGTGGCTCCATAGTGCAAAGAGCACCAGACCAGAAATCAGGAAGACTCATCTTCCTGAGTTCAATTCCCGGACACCTACTAGCTGTGTGACCCTCAGAAAGTCACTTAACCCATTTGCTTCAGTTTCCTCATCTGTAAAAATGGGCTGGAGAAGGAAATGGAAACCCACTCCAGGATCTTTGCCAAGAAAACCCCAAATGGGCTCATAGAGAGTTGGAGATGACTGAACAACTTCTCTTCTGACTTGCAGTCTGGCATCTCCAACTGCCTGCTGTACATCTCATAGATATCTTAAACTCAATGTGTCCAAAACTGAACTCATCATCATTCCTCCCAAACACTGTCCTCTTCCTAGCTGCCCTATCACTGTCAAGGGTACCACCATTCTGCAGTCACACAGGCTCACAATGGAAATGCCAACCCTCCTTCCTTACTCCCCCCTCTCACATCCAATAAGCAGTCAAGTTCTATCATTTCTACCTTCTCAACATCTCTCCCCACGTTGCCTTTTCTCCTCTGACCCTGCCACCACCCTTGTGCAGGCCCTCATCACCCCAAGCTTGTACTACTACAAAGGTCTTCTGGCCTCAACTCAACTATCAAACTGGAATGACTAAAGCACACATCTCTCCTCTACTCAAAAAAACCCACTGACTTCTTACTCTGTCCAGCATCAAATAGAAAATCTTCCATTTGCTTTTAAAGCCCTTCATAGCCCAGTCCCTCCCCGCCTTCCCATTCCATCTGCCTGGCTCCCCTCCACGGACTCTGAGCCAGTGACGTGAGTCTCTTCTCTGTTCCTCCATCTCCTGATGACTGCACGCTCCCTGGCTGTCCCCATGCCTGGCACTCTCTCCCTCCCCACCTCGGCCTCCCCACTTCCTTCCAGGCCCAGCTTCTTCGAGAAGCTTTTCCCACTGTTCCTTCATCTTAGCTGTCATTCCCCTGTGATTACCCCCAATTTCTCCATCTATATCCTGTGCATAAACAGCATTTGCATGTTGTCTCCCTCATTAGACCAGGAGCTCCTTCAGGGCAGGACTGGGGTTTTTCAGGAAGGGGGAGCTTTATTTGTATCCCCAATGCGGAGCACAGTGCCTGGGACATGGTAAGTGTCTAATGGATGCTTCTTGACTGACCCCTCTACAAGACGAGGCAAACCCTCGATCCACCCCATCAAGGTGGAGATTTCACTAATGGGGCAAACCAAGGTATGGGGAAGGTGAATGACTTGCCCAAGGTCTCGTGGTTGGCACATCTCCAGGCTGGAACTGCAAACTATATCCTGGGAATGCGGTGAAAGGTATTAGGCAGAACCCCAGACTCAGCCTCAGCAGTAAAACCCCTGGACATGAAGGCTGAAGACTTGGCTCCCCCTCTAGGCCTCAGATTCTGCATCTCTAAAAATGAAGACCCTGGACAAGAAGCTGTCAGTGGTTCCTCTGCTTCTACGTTCATACAATCCCGTGAGCCATGCGTTCCAACCCCCAGGCTACAATGGCCATCTCCATGGTTCCCCACAGGACTCTCCCTGCCCCAAACACAGGATGAGGAGCTGCTTTACATGGTTTCTAAGGTGCCTGTGAGTTCTGAAGCCTATGAGTCCTCCTCTGGGGTTGGCACCTTTTCTGGGGGTCGTATGTACATCAGGGTCAGACACCAATCTTCCTCTTCCAACCCCACAGCCCCCAAAATGAAGTCAAATTAGGGCAGAGGAACGCAGTGGAAGGAGCCTAGATTGGGTTTGGATTCTGGCTTCACCACTTGCTATCCCAGTGACTATGGGCAAGTCACTTAACTTCCCCTAGTATCCTTTTCCCTATGGGTTGAATAAAAAAGGGGTTGGACTAAATGCCTCCCAAGGTCCCTTCCAGCTGTAAATCTAAGGTCCTATGATCCAAGGATCATCAGACTTCAAACAAATTCAGGAGCACTTTTCCTCTCCCTCTGTCTCTCCCCTTCCACTCACTACAGGAAAATGATGCTGAATCACACAAAAATGTCCTTCAAGGGGCAGAAGGGATCCCAAGCATGGTAACAAGGCAGTCTGGGGCTCCCAGGACAAAGGACTTTGTAAGGGTCTCTTCTGCTAAGCCTGAAGTTCAGGTATGCTATACCACTGCTCTGGGGGCACAGGCGCGCGCACACACACACACACACACCAAGCCAACCTCCACCACCACCCCACAGGTGACTGGCCTTGCTGAGAAGTATACAATCTGTCCTTCAAGTGAGGCCAGGAGGCTCTCTTTTCACAACAGAAGAGGCATCTGGTGGACCATCGAGTCCTCCCCAGCCTCTAACATGTGCCACGGCCTACCTAAGCAGACTTCCCTTAGGCTCACACGTGGGGCATTCCAAACACTTCACCTGTGATAACACCTGTGAGGAATGTATCTGACTTTCTTTTTATCCCCATTTCCCCTCAGAAGAAATCCTAAAACCAAAGCACACCAGAGCCTGAATTCTGATTGTGCCGCTGCTGCGTGAATGACTCCAGGTGAGGCAGGGACTTCTCTCTCTTCCTTTATCTGTAAAAGGAGAAGGGGGCCCGGCCAGCCTCAGAAGTCACTTCTAGCTCTAACACACCCTCGTGATCCTGAGTCACTAGATTTTGTTGGGCCTTGGCTTCCTCACCTGTTAAATAAGATGGTTCGATAAGACAACTTTTAAGATCCCTCTTAGCACTCTACTCTCCTAAGTCTCTTCCTCTAGTATCCCAGATTTGGAGCTGAGAAGGGCCTCAGAGGCCATGGAGTGCAGCCCCCACAGTCTCCAGATTAAAAAAAAAATGTAGCACAGAAAGATTAAGTGATTTTTCCCAGGGTCACAGAGCTGGTAAAAGTGAAGGGTGGGATGTGAACCGCCTCCCCCACAAAAAGATTCCCCACAAGTCTCTTTAAACAACTTTGTTGGAACTCCCAGAATTCAGCAAACTGTCACTGGGTCAAGTGACATATAACTGTACTTTTAAGTGTGGGCTCGGCCTGGCCCAGCCCCCTTCCTCAGGAGGGCTGTGAAAGGCAGGGGGGCAGAAGAACAAACACTCAAGCAACACCCCAACATCCAAGAGGCGAAGACCACCAGAGTCTTCAGCATCCTTTACATAAAGAAGGTGGCACTCAGAGACTATATGAATCTCGCTGAACCAGTTACTGGCCACTCAACCATGCTGGGTTCAAAACACAAAGTGGGTGGGGAAAAAGGAGGCCCAAAAGGGGAAAAGTCTCCCAACAAGATCTTAATCTTGAGGCTGCCTCTGAAATGTGGGTAGAAGGTCTCTCCTTGACATTTAACAGAAGAGCAAGTCTGTGCCTCCCCTCAGGACTAACAGACAGGTAGTCAAATGTGCTCCTTCTCCAGGCCTCCCACTGACAGACACATGGTGGTCATCCAGCATGGCAAGTTGCCAAATCATGGGATATGGTTCAGGAGGAGAACCTATGAGGTCATGTGAATAGCTGAAAGCACATTGCCTCTGGAGTCAGAGGTGTTGGGTTCAAATTCAGCCTCATGCATCTTAAGCACCAGTCACTTATCTCTGGAAATCTGGTTCCTCTTCTTCAAAATAGGAGATTGTTCTAAATAGAAGAGTATGACAGAGCTAGAAAGGCCCTCAGAGGCCTCCTAATTAGTTTTACAGAGAAAGAAACTGAGGCCCTGAGGAGGGGAGGGCCATAGGTAATAACCATCAGAAAGAGGGTTTGAACCCATGCTAGAGTCGAGCTGGAAGTGACCTTGGCCTACATAGATGAGAAAAGTGGCTTCAGTAACTTGTTCCAAGTCCCAGAGGGGGGCACTGACAGCACTCTGACTCCAAACCAAATGCTCCTTCCTCTACATACAGAGAATCCATTCGAGCACCTATCATTAAATATTTTCTCAGATTTCTGTAATTAAGAGCTTGTCCACAGAGCCTGTTCACTCACAGGAAACAAATTCTAAAGAAGTCTGGAACCTGGATCTCACAGAGCCACAAGGCCTCCTGAAAGAAACAGAGACAGGCAGAAGAACTGGGAGGGGATGCAAAGAGCAGAGGGAGCCTCAGAGGGAGGTCCAGAGTGAGGAGCTTTTCCTTCTGAGACCCCACCCTCTGCTCCTGTGCTGGGTAGGGGGGTTCTATTTGGTTTAAAATCATAGCATAGAGTTAGAGCTGAAAGATAAGGTTGTCCAGTCAAACTGACACATTTTACAACTGAGGAAACAAAGGTAGGCCCAGAGCAGTTAGGTGACTTGTCAGGATCACACATCTCTTTCAGAAGGTGGTTTGAATTCAGGTCCAACCAAGGCTTTAATCCCATTTGCTGCTGCCACAACCCCCAGCCAGAGACGCCATAGAGATGAAAGAGTTTACACAGTAGCAGGTGCGACAGTTGGGAAATGGGGGGGAAGAAGAGGACTTGGACATTTGCTGCCACCTTTTCCTTCCTATGTCATCACTCAAATGACCTGCCTGTGGTTGGAGAAGCTCTGACTTTCTCCTTGTCCCAACCTCCCTTCACCCCGACTTTCAGCATTTCCTTCCCTTCTCCTCTTGGGGGCACACACTCTCATGGCAGGTAGCATATACTGGGATTAGCTAATCACAAAAAACTTTTTCTAAAATTTAAAAAAAAGTTGAAGCCAAGCCCTCCTTTGTTCACAGTCCTCCTCAATCAGCTTCCCTTCCATCTTGCAAAGCACAGCTTTCTCCTTTGCTCTCCTATTATACCTCTGAGGTCATCTGATCCAACTCCTTTGTTTTAGAGCTAGGGAAAAAGGCACCCAGAGAAGTGAAATGACTTGTTTAAGGTCGCACAGGTAGTGAATAGTAGAACCAGGATTAGAACCTAGGTCTCGTGGTTCCAAAGTTCTAATCTTTCTAGTCTGCTGCCAGACCAAGGGGAAAAAAAAATGCGAGGGGACTTTGAAGGATAGGTTTCTGTTTCCTAATGAAAAGGCCAGGCCTAAACATGACCAAATTAACCCATTACCACCCTCAAGTGCATGATAAGAAAAAAACAACCCTTACAGAGTCCCAGGTACAACAGGGAGCCCCAACACAGATCACACATCTGGTTAAAATACTATAAAGAGTCTCCCTACTTTGGGTTGGCAGATGAGGGCTTAGTTTCCAGAAGGAACTGAGAGCTCTCCCCTTCCAGCCAAAAGGGGAGAAATGCCTGCTACAGTCTAATAGGCACTATTAAGTCAAGTCAGATTCAGCACCCTTAACTCCTTGTAAATTGCCTCTATCTTCTGAAATTCAACCCCCATTCTGATTTTTTGAGACAGCCAGCTGGGTCTAATGTACCAGGGGGCTTTAGCTTGGGGACAGCAGAAGAAGAGGCGTAGCTACAATGCTGTCACCCAGGTCAAGCAGCCTTAACTGCTCCCTCACATAAACCACAGAGGAAGAGACCCCTGGGAAGACAAACAGACTCCTAGGCCCTGCAAGGCTACTTCTGGGAAGGTTGCTGCCCAGGGAAAAGCAGGACGGACCAGGCCAGGAAGGAGCTCCCTGGTGTGCAGCAGTGAGTTTAATGGAGAAAGGCAAGTAGAACTAAGTACTCTTGCTAAGGAGTTTCTACATTGCTGGAATCAAAGTACTATCAAAACATAAATGAGCCAATTTTTTTAAACACACAATTTAAAAATCATTATCTCTAATTCTGGCGCCCCCTACATTTCAGGACCCTGATTGCCTTAGCCTTGCTACAGTGCCAGTGAAGAAAGTCTCCAACAGCTGGCACCAATTTCTTATGAATCTGCTAAGATTAGTCATATAATATTAGTCCCCTCGCACTTTTTTTTCCCCTTGGGCTGGCAGCAGACTAGAAAGATTAGAACTTTGGAACCACGAGACCTAGGTTCTAATCCTGGTTCTACTATTCACTGCCTGTGTGACCTTAAACAAGTCATTTCACTTCTCTGGGTGCCTTTTTCCCCAGCTCTAAAACAAAGGAGTTGGATCAGATGACCTCAGAGGATGGATGTTCCCAGAGGATGGATGCTCCCAGCTCTGGATCAATGACCCTAACATCCTACCAACCTAACATGGGAGTCAATCTCTAAATGCTACCTAAATCTGAGAGCCACAGAGTTCAATGTGGCTATTTTCAAAGTAGAGAAACGGATTCAGGAATAAAAGGAGAAAAGAGATAGTGAGAAACCCATGGGCTATTGGCACCCTCCCCACATACACACATGGTGACCTACTGCATGGGCACCAGAAAACGTCTTCTCTTTGGATGATCAGAGGAGGAAGAGGAAACCCACCAGATCAAACACTGTGGGGATGCACCCCAGTACAAGCCCCGCTGGATCAAGACATTGGGACACAAAGTGTCCCATTCATAAGGAAAAACATAAAATAGACATTCTGATCAACTGCTCAAGGCCTCAGTCATGTTCC
>CM053583.1:18358984-18375968 GCA_028627135.1 Pseudochirops cupreus | reverse complement strand
CTCTCTTCCTTTCCCTTTCTCCTTCTCTCTCCTCTCTCTCCTTCATCTCTTCCCCCCTCTTCTCCCCTTCCCCTATCCCTTTCCCTCACCCCATGACCTTTCACCCACCCAAGCTCCGAGGACCTGATGGGAGGTGGAGAGAGCATACCGACACAGGCATTTGCTTTTGTCTCTTTTCTCTAGTGGCAGGAATAGTATGGTTTGGTGGAAAGAATATTGGACTTGAAGTCTGGAGACTTGTGTTTAGACCTGCCTCCAGTACTGTTTGTCTGACCTCATCTGTGAAGTGGGCATAATAAGACCTGCAGCACGGACCTCCCTCGGCTCCTGTGAGCATCCAGTGAGGTGGTGGCTTCAGGGAGCTTTGCAAACCTTCAGTAACATGATAGAGCTCTGGACTAGGACTGGGGGACTTGGCCTCAGACGCTCATTAGCTGTGTGACCCTGGGCATTTCCCACTAGCTCTCTAAGCACCAGATCTAAGGTGTGAGCCTTCTGGTACTCTCACTCAATGGGTGAGCTCCTGTAAGCTCTGAATGCATGCCTCCCCCCCCCTCCCCCGCCCCCAGCATTTACATGCTGACTCACTTTCATATCTCTCAGAAAGGGGAACAAGAGAAGCCTGGGCAGTCAGTGACAAGGGGGCAGCAGGAGAAGTGAGAGAAGGCAGTTTGGCAAAGGGAGGAGACCACCAGCAGTGAAGGGCAGGAGCCCCATGGTCTAGTGGGCTTCCAATGAGATTGGAGCCCAGAGTGCTGGCAAGCAGGGTGGGCGAGGTGGGATTAATACTGGTTATGGGAAGGTGGCTGCAGCTTGTGGAGAGCCTTGAATGCCAATCAGTAACCGGAAGGTTAGTCTATAGGCAATAGGGTGCTGCTGGCGCTTTGTGACTAGTGAAGCAGTATAGTCAGATTTCTGTGTGAGCCATTAGTCTGGAAGTTGTAGGAAAGCAGCATCGGAGGAGAAAGGCCACTGCAGTGGTGCAGGTGCTCTCGAGGAGCCATAGGGTTCACAGGGGGCTCAAAGATGAGTTAGCACCACAGCCCAACGTCTCATCTCACAGAGGCACAGAAGCACAGGCCTGTGACCTGAGCCACAGAAGGGAGGGCCTCGGAGGGGCCTTTAGCCCCCACTCTCTCACATCTGTGCTCCAGGTGGCCTTCTGCACTGAGGGGCCATCTGACCACCGCCACCCCATTCCACTTCCCGTTCCATTTACTGGGCTCTCTGACTTGGTAGGAAGTTTGCCTAACTTACATCAGGCCTCAGTTCACCTCTTGGTAAGTGCCTGCTCATTGTTTATGCCCGGTCGTGTCTGCTGGAGCCAAGCACAACAGCCTTTCAAGTATGTGAAGACACCCCTCCCCTTCCCCTTGGGCCTTCTCTTCTCTGTGGTCAGCGGCGCCCCCCCTCCCCCCTCCCACAGCATTTCTTGTGTGCTGTGTAGTGAAGACTTGGTCTGGGTTGGGCCAGGACATGGGAGCCTCAGGGGCCTAGAAGGCTCTGCAATGGCAGTTCTCCTTGGATTGTGCCAGACAGACTCTCTTTTCTCCCATCCACAGTGGAGGCCACAAGGATCTCCCCTCTTCATCTAGCAGGTCACCTTTGCGACCTTGGATACATGACTTAACTTCCTCATCTGTAGAACTAGGACTGGGACTGAATGGTCCCTAAGGTCTCTTGCGGCTCAAAAGCTACAATTCTAAGCATCTGTTCAGGCTACTTGGTGGGGGATGGGAAATGAGATGGGTAAAGATGAGTAAATACAATATATGCAAAGTGCCATTGGGAGGGTAGTGATAGCTGGGGTGGGGGAAGGGTAGAATCTGGAAAGACCTGGTGTGGGAGTTGGAATGTAAAGGAGCCTAGGCATTCTAAGAGATGGAGGTGAGGAGGGAAACCATTCTGGCAAGGGGCATCACCTGTGCAAAGACCTGGCAGAGGGAGATGGATCATCATATATGGCAAGAAGGTTGGTGAAACCTGGTTCTTGTGTGCAATCCAAAATTAAAAATAGCCACACATCCATTTGTCCCATGTTTGATAGGACTGGCTGAAATGTGGAGGCAATGTCCAGTGGGGATGGACGGAGGTTGCATGAGAAACGTCTTGGTCATTTTGTCTGTGGCCCAGATTGTCTGATTCAGTGGAATGTGCTGACCAGTCAGGCCGATGGGAACTTCTGAGACTTTTTCCTCTGCCTTTGGTGGGAAATGGATTAGTAAGAGAAGAAGGGGGAGAAGAGGAAGTTAATTTTGGGGGTTGGAGGTTGGTGGGTCGGGCTGGGCTCTATCCTGGGTGGCCATTGTGGGATGATGGTCTCCTGAAAGAGAGCTCTATCTGGGGTTGGATCTGTGTGCAGCCACAAATGGATGGTGCCATTTCCTGATGTCTACTGCTAAGCTGGGCTCCTGGGAAATTCAGAGCAGGGCCTTGGGTAAACACATAGGGCCTGTGCCTGGGGCGGCCAGTGGGGAGGGTGTTCCACAGGAAGTCAGGAGACCTGGCCAGCTGCCCCACTGACTCATTGGCCCATGCTGAGGGAGTGGATTCTGAGCCTCTGTTCTTGCTTCCCCATCTGTGAAATGGGAGGGGTAAAGGATGGGATGGGGCCCTGGTTATGTAACGCCTCCCATTTAGTCACCTCTCAGGGACTGAGGCTGTTAAAGGTCATTTGGCAGAACTCAGTGCAACCGGTAACTGGGCTGTGTTCTGGGTGCTGCGTTCAAGGCATCTGTTCTCAAGACTGTTGGGGAGAAACTGCAAGTTTGGCCCCTGGGTGCACATCCTCACTCTTGGGTCACTGGGCACACAGCATTTCCCTGTCTTGGGTCTCCATAGTCCTCACGTGTGAAATGACGGGGTTGTACCATGGCCTCTTTAAACAATATTGTGGAACAAACTTCGTTTAACTCCCGTTGCCTCGTGGCTGCGTGTGAGGAGAGGGTGAAGAAAGATGGTAGAAGGGGCAACAGGGGGGAGGATTCTTGCTTGCTCTTTGTCACAGCTTTTTAATTTGTTCAGGGCCAGATTTCTCCCCATTTCACAGAGGGGAAAACAAAGGCCTCCTGGGCACTAAATCACACCTTGGGAGAGGTGGAAACTAAACTTGAATGTCCTGACTCGGGGTTCATTGCTAGATTCTGTCGGGGACATAGAGTTTCTCCTGCCCTGACTGTCCCAGAGGGGCAGCGGTGACCTTTGGCCTCAGCAATGGGATATTTCCGACTGAGGATTAATGACTAACTGAGCTCCCGAGCTGGAGGCCTCCTGGCTGACCATTCTGTCTCCGGAAAAGGCCTCTCTGTGTGTTTATTGCCTCCCTTCCCTGAGAAGCATCTGCTCAAGAGGCCAGTCAGTGCCTTGGGCACTCACTCAGTAGTTCTTTTGCTAACGTGAAAATGCCATTGTGAGAGTGGTGGACAGCATACCCCAGGAAGGGAATGAGAAAAAGTTGGGGCACTCTGGGGAGGCTTGGGAATGGCTAGAGAAACTGAGTCAACACCCAGTCAGTGAGAGCCGGGGCATCAGGATTTAACTGATTGGGTTCTGGGACTCAGTCTCTCCATCTGTGAAATGGGGAGGGAGTGTGGTGGGTTGGAAATGCACTATTTTTAAAAAAAGAGCATTTTGTTTTTTCCAGTTACATTTAAAGAGTTTCCAACGTTCACTTTTATAAGGTTTTGAGTTCTAAATTTTTTTCTCCCTCCCCCCCTCCCCAAGATGGCGTACAATCCAATATAGGCTATACACGCACAATCATATTAAACATATTTTCAAATGAGTCATATCGTGAAAGAAGAATCAGCCCGAACTCTGACGCTGTGAATACAGCATAGGCCCGTGTGTCAGTGTTAGCAACTTTTCTGTCTAGTTTTTAGCAGCAGCCTGAAGGACAAAACTGTGCTTTAGAGGTCGTATTAGTTTAGCTCCCTCATTTGACAACCAAGGAAACTGAGTCAGGGAGGGTAGGCGGCAATATAAATCTCCCTGACTGTGGGCTCTGTGTGACTCAAGATGCGTTACAGCTGTGAACTGGGCAGGAGCTCAAAGCAGCAAGACGTCCGTGATTGAAGCACCTGTGCCTTTAGACCTGGGAGCAGGGCTCATGGTCCAAGGGGAAAGGGGACGCCTGGTCACATAGGCCTATTAACGGACAGAGAAGATTTTATATTCTGTTAACCCTGTACCTGCCTCCTGGGCTGGGTGTGAGGATCAAATACCCAACTTAAGCCAAGATGGAAACCTCACCAAGTTCTTTTGACAGCCTCTAGCAAACTCTCTCTCCCGATGCGCTGCTAGCAACTTCTCAGCAATTTACTGGCTTGGTAAGTAGCCTCGAGCACAGAGCTAGGGGCTTGTTTAGAGTCCCTAGACCAGGTCAGGTCTGAGGCAGGCCTTTCAGGCCAGGCCTTGCAGCCTCCAAAGCCACAAGGCCACTTTGTCTCTTGGCAGAAGTTGTTGTTACTGGGATTGTTCTGATGACTTCGCAGCGTGCTCCAAGTCCCTCCCTGAGAACACCTGGTCCAATCCCTTCTTTTACATGGCGCGGAACCCAAACTCCCAGAGAGCAGGGGACTTGCCCCACGCCCTGTGGCCAGCAGGGCAAGGATACTGCTGGGTCTCGAAGCCCAGATTTCTCAGCCTAGTCTCCTTTCCACTGTACCAGCTGGTGGTAGATAGACTCCTGCTTTCTCAAGCCTGCCCTCTTCTCCATTTTGCCAGTTGCTTGGATGAGATGCTGGGGACAGGCAGCCATGATGACAAGAGCCCCTTCTCTTCCTCTGCTGGGGCTGGCTGGGATAGGACTGAGATTTGTCTTGAAGCTGATCTTCTGTTAAACAAGTAGGGCTAGATTTCCACCTGGTCTGCAGCAGTACGTCGTGTTTGAATCACCCCAGGGAAGAGTTTATCATCTATTTATTCTGGTAGCAGAGTCTTATCTCCTCATAATGTCTGTTTATCTAGTCACTTTATAGCCCATGAGCCGCAGTCATCTTGTTGCTAGCAAAAAGAGCCTTCTATTTGGGAGCTTCTCTTCTTTTTTAAGGGCATTTTCTTTGTTTTCTGTCCAGAGGAGAGTGGCCAGGATGGGGAAGGGCGTGGATAGCATGCCCTTGATAAGAGGTTCTTAACCTAGCGTTTGTGCCCCCCACCCCAGAGCTTTAATATACTTGATTTCCATTGTAATCTCCTGTATTTCATGCATTTAAAAACATGATTCTAAAAAGGGGCTGGTAGGCTTCACCAGAATGAGTGTCCAGCGGGGTCTAGGTCACAAAGAAGGGTAAGGACCTCTGCCCCCAAATGATCACTAGGTGACACTGGGGGTGTTTAGCCTGGAAAAGGGAAGGAAGGAAACATGCATTTATTAAGTTCCCAGTGTATGTCAGACACTGTTGTAAATGCTCGGCAGATATGGTCTTAATGGATTGTTTGGTCACTTGATTTGAGAAATCTTAGGACTGATAGCTGCCTTCAGGTATTGAAGGGCCCATGGGCGGACTCAGGTTCAGTCTTGTGTTCTAGTTCTGAGATGACATGGTTTTCTCTTCTCATCCCTGGGTTGCAAGTGTCTGGAGGGCAAGGGCCATGTCTTAGGCATTTCTGCATCTCTGTTGCTGAGCTCTGTGGACTACACATTGTAAATGTCGCCCAAACTGAACACTAGACAAGGTTGTCCACTACATTTCAGGAGTAACTTCCTGTAATCTTAACTTGTTTGGGTACAGGTGTTTACATACACCATTGTCCTTACTGGCTTCCTGGCAGTTGCTTTGGCATGAACTGTTGTCATCCAGAGTCTTGTTCTAATTCTGGTGTTTATCATCAACATGTCTAGGAAGAATATAAATTGCTTACATAGGTGCACCTGTGGGAAGAGGGCTGTGGCTTTAGTCTACTGGCCTCTTAGTTACAAAGTGTACTAAACATGAATTCCAATCAGTGACTCTGCTATTTACTACCTGGGCCTCAGTTTCCTCACCTGTAAGATTAGGAGGTTGGATAGGCTGGCCTTCTAAAGTCTCTTCTGGCTGTAGATCTGAGCCATGAGTCATCCTTTCAAATCTTGCCTACTGGAAAGTCAGTGCAAATCTCAGTCTGGAGTAACTGTCTTTGCCTGACTGCCATTGTGGCAATTCACCAAGTATTTCCCCTATAAAGAACTGATGTTTGGGAGTGTTTGCCAACAGAAGTGCTACTGGTTGGCAATTTAGAAAATGCTCTTCGAAGGAGGCTATAGGGGTGTGATCCCAAGGTATTTTAGACAAGGACAATTTACAGCCAGCCTTTTCACTCCTAATTTTCTGGGCTTACAGAATAAAATCTTTGACCATCATTGGGAGAGCCCATAGATAGCACTGCTGCTGTCATGAGCCATTCTGTTGAGGAAGGTGATTGATTCTGGGATTGAATTAGTTAACCTGGAGACAGTTATATGGAAGTGGTTAAGTGCTTAGGGCAATTTTTTTTTAAATGCTGCAAAATCAAACTGTTTGTGTTCTTATGGAACAGGATGGATCTTGTTTGGTTGGAACCTGATCCATATTTGGGTGACTGGCAGAGAAGTAACAGAAACAGCTGCTTTCTCTATTACCTCTTAAAGATGGGTCTAATAATATGCTTTGACCCAGAGATTCCACCAGTGGGCATGTGTCTTAAGGAGGTCAATGATAGAAGCAAGGGCTTCATATATGCTAAAAATCTTCTTAGCAATGTTCTCTGTCATAGCAAAAACAAAACTAACTGCACCCCACAAACAAGACCGATGACAACATTGGGAAAAACTTGAGTGCCCATCGATTGGGCAAAGGCTGAACAAGCCGTCACGTGTGATGTGGCTGACCATTAATAAGCGCTAAAAAAATGAACGTGAGGAATTCAGAGAAATGGGAAGACTCAGGTAAACTGATGCAGACTGAAGAAAGCAGAACCAAGAGAAAAGGAGACTCAACAACTACAGGAACGTGAGAAAGAAAGAGACCAAAATGCCCTTGAACTCAAGTTAAATGCAGTGACCAGTCTTGGTTGCAGAGAGCATGTGGTGGGGGCATACTTCTCCTCTAGGGTGTAGGTTCTGTGCTTCACCCTGCTCACATAAACACCACACACCTTCCTGTTGCCCTCTGTGAGGAGACACAAAAAGGCTGCTTAGTCAAACCAAATCCCATGTTAATTGAATCTGGCCATAAACACTATGGTACACAACCATAGGTCCCCATTTCTCCAGCTGAGGAGAGAGGTGCATTTTTTTGTCTTTGGGGCCTCGCCTGGTCATTGTCATTCCACATCATTGTTTCTCAGCCTCCTCCCAGCTCTCACACTCTTAGTGTGAGGGCTTGGTGATCTAAAGCTGGAATGGCTCATGTGCCTCTCCTGATGGCTGGGATCAGAGGGAGCCTTGCATCTCCTGCCCTCTGGGCCTATCCAAAGAGAAGAGGTGTTTGATGGTCCTACCTGCCATTTTTCCTCCTACCCCTCTCCCCTTCACCTGGTGAGACGCTGAATATTTTGCGTGAGGTGGATGCATGTAATAGAAGGCTTGTTAATGGCATTTGCTCAGTCTTAATCCTTTTTAATCCCGCTCACATTTCAGTGTCTAGGACCTGGCGGGATGTCAGAAGCCACAAGTGAGACTGGTGTTATTTTACTCCCAACAGCAGGGACCAAGTCATTTTTTCTGATATTTAATTTGTTAATGGTGGAAAATTCCCTCTTAACCCTTTAATTAAGTGCCATTAGGGTATCTTGCCAAAGCAACCTGGTTTTATGGTGATTGCTTGGGTGATTGTAATCTTTGTCTCTGAAGCGAGCTGCTGAGTGCATGAGTTGGGTTTAGGAAGCCCTGCAGCCAGACACTTATGGGTTATTATGTTCAGTCTGCTGGATGTGGGATTGCCTTGGAGGAGGTTGCTCTAGCTGGTGGCCAGACTTGCTGGGCATCTGGGGCCCCATCTTCTCCCCATAAGGTCACAGTCTGTGTTGGGGCCTTTTTGCACCTGGGACTGACCTTGGTTCCATTTAGTACATTCCCCAAGTGAAGAATGTGGCTTGTCCCCCAGGTGGAGGCCTTGCACTTTAGCTCCTTATTTTTGCTTGGAGGCATACATTACTGACTTTGGCCAAACCTGAAATTGGGAGCAGTGGAAACACTCACTGTCCTTAAAATCAGTGGCTTTTCGGACCAGAGGGCACTTGGAGATCAGCTCTGGGCCAACCCCCACCTTTTTAAAGTGAGGAAGTGGACATCTGGTCCCCTCCCCCCTTCCTTCCCTATCCTAAGCCGTGAATCTTGTCTAATTACAGGTTTAGAGGATAGATGGAGCTTAATGACTCTCTGATTTAACCCCCTTATTTTAGAGATGAGGAAACTCAAACCTGTGAGGGCAAATGATTTGTCCAAGGTCTTAGAGGTAGTGAAGATCAGAGCATAGATTTGAACCTGGGGCTTCCCACTCCCAATCCAGTAACCTTACCACTCCCCATTAAGTGCTTCCAAGTGATCAGGGTTCATTACCTACAGCGTCATGCCATTTGGTTCCTGGACAGTCATCATTTTGGGAAGTTTTTCCTTATGATAAGCCATAATCTGTACTAATTTTACCCAAGGAAAGCCTGTGTCATCTTTCCTCTATGTGATTACCATGAACATCTTTGAAGGCACCTATCATTTCGCCCCTAAATCTTCTTCTCTTGCTTGAATAGCCTTCAATTCTATGGCATGTCTTCCAGTCCCCTTACTTTCTTTTTCACTCTTTTTGGGGTGCTCCTCTTGCTCAGTCTCTTTTATGGAGACAGCTTCCAGAATGGTAAACAGTGTGGCAGCTGGGGGCTGACCAGGGTGGAATACAGAAGCTCTATTCCTTCTCTCTCCCACAATCCTCTACTTCTGTTAGCACAGTCTGAGGTCAGTTTCTTCTTTGCTCTTTGCCCTTTTGGCCTTTCTCCCTTTTCCCCATTTGCTTCTTGTGACTATTTCTTCACAATGTTGCCACATATTGAAGTGGCAGTCTATTAATTATCCCTACGTCTTTCCTTTATCTATCTATCTATCTATCTATCTATCTATCTATCTATCTATCTATCTATCTGTTGGTCTGTCTGTCTGTATCTCTGTCCATCTGTCTGTCTATATCTCTATCTTCTCTATCATCTATCTAAAAGTATCTAAATCTGTGTGTGTGTGTGTGTTTGTGTGTGTGTGTGTGTGTGTGTGTGTGTGTGTGTGTGTGTGTGTGTGTGTGTGTAGTATGTATTTATCCAGATCTGTTTCTTTATCTTGAATTTTGGCAATTTCCTTGTTGATCCATTATTTAGCCTTTTATCCTAATTAAGCAAGATTTTATTAGGTTCAAGTGACCAGTCTAGCCTTTTAAGATCTTGTGGAATCTCTGTTTTATTAATTATAGATTGGTCATTCTAGCTTCCTTGGGTTGAAATCTGCTCCTCAAACAAATATGGAGTGGAATGGGAGATGAGAGGATCTTTCTTTTTTGTGAAGGAGGACTGGAAAGCACAGATGTCAGTTCCAGAAACCAGTCCCTCTCCCATCCACATCGGATGGCAGTCGAGGGCAGAGTCTGTATGAGATGAGGCTCTTTTCCTGGTAGTAACACCCAAGATGCCTCAGCCAGTCATCCAATCCTAAGAAAGGACATGTCCTCTGCCATCTTTGTTTCCTGCTTCAGCTTCTAGGAGGCAAAGCAAGGGGGGTGGGGGGGGGCACAGCTGGGGAGTAAGTAGCCCAGGAGGCCTTTGGGCCCCAAAGCCTTCCTAGTGTCCTGTCTTAGATCCTTGCCCAAAGGGATGGCTGTAGGGTCTTGCACTGGTTCAGTCATAGCTTTTTGGAATGCCTTTTTTCCCCCCATTTGGGGTTGATCTTTGGATCCCAATTAGGGAGATCACAGAACCCATTTTAATGCCTATTTCTGTACAGTGTCTGTTTCGAAAAGGAGAAAACATTCAGGCAGAACAGAAGATGACTGACGTGCACACAGAGTCCCGTTGTTTCTGGAGGCATATCCTCATACAATTTGCCTTTTAGTGAAGTTTGAATCCATGAAGGGACATAAAAAGTGTTTTATCAGTAGGCAAAGACAGATTGATTAGATTCGGGGGGACTTGGGGAGTTGTCGATTTTTCCCTTACTCCATTGCAAAGGGCCAAAAATAAGAAATGACCTCTCCAGCCATGTTGGCCGATACTCTTGTGATAAGTGTGAACAAACCCTGTTTGCAAAGCTAAGTGTGACCCTTTTGGGAGGGGCATCAAAATCTCAGCATTGCTGAACCTGCTGAAAGGCTAGAAAATATGGTCCCCAAAGCTGTGACATCAGGGAGGTGACATTTTGTGCAGTGTTGACATCTGTACTGTAAGGCTCAGTCAGAGACCAGGCCTCAGTTTGGTGACTGGAGTAGGGCTAGATTTTTTTCCTGCTTGACCCAGGTGAAATGACTTGCCCAAGGTCACATAGCCAGTCTATGTCATGTAAGTCCTTCTGATTTTAAGGCCAAGCTCTCTGTACACTAAAGCTCTGTGGATTCTTCGTAATAACAGTAATAGTTGGTATTTATTCCAGGTATCAGAGGGTTTGACATACGTTAACTCCTTTGATTTTCACAGCTGCCTTGGAGGTAGGTACTACTATTATCCCCATTTAACAAATGGAGAAATGGAGGTTAAATGACTTGTCCAGAGTCATACAGCATGGCTAGTGAGTATCCAAAGCAGCATTTGAATGCAGACCTTAGCAGATGAAAATCAGTGCTCCTTTCAGTAGATTGTGCTGCCATCAATAGAACATGGGCTTTGTTAATTAGCTCACTGGGGGAGTGTGTTAGAGCTGCCATCTGGTCATTTTTTAGTTCAATTATTTTTTTTTAACTAGTTTTCATACCACCACAGCAGCAAAAGGACTACTGAATTGTAAATTAGATAATTTCCAAAATTGTGACTTGTTAAAATATTTAAAATTGGGGCTGTCACTCAGTCATTTTTCAGTAGGGTCCTTCATGGCCCCGTTTGGGCAGGAGTCCTCTCCTCCACTCCATGAAGTGAAGTCCTCGCTGGCAGCCATTTGGGAATAAGCTACAAGCTTGAAGTCCAAAGAGCTGGACTCCCATCTTTACTCTGGAGCTTACTGTGTGACAGGAGATGTCGTGAGTGTCTCCAGATTTCATCAAATGGGGACAATACTTGTGCCCACCTATTTCATGGGTGATTGTAAAGAACCCTCCACCAGGACAGATAGCAACCCTTGGAACATTTTCGCAGATGGTGTTTGAGAATCCAGGGGCCAAAGTACCTTTCATCTTGTGGCTAAGCCAGGGATGAGCTTCTTGAGAGCATAGCTGGGCCACAGATGGTCCATCTCCAGGTCCTTCCTGGGATCTTTTCCAGCTTGGGCAGCCCTACAGAGCTTGGGGTCTGCGACTGTCATCAATGCCTATTTATTTGCTTCTCCTTAGATTGAAGGCATTTAATGGAGGATGTGGGGAGGGCCCCTTGGCTCTCTGACCATCTTTATCTGCAGATTGAGGGCTGTTTTGCTTGACCTTGACTGATATCATTAAAGCTGCTTTACTCAATATTAACTGGTACTTTGGCTGCTCTGGTCTTTACTTACAGGTAGAAGTAACAGGAAAATGACTGGGTGCCTCACTGTCCAGATGGTGCCTGGGAGGGCCAGGATGCTAGGAAGCCACCGAGGTCTTCTGGGCAGCTCCTTAGAGAGTTTGTGGCATTAATTGCAGGGGGAATTCTACTTAAGTTTCATGTATTTATCAAAGCTGACTGTAATTTTTAAAGTCCTTACTATGCACCAAATTAGAGGCAGGTGTGATGGACAGAGACCTGGCTCCTGAGCCAGGAAAACTTGGATTCAAGGCCTGCCTCTGAAACATATTGGCTCTATGATCCTGGGCTAGTCATTGTCCTTTCAGGGGCGCCCAGGAAGCTTTCTAAGACCAAGTCTCTGTCAGGCTAAGTTGGGAGACAGTTGCTATTCTGCTTGGGGGGAAGGACTTTCCATGCCAGGAGTCCTACCTCTTTCCTCTCTCCCTTCTCCCCAGTTGTGTGAAGACTGCCTTTGTCTTCCAGATGCTCCCAGCCTCCTGAATGGCAGATGTTGTTGCTCTTGGCCCTGGCCTTTTACATTGTGGCCCTAATGTAGACCTTGCTCCTTATACTGGGGCAAAAACTGTGGCCACAAAGCCTCTTCTTGGTTATTTTGCAAAGCAGGAGACTGACTGTCCTGAGATGACCTTGAAACTGGTTGTAAAGAATTTCTCCTCTTGCTTTTCAGAACAGGTTCATTCCCTCCCTTGTTGTTGCATTTTGGGTCCCTTTGGGGCTCTTTCCTGTTGTCTCTTTAGCTCTAGTCTGCCTGCTTAATTAGAATGAGCCAGTAGGTTCCAAAAAGTGATAGGAAATGGTCCCAGCTACAATAGAATGTTGGATCTGAAAGGGGCCCTAGTGATCACCTCATCTAACTCCCTCATTGTAGAGAGGAGGGAACCAAGACCCGGAGGCAAGTGACTTGTCCAAGGTCACAAAGTCAGCTTATGGCAGCCTCTTTTCTCCTGCCTCTGAGTTTTCTTTCCTACCCTAAGCTGTTCTCCCCACTATAGAATTTTGGATTTCCAAAGAAAGTTCCCAGAAGATGAGATGCACAGGAACTTTTAGGTGTGGTGTATATATTTCAGTCAAACTGGGCTTGTTTTTGCCTTATGCTCAGAATCAGAATAGCTTCTCATGTTTTGTGTTTCTTTTTGGTTCCACTTAATTTTATTAGCATTTTATCAAAATCATCACTATTGCTTTAAACACTTATTTTTAAAAGTTTAGCTATTTTCCCAAGTACGATTTTTTTTTTAAAATCACATAGCAACCGTAGAATTTTGGAGATGAGAGAATTTTGGGATCATTTAAACCAACCCTGTTAGGTTTCACAGGAGGAAACTGGACCCAGACAGGAAACGCCTCCCGGAGAAGAAGGCGAAGGCGCTGCCCAGCATTAGTTTGGGGGAATTCCCTCCCTGGGCATGTCTGGTCCTATATCAATGCAATCACAGGTTCAGTCACTGTCCCTCATCTGTCCAAAGTGTTTGGGGATACCCGACACCAAGATGACTAAGTATTACAAGAGCTAGGTGGCGAGCTCAGGATCATATAACTAACAAATATCTGAGGTGGAAGTTGAACTTGGGCCTTCCTGAGGCCATACAATGAGGAGCTTATGGTCACATAGTAAGCATGAGATCTGGGATTCAAACCAAGGTCCTCCAGCCTCCAAACCAATGTTTTTTTTTTTTCCTCTATCTTCCTATGTTTGGTGTAGTTTTGGCCTTGGTAGTACACATCTGAAATGGTTCTGCTAGGAGGCCCATTGCTTCTCTACTCAATTGGAGCAATGATTGGTTGCTCTGGACAGAGCAACCTGTCCTTCAGCCTTCACACCTGGATTGTCAGATGCCAGACAAGAAGTGGAAGGCACCTTGAAAGCCAGCTTGTCTGATTCCTTCATTTTACAGATGAGGAAACTGAGGCCCAGGGAGGTTAGGCAGAATGCCTAAGGTTACACAGCTGGTGGGTGTCAAAGGCAGGATTGGAGCCCTGCTCTTCTGGACTGAGGGGCCAGTGACCTTTCCACCAGGCATCTCTCTCATTAAGTCACTGTTGTGCTCTGAGCAGCTGAGCCCAGGCTGCTCCTGCTTCCCTTTTCTCACCCTGGCTGGCTAGATTCCCATGCCCGGGAGATCTAAGGAAGAATGCTGGAAATGGGCCTTCTTGGCAGCTCAAGTGGCTCCCGAAATCTTTGTTTTGGGGCCCTCTCTGCCCTGCAGAGAGCAGGTGGATGTTCTGCAGTTGGTGATTAGAGCTGCGCCCCAGAGTTAGCAGCTAGAATGGGCCAGCCTGGCTGATGTGGGGTCTGTGGAGGGAGCATGGCTCCTGGAGAGGCTCGGGAGCAGTCTTCCCCAGGGCCTCTGAGAAAGCTCTGGAAGTCCAGGCAGTGAGCAGGGAGGCAGGCAGAGGCCATTCTGGAAGCTGCCTTCCTCTTGTCACTGGGCAGAGCTCTACAAGAGCTGGGGCTCACTGGGGCCCCGGGGATGATAAGCACATAGATGCTGGTCTAGCATTTGGATGTTTACCAAGCGTTTCCTGTATATCAGCCAATGGAGTTGCCTTTATTTGGGTGCCAGGATCTGGGGATATGGGGACAAGTGAAACATGCCCTGTCTTCAAGCAGCTTCTGGTCAACAGGAGTAATCACAGCCAGCACATGTAGAGCACTGGAAGGGTCGCAAAGCTCTTCACATGTATTATCACATTTGATTCTCATCATAACCCTGGGAAGGAGGTGCTATTATTATCACCCCCATTTTACAGATGAGGAAACTGAGGCTGAAAGGGTTAAGGTACTTGATCAAGGTCACACAGCTAGTAATTATCTGAGGTAGGATTTGAGCACAGGTCTTCCTGATTCTAAGTCTTATCTCCTAGGTGAAAATACATACAAAATGTTTTAAAAAAACCAAACAAAAGCCCACGACAAAACCCCAAAACAATTCAAGGTAGTTTTTTCTTTAGCAATGAGAGGGATTCAGGTTGAACAGTGGGACAGGAACTGGGAGACCTGGGTTCAAATCCTGCATCTGACACTTGTTAGCTGTGAGTCACTTCCCCGCTGTGAGCCTGCTGGGGTGGGAGGGTAGGTCCCATTCCCCTGGCCTGTCTTTTGGTGTGGGCTTCACCTCTGGCCAGGGCCAGGCTGCTCTGTCAGCTTGCTCCTTCATCCTCCCAAGTTCATGTTTTAGAAGCATGTCAAAGGCAAACTGGCCGGCCTGGAGCTCCAAACCCTTGCCTGCCTCTGTTTGTTTGGGCCCATGTGGTTCTTCTTTCTGACTGCTTTTCCCTTGCATGAGGAAAAGGTTAAGACTCCACATTTGACTTGCCTGCGATCCATTGCTGGTACTGTCTGTTTCCAATGGCCAGTTCCATTTTGGGGTGGGAGGCATAATGGCCAAAGAGTCCTAGAATGTCAGACAGGGATGTCAGGGGAGGATTGGAAGCCTTTGCAGAGCACTGCCTTCATTTCAGAAAGGGGAGAACAGGCCCTGAGATGTGCAATGACTAGCTCAGAGTCACCCAGCCAGTTAGTGACCAACCTGAGACTTAGGCCTTGGGCCTCCTGATTCTTGGGACTGGGCTCTCTCTTTTTTCCCATTTTCTTTTCTTTTTCTTTTGAACTTGACTAACAGCATGTACAATGAGTCCCAGGCTCTTTTCTCTGGGCTGTGCCGCTGCTTCCACCAGGTCCCCTCTATCTTTACCGGTAACATTTGCCCATGGGCGATTGGGATGAGGAGGAGGGATGGAGGGGCAGGAAGCTGCCTTGAACTTCACAAAGGAAAATGTGCTTATTCCTTAGCCCAGAAAATGTTGGATTGGAAACATGACTTGTAGCTCTGCACATTAAAAAAATTACATCAGTGGGTAAAAATACCGTCTGTCGTACTGTATGGGGGCTTAGCTTGGGAGATATAGAGGGCCTATTGTCTGTCACCCATTCTGTCATTCAGTCACTTATTAGCCGTCCCTACAACCTGAACATTTCCAGTGAAAAAGCTGAAATGCAACCCTGGGTGATTCACCTGCAGATCCTGCGGCTTGGGGGCATAGGGGACAGGAATGCGGGGGTTTCTAGTCTTCCTTTTTGGATTGGTCAATTAATAATTACGAATTGAGTGCCTTCTCTTCATTCCAGGCATATTTATTAAGCTAAAAAAGAGAGGAAGAGGGAGGCAGATGCAGAGGGCATGCAGAACCTGCCCTCAGTGAGCTTATGATCTAATATACAAAGTGGGGAACTACGGTGGAAAAGACAAGACACTTGGGTCTGGGAACATGGGAAAGGGGGTGAGCTCCCTTTTAGCAGGGTCAGATCAAGACAGTCTTCTGTGGGGCAGGGCGGGGGCATGGTACCTGAGCTGGATGTGGAAGAAAAGAGGATTTCTGTGGGCAGAGATGACAGAATGTGTCCCAGGCAGGGAGGATTAGTCTGTAAACAAGGCAGCCATGGTAGGATCGAATGTAGGGTGAGGGTGGCTGGGCAGTGGGAAGAGACAGTGGATGTGGGTTCGAGTCAGAACAAGGCTTCTCACTTGGCTCCCTAGGGGGTTGGGTGGGATGGCTTTTTGGATCCCTTCCAGATGTAGATCTGTTATTCTGATTGTAGATATTAGATAGAATGTAAGATCCCTGAAGGAGATTTTTTTTTTTTTGGTCTTTGAGTCTCCCAAGACTAACACAATGTCTGATACACAGCAGGTACTTCATAAATGCTCTTTGGTTTGATTAAAGTGCAGAGTTGTTTGAAGGGAAATATAGTGTAAAATAAAGCTGGAAAATAGATTGGAAACAGACTGTGGAGGGCACTGAATGCCAGGCTGAGGTGTTTTTGTTTTACCCTGTGGGCAGTGGGGAGCCACTGAAGGCTTTTGAGCTCAGCAGTGACAGGATCAGACTGTGTCTTATGAAGATTATATTGGCAGGAGCTATGCAATGGATGGATTAGAGATTGGGAGATGCTAGAAGCAGGGAGACCGGATGGAATTGCATTGGCCCAGGCTTTGGGTCTAGGGCATTTAGGATGAATAAGACATTGTCTCTGAATTCTGGGAACTTATAACTTTTTTGTAGAGACTAGGCTGGCCCATGTGGCAGGGAGGGAGGGAGAGCTATTTTCAAGTATTCGTGGGGCAGGCAGGTGGAAAGATGGTGTAGACTTGTTCTACTTGATCCTCTAGGGCAACGAGGTGGCACAGTGGATAGAGTACTGGGCCTAGAGTTAGGAGGACTGGAGTTCAAATCTGGCTTCAGATACTTACTAATTGTGTGACCCTGGGCAAGTCACTTTACCTCTGCTTTCCTCAATTTCCTCAATTCTAAGATGGGGATAATAAAAGCACCTTCCTGCCAGGTT
>CM053583.1:18288655-18358884 GCA_028627135.1 Pseudochirops cupreus | reverse complement strand
CTTCCCTTCCCTTCCCTGCCCTGCCCTGCCCTTCCCTTCCCTGCCCTGCCCTGCCTTTCCCTTCCCTGCCCTGCCCTGCCCTGCCCTGCCCTGCCCTGCCCTGCCCTGCCCTGCCCTGCCCTTCTCCCTACAGCGCTGTGTTAGGAGCTGCCTAGAGGTAGATTTAGGTTTGGCATAAGGGAGAATTATTCCTGACACTTGGAGCTGTCCTCCAGTGGAATAAAGGCCTTGGGGAGCAGGGAAGTCCCCCTCCCTGGAGTCTTCAAGGGAAGTGTGGATTGACGTTTGCAGGAATGCATGTAGTGGGGAAAGCCCTGGCTCTTCTTAGAGATTGGTAATAGGAAACCTGGAAGACGAGGGAAGAGCCAGAGATGATGCCAAGGCTTCTAGCGTGGGAGGTGGCAGTAGTGATGGCATCACTAAAGAAAGACAGAGATGGTGAGCATGTTTAAGAGTTTAAGGGACCCAATCATAGTGCTCAGTACCATGCCTGGCCCACACTTTTGTAGGCTCAAATGTTTTCCTGATACCTTCCCCACAAAATTCCTGTGAAGCACCTAGTACAAATATTTTTGCCCCCATTTTACAGAGGAGAAATCCGAGTCCTACTGTTTGTGATTTGCCCTAAGCAGTGTACTTAATAAGTGTTGGAGTCAGGACTTGAATCCAGATCTCAGACCTTGCATTCTCTGCTTTACATCATACCACTCCACTCTTGCCTATGTGGTGAGGGAAGAGAATTCGCTTATTCTATAAGTGGAGATCTGCATTTAGTTTGTACAATGGTTGGCAAGCAGCAGTAGAGCTGGAGAGCTTCACATGACCCAGGCCTGGATGAGAGGAGAATCCAGGGGCCAGAATGGACCACTAGCAATTCTATAGACTTGGCAGAATTTGACTGTTATGAAAAGATGGTCTCCTCCCCTCCCCCACCCCCACCCAAATAGAATGGATGTCCCTGGAGGACAGGGATTGTAGTGGGTTTTGTTGCTGTTTGGCAGTATGCCCAGTATTTGGCACTGAGTGGGCACTTTAATAAGTGCTTGTTGAATTTCTTTTAGCTCTGGAATGCACCTTATTCACTTCATTTTGTCTAGGTGGAGGTATATTTGTGGTTATTATGGTGTGTGTGTGTGTGTGTGTGTGTGTGTGTGTGAGTGTGTGTGTGTGACAGTGTGTGAGTGTGAGAGTTGTGTGTGTGTGTAAGTGTGTGTGTGTGAGAGTGTGTGTGTATGTGAGAGTGTGAGTGTGTGTGTGTGAGTGTGAGTGTGTGTGTGAGAGTGTGTGTGAGAGTGTGTGAGTATGTGTGAGTGTGAGTGTGTGTGTGTGAGTGTGAGTGTGTGTGTGTGACTGTGAGAGTGTGTGTGAGAGTGTGTGAGTATGTGTGAGTGTGAGTGTGTGAGTATGTGTGAGTGTGAGTGTGTGTGTGTGTGTGTGTGTGTGTGTGTGTGTGTGTGTGAGAGATGGTCAGAGAAGAGAAGATAACTAAAAATAATCAGGGGCTGACATTTTCACGGTGCTCCTACCCTTCTCTAGCCATTTGGACTGATAGATAAATGGCCCACGGGCTGGGTGGCCTCACTGGTCTCTAACAAGGCCACACAGGCCCTGCAGGCATTATTTGTGTCTCACTCATTATACTTATTATTTGTATGATTCCCACTTGAGGAGACTGAGGCTCAGATGTTAATTAGGTGACTCACTCGGTATCACTGAGTAGCTAAGCCGTTAAGCTAATTAAGGCCCTGGACTCAAACCCAGTTCTAGTCCCTCTGTGCTCTTCTGTCCTCCATATCACAGGGAGGGCTTCCCTAGTACCCCTGTTTGGAGGGTGCTGTCAGCCTCGGGTGTCCTGTTAAAGGAAGGAACTTGCAGGGAGAAGAAGAAAAGCACCCAGTGTCGGGAAGGAGGACAAGTCCCCCAGCTTGCATAGGCAGACAAAAGGGGCGTCTGTTCTCCTGAAATAGAAGGGCGGTGGCCCCACGGCCCACAAATTTTGTCGAGTTGGACTCTGTCAATGGCCAGACTTTGTCCTCACAATGTGCCCGCTGTGGCTGGGGACTGTCAGCTACTGTCAGTAGAGTAAAGGGAAAGCCCCCAACTCCTCCCCTCCCCCTTTGGGTCCTTTTGGCCTGCCTTTGTTTCTTCATTTGCATAGATGGCCAAATTGGGTGGTGGCAGAGTGAGGTTCAGAGGTGGATCCTTGGAAGCCACGGACAAGTAAACCATATCTATGAAATTGTGGCTTTTTGGAAGTTCATTCTGGTCTGTTCTGCTCTAGCAGTTTTTCTGAAAAAGATCTGGGTGTGTTAGTGGACTGCAAGCTCAAGATGAGTCAGTGTTGTGGTATGACTGGTAAGAAAATAAATGTGATTTTGGGCTGTGTCAAAACAAACATAATTATCTCAAGAGGAGACAGTTCTGCTGCCCTCATCCCTGGCCAGACCACGTTTGGAGTGTTGTATTTAGTTCTGGGCACCACACTTTAGGAAGGGCGTTGAGCAGTTAGAGTGTCGAGGGGAGGGCAACCAGAATTCAGAAAGGCCTTGGGTCCATGCCATGGGAAGATTGGCCAAAGGAAATGGGGATATTTTGAGTACCCTGCATAAGAAGATACTTGGAAGTGGAGTGAGCTGTCCGGAAGCATCTGAAAGGCTATACCCTGGAGGATGGCTCAGACTTCTTTCTGCTAGGCCTCAAAGGGAAGGACTTGGAGTGATGGGGAGACGCTCCCAAGAGGCAGAATTAGGATTGGGGAAGGGAAATGCTTCTGACCAGTGAGGCTTCCCAAAGTGCAGTGGGCTGCTGGGCTGAACGGGGTACCATGTTTATTCTCTCTTCTCTGGAAGAATTCAGACAAAGGTCAGAGATCCCCTTGGAGGGGGTGACATAGATGGGCTTTCTGTTTATGTGACAGTTGGACTAGCAGCTTCCTGAGGTGCAGGCCCTATTCTTAGCTGGTAGCATAAGCAGCTACTTAAAACCCACTGGTGAGTGGTGGTGGAGTTTGGCCAAGGTGGGGTTGGATAGTGCTTTCCCTCTGGTGGGTCCTGGCTGCTGCTCCTTTTTCTTACCATCAGAACTTTCCAAACTGTTATGTGTTGTCCATTGAAGATGTGATTTGGTGTCAGGGTTTTATGGGCAAGATGTGTGAGGAAGGACTCCTTTGTTCCTAACCCACAGAGGCTCTTTGGGCCCCCTCTGAAGGGGAAGTAAGTGAGGCCATCCCTACAGGAAGTGCTACTGGGAAGGCCTTCAGCCAACTCCTCCTTCTGCTGCCACGTTTGGATGCAATTTGAGAACACTTGATTTGTTAAAAGTGCCCCTCTCATATAGATTTGCTTTCACCTCCTGCTCCTGACCCGATGTAGGGAAGTCAGACCTTCCTTTGACTGATTGTGGAGGCTTGCTGTCAGATTTTTTTCAAGCTTTGGGTAAATTTTTGTCATTTCTTTAGGGACCTTAGAGATCATTTGGGCCAGAGGTTTTTTAACCTCAGGTCTGTAAACTTGCTTTTAATCATATTTTGATAACTATATTTCAATATAATTTATAATTACATTGCAATTTTGTAAGCCTATATGTTTTATGCATTTTAAAAGCATGATTCTGAGAAGAGGTCCGAAGGCTGTGATTCTGGTCTCATTGATCCTATGAACTAGCCATGTGACCTTGTGCAAGTGACTTGACCTCTTTGGTCTTCAAGGCCCTTATGTCTAGCAATGTGAGTTCACAGCCAGTTGATCCCCCAGGTCAGGACAGCAACAAAGTGCTCTCATTTCTGCTTTCATTTCATTGATTTTAAACAGCATCACTTGCTGCCATCTGCTGATAGAAGGAAGGAAATGAGGCATTTAGGAGGCTGTGCCCCTGCTAGAGGAGAACTTCAGTATTATCAGTTTCAATTCAGTTCATCAGACAGTCGCTGCATACCTACTATGTGCCAGGTGCTGGGCTAGGCATTGTGTATTCAAAGATGAAATCAGAACTGTCAAACTATCCGCGCTTTCAAGGAACGGACATGTTCTACTGGGAGAAAATAGTAACCTGCACTTGACTTAGGATATGTAAGAGAGATGTGGAGTCAATGCAAAGGAAGCTGGAAAGTCACACAGTATTAACAACCATAGAACTCAGGCCAGACCTTCTGTAGGAGGTGCCACCTGAACTTGGCTTTGAAGGAAGGTGAGAAGAAGAGGGCATTCTTGAGCTAAGTAAGTAACATGGGCAGTTCTGCACATTGGGGCTTTGCATTTGGCAGCTCTGCCAGGATGGATGAGAGACAATGTCTGAAGAGAGAAGAGGAGTCAGTCATGTGGCCAGTGAAGGATGACAGGTGGCAGGCAGCCCTCCCATGGCAGGAGAGGTCAGGGCAGGGCCCTAGCACATTGGGTGTATTGGAAGCCTGGAGGGACCTTTTGGGAGGATGTGCCTAAGAGTCCCAGAGGACCAGCAGACAGGGAGGGATTGCCATCTGTATTGTAGGAGGGAACTCAATGAGATCCATTTGAATATTTGAGTGGAGGAGGGATGTAAAGGCTTAGGGCCTGGCCTGTGATTGCTCCTGGATGAGGAGACTCCCTCCTCTTGCTGGTGGAAGCCAGAACCTTCTCTGTTCCTAATCCTTTCAGCTGCTTTGTCTAGAGGAGTCAAACCCACAGCTGCCCTGTAACGAGTGAGGCCCGAAGCAGATTAAAATGCGACTGGGAAATATTTAACAAAATAAATAAAAATACAGTACAACATAGATAATGGTAATTTGTGGTTTTCTTAGTCAATATTGCCCCCCCCCCATGGACTTTCTTTTTGGGTTTGACACAGCCCCAGAACATTGAGAGGTTACATGATTTGCCCATGTTATTCAGCTGCCCTCGGCCAGAGTGGGAGTTGAACTCAGATCCTCCTGGCTCCGAGGACAGCTATAGCTCTGTTCACTCAAAAATGTAAAGAGGGGAGGTTTCTTTTCAGTTACACTCTGCTCTGTGTCCTTTGAAATATGGTGAGAACCACAATAAGTGGTTTGCATTGAGTTCATATACCTCTTTCCCCTGGCCAAGGTTCTCGCTGCCCCGGTGATGATCCAGTGCCAGGGAGGAGAGTGGTAGGCAGGCTGGCTCCAGGGCAGCAGGGGACTGGGAGCCTGCCTCTGCTCCGCCTTTCCCTGTGACTTCCCCTCTCTTGACCTTGGCTTATAAAATGAAGGAGTTCAACGAGATCATTGAAGAATGAGTTCAGGAGGTTCCCGATGGTTTTTGTTCCTCACACCCTGTTCAGCAGCAACAACAGAAAAGTGCTGTGAACCCCCTGGGACCATTTAATACGCGACTCATCATTTCTGCGTGTATTTATTGCTCAAGGGGTCATGGAAGAATTGATCGCAGGATTGTCTTGGGCCATCCTGTGAACCACTAAAATGGGACCCCCTGGGGATCATGGCGTCATGAGGGAATATAGAGGTCCTCTCATTCAGCCCTTCATTTTGCAGATGAGGAAACTGAGAACTAGAGAGAGGAGTGACTTCTCCAAATCCCAAACCCCGACTTCAGAGGCAGCTCTCTTTATGCTGATCCAGAAAGACTCCGAGTCCAAGGACCCAATGGCCAAATGCTCCGATGCTTGGGCTTTGGGACGAATTTCTGAGCTGTGGTGCCACAGCCGAGAGCTAGAAAGGAACCCAGCGCTCCATCGGTGCACCCCCAGCCCTGTTCCAGCCCCCTCTCCCCCCCAGCTGTGAAAGTCTCAACTGCTTTTTGTTCTGGTTTGCATTTTCCGCAGCCAAGTGCGTCCACTGACTTCCTTTTTTCTTTCTTTCTGTTACAGATTGCAGTTGCAGGTGACTGTAAGTACCATTGACTCTTTTGTAAATATGCTGCCCATTTTCTACTGCCCCCTAATGGAGACTAGGGGAAGTGCAGTTCCCTCAAGATCACAGAGTCCTCAGGCATTTGCGCAGATTCTCTCTCTCTCTCTCTCTCTCTCTCTCTCCGTCTCTGTCTCTGTCTCTCTCTCTCTGTCTCTCTCTCTCTTCCTCTCTCTTTCTTTTTCTCTCTCTCTTCTTTCTCTCTTCACCTCTCTCTTCCTCCCTCCCTCCTTCCTTCCCTCCTTTCCTTCCTTCTCTTCTTCCTTTCCTTCCTTCTCTCTTCCTCTCTTTTTCTTTTTCTCTCTCTATCTTCTTTCTTTCTTTCTCTCTTTTCACCTCTCTCTTCCTCCCTCCCTCCCTTCCTTCCCTTCTTCCATTCTTCCCTTTCTTTCTTCTTTCCTTCCTTCCTTTCTTCCTTCCTTCCCTTCTTCCCTTCCTCCCTTCTCCTTTCTCTCCCTCTTTCTCTATTCTCCCTCCCCTTTCCCCTTCCTCCCTCCCTTCTTTTCTTTCTTTTGCATTTTGGAAAGCCAATAAGGTCTAGATTTTGTTCCAGTTTAGACTTCCTTTTCAGGGTCAGGGAGACCCAGTTCACCAAATGGATTTTCATAATTACAGAAGCCCATATATAAACAGTTTTAGAATTTCTAGGTGGTTTCTCTCTCTCTTCATTTATCTGACTGGCAAATAAACCAAAGACTGTGGTGGGTGCTTGAATCCCTGGGATCAAAAGCAGCTCTACTGACCCAAAGGACCAAGCAGTGGGATGTATGTGGGAGGGTGGGGAAGGGGGCATCAATCAGCTGGTAAGGATTTAAGGAAAACTCTGCTGATTTAAAAAAAATGCTGCTGTTGCTTCACCGTGACTCTCTCAACCTGCTTAGAATCTTTCTTGGGAACATAGCCAGGTGTTTTAGTAAATAAACCAATACACTGCCCATGTCAGAAGATGAAAGCCTCATTTATGCATCTGTGGTCTGGCCCCTTCCATGCTGAGAGGTGGGAGCATTGTATGATGGTCAGACCTCCCTTATCTTTCTCATTATGGAGACTGTCATGCACACACTTCTCTTGGCTTGGCCTCCTTTGCTCAGCATTGATTTGGGCAATTTTTCCTGAATTTCTTTGAATTCTTTTTTTTTTTTTTTGCTTTTTGGAAGGGGGAAGGTAGAGCAATTGGGGTTAAGTGACTTGCCCAAGGTCACATGGCTAGTTTTTTTGTGTTAAGTGCCTGAGGCCAGATTTGAACTCAGGTCTTCCTGACTTCAGGGCCTGTGCTGTATTTAGTGTGCTACCAAGCTGCCCCTTCTTTGAATTCTTCAGACTCATAATTTCTTATGCCATATTCTGATTATATCCACATATCCTAATTTGTTCCACCTTCCCCCAATCAATTTTTGTCTCTATCTGATCCCACTAGGGTGCAGTGGTGGTTAACTCAGCATGACACAGTGGTTGATATAGCCATAGATTTTAATGCTTATAGACCACTTTGTATGATAGCATGCTATTTATAGTGGAGAGAACTTGGGACTTGGAATTATGAGACCGGGGCTCGAATTCCAGCTCTGACATGTAGCAATTGTGGGACCCTGGAACATTTTTTTTGAGCCTCAGTTTTCCTAATCTGCAAAATGGGTACAATAATATGTCTGCTTCAGGGATTATTGTGAAGCGAGTATTTTGTGCTTAAAACTCTAAAGAAATCAGAGTAGTAGTTACTGTCTTATTTGAGTCTTACAACGAGCCAATAAGGGAGATACTATAGTGTTCTAATTTTCCATGTTACAAATCTGGAGAGAGGGACTTAGAGAAAGGATAAATGACTTTCCCTGGGTTGCAACATCTTGGAACCACCAAAGGTGGAATTTAAATCTGGGACTACTTCCACCATCTTGTCTTGCTTCACAGATAATGAAATCTTCCCTACCAAGAAGCTAGTAGCCTTTAGTGAGAGGCAGTGCTAAGGGGTGGAAAGAAGTTTGGGTTTAGATTTTGAGGGCACAAATTACCATCCCAGTTCTGCTGCTTATGACTTAGCTTCTCTTGCCTCTGGTTTCAACAGCTACTGTACCTCAAGGTTCATTTTCCTGTGACTATCAATGATCTCCGAGTTCCATGGCTATGAGAACTGAGGAGATGCCGTTGTTTGGGTCTTGTTTCCTACAGGTGTCGAGTGTGGTCCGATGACTTTAAGTTCCACAACCACTGAAATTGACTTGATTGATTTACCAGGAAACTTGTCCATCAGCAATGTGACCAGCGGAGGTAGATCTGTGTCCTGGACTAGCCAGTCAGAGAATGCAGTGAATAAGACAATTGGGGGACTGAGACCCGGGCTGATGTACACTATTGAGTTGAAGAATGGTACCAATACCTGCTGCAAAAAGTGGTTGACACGTAAGTAACGTCAGATCCTTTATCTGTCAAAGGTCCCCTCAGTGCGTCATTAGGTGAAAGGCTGCTCCTACTGTGCAGCAGAACTGGGTTGGTGAAAGCAGACACTGGGCCTTGGTTTAAAACCCTGATCTCTGGTGGAACCATGATCTTGGCTCTGACTCCAGAAACTCTCGTGATCCATCTGCCCCCTACTCAGCAATCCCATCCACTTGGACAAACAATTATGAAGAGCCAGCTGTATTCAGAGCCCTGTGCTAGGCGGAGGTGGTGTGTGTGTGTGGGAGGGAAGAGAAAGGCCAAGGTAAGACAGCCCTGGCTCTCATGGAGCTCCCAGGCTATTGGAAAACGGGGAGTCGAGGGGAATGACAGGTAGCCACGATACAAGCAATATGAATGCTTCAGAGAGGTGGAAACTGGGTGGAAGATGAAGGAGGGTGGTCATGGCTTGGGGGTTGCTTCATGGAAGACCAGACAGACAGGGCCAGATTGTGGGGGCTTTGAATGTCAAACAAAAGAACTGAAACTTTACTGGCTGGACAGACAATAGGAAGACACTGAGGATTCTCAAGTACAGAAACTGCATGGTTAGTCCTGTGCCAGCTGAGTCTTGAGCCCAAAACCTTGGACAGGTTTCCTGAAACTTCCCATTTGAGATATAGATACTCCTTCTTGGGCCACAATTCACTACTGTTTTGTGTGTGTGTGTGTGTGTGTGTGTGTGTGTGTGTGTGTAATACACAGCCTTTAATCCGTTGTCCTCTGAGTCCCCCTTCCCCCTAGCTTCTTTGGCCGCATGCTTGGTGGGCAAGAGTAGCTTCCTAGCTGAGGTTTTAATGAGGTGGTGAGGTGGTGGATAGAGTGCTGGACTTGGGAACTGGGAAGCCCTGAGTTCAAATGCCAGCTCAGTCTTTTACTAACTGTGACCTGGGCAAGTTCTTTTACCTCTCTGACTCAGTTTCCTCATCTGTAGACTGGGGATAATAATAACATCTCCCTCCCAGGTTTCTTCTGGTCCCCTTCTCCCCCGCTCCCCCATTTATTCCCTCTGTTTTCTTCCCTGGTCTCCACACTTCATAGAAGTGAATGTAATGTTGGAGGGGGTCATGGCTCCTAGAGCTGGGAAAGACCTCAGGGCATATTATCAAACCCCCTCGTTTTAGAGAGGAGAAAACTGAAGTCTGGGGAGGTTCAGTCCTGGTCTGAGGCTGCTCAGGTAGAAGGTGGCAGGGTGGGGATTCACTCGGAGCTCCACTGACTCCAAGTCCATAGCCTTCCTATTGGATCTCAGAACTCCTGCATGGATTAGTCTGTGTTTCCCAGACCTTTCCCATCCCAAGCCAGCCCTCATCAAGAAGCTTCCCCAGATAGATTGAAGTCTTGCCTCCCCTTCCATGAACCTGGGTCTTTGTTCTGAATATGATTATGTTGGTGGTTTACAAATTGTTTCCCAGGATCCCTTTGGATTCTGAGGCCCTTGAGGGTGGCACAGAAGCTTGTCTGAATATGATTATGTTGGTGGTTTACAAATTGTTTCCCAGGATCCCTTTGGATTCTGAGGCCCTTGAGGGTGGCACAGAAGCTTGTCCTTTATTGTTCTGCATCCCATGAACATTCATTAAGTGTGGAATCCAATTTGCTATTTGTTGTGATGTATTGTGACTGGCTTTTCTTTTTGGAAAGGTGTATAGGAACATATTGAGATGCTGAAGTTCTAACACAGAATAAAATTATCTTTTTCTCCTGGAGTCTTTTCGTGGGACCTTGGGCAAGTCACTTAAATTCCCTGGGGCTCAGTTTTCTCCCCTATAAGATGGGAGAGTTGGCCTGGATGCCCTTGGGGTTCTTGCCAGTAGTATGAGCCATGAGAATTAAATTCTGCACATTTTTGTGGTGCACCTTGTGTGTGTATGTGTTGGGACCATACTGGGTGCTGGGCCTTGGTGGTTCAGGAATGAATAGAAAAGTATTAAGTGCTTACTAAGTCCCAAGCACTCACAATACAACTATCAAACTGAAGACAGTCCCTGTCTTCAAGGACCTTCCATTCTATTGGGAAAGACTGCACACAAAAGAGAGGTCGCCAGAGTCCAGAATGCAGTCTAGAAATGGAGCAGATTAGTGAATGGAACTATGGGGTTAGGAGGTCCAAATGAAGAGAAATAAAATAGGGTTCCTACCCTCCAGAACTGTGCCCTCCAGCTAGGGATGGCAGACATAGAGTGCAATCACCCAGGATAGGTACCTATGTGGTACTAAGAGAAAGAAGGAGGGCAGGATAGCTCCTGTCCAGACTGGGGGTGGCTTCATGATGACTCAGCTCCTGAGCCAGACTCCATAGATTGATTTCATACCCCTTTTCCTCTTTGCCGTCTGTCTCTTTTTCTTATGTGCACATCAGAGCTGGGGTTGTAGTTTGAGCCTTTCCCTGGGTCTCAGTCTCCTTGTCTCTGAAATGAGAATGTTGGACAAATTGACCTCGGAGGCCCTGCAGGTGGAATGCCTGTGGAACCTTGGTTAGTCCAGTGCCTGGAATGTCCTCTCTTCATGGCTGCCTTTTGGAATCCCTGGCTCCTGCCAAGACCCATATCCTTGATGAGCCTCCTACATGATGACTGCTCATTTTTTTCATTTCTCCTGTCCCTAGTTACTTCCTATTATTTGTGCTGCAGAGGACAGAGTGCTGGCTCTAGATCTGAGGGCCTGGGTTCAGATCCCCCTCTGCCACTTACTACCTATGTCACCTTGCCCAAGTCACTTCTTAACCTGCCTGGGCCTCAGTCTCCTCATTTGTGACATGAAAGCGTTGGACAAGATAGATCGCTTCTGAGGGTCCCATCCAGCTCTGGACCCATGAGTCAGTGACCTTTGTGTAGAATTGTATTAATTTGTATGCGTGGATGTTATTTTTCCCCACAGAATGGAAGCTTATTGAGGTCAGTAATGTTTCCATTTTTGTCTTTGGAGCCCTCGTGCACAGCAGTACTTCTGGACGCTTTATTTAAATGGAATCAAATTGAATCCCAAGCAAGGAATTTTCTTAAACCATTCAACCTAGTGCAGACATAAAAGAAATGGTCCCTACTTTGTGCTGGGAGAAATACTTTTCTTGGAGGCTTCTAAATGTGGAACGTGCTTTTATTCTTATGTTTTATTTACAATCATTTTTCTTTCCTTTGAAAACTTAAACAGAACCTAATCCGGTATTTGACATCAAAATTGTCAGCGTGGGAGCAACTG
This sequence comes from Pseudochirops cupreus, assembly GCA_028627135.1. Lineage (NCBI taxonomy): Eukaryota > Metazoa > Chordata > Mammalia > Diprotodontia > Pseudocheiridae > Pseudochirops > Pseudochirops cupreus. The sequence continues at coordinate 18,347,390 of CM053583.1, read as the reverse complement.
AGGTAACCCTGACCTGGAACAACTCGGACGAGGCTGCTTCTGAGTACAAATACCTCGTACAGTATGAGAATCAAAGCGAAAGGAAGGTCGTCACCAGCCAACACATGAAGGTTACAGTCACAGGTTTAGATCCTGGCACTTATTATGTATTCTCCATCTCCCCAGAATTGGAAGATGGGACTCGGGGATTCCTGAGAGCTGTGACTGTCACGACAAGTAAGTCAGGTTTCCCTGAGAAAGAATTAAGTCCCTCTGTGAATGGGAATGGACGCCTTGTGCCATGGGCTTTTCTCGATTCATATTGGCTGATTTATAAAGAGATTTCTCATGAAGTCTGGGGAAAAAAGTGAGGCTGGTTGCTTTGGAGTTGAAAATCCTAAGGCAGCTGGGGTGATTCCGTTCTCAGGCTGTGTTTGGATGGTGAGGGCTCCATCTCTGTGCCAGCCCCTACCAGCCTTCCAGTGAGTTAGGGAGACTTTCCTAGATCTCAGACAGGCCAGTCAATGCTAAAAGCACTAGGCCGTAATTAGGCTTGTTGTAAGTAACACAAAGGAAGTTCTGAGGCCTAAAATGGGAGACACCTGGAAGTGGGCTGAGGGCAAGCAGGGATGTAACCCGGTGCTGGGGAAGTCAAGGCCTGGGACCCTGGGAGAAGCAATAAGGAAGTCAATGATGGTGTTGCTGTGTGGATCCGGCTCTGATTACCCCTCCCAGTCTGTGGGTGGGGGCAGCTTGGTCCTTCATTCCCTCTGCACCGGGCCATCTCCGGGGCGCCAGGGCCATGGTTTTGCTAAGGAGGGGCAGGTTTCTGCCAGAAAGCTGGACATAAAGGCTGCCACGGACGGATCCTGGCTCTCGTTGTGGGGCTTGTTCCTGTGCCCGAGGAGATCGCAGCTTGTCTCTGCTGTCTCACGCAGAGCAATTCTCCTCCCAGCCTTTCTGCAAACCCTCCATTGAGGGTTCGCTCAGTAGTTTGTCAGAGTGGGGGTTTTATTTTTATTTTTTAATTCTCGAACAGTGTGTGTGTGTGTGTGTGTGTGTGTGTGTGTGTGTGTGTGTGTGTGTGTGTGTGTGTGTGTGTGTGTGAGTGTGTTTGTGTTTAAATGCCAGACATCAGTCTCTCTGCAACTTCTGCTCCTAGGCCTTCCCTCTTGGGCCAAACAAAGCAAGTCCCCCTGTCCCCCCTGAGCCCTTTGTTCTCTGGGCTAATTATCTCCCCCTCCTGTCAACAATCTTTCCATGTCAGGATCCTGAAGTCTCCTGCCATGTGCTTGACTTCCTCTGGCTGCCCTCCAGCTTGTCCTTGTTCTTAAAATATGCTCCTAGAACTAACCCTCATACTCTCGATGTGGCCTGACCCAGGCTGTGTGGTTTGCTAACACCATGGAGGAACTGGAGGGCTTGGAGGGCTTCAGGTTCCCCATGGAGGGAGGCGTTGCGGCTGAGTGGTTAGAGAGCCAGCTTCAGAGTCAGGAAGATGTGGGTTCTGTCTCTGGCTACATAGGCTATGGTGATCCTGAGCAAGTCACGTGCCTCTTGGTGCTCTGGGCAGCTCTCTAAGGCTTTAGCTTGCAGAGAAGGTGCTGAGCGGCATTGATTGGTCCAGATTGTTTTCCAATGTAAGAGTTTTCTATGTCAATGAAATCACAAATTCAATCCCATTTCCCTGTATTCAACATGGCACCCTGTTGATGGATTAAAATTGATTGCTAACCTCTCTCACTGTCTCTCTCTCCCTCCCCCCCCCCCCTTCTCTCTTGTTCTTTCCTAACAGAACCGAATCCAGTGTCTAAGCTCCAGGTCACAAATGTGGGCTTAACTGAGGCTATGCTAAGCTGGCATTCAGACAACAGCACTGTGGCAGCCCATGTGCTATTGGAAAGTTTTGAAGATGAGACCAATTCATCCTACCAGATGCTACTCAATATTTCAGGCCTTGAGCCAGGTTTCAATTACCAGTTCACTCTGTTTCCTCCAGAACCTTGTGAGGCCCAAGGAGACCTCAACACCAGAGAAAGCAGGGCAGGTGAGTCACAGAATTGGATTCTCTCTTATCTCTGACTCCTGTTCCCTTGGGTGAGACTGAGGCGGGAGGCTGGATCTGAGGAAGGGAGTATGATGATAGTGGTAGTGAGAGAGAGTCACTGAAGAACACAATGATTTGGGGCTAGATTTACAAAGACACAGCTGTCCTTGTTTATTCTCTGAAACTACTGACCCCAAGCTTGTACAGTGTCCTCAGGGTCATGCTTTTGCCTGGTGCTAATGTGAGCATACTGAAATCCAGTTTAGGGAATACTAGGGTCAACTGTTTACAGATCCCTGTGCTAGGCTATGAGGGGAGATGTCAAGTTTAGGTATGACCCAGCCCTGCCCTCATGAAGTTCCAAGACTGGTAGTAGAAGAAGATACAACTGTAGGTAACTATGATACATAATACTGAACATCTCATAAGGGTCTGAAGATGAAGAAAGCCCTTGCTTCCCAAGGGTTGGGGGGCAGAGCTTAGGGAGAACATGGCAGGTTACTTGGAATTTAAAGGGTGAAATGAAGTGGGTCTAAAGTTTGTTCATGAGGGTCAACAATAACCAGATTGCTACATGTTCTCCACACAATTAAAATTAATTAAAAAAAATTTTTTATGCTAAACTTAACACAAAACCCAGCATTTCTACATGTAGAGCAGAGCAGATAGAGGATTGCACCATGAATTTATCTCTGTTATATACCACTTGCTTAAAAAATATATATATTATATATCTTTCTATATCTATCTATCTATCTATCTATGCATATATGTATCTATATGTATATATGTATATATCTGTATGTGCATAGCATATAAGCAGTCAGGAAGAGTTATATAAACACCACTTTCAAAACTGTCTTGCTTGTCTGTACTTCCCTTTGAGCTTGCTTCTATTATTCTCTCAGAAGTTTTAAAAATGTTTCAGGGGTCCTCCTCTTTTTTCCTTTCTTTTGGCATTACCTTTGCTGCCTCCTTTCTCTCTCCTGTACTCCAGTTTCAATTGAAAATGGACAACCTCTCCCCTCTTCCCACTATACCAAATAAGCAAAGTCAATAAACCAAATCTACATAATGGTTCTGAATTATTCTCCTGCTCAATTGACTCAGTATCAGTTCTTAATTACCAGAATTCTCTGAAATAATTTGTTATGGTGCAATAGTATTCCATTACATTCATATATCACAGTGTGTTCAACTATTCCCCATTTAATGAACACCCATTAGTTTCCAGTTCTTTGCCTTTCTTTTTTTATTTCTTTTAATTTACCCCTTCAGGATCAGGAACTTCATTTTACTTGCCATTATATCTTCCCCTTTTAAGTATTATTATTCTTCCCTCTTAAGCACAGTACCTCATCACCAACTAGGTTCCTGAGTTTTATATATTCCTATACCAAATGGTGTATAGGTTTCCATTGTTAAAACCTCTTTTGTTCATTCATACAAGAGCATCATCTGATGCCCACATGTTTTTGCATATCATTCTTCTCACTTGCCCCAATTATAGGAATACCAAGATCTACCTTCTTCTTCCTCTTTTCTTACATTTTTCCTTTGCCTTCCCTTCCTCTTCCCCCACTTAAAACCCTTAGAACAGAATCAACTCACTTCCCCTGTACGACATCTTATTTTTTTTTATTTGACTCACTCAGTATCATTAGAAGGCATTAAGGTTCTGAAGAACTTTAGGTTCCCTACCTCCCTCCATTAGAGTATTAGCCCTTCATCATTGCACAGCCTTTTTCAATTGCTGCAGTAAATTTACCTTTCTAGGTTTCTTTTCTCTTTATATTTCCTGGTCTTGATTTCAAAATTCTTGCTTGGCTCTGATAATTTCCTCCATAATACTTGAAAGTCTTCTATTTTATTAAATGTTGATTTCCCTACCTCCTTCCCTTCATAGATTTACACTCATCTTTGCAGTGTAAATTATTCTTGGTTGTAAGCCTATATATTTTGCCCTCTGTTATGTTGTATTCCAAGATCTTCTCTCATTTATATAGAAGATGCCTTGTCTTGTATTATCCCAATTATGGCTCCTTGGTTCTTGAACTCTTTCTGACTACTTACAGTATTTTTTCTTTGAAGTGGAAGCTCTGGAGTTTGACTACAACATTCTTGGGGTATTTATTTTTTTATTTATTAAAACATTTTTTGGGGGGGGCTTTTATTTTTGTAGTCTCTTTCCAGAGGTAATGGATTCTTTCTATTTTCACTTTACTCTCAGATTCTAATAGGTTTACTCAGTTTTCATTAATGATTTCTTGAAATATAATTTTTAGACTTTAAGAAAATTGTTTTGATTTGAGAACATGATGATTCTTAAATTATCTCTCTTTAACCTGTTTCCATGTTCAGTTGTTTTTGATAACTTAAATTTTTATCTTTTTCCCCAAATTTTTAACTTTGTTTTAATATTTCTTTTTGTCTCATGGAGTTATTGATTTGTGTTTGGTCTATTGTAATTTTAAGGGATTTATCTCTGGATCTATAAATTTTTTATAGTGATTGGTCCTGTTTAACCTTGATCTGGGTCATCAGGGCTGCTTTGTTGACCTCTAAAACCCAGTGTATATCTACAACAAGAGGGCTGGTTGGTTTTAGGTTCTGCTCTCTATCTTTAAAGCTTATTGCCCTGGATCTTCAGGGATTTCTATGGTGTCTCTGGACAGAGTGCTTGGGACTTCAGAGGCTCTGCATCTAGAATGTCCCAGTTTGTGTGCTGCTGGTCTGAAATACTAAGGCCCACACTTTGGATTTCCAACCCTGTTGGGACTTTCTCTACTCTTGTTGCTTCTGGATACAGAGCCTTGTGAACTATAGATGTTTTGGGCTCATCTTTTGTTTTACTGGGAGATTTCTGTCATTATTCTGGCTCCCTCTTCTTTTGCCTGTGGGCAAAGTGGCTTTTTGTACATTTCTAGGGAGGAGGAGGTAATTTACTCCCCATACTAAACTGTTCTTAGGTTTTCACTAGAGTAGATGTGTAGGAGGTGGGCTGTCTGTCTCTGTGCAGGCAGCCATCTTTGGCCCTGATGGTTTATTTATTTAACTGTTCTCTTTTGGCGATTCTTTGCACAAAGGAACCTTTTTGTCCAAGAACAGGCTTTGGGGGATAATAATAACCACCACAACAATAATAGTAAATATATAATGCTTTAAGGCTTGCCAAACAATTTTACAAATATTATCTCATTTAATCCTTGTAACAACCCTGAGAAGTAGGTGCTATATTATCCCCATTTTCAGATGGGGAAATTGAGGCAGATAGACTTTAAGTGACATGCCCAGGATCACACAGCTAGGAAGTATCTGGTGCTAGATTTGAACTCTAGTCTTCCTGACTTCACGACAACGTTAGGATAATTATGAGTGGGTCAGGTTCAGGCTCAGCTCTTTTGGGCCCACGACGGAGGCCATAGCCTTTCAGTTCTCAGTGTTTTATATGTCAGGGACCCCTTGGACAGTCTGGTGAAGCTTGTGGATCTGGTCTCATTATAATGTATTAGCATACACAAAATAAAATGCATAGGACTAAAAGGGAAACCAATTATATTAAATTACAGTGATCAAAATATAAAAAAACCCAAATTAATGTTTCCCCCAGTGAAGAACCCTTACTTTAGTTAAATAAACCAAACATAATAATAAAAACAATCATAGCAGCAATGGTCATCGTTAGCATTTAGAGAGTACTTTAAAGTTTATAGCGTACCTCACATGTGTTATCTCCTTTGATCGTCACAGGAACTATGTGTGATAGGTTCTGTTATGATCCCATTTTACAGATGAAGAAACTGAGGTTGAGGAAGAAGTGACTTGTCCCGCAGCTATTAATTGTCTGAGGCAACATTTGAACCCACACCTTTTTGAATCCAAGTCCAGTACTCTGTCCACTGTACCACCTAGTTGCCCTGAGCATCGGGCAGAGAATAGGAAAAGTCAATCCACTAGGGGATGGTTTGGTAGATATGCCCTGTCATGCCCCATGGGACAGGATATGGCCAGGGCTGTGTATGTTTGTGGTGGCCTTGAGTAGTTGTGTGGGGTTCACTTTTTCATCTCTCCTTTAACTGACAGAGTAGGTAGGCCTGGAAGACTTGCCCTCTAACTCATGCTGGCAGCTTTATTGTTTGATGATTGTATCTTTAGACAGGGTAGAAGGTAAAGAAGGACCTGAAAAGGTTAGTCCAAAGTCCCTGCTAGTCCTAGAAGGATGGTGACCAAAGACCACTTGATTGTCATTTATTTAATAATCACTTCTTAAATGCATGCTACATGCCAGGTACTGTGCTAAGCCAGGGCTTAGCACAGTCAACACAGAGTCGCTGCCCTCAAGGGTCTCACAACCTAACGGGGGAGGGGGGGGGACAACAGGCAAACATATAAAATATATTAAAAATATATACAAAACAAACTATGTACAGGATAAATAGGAAGTAGAGGGAAGGCACTGGAATTCAGAGGGGTTTGAGAAAGCTTCCTATATAAGGTGGGATTTGAGTTGGCACTTAAAAGAATCCAGGGAAGTCAATCGGCAGAGTTGAGGAGGGAGAGCATTCCAGGCATGGTGGACAGTCAGAGAGAATGCCCAGAGCTAAGAGATGAGTCTAGTTTGTGCAACAACTAGGAGGCCAATGTCATTGCATCAAAGAGTAGGTATCAGGGAGTAAGGTGTAAGAAGACTGAAAAGGTAGGAGGGGCTGAGTTATAAAGGGCTTTGGATGCCAAACAGAGCATTTTGTGCTTGATCCTGGAGGCAATAGGGAGCCACTGTAGTTTATTGAGTAGGGGGGTGATATGGTTAAACCTGCACTTTTAAGGAAAGTTACTGTAATGGTTGAATGGAGGAGGGATTGGAGTGGGGAGAGACTTGAGGCAGGCAGAGCCACCAGTAGGCTGTTGTAATAATCCACATGATAGGTGATGAGAGTCTCAATTCAAGGGATGGTACAAGTTGATGAAGCATTTTCATTGGCGGTCAATGAGGAGGGCCCTTAGAACATAGAATGTCAGCTAGAAGGGACCTTAGAGTAGAGAACGTCAGAATTGGGGGTGGAAGGTCAGAACTGGGAGGGATTTTAGGATGTAAGAAGTCAGCATTGGGCAGAACCTTGGAGAGCAGCTCTTGTAACCCACTCATTTCACAGTAAGGAAACATACAGAGGGGGAGTAAAATGACTTGCGCCAGATTGTAGCGCTTGAACTAGAATTTTAGTTTTTGGACTCCTAATCCCTTTCTCTAACTATTCTCTATTACATCTTTTGATTCTCCTTATGGTCAAATTTACTGCCTAAATTCCAAGTTACTCAGAAAGCTTTATGTGTTGAGCACTGTGACTATTTATATAGTTACCATAAGAATGGGATACTCAGCACACTAAGTACCCACTTGTATAGGAATGTTCTATCTTGGTTCCTGATGATAAGGGAGTTAAGGATGGGAATCAAGTGGGATGGAAAAAAATCTCTTTGATGTGAAGTTGTATGAAACAGGTGAGACAAAAAGAAAATCATAATCATACTATAATGGCATCACCTGGGATAGTGCTTGAGGAACTGCAATTGCCAACATTCAGTGAATGCCTTGGAAAGCTATAGCATGCTAATTTTCCAGGTGCCAAGAGAAAACAGAAAGCAGTCTCTGCTTTTGTTAATGGCCTTTCATATCATTTGAAACAGGTGTCAACAGCACAGACATCAGCATGGTAGATGTCTCATTTCACCCAAACTTTGAGTCCAACACCTTGGCATACAAATGCAGCCTCCAAAAGGAAACCCCATTGTCTGCAGAGGTCTCTGGAGACACAGAGGTCAATGTTATTGGGTTAAATTCTGGAACTTCATACCAGCTCACTGTTTTTTCTCAAGCAGTCAATGAGACTGAAGGAGATGGTCGAATGAGAATCTTCAAGACAAGTAAGTTTAATTCCTCTAGATTAACTCATACAGAAGTAGACAGAAATCTGGATGAGGACTAGAACTCATGTTAGGTTTCCAAAATGCCCACATGTAATCAATTTTTGATTCTTTTTTATTCTATAAAGGGTTTTCATCTGCACATCCCCCTTCCCCACCCCCCTCTAGTTCTGACCTTCTCTCTTCTTTACTCATGTAGCTACCACCCTACTCCAGGCCTTAATATCTCTCACTTAAGCTTTTGCAATAGCCTCTTAATTGAACTCTTCGCTTCCTATCTCTTTTTTCTCCAATATTACCACTACATAGCTGCCCAAATAATTTTCAGTCATAATAAATGTCATTTACATAGTGCTTTAAAGCTTGTAGACAACATGTCAACATCATTTGACATATTGTTGTTGAGCTGTTTTCAGTCATGTCTGACTCTGTGTGACCCTATTCAGAATTCTTTTGGCAAAGATACTGGGATGGTTTGCCATTTCCTTCTCCAGCTCATTTTACACATGCAGAACTGAGGCAAAAAGGGTTAAGTGACTTGCCCAGGAACATACAGCTAATAAGTGTCTGAGGCTGATTCCGTTCATTGAGCCGCCTCGCTCCTCCATTTGGTGTGTAGTATCTCATTCGATTCTCACAATAACCTTGGGAAGTAGGTATTACTATTATCTCTCTTTTGAAGATGAAGAAACTGAGAGAGGTTAAGTGACTTATCCAGGTTCACACAACTTGGAAGTGTCTTAGGGCTGCGTTTGAACTTGGGTTGTCCTGGCTCCGGGGCTAGTTTTCTCGTCCCTGGGCCGCCTCGCTGCCTCGGTGGGACGCCTTGTAGCATGCGGTAGGACTTCTTTGTGTTTTTATTTATTAATGCTCTTTTCTCCTCAGATGATAATGGTGGCAGCAGAGCACAGTGGAGAGAACACTTGCTCCAAGTCAGAGGACCTTGATCACATCTCATGCCTTAAGCTTATGAACTGTGTGACCTTGGACAAGTCACTCCACCTGTTTTTGTCTCCATTTCCTCAACCGTAAAATGAAGGAATTTCACTGATATTCCACTGTCCCTTTCAGCTCCAAGTCTATGATCCAAAGCTCATATATTTATTTGTATCATGTTCCCAAAGTGAAATGTTAGTTGTGAGCAAAGACAATTTTCCCATTTTACAGATGGGGAAACGAAGGCTTAGCCATGTGAAATGACTTGTCCAGGGTCAAACAGCTAGTAAGAATTTTAGTTTTCGGACTCCTAACCCCTTGTTCTAACTATTGCTAATTAAAGTATCAGAAGTGGAAGTTGAGCCCATGTTTTTGACTTTACTTGTATCCTAGTGTTTAACATGGTGCAGTTCATAAATGCTGGTAGACTGACTGCTGGAACACAGGCTTTCAGACTTGAGTCTGAAAGTCACAAGTTTCATGCTCTTTCCCCTCTTCTATGAGCACTGACCTGATAAGAGAATACCTAGTATTACACTGGATACCTGCACTGAAGAAGAGTGGATCTTTCCCCTTTCCTGCTGGGCCCATGGCTAATTTTGCATGTTTCCATTTGCAACAGACTCCAGTCAAGTGGTTAATGTCCGAGTTGAAGAAGTCAGTGATACAGAAGTGAACTTGGCTTGGGAGAACAGTGATAACTCATCGTCCAACTACACATATAGAATACACGTTGCTGGGGATGCCAATTCCTTCGACCAGAATTCTAATAATACCTACGTTGCCATCAGTGGGCTCAATTCTAGCACGTTGTATAACTTCACAGTGTATCCTAAAAGAAACCAAGATCCTGAAGGTCAGCCAGCTTTTATCCAGGCTTACACAGGTAAGTGCTCTGTCCCGTGGCCATCTCCACTGGACATTTCCAATGTCTCTCTATTTCTGGTGTTGAACATGTCAGTGCTGAAGAAGAAAACAAAAGCAAGAGTCTAAAAGTCTGGGCCCAAAATTTGAACTCTGACCTAGAGAGAGGATGCTGGATGCTCCTTATGGGGTCTTTGCTCCCTTTTCTGGAATAATTCTGGTCTATTTGGGCCTATGTTTTGTCCTACCACCCCCTTCTTTTTTTGCTCCATTTTCTTGTTTACCTGATATATAGAAAACAGGTAGGCTTGCTCCCCTTCTGAAGAAAATCCAGCCATTTGAGGCAGTTAGTTTACAAAAATTCAGTTCATGCAAAGTAACATTTTGTTATGTAATTTAGTTCAATAGTTAAGTACCTGCTCTGCACAAGGCACTGTCCTTGGTGCTGGATATACAAAGACAAAAATGAAACAGTCTTAGCTCCCGTGGGGCCAATGATCTACTGGAATGTATATATTTTAATGAAGCAAAGTTGTAATACTCTGACAAGGTTTAATTTTTTTGTTTTTGTGTCTCCAGTGCTCACTGATGCTTTGATACATAGGGCTTAGTAAATGCTTATTAGATTGAGTCACATGTAGAAGTGGAATTATTCATGTTAAGAGTTATATTTCTAATGCCTCAAGAAGTCTAGATCGTCTCTGGTTGTTTATGGCCCAAATTCCACAACCCGCCCCCCAGTGTATTGACTCCCAGGCACCACCTTTTAGGAAGGACATTGGTAAGCTAGAGATTGTCCAGAGTGGGATGACCAGGATAGTGAAGGGCCTTGAGTTCCTGCCATCTGAAGGCTGGTTGAAGGAACTGGGATCATGTAATCTCTAAAAGAGAAGATTTAGAGGGAGCATGATAGCTACTTTCCAAGCTTTGAGGGGCTGATAAGTGAAAGAATAAAGAGATTTGGTCTTCTTGGCTCCAGAAGAAAGAATTAGGAGCAGTTGTTAGAGTGGCAAAGAGATAAGTTTAGGCTTGATGTCAAGAAAACCTTCACCATGTCTAATGATTAATGATGACAAAGATAAATTGAAGCTCCACAAAAAGTTAGAGTGAGGTGCTAATGATAGGAATAGGCATGATGATGGTGGTGATAAGAGCTATCCTGAAGGGGAATGGGATGCCTAGGATGCTTGTGGGTTTCCCATCCTTGGGGGACTTTGAGCAGACACTGGAAGATTACTTGTCAATGTGTTGTAGGGGAGGGAGTCTTATCCTGGTATGGGTTGGGCTTCTCAGGTCCCTTCCATCCTGAGATTCTGGAATGTGGGAGTTCATTTGGTTTCAGTGTCAGGTGTTCTTATATCCCCACATCATGGTCCTTAGACCAGTGGCTAGGCAGTGAGAAGTGTAGGGAGCTTCAGTCTGGGCCATCTGAGCTGTCCCCTGACTCTCTGTAACCTATGGTCCTTTTTCCTTCCCATAGCACCCCGTCCAGTCCGTGACTTTCAAGTGCAATATTTCAACACCACCAGCATCAGCTTAACTTGGAACAGTGAAGCCTCCTCCTTTAGGATCCTTGTTAAAGAACTCACAAATCATTCATTCTCCAGAAATGAGACACACCAAGAAAAACACCTTCTGGTTACAGACTTAACACCTGGGACACCCTATTGTTTTGAAATATTTCCTCGAGCACCAGATGGAAGGGAAGGAGTCTCTCAAAAACTGGAACAAACAACTAGTGAGTATTAAAGAATCTTTTTGCTTATTTTTTTATTAAGACATAGTTGTGCTTAGTAACTTAAATGCTTCCAGGATCCAAGATTTCATCATTGTAGGTGCTCCCTCTACCACTGCAGTATCTATTTCCCAGGCCTTAGTTAACAACCTTTAGGAGCCACTTGTTCTTTGGGAAAAAAATTGTGCCTGATGACTGGCTTCCCAGTGACTGCTTTCTATGAGAGTGGCTCAGCAGATCCCCAGAGTGTGGTCAAGGAATCTGTCCTTGGGTCCAGACTCAAAGACTTTGAAGTTTGGCATGGCCTGCCAGAGCTCATAGCTCCTCACTTAGAGCCTCCAAAAACCCAGAGCCATCTTCGGGCCATGATGCAACAGTAGAGGAAGGCCCAAGTAGAGAGGATTTGTTAACTAGGGTTCCTCAGAAGAGGTTTTATTGTAGCAAGTATAATTGAAATCCCAGGGGCAGTCGCACAGGGGAATTACTATGGTAGGGGAGCCACTGGAAAGCTATCCTTGGAGTCAAAAAGAGGCAGGATCAAATTTTACCTATAATACCTCTTGGCTGGGTGAGGGGATGATATTGGGAGTAATCTTTTCCCCATTCGTGTTCAGCTCTGTACTAATTTGTGCTGTACTAACTGTACTAATATCTGTGCTAACTGTTCCTCATTTCCCTTTAAACAGAGCCAAGTGCCGTCTCAGACATTGAAGTTGTAAGTGTTAACACAACTGCCATACACTTAAAATGGCAGAACAGGGACAGTGCATCCCTAGGGTATCGTTATCACCTGCTGGTAGAAACAAATGGATCCTGGGTCTTTAACTCTACAGTCAGCTTCCTTAATGAGACCATTGGAGGCCTACTACCGGGTACATGCTATAATGTTACCATCTATCCAGAAGTAAGAAACGGGACGAAAGGGAGTCCAGCATCCAAAGTTGTGTACACGAGTGAGTTCCTTGGATTATCTTTCCTAATAAATATTTTAATTGATACTTTCATTATCTTGAGAGGACAAAAATTAGGTTTGCTAAGATAGGTTTCGCCTGGGTGAGAGACTACTGTATTTTTCAATTCTGCAAGCATTCATTAAGCAGTGGGCCTTGGGCTAGACCAGTGGTTTTCAACCTTCCTAATGCTGTGACCCTTTAATACTCGTATGTGGGTGTAACTGCATGTGGGCAGACCCACCTGGAGACAGATAGAGGAGTGGTGTCTCGGTTCCTAAGACCATCGGAAATATGTGTTTTCTGATGGTCTTAGGCGACCCCTGTGACCCTTGTGAAAGGGTCGTTCAACCCCCAAAAGGGTTGCGACCCATGGGTTGAGAACCACTGGGCTAGACCTTGGGAATATAAAGACAAAGGTGTTCCTGCCTTCATTGAGCTTACATTCTTCTTTTCCTGGGTATGGAATACAACATCTATTCAAACAAAGTTTAATCCTAGGAAAACTGAAGTGGGAGGCCATTAACAATTGGGCTTCAAGAGGGAAGCATCAGGGAAGCCTTCATGAGTAGCTGACATCTGAGCTGAATCTTGAGGGAAAATATGAATTCTGAAAGGAAGCTATGAAGACTTCAGGCAGTGCCTTCCAGTCAAGGGTGGACTGAACAGCATGTGTGACTGTATATAGTGGAGGAGGGCTAGGGATTAGAACCAGAAAGGTGAATAGGAGTCAGGCAGTGGAGGGCTTTAAAAGCTAGCATAAAGAGGTGACATTTATATTAGAGGTAATAGGGAGCCAAGGAAAGTCTGAGCCAGGGAAAGACATGGATAGACCTGGGCCTTAGGAGATGGTTTGGGTCCTAGATGTGGTGGCACACACACACACACACACACACACACACACACACAGACACACAGACACAGACAGACACACAGACAGACAGACACACACACCCATGCCTGCTGCTAGGGAGGCTGAGGCAGGTCAATCTCTTGAGTTTGGGAGTTCTGAACTTCAGCGGGGTAAAAGCTGCAGATTGCAAGCAAAAAGACCAGTAAGGAGACTATTGTGGTTGTCTAGGGAGTAGCAGTGTGGGCCTGAATTGGGGTAGAAATCAAATGAATAGAGAGAAGGAGATGAATGAGGGAGAGAGTGGAGATTTGGCAGCTGATTTGATATGAGGAGTGAGGGAGAAGGAAAAATCAAGAATGGCTGAGGTGTCGTGTCAAACCTGGATGGCTGAGAGAATGTTGGGGCCCACAGCAGAAATAGGAAATTCTGGGGAAGGGTTTGGTTTTTTTTTTTTGCAGGAGGCGTAGAGGTGAAGGTGATAATTTTCGCCTTCAACATGTTGAAATTTTGTGGGTTATCCAGCAAAAGCTATTTGGGAGGCTGCTGATGATATGAGACTGGAATCCTGGAGAGAGATTAGGGCTGCCATCTGCAATGACATGATACTTGAATCCATAGGAACAGATGTGGAGGGCGTGGGGTGAGTGAGGAGGGAGATAGTAGGGAGAGAATAGAAGAGAACCTAGGTTGGTTCTCTGAGGGACACCCATGCTAAGATGGTAGGAGATGGCTGGTAATCTAGCAGGGGCAATTGAGGAGGAACAGTCAGGGAAGGAGGGAGGAGAATTGGGAGGGAACCCAGCGAGGAAGGGGCATCCAGGAGGAGGCTGGATCACTGGTATCAAACACTACAGGGAAACTAAGTAGAATAAGGACTGAGCAAATGCCACTGGACCTGGCAGTTGAGAGCTCATTGGTTACTTCCAGGGGACTGATTCACTAGAGGGATGGGAGGTTGGGGGTGCAGATTGCAGAGGCCTGATAAGTGAGTGAGGGGTTAAGGAAGTGGAAAAACAAACACAAGTGTATGTGATTCTGTAATTCTAGTTAATTAACTACCTTTTATTTGTCAAGGACCTAGCCCAGTGTCCACCATCAATATCTCAAGCATTGGTACCACAGAAGTAACAATAAGCTGGCAAGAAACTGACAGTGCCTCCACCGACTACACCTATTTCATCATTGTTGTTGAGCAAGGGTCTATCAGCCCAGGATCAACACCCATCAACCAGACACTGAGGATCAGAAATACTACAATCACAGACCTGAGCCCTGGCACTTCTTATGAAGTCAGAATCTATTCCCAAGTAGGAGAGGATGCTCTTCAAGGAGAGCCTGGCCATAAATCCTTCTGCACAAGTGAGTTGTTCCAGTCTCCTCTAAAGTTAATCTCTGTCTGCTTCACCATGGCCATGTGTCATATCTCTCTGATCTTATCCATTTGTCCATCGATCTATTTATCTATCTGCCTATTTATGTAGATAATCTTTTTATGTATCTATCTTTCTTTTCTTTTCTTGCTTTTTGGAGGGGGGAAGGCAGGGCAATTGGGGTTAAATAACTTGCCCAAAGTCACAGGGCTAGTAAGTGTTAAGTGTCTGAGGCTGGATTTTAACTCAGGTCCTCTGGACTCCCAGGGCTTGTGCTCTATTCACTGTACCATCTAGCCATTCCTCTACCTTATCTTTCTATCTGTGTATCTGTCTATCTATCAAATCCTGAGTGTTATAAAATCTCTTCTTGGGGAAGAGACTGTTACTCTTTCTTTCTCTATGCTGAGCACCTAACTCAGTGCCTAGTAGGCATCCCCTATGTCTGTCGAATTGATTTGTTATAGAGTTGGGGCTGCGCTGCCTTATTCGTTGCGTGGTAATCAATCACTGAGCAAGCTTCTATTGATCATTTCCTGTGTGCCAAGCACTGTGCTAGGTAGAGAGATTATAAAGAAAATGAGAAAAAAGAGATAGGAAGGTATATGCAATACAGATACAAGGTAACCCTCGAAGGGGAGGCCTTGGCAGCTGGAGGGGCTAGGAATGGCCTGGAGAAAATGGTGTTTGAGCTGCAGGTTGAGGAAAGCCAGAGAGGCAAAGAGGCAGTGTAAGGGGAGGGGGCCTTGCAGTCTGGGGGACAGGCAGTGTAAGGAGGGTGACACTTTAAAGAAGAAGCAGCCCCACACTCTGGGCTTGGGTTTTTCTGCTCCCCTTCTCCTCTGTCTTCTCTTTAAAAAAATTACAGTTAGCTAATGGTTTCTCTGTTTCATCTTTTTAAAATAGCGCTGAGTTTTATTTACCCGTTAAATACGTTTTCTTTCAATTTGATTAATTTTCCTGGGATTTCTCAGGTGTTTATTTTGCTGTTTAGGTTTTTAAAATTTGTCGTTTTTCTAGATTTTTGTTACACGCTCAATTTGTTGATCTCTTCTTTTCCTCTTTTAAAAAAATAGTATTTTATTGATTTCCAACTACACGTCAAGACAGTTTTTAACACTGATGCTAAAAACATGTTGAGTTTCAAATTCTCTCCCTTCCCTCCTTCCCTCTCCCTCCCTAAGAGCTGGAATTTGAATCAAAAGTCTTCTGTCTCCCAAGCCAGGATTCATTCCCGGCACTGTGATGCCTCCTCTGAAGTGATAGCAATTACATATTCTCATGTTTTCCAATTGCTACCAGCAACTGGTGGTTGCCGTCCTGGCATAGGATAGTCCTGTTCTCCTTTGTCGTGGTCCCAGACGACAGTCACAGTGTTGTCTTCAGTTCTGGAGCCATAGTTTAGGAAGAATATCGATGAGCTGCAGAGCATGCACAGGGGGAACAGTGAGGGATAGTGAGGACTAAGTTTTGGTTGAAGGAACTGACAAAGGTTAGCCTGGAGAAGAGAAGGCCCAGGGGCCTTTGAAAACTCTTCCAGTATTTAATGTGGAAGAGGGATCAGACTGTTTCCTCCAGGGTCCCAGAGGAAAGAACTAGCAGCAAGGGCTCAAAGTTGTAGAGATAAAGGTTAGGGCTCAACCTGTGCAAAAACATCCTAATACCACCTCCCCTCCCCCAAGAACTTCCTTAGAGTAGAAGGGGATGCCCAGGGAGGAATTGAGTGTCAGGTTACTAGAGGGCTTCTGGTAAATACTGCATGAGCAATTGCCATGGATGTTACGGAGAGGATGCCTGTCCAGGTCCAGGGCAGAGGAGGTGGCTCCTTCTTCCTCTCTGATTCTGTGACAGACCAAGCAGTTGAGATTCATATTTCTCTGTCTTAGAGTCCAAAATGAAAAGATTAAACATTTTTACTTTTCCTTCCAGATGCTGCATCTGTGGCTTTTCTTGAGTGCAATCCAGTGCCCAAGCAATCGACCCTCACCTTAAGATGGCCCTGCCCCCCTGGCATGAATAAAGGCTTCACTCTGGCTATCCACAGTGGGGAGTGGAGCCAGGAAATAAACATCCCACCCTGCAATTTGACGGATGTGGTTTATGACTTTGACGTGGCACATTTAAATTATTCTACCACCTATAGCATCAGCCTCACCACCTTGTCCTGTGGTGAAAAGAGTTTCCCTACACAGAACGTTTCCCAAACTAGTATCACAGGTAAGCTGCAGAAATGTCGTGATGGGCTGCAGAGGGATACTAGGGCAGCACCTGTCTCTTAACTGGGGTATTAGCTGACTCTTACCTTTGTATAAATTGACCACTTGTTGGATAGGTTGTGGAAGGAGTCCCTTCCAACTCAGAAATTCTATGATTCCACGATGAGACAGCAACCCCTTACGTGCAAATCTTTAGGTGCCATGGATTGCTTTCTAAAGTCAAATGTTGCTGCATCTTCATTTTCTATAGTGTTAACCTAGAGGTGCTTTTTATCATTGTTTTCAGACCCACCTCCTCCAGATGGATTGCCAAATATTTTCCCCATCAGCCACAACTCATTGAAAGTAAAATTTGGCAAGTTTGAGGCAAGCCATGGACCAATAACAGCATATGCGGTCATCCTTACCACAGACGGAAGTAAGGAACTGTGGTTTGTTGTATTGTGCCAAATAGTCATTCAC
Source organism: Pseudochirops cupreus (assembly GCA_028627135.1). Lineage (NCBI taxonomy): Eukaryota > Metazoa > Chordata > Mammalia > Diprotodontia > Pseudocheiridae > Pseudochirops > Pseudochirops cupreus. Next base: position 18,330,056 of record CM053583.1, on the reverse strand, counting down.
AGGGCGGTAATAATGATGAGGATGATAGTGATACTTGACATTTATGGGACTCTTACTACATGTCAGTTACTGTGCTAAGTGCTTCCCAATTATCTCATTTCATCTTTGCAACCCATGGATGTAGACGTTATTATTGTCTCCATTTTACTGTGAAGAAACTGAGGCAAAGAGAGATGATATGATTTGCCCCAGAGTCATACGGCTCACGTCTGAGGCCGCATTTGAACTTGGGTCTTTTTGACTCCAGGCCTGGTACTGGATCCACAGCACTACCTAACTCCTCCCAAAACATAGATTTAGACTTGGCAGGGACCTTGGGAGATCACGTGGTCCAACCCTCTCATTTTGTAGATGAAAGAACTGATGCCTGATGAGGTTAAGTGTGTTGCCTAGGATTACACGGCCATTATATGTCATTGGCAGGCCTTGGACTCAGGTCTTCCTGGTTCTAATCCCAGCTCTTTGTCCATTATGTCATGGCTTATAGTAAGGAAAAAAAAGTGAGGGGAAAAAAAGAAAAAAGTTAGTAAAACTAACCGGCATCCAATGTTCCCCATGAGTGTTGCCATGGTGATTTTGACGGAGTCCTTTCCTAATGCCAGGCCTAGCAGTCTGCCTGTTTGAATTCAGGTTAGATAATGAGACAGATCTCCCATCTGTCCCTTCTCTTATCTGAGTCTGTTGTCTTTAACAAGGTCTCATTTGTGTGTTTGCTACTTAGGTGGTAACAAGTCTTCTGCTGACTTTTTGAAATATACCTATGATGATTTCAAGAAAGGAACCTCGAAGACCTATGTGACTTACCTCATGTCGGTGAAAGAGGAAAGAGCTGCCTCAGCTTTGTCTGATGTCTTGAAATATGAAGTCATTGTAGGAAATGAATCTACCACAGATGGCTATTATAATGGGAAATTGGAACCCCTCAGTTCTTATCGGTAATTCCATTCCATTCCATACACATTTATTAAATGTTCACTATGTCCTAGGCACTGTGAATACAAAGACAACATCCAAACAGTCCCTGCCCTCAAGGGGCTTCTATTCTATGGTGGGGGTGGATACTGACATGTATAAGGCTGGTTCAATGTCTGGAAGTCTAAAGTGCAAGGGTATGAACAACCTGGGGATCCAGAAAGGCCTAGGCATCCTTTTTTTTTTTAAATTCCCCTCAATTACATGTTAAAACAATTTTTAACATTTAAAAAAGTTTTGATTTCCAAATTTTTTCCCTCTCTCCCTCTGAGACAGTAAGTAATCTGATATAGGTGATACATGTGCAGTCATGTAAAACATTTCCATATTAGTCATTTTGTATGAGAAGACTTAAGCAAAAAAAAGAAATAAAAGTATTATTGACTACATCCAACTGGAACTTGAGATACACAGGCACTGTGGTTGGGAGATCCATCCTGCCCTACCAAAAAGTGACATAGGAGAGAACAGACTGGGGGAGGGGGGACACACTGGGATGGCTGTTTTGGGGTAGTGGGTGGGGGAAAGACGGGGAGAAAATATGTAACTCAAAATCTTGTGGAAATGAATGATGCAAACTAAAATAAAATTAAAAAAAAAACTAAAAAAAATTAAAAAAAATACAAGAGTACACAGTGATGCAGGTGATATAAAAATCAATAAAACTTATTTTTAAAAACAAACAAACAAACAAAAAAGAAATAAAAGGTAGAAATTTAAAAGGAGCAGGTGACCAAGGAACGCATATCAGGCGTAGGGGACGGCCTGGATAAAAGCACAGAGGCAGGAGATGGGCAGTAAATGAGTTTGGCCGTCATGTAGCAAGGGGAAAGGGGAGGGGGAAGGTGAAAGAAGGCTGAAAGTGGTAACTGGAGCCCAAACAGGAGGCCCTGGATGCACCAGGCTGAGGGTGCAAAGGAAAGATGGAGACAGCCAGGATTGTCCAGTGGCTTGGAGAATGCCATGGTTCCTCAGGGCCATCCCTTCTCTAGATTTGCTTCCCCTGCTAGTTAAGCTAAATGGCATTTTCCTTGCATGGCCTCCCTTTGGTTGAATATTGGTATGGTTTCAAATTTGTTCTTTCCCTTAATTGACAGGGCTTGTATTGCTGGCTTCACCAACATTACCTTTGACAGCCTCCATCTCATTAATGGCACAGAAAGCTACGTCTCCTTCAGCCTCTATTCGGATGCGGTCTCTTTACCTCAGAATCCAGGTATGGGTGGGGGCAGGGGTAGGGCTAAGATAAAACAAAGTTTTATTATATTGTGAAAAAATGATAAATTCTGCATTGTGCATTTTTTACGGAAAATGTCCACTCACCTATTTAAGAATCTGTAATGCCTTGTGTTCTCTCCTGGGGAGAAGGAATCAGTATCGTAACATGGGATGAAACCTGGCCCTGGAGTCTAAGGTCTTGAGTTCAAATTCTGGGTCTCTCAGTTGTGTGACCTTGGGCATATAACTTAATCTCTCTGGGCCTCAGTTTTCTTAACTGTAAAATGATAGAGTTGGACTGCATGAGTCTTAAGGTCACTTCCAGCTCTAAATGTGTGATTCCCACTGTGGAATGCCTGGGATGCCCCTCTTTCTACCTACCCTGATTCTATATGCATTAGCATTAAGCAGCTAGCATTGTGGGCATTAAAGAGAGCTTAGACATTTCCTAGGCCAGCTGCATCTCATTGTCTAGATGAGGAAACGGGCCTAGAGAGTTTCAGTTATTTGCAGGAAGCAGCAAAAGGCAGGGCCAGGGCTTGACCCCCGAGTTTCTGACTACAAAGAAGGCATTTTTCCCTGCAGTGCGTGCTTCATGGTTTACAGTGTTGTCACACCACACCTGCAAGGCCAGGCAGACTATTTCCTATATGGCTGATATTTCTGATAATGCTTTGAGGTGACAAACATTTTGATGCTCCCCACAACACCATGAAGCAGGTAGTGTTTGTGTATCATTGTACCTAATTTACAGATAAAGAAACCTAGATCCAGAGAGGTTGAGTCAGCTTGTCTGCAGTAGCAGAGGCAAGATTCAGAGTAGTCTGTTGAGTGAAAGCCTGGTTCCTGTTAATGGTTACAGCTGAATAGCTAGGATGGGGTGGCTGGGCCTAGAATCAAGAAAGACCTGAGTTCAGATGTGGCCTCTGACACCAACTGTGTGACTCTGGGCAAGTCTTAGCCTCTGGACTTATCTGATTGTTTACTTGTACAATGGGGATGCTAATAGCACCCACCTCCTGGGGGCGTTGTGAAGATAAAGTGGGATGGTAACTGTACTGTGCAAGCCTCAACATGCCATGGCATCGGCATCGCCAGTTGTAGCTGTCATTGCCGTTATCATTAGTCCTTTGTGGCTGACAAAGTGCTTAACCTGTGTCTCACTTGTTTCTCGTTGTGAAGTAAGTAACCTGACCTGTTCTGTAGATGAGGAAGCTGAGATGCAGAATATTTCAGTGACTGGCTGTAAGGCAATGACATTGAACTGGGATTTGAAGCCAGGTTCTTCCTGACTCCATATCCATCTTTCTCTCCATCACCTGGCAGCCTGTCCTTCAGCTGCCTTGAGGTATAACGCTGCTGCAGCTAACCCTAGGTTCATAGGATCAGATATACCGAACCTGAAGGGACTCAGATCCCCCCCTTGTCCAACACCTTCCACTTGACAGATGAGGAGCTGGGCCCTGGACAAGCAGTACCCATCGGAGGCAGAATTTGAACTCAGTTCCTTTGACTTCAAAGCTTCCAGTGCTCTTTCCATTGTTCTAATGGGTTTGTCTTTTGGGGTGCTGCTGGGTGTGTGTCTGTGTCTGTGTCTGTGATTTGCACATTTGTCTACCACAGTGGGACTTCCCTGTGCCCCTGGGGTCCCATGACTTATTCTGGATAGATGCTTCATCTCTTCTTTGGTCTTCTTACAGCTGTTATCTGCGGTGCTGTCTTTGGATGTATCTTTGGTGCCCTGGTGATTGTGGCTGTTGGAGGCTTTATTTTCTGGAGAAGGAAAAGGTGACTCTTGTTAATTTGTATGCTTTTGTCCAAGCAGTGCCCCTCAGCTATCATTGGCATTGCTGGCTACTCTGGAGCTTAACCCTTCATGCTTTCATCACCACTAGAAAAAGGCCCTTCAGCTCTGTTGTTAGCAAAGGCCTGGAAGTCAGGCTCTGTCTTTCTGCCAAGGCTCAGGTTGCCAGTGCTGTCACCAGTTAAGTTGTCAAAGGCTCTCAGATACTCCTCTGCCGAAGGCACATAGGAAGGGGAAGCAGCAGTTGGGAGAGAGGAATCAAGGGAACTAAGTTTGCTTAGCTGTGACTCCCTGAGGATTTTGGACACATCGATATTTCATTCTATGAGTGTCACGGGAAAAAATCATTATGAATTTCTCAGCTGAGATGTTTCAATGCTCCACGGAGAGAGAGCCAGCATTGGAGTGAGGAAGCCCCAGGTTCAGTTACTGCCTCCCACACCTAATGGCTTTTTGACCCTAGGCAAGTCGCGAAACTTTTCAGTGCTCTAGGCAACTGTCCAGGACCGTGGGTTATACCTGCAATGGTGGACAATGTCCCCCTGTAAGTTCCTTAAGTCCAGATCACAGGAATTGTTGTGTTTAGCATAAATAGAAAGCCATTTCATCAGAGTTTGGATTTTACTTCACCTTGGGTACAACATGGTCTAAATCTGTTCTCCCAAACTTGACTGGGCTGGCACAATGTCTATTGGAATGGTTTTGTACTTCTGAGGGATTTTGGTTCTTGTTTGTCAGCTCTTAATTATGTTATTCCTCCTTTAGAATCCACAGACTTGCCAAGCTCTGCCAAGGTTCTACCTCACATACCTTAGCTGTATTCAAATATAGAAAAGCGAGTGGGAACTTTTCCTGCACTGACTTACTTTGTGTGTATATTTAAGTAATGGGTCTTTTTTTTTCTCTTTTCTTTGAAAACAGGAAGGATGCAAAGAATAGTGACGTGTCCTTTTCTCAGATTAAGTGAGTTTCCATGGTTTTGTTCTTTAAATCTGGGAGCGTTATAAGTCTCCCAGCACCCTGAGCCTTGTTGGTTCGCAGATGTGGCTGTGGTCTTTTGAAGAACCATCCCAGTCTATTATTTTATGTTTCAGCACTGAGAAATTTCTTTTTCACAAAGCTAATGAAGTTAGGAAAGGAAGCATTTTAGTTTTGTTGGAGACAGAGCCAGGCTTGGAATCAAGAAGACCTGAATCCATGGCCTGTCATTGAGGCAGACTAGCTCTGTGACCCTGGGCAAGTCACTTAACTTCTTGTTGTCTAATACACCTTTGAGCTGCAGGTAAATCAAGGAAGCAAGTTTCTATACTAGGACTTTCCTGCAGTTCCCTGGGATGAAATCCTAGATCTGTCCCACCCTTGCCACCATTCTCTTCCCTCCCTCTCTCCAACCACAAAAAGAAGCTCCATTCCTGGCCTTGATCTGTTGATCAATGTGGGCTCTGTGGCATTGTCACGTTGGCGTCTGAGAGGAGGCAATGTAGGGTAGTGGGCATCAGAAGACTTGGATTCAAGTCCCCACGCTGCTGAGTGTCTATGGGCAACAGCGAGGCCAGAATGTTCAGAGTCCATGGCGCGCAACCAATGGAATGGATTTCAGCCCACTAGATCTTGAACTAAAAGCCTGTGTCAGCTGGGAGATAAAGAGATCTGAATTATGTGGTGGAGCTGGGACCTCCATCTGAAGTCATGGCTCTCGAAGGCTGTGGCTTGCTGTGAGCACAGGGGCTCAGTGATCCATCTCTTTCTTCCTGCAACCTCTGTGTGAGCACTGCCAGGCCCCTTGGAGGGCCTCTGCCTCATCCTCCTTTTGTGTTTCAGCCTTTGAATTCACTTCTTCCTCCACTTGGCTTTCTTGGAAATTCTTTAATCATTTTGCAGATGAGGAAATAATAATAACTCATACCGACAACTCTAGGGCTTCTCTTCATAGAGTGTGGTAAAGTTTACAAAGCCCTTCTATGTTGTCTCTGGAGCTGGGGCCTGCAGTTATGTTAACTGACTCTGTGAGGGAGGGACCAAAGCTACCCTCTTATCTTCTCCCTGTTTTACAGAAAAGGAAGGTGAGGTCTGGAAAAGGGAAGGAAGGGACTGACTTGTCCATGGTCACACTGCTAGTAAGTGGCAGTGAAGCAGAATTCAGCCTCAGGTCTTTTGGTCTCCAGTCTTGTGCTTTTCCTCCATGGTGGTTCTTCTTTCAGACAGAGCCCTTATAGCCTGGGATTTTTAGCTTTACTTCTTAGGTTTTGTTGTTTACATGTGTATATTTCGTTATACACATGTTTATATTTGACATAAATAGGTTATATATACAGAGTGACTCAAAAGGCTTAGTGTAGTTATAAGCTCTAAGAGTTGAAAATTGGACGGAGACTTTTGGGATACCTTTTACATATTAACTACTTTTTGTATTTTATATATGTAATTATATAAATATATAGAATATAGTTAATTGTTCTTTGCAGGATAAACATATTTTTAATGACCAGAGTTATAATTTAGGTTTTTTTGTCTATAATATAAGCAACTGATTTCTAATTGTTTTTTTCTTCCTTCCTCTGGGGTAAAGACCTAAAAAGTAAGTAAATTCTCAGTATTTCCTAGCACATCTTTGGTTCACACTTAGGTGAACTATGAGCTAAGGCGTTTCCAATGACTCTTTTCCTATTTCAGATCCAAGATAATTAAAGTGGAGAATTTTGAATCCTACTTTAAGAAACAGCAGGCTGACTCCAATTGCGGTTTTGCGGAAGAGTACGAAGTATGTATATCCAAGGAGTCACATTTTATGTCGAGGGCCTTTTATTTCTTTAGTTTGAATTAAGAGGAAACCCACCTACTTTGGCAGTGGAGAGAAGCTTTGTCAGCCCAGAGCCAGGCCCCACTTAGAGCAGAGGGCCCTGAGGACACCAGTCAGCTTGTCTCTTGTCTCAAGCACCCTCTGACTAGAGCAGTAATGTGAAGGCCTTGCCTTTCACAGTATGATCAGAGGGCTGGAAATCTTCCTTTGTCACTTTCCTTCCCTTAAGATAAGACCCTTCTTCTCTTGGCCTTTGGTTGTTTATCTGTGAAATGGGTGGGCTGGCTACTTTGAGTGCTAAGGTCAGTTCTGTGAGCCTCAGAATTTGAAATGAATATTCAGGTTGGCTCTTATCAATTAGTGAAGACTATTCATAAGTAGAAGTTAAGACTGAGTCTCAAGAGAGTAGAATATATATCAGTATTTCATGGATCTCTGATTGGTTTGGGCTAGGGCCTCCCTCTACCTCTCCATATCCTACTACATGGTCATTAAGCTGCCAGAACAAAAACAAAACAAAACAAAAAAAGCGTCATTTGGTGGTACTTGGATGACAGATTTATAATTCCTCACCAAGCTAATCATTTGAAATCTTTCTACTTTGGTGGGACCTGCCAGTCTCTGTGCTTTACCAAGGGAGCCTTTGAAAACCTAACCTCCCCTCTATGACATGGTAAGGCATTGAGACAGCCTTATAATGGGGGAATCATTAGACATAGTTAGTGATTCTGGGGGTGAGAGATGGAAGGGACTGATTCTGGGGGTGAGAGATGGAAGGGACCTTTGGAATCAGCCCAAACCAACCATTTCATAGATGCTAAAACTGAGGCCTAAATAGGGTAGGTGACCTGTTCAAGGTCATATGTACTGTCAGGGCCTCTGACTCCAAATCTGTGGTTCTTTTCAGCATACCAAATCCCCTGCTATTACTTAGCCCACTATGAGGCAGTTCCTGGAAACTCAGAAGCCTGTGTTAGTGGTATGATGTTGCCTCTTGGGATTATATGGAAGCCCCTGCTTTGGGCTATCTCCTTGAATAACTGTTCTCTTGTTTTTTAGGATCTGAAACTCATTGGTGTTAATCAACCGAAATTTGCAGCTGAGATTCCGGAAAATAGAGGAAAGAACCGATATAATAATGTCCTCCCATGTATGTTTTTTTCGTTGTTTATTGGAAATATTTTGGCAATTTCTCCTAGTCTTTTGCATCCATAATAGTACTTACAGACTCATGGTGGTGTTGGGTCTGTTGTAATGCAAGAAGTTCAGTCAGTTCTTTGTGATCCAACAACAACTAGCGCTTCCATGGCTCTTTAGGATTTCCAAAGCACTTTGGAAATTGTCTCATTTGATCCTTGCAGCAACCCTGTGCGCTATGATCCTACTTTACAGATGGGGAGCCTGAGGTTGAGAGAGGTTAAGTAACTTGCCCAATGTCATCTAGGTAGTAAGTGTCCAAGTTAGGATTTGAACTCAGCTCTTCTAGCTCCAAGTCCAATACTCTGTCCATGGCACTACCTTACTGTGCAATCATTCCTTTTGTGAATGAGCCTGTTTAGTTTCTCCTTCTGTCAGCTTATTGAGAATGAAAGGAGCCTCCTTAAAAGGAGATTAGTGAGGAGTGGGAGTGGGATTGTGGACGTGCTCTCGGGGAATGAGTGACCTTGGATAAGTCACAACTTGTTTTTCTCAGTTTCTTTAGCTGTAAAATGAGGAGGCTGGAACCAGAGAACCTCTAAGGTCCCTTCTAGTTCCACCTCTCTGAGTCCATAAGCTGCAGAGAGGCCCCAAAAGAAGAAAATGTGCTTAGAAGTCCCTAGTGGAATGGACTGTCCCAGGAAACAGCAGATCCCTCTGCTAGTGCTGGAACTCTTTCAGTGGTGGTTGGATAGCTATGGATTTGAGTTGTTGGCCAAAGTCCTTCTCATGAAGTTAGGCATTGGACTAGGTGGCCTCAGATGTCCATTCCGACTCAAAGACCCTGCTTCTTTTGGACTTCCAATAACTGAACTCTTTGAATGACAGCAGAAGTGGTGGTGTGGTGGTGCTGGAGAGTGTGTCTGAGGCTGGCCTAGGCTTTGGCCAGGTCCTTCCAGCTCTGAGAGCCAGTGTTGCTTTATGCTTATCATTGGTTGTTAAAAACACCGTGTTAGTGTGAGTACACTTTTCCTTGAGGAGATTGTGGCTCTGTCTTCCCCCATTCTGAATACTGTGCTCCCTCATGACTAATTCTGTACAACTTTCCTGGAATAATGCTTCATGATAGCCCTTTTCTTCTGACACCCCAGATGACATTTCTCGTGTGAAGCTTTCTATCCAGACACAAGTGACTGATGACTACATTAATGCCAATTACATGCCAGTAAGTACCCCAAGGTTGGGGTGACTCCATTCCTCTCTCCACCCCCCAGTCCTTTAGAGCCTTTCTTCATGGTTCTTACAGACACAAGATGAGTCACTTTGCTTGCTTTCTTTCTTTCTTTTATAGGGCTACTACTCTAAGAAGGAATTTATTGCCACTCAAGGACCCTTACCGAATACGCTAAAAGATTTTTGGCGTATGGTCTGGGAGAAAAATATTTATTCTATTGTTATGTTGACTAAGTGTGTTGAACAGGGCAGGGTGAGTATCTTTAAAAAAAATCAGCATCCTTTCTCCTAGGATTTTGAAAAATAGTTTCTTTCTTAAACAGGAGGAAAGCAAAAAAAAGTGAATTTATAACCTCTGTAAATAGAAGTATCTTGCTGTTTTGGATAGCATCTTTTAATTTTTATTTAGCTTTGTTATTTTTTTCATCTAAGTCAAGTCACCAAGCATTTATGAAGGGTCTACCATGTGCCAGTCACTGTGCTGAATCCTGGGGATGAAAGGAAAGGTAAAAAACAGCCCATGCCCTAAAGGAACTCATAGTCTAATGGAGGAGACAACATGCAAACAAAGATGAACGAATAGGTATATACAGGATAAATTTAAAATAATCAAGGAAGGGAATGAGCTAGCTCTGAGGGAGAGTGGGAAAGACTTCTGGCAGAAGGTGGGATTTTAAGTGGAACTTAGAGAAAAGCAGAAAAACCAGTAGATGGAGATAAGGAAGGAGAATTCCAGGTGTGAGGGACAGTCAGTGAAAATGCTCAGAGTTGAGAATTAAACATTTATTTTTCCCTCTCCTATTCCTCCCCCTCAAAGAAACAATAAGAAAACACCTCGCATAACTTGAGTGTATGTGAGCTTGCGCACACACACACACACACACACACACAGAGACACAGACACACACACATACACAGACACATAGACACACAGACACACACACACACACACAGTTAAGCAAGGCAGATTCTTTCATTGACCTTAAGCAACAACGTATGTCTCAGCCTGTATTTTGAATCCATCACCTTTCTCTTGGGAAGTGAGTAATATGTTTCATTATCAGTATTCTGGAGTTGTGGTTCTAAAGTCTTTCAAAGTTATTTTTCTTTAAAGAAGTTATTGTATAGATTGTTCTCTTGGTTCTGCCCACTTCACTTTTCATCAGTTCATATGGACGTTCCCAGTTTTCTCTGAAACTGTCTGTTGTGTCATTTCTCATGATACAGTAATATTACATTAAACTTATACACCATAAATGCTTAGCCAGCTCCCACAAAGTGGCTTCCATTTTTTTTCCACTACTATGAAATGCACTTCTTAGGTAACAGCTTTAAAACCCTCCAACAACTTAACTCCTAGGGTGAATCTAGGTTAAAATGGTACCTTCTTTTGCCATGAGATCCTAGTCTAAGTCTTTCTACTAGTTACTTCCTAGGAAGATCCACCTAGTGTGTTCAACTTTGAACTTTGTTCAATGATTTTTCTGAATAAGTTTAGTAAAATTTGCAGAAGATGCACAGCAGCCTGAGGTAATGATGTGACCCACGATGACTATGAATGTGTATTTATGGAAGACTATTAGAGGAGGGAATGGTTGGAAAGGAAGCCTGGAATCTCTCTAGGTAGCAAACAGGATTCTGCTAGGCCTGCTTTCTTTTTCTCTAATTCCATTAAAAAAATTCATGATTTTTTGGGATTGTCTGATTTTTCTGATATACTCCCTCTTCTGTGTTGAGTGAAAAAATGAAAAAAACATTAACTGATCACTTGCTTTGTGCACTGGGTATACAGATATCAAAGCAAAGATAAGTCTTCTCCTCTAAGAGCTCACATTTAAAGGGCGAGAGGTGGGGGTGGGGAGCTGGGGTGGGTCTAGAGATAGCACATGTAGGGGATTGGTGGCTAGGGAGGGGCACCTGAACCCAGGAGGTTACAGAGATGATGAGTGGGGATACTGGGGAGTCCATTGCCACATTCCTTCCCAGGTCAATGGCAGAGTTGATTTGCTCATTTATCCAGAACCAGAGGTGGGGAGAGGGGTTGGAAAGGTTAGAAGGGGGCAAAGTGGTTGGTGGGGCTGTCAAGGAGATGACTGGGGCCTCAGCAGTGAAGCATGTCCAGGGGCATCATCAACCAGGGACAGTGGGCATTAACTCCAGGCCTTGTGACAAAGAACAGGAAAAACATACAATCAAAGCAACTAAGTTTGCCAGTTTATATTCCATCCCTTTAGTTCCCGTCTTCTGTTTTGGGAAAAGAGAGATGTTTGTTACGTCCTCTTATTCTCCAGAAACAAGATTATTCATTGCAATTAAGCTTATTTTACTGCAATGATGTCTGTGGTTTCTCTTGCAAGCATTTCCAGTAACATGGGGTGAATGAAACCATCAACAGCTTAAGACAAGATCATTGTATACATAGAAATCAACTTTGTTTTTGCACTTTGAACCAGTAGAGTCCCATTAGCGGAGAATCTTCAGCTTTATAGGGTGTTCCTCCTAGTGATTAACCTGGTTGGTTTGGAATCTCTGAAGCCTGGTGTTTTGCTTTTTCTGGCTTTTGTTAATTCAGTTACCAGCTGGACCATCTGAATGGTCTTGATAATTTTCCATGGTGGATGGGGGGCTCTAGTGGTCTTGGAGCTGACTTTCTTCATTTTCTCAGTTCCACCCACTCCCTGACATCTCCACCATCTTCTAAGGCACGAAAATAGTTGGACTTTTGCAACTGTTGGACTGTTTTTATTTTATTTAAAATCAACACTGACTTCACAATGTGTGTGCTGTTGAGAGCCTTGAATGAGAGTCCAGTCTTTGTTTGCCCATTTCTTGTTCTGTCTGATGGAATCTTGCCAGAAGCCATCCTCTGATTTGAGTCATTGGTTGAAGCTTTTGGTTTTGTGGTGGGGTTTGCATGTGCCCCTTGTACACTGAGGGACATCACCTCTCTGGTCCTGGATCTCAAGCCCTTGTTTTGTCTTCTCATCCCTGGAGCTGTGTCTTCTTGTACATAATAAATGCTTAATAAATGCTAATTGGATTGATACTGTATTTTGTTTCAGACCAAATGTGAGGAATACTGGCCTTCCAAACAAACTCAGAACTATGGGGATATAACTGTTGGCATAATATCAGAAATCATTCTTCCAGAATGGACGATAAGGGATTTCACAGTGAAAAATGTAAGAGCCGAGGGGAAGGGTCTTTGAACATTTGGGGGACCTGAGAGGGCCTCTAGGCCCATCTCTCACCAGCAGGGCTTCTCTCTATATCATCTCTGACAAGGGGCTGTCCAGTGGAAAAGCACAAGTTCCCTGGGACAAAGATTCCCTGTCCTTCTTGTATTGTTTTGTTGGGTGATAGACTGAAGATAGGATGTTTACTCAGAGTGTGGAATAGACTTCTTTCTCCTCCCCAACCAAGAGAATCTCCTGAAAAAAAAAACTAACCAGAAAATCATTTTTGGGAAAAAATTTTTTAGTATTAACTGCTATTTCTTCACTTTGGTGATTGCCCCAGCTGGCTCTTGAAGACTTTGACTCACAGAATAACTTCCGCTCTGTTTTGGTAGCAGGAGTTCCTTCACTGGGGTGCTCCCTGCACTGAGAAAAACACTGGCCCCTGTCCCAAAGCCTTCCCCACTCACTACCTTCCCATAAAATACTAAGATCCATTACAATTTAGTTTCTGTTAGCTAGTCAGCAATTAGCTCTAATAGCATGAATTCAGCAGCATTTTAGCAGCAATTGGGAATTGCAGTTCCGATGAAGGCCTAGAGCTTCCTGCTCTCCCCCAAGAACAGCTCAGGCTGGGCTTCCATCTTTCTCCATTCCTTCCTTTTTGGCAGAACAAGACCAGCGAGAGCCACCCCCTGCGTCAGTTCCATTTTACTTCCTGGCCTGATCACGGCGTGCCGGACACCACTGACCTGCTCATCAACTTCCGATACCTGGTCAATGATTACATGAAGCAGAGCCCTCCGGAGTCCCCCGTGCTGGTACACTGCAGGTAGGGTGGCCAACCCCATGCTCATTCTAGGAGGCATTTTGTACATTGGATCTCGGAATCAGAAGTGACCCTACAGGCCATTTAGACCAATCCCCTCATTTTACAGATGAAGAAACTCAGGTGTAGAGATTTTAAGTGATTTGCCCATGGTCACATAGAGCAAAGAGTCAGTGGCAGAGGCAGGGTTTGAACCCATAGGCTTTGCCCCTAATAAGCCATCACTCTCTTTCCACTGTACCACACAGCTTCTGTCCATTCTTGATTTTGCAACATACCAAGTGGTTATCCATTTTCAGCTGGAAGATCTGATTAATTTCTGAGCTAGGCCTTTTCAGGTTTGGATAGGTGTAATTACTGCAAAGTTCCCCTTTGCAAGGAGAACCATTTAGACGTGATGTAACTTTTCCCGGCTGCTGTTAATTCTGCTTTTTTGAGGCCTCTTTTCTCTCTGACAGCCCTTCAAATATCAGAAGACAGTTGATGAGGGCTCCACTTTGCCCTTTTTCCAAATCTTCTGTTCTCTAGACCCAGCATGCTAAGTTACTTCAAGCAATACTATGGCATGAATTCAGGCCCTTCATCACCCCCTTTGCCTTCCTTTGGACCCACCTCAGTTTATCAGTGTCCTTCTCAAAATGTGGTGCTCAGGACTTGGTACTGTCCTTCAGAGTGCTCAGAGTACCGAGGGCTGATTAACTCCCTAGTTCTGAATCTCACCAGAAGGCCCTCCACTTGCCAAAAGTTTGTTGGGTGTGCAAGATACTTCCAAAGTGGGTCCAGAATCAGGTGGCACACTCTGTCATTGGTGGTTGATGTGCTCTTCAGAGGTACAGGCAGGTGCAGGCATCGATTGCTCCTGGGCCCTGTGGCAGACAGAGAAAGGGAAAGGGTCAGGGGGACATGTGTAGAGAGCTGGCTGTGGGAGAGAGTGGTGAAGGAACAGAGCATGTGTCTCCTGCCAATTAGAGCTGTCCAAAAGTTGGACGGGTTGTCTTGGTGACATCGAGGTGATGGTGCCCCTCCCCTCTCCTTGGAGGTCTTCAAGCAGAGGTTGGAGGGTCACTGATGAGGGACAACACCTTGGGGAATCCTTTCGTCAGAATATGGCAGCTGAGGTCCCTCTCCATTCTCAAATTCTGTGATTCTGTGGTTTCTGCATGTGCTCAGTTTGAGGAGCAGAAGAGGGCAGATGGAGGACAGGTGGATGAAAGGGGACCGTCCCTGCTCACCAACTTCCAGTCAGACTTGGCCTGTGTGCCTCAGAGTTACTGTGAAGTGCATATCAGAGAACCCGTGTGAAAGGCTTTGCAAACCATGGAGCGCCTTGTATATAGGCCAGGCTCCTGTTACCCTAGATATGGGATGCAGTCTTGATTTATTGCGAAGTCCTGGGTGATTTCACACTGGAGCCTAAATGCATTTTTAAAAAAATAAGCTATCAATAGAAATTGAGAGCACAATAACAAATGGACTGGACTAGAGCAGCAAATCCAGGAGTGTGTGTGTGTGTGTGTGTGTGTGTGTGCACGTGCAAATATGTGTGTGCATGCTTATATGTGTGAGTATGTGTGTGTGTTTGTGAGAGTGTGCATGTGTGCGTGTGTGTACATTTGTGTGAGTGTGTATGTATGTGTGTGTGTGTGTGTGTGCACATGCAAATATGTGTGTGTGCACTTGTGTGTGTATGTGTGTGTGTGTATGTACACACAAGAAGGGTTCATGCTTCAGCAAAGGATTAGGCTATCAGGGATGAGGAACCTGTGGCCTTGAGGCCACATGTGGCCTGTTAGATTAAATTCAGTTCATCAGACTTTTATTGTGTCTGCCTCCAGACCTCGCCTACTTTCCACTGTGCCAGGAACGTGATGGGAACAAAGGGCAGAGTCCTCTAGGAAAGTGGAGTTTTAGGTCCCCGAGAGAGAGAGCTGTTGTTACTTGGTGATGTGATGTGAGTGTGTATGCTCTTTCTTCCAGCGCCGGAGTTGGCAGGACAGGTACCTTCATTGCCATAGACAGACTCATCCACCAGATGGAGAACGAGAATGCTGTCGATGTGTATGGGATCGTCTATGACCTCCGCCTGCATCGACCCCTGATGGTGCAAACAGAGGTATGGTCAAATGCTGTACCCACAGGCCAAGGGGGAGGGAAAGATGAGGAGGAGCAGGGGGAGACACGCTCTGCCCTTGTCCAAACATTGTGTCCCAATATCCTTTTGGAAACATGGGTGGTAGAGAGGAGATGGTTGTCCTGATTTGTCAGAGTTGGAAAAAAAAATCTCTTCACCCGGTATCTGTCACATGGCAAATGCCTAATAAATGACAATTGATTTGATAAAGCACAGGGCAGTCAAATAGCCAGGCCCCGGCAGCAAGCCCAGGTGGGGTCACTTTCACTTTTGTTCACTGAACACTTACAATCGGTAGGCATTTATTAAGCCCCTACTACATGTCAGGACCTGTGCTAAATAAATGCTCGAGATACAGAGAAAGGCAAAAACTAGGGCCTGCCCTCAGAGCTTACAATCTACAAAGTCCCGGGCCTGAGTACCACAGGCCCAAAGGAGAAGTGATGGAAGCTCTGTCCTTCAGGATGGGTTGACCAATGTGTTGGCTTGTTTTTAGTATTTTGATAACTGTTTCAATATCACTGGTTTCCTTTATAAGCCTCTGGAGTTAATTTTATGCATTCACAAACATGATTCTGAGAAGTGGTCTATGGGCTCCACCAGCCAACCAGAGGGTCCTTGGCACATAGAAAGGGCTAAGAACCCTTGATGAAGATGAAAGAGTATATTGATAGCCCGATGCCATTTCGGTAGTGTTCCCAGCCGCAGTGGCTCCATGTTGGCAGAGTGCCGGTTCAAAGGACTGGGTGAACACTCAGGAGCTACAGCAGGGTGGTTTGCTGGATTCACAGGCTTCTCTCAGGTGCTGCCTTCTTCCCAAAGCCTTTCCTTGTCCCTCCCATATGAAAGGCTTCTCTCCCTCTTCTTCATTTTTTAATCACAACAGCAGCTGCAACAATAACCGCATTGTAGGTGAGGGCCAGGCTACGAGGGCCGCAGGGAGAGAGCATGAATATTGGGCCCCAAATCTAAAGCTGAGTTAGCCTTTTTTAAAAAAAATAAATTTTATGTTTATTTTTAGTTTACATCATTCATTTCCACAAGATTTCGAGCTACAGATTTTCTCCCCGTCTTTTACCTACCCACCACCCTAAAACAGCAATCCCACCGAGTACCCCCTCCCCCAGTTGCTCTGTCCTCTGTCTTCCCCCATCCCCCCTCCAACTTTCTGGTAGGGCAAGATAGATCTCCTTACCCCAGTGCCTGTATAAGGTAACCTTTTGATGACTCCTAAGGTCCCTTCCAATTCGAAATCTCTGATCACAACTCAGCCCTAATAGAGCTCCCCTAGCTCCTCATCCATCACTCAATTTCCCACTGGATCCTACCATCCAGCCAAACTGTTTTTCCATTTGTTTCTCATTAACAACAGTCCGTTGTATCTTTCCATTGATGGTTTTGCAGTCAGAGGATATGTGTTTAAAAACTGCTCCTGACACTTACTACCTTTTGACCTTGGGCAAATCTCTAGGCCTCAGTTTCTTCATCTGTAAAATGAGGGTGCAGGTTAGATGGTCTCTGAGATTCCTTCTAACTCTGTATCTGTGATCCCTTCGGGAGCTTCTAGTCTAGTGCAGGGAGGGTTAAGTCACTAACCCCAGTGTGTCTAACTAACAGCATTGCATTATAATGGCATCAGAGAAATGCAGAATTCTGGAGTCAAGAGAGCTCTAAGGTATGGGGGAATAGCCTTTCCTCAGTGGGAATCATGGAAGGCATCCTGGAGGAGAGCACATCATTGGAGTTCAGCTTTACAGCATGGGTAGAAATTTGGCAGGTGAAGGGACGAGATAGGAAGCTTTTATTCCAGCCTCTGGGACCCATCCAAACAAAGACCCAGAGACAGTTTCAGGTCTGAGTATGTTTTCTGCTCATGTCCCATGTTCAGTTTCAAATCAACTTTTCTGCTGATATCAGTGAAACTCCTGATCATTGTTTTTCTTTTGCATTTTCTTGGATGCATACAGGATCAGTACGTCTTCCTCAATCAGTGCGTTTGGGATCTTATCAAATCCCAGAAAGACTCCAAAGCTGATCTCATCTACCAAAACACAACGGCCATGACCATCTATGAGAACCTCGCACCAATGACTGCTTTTGGGAAGACAAATGGTTACATTGCTTAATTCCAAAGGAAAACCTTGCTGCCCAGGGCTTCCTGGGCCTGGCGCCCCCACAGTAAAGGGAAATGAATGCACTGTTGTGGATATGTTTTTATATGTACAGTGTCTTAATTTGTGTGTGCGTGTGTGTGTGCATGTACGCGTGTGTGTGCGCGTGTGGGTGTATGTATTCTGTTTGGTTACGACCAATTGAAGGCTTGAAGATACACATGTAAGAAAATGCAAACAAGAAGTTGGACTTCAGGGACTGTGGCTGAGTAAACCAACTGCATTCCGGATTAAGAATAGGATGAGTTGACTTTTTCCCTGGGGGTTGCAGACCAACGAGGAAAAGCGAGCTGCAAATCTTTCCCCCCTCTTCTTTCTAAAGGACACGTTTTTGTGTTCTCTCTCTCTCTCTCTCTCTCTCTCTCTCCTTCTTTCTCTTTTTAAATGAGCAGACTCTTTTATATGGTTCACATTCTGAAGCCAAGATTGTGTTGAGTTGACTGTATTTTGAGGATCAGAAGTCTATTTTTACCTACTGTATGTTGGAATCTCACTGATGGACAAATGCATAATTGTGGTTGTTTATAGTGTCAAGAGGGAGATGAGGCGTCTCCTCCATGTGGCTTTTATATTTAAACATGTGCCTTTCCTAATTATGCTTCCGTAGGCAAAAATCAGTAGATATCTATATTTTTATATTGAATCTCATAATTGGAATATACATTATATTTAAAAATAGCTTAGTAGAAAAGGCTTAGCCTTTTCAGTGCCATTCCTATGGTCTTTTTTAAAGCAACCTTTCCTCTCTTTCATCTCCCATCTTCTTTCATTCCCTCTTTCTTTTTTCTTTCCTCTTTCTTTCTTGTCTCTCACTCTCTTTCCTCTCTCCCAATCTTCTCTCTTCTCTTTCCTCCCTTCTGTCTTTCCCTCCTCTCTTTCCCTCTTCCCCATCTTTTTTTCTGTCCTGTCCTTTCTTCCTCCCCTTCAGTATATTTGACTCCCCTTTTCTTCCCTAGTTTCTTCCCAAAGACTTGGTCACTCTTGTCTCCCAGCCCGTCACTGGTTGGGCAGGGGTAGAGATGGGCTCTCTACCCCTGTGGTGACCCAGTTCTGCTTATCCAGCCTGGCTTTTTTGTTGTTTCTATGTTTGGTAAGAAGGATTATTTAAAGGTGCAATATGTGACGTAGTGATTCATGATGCTCTATGTTTTTTAGTAGAGATTTACTCAGGTTGGTATTTTATGTGTCTTTTTTTTTTAAGAAAAAATGTGTGTGATTCTGTGAAAACTTCTGTGTGATGATCAGTGTCCAATCAGGCCCCTTTCCCTTCCCCAAGGCCACTGGCTCTTGTCTCTTGACAGCGACATGCATTGATATCTACTGTATATATATCAAACTCTTGTGAGTCAGAACTGAGGTGTAAAAAATTTGAATTTGTATCAAAGATGTAATTATTATTTTAAAAAATTCTTTTCAATATACTGCTGCTGTCATGACTTTGCTGTTTCAAATATCAATTTGGGGGAGGGAGGTGTCAAGTGTGTGTTTCTTGAAAATTTAAGAGTTTAATATGGGCTTATTTTTAGTAGTATCTGGTTTGGAAGCTCCTTGGAGTATCAAGATGGAAGGATCTGGCATTTGGTGGTGTTTTGTCTTGTTTTTTGCTCTCAGAGCTGACAGAGAGCAGCTTAGGTGGGGCAGTAAACTGAGCACTGGCCCTGGAGTCAGCAAGACCTGCATTCAAATCTAGCCTCAAAACAACATTTACTAGTTGTATGATCCTGGGCAAGTCATGTGCAAAGTGGGGACAATAATAGTGACTACCTCCACAGGTTGTGAGGGTAAAATGAGATATTTGTAAAGCACGTTACAAACCTTGAAACACTGCACAAAATCCTCCTCTTATTAAAAGCTCCAGTAGGCATGATGTCTCTAGGGTCTCCTGAAGAAATAACACAAAGTTCCAGTAGATGGGTGACCATTTCCCCAGTGACTCAGACTGCTGACTCAGGGTTCTTCTTAGAACCCTAGTGGCCGTTGATTTGTCTCCTGGCACTGTTGTGCCCTTTGTCCTAGGTGCATCCTGGAGAAATAACTAGATAGTGGCTGAGGTATAGAGTTGAGGCTATAAAGCAGGGAATGACAGGGGATTCCAGCTCCATGTGTCTCTCAAAGACTGCATGGTCATCAAGAGAGAAGAACAAACAAGAAGAACTTTTTTTTAAGGTACAGAAAAAGCTAAAGGGAAGCTGTTGTTCTAGAAGATAGATCTAATCCCCTCCTCACAGGAGGCATTCTGGGATGGTAGAGTGGGGAGAGACGTCAGCAGCCATCCAATCTGGTCCAGCCTGGCCCAGTCTGAGTCCTCATGACAGTCTGCCCAACAGCAGATCAGCCAGCCTATGCAATGCTCCATCTCTCCAATGAGAGATCTTGCTCTCAGATAGCTAAGTTACTCAGTTTCTCCAGACATTCAGTCCAGATCTGTCTTCTTGGCACTCCTACCCATTGCTCCTAATTCTCTCAGTGCTAATGGAACAAGTTAAATCCCTTTTCCACATGGCAACTTTTCCAGCCCCTCTCTCTGAGCCTTCTCTTCTGGCCAAACAGCTTCTTTGGGCAGTCCTTGTATGGTAGGAAATTACTCTTTCTAAACCCTTTGCTTTCTCTAGCAGCTATTAAAACATTTAATATTGGGGCAGAGCCTCAGACTTGGCTCTATGATGAGATGGAACAGGGTTTGGGATGGATGAAGCTGGTTGGTTCATATTCTGTCAGCCTTGTCAACATTGACCCTATCCTCCCCTGGGGAGGTACTTTGTTGTTGGAGGCTCCGAGTCAGAGGAGCCTCTTTGTGCCCAGAATTTAGGAGGAATGTGGGCACTGAGAGGCAGCCTGGCAGGTGCCTCAAGCAATGGGCTTGGAGTCAGGAAGACCTCAATCTGAGTCCTATCTCTAGCACTGATGTAGTGGTATGACCATGGGCTAGACCAGTGGTTCTCAACCTGTGGGTTGCGACCCCTTTGGGTGTTGAACGACCCTTTCACAGGGGTCGCCTAAGACCATCAGAAAACACATTTCCAATGGTCTTAGGAACCAAGACACTGCTCCTTTATCTGTCTCCAAGCGGGTCCTCCCACATGCAGATACGCCCATATACGAGTATTAAAGGGTAGCGGCATTAGGAAGGTTGAGAACCACTGGGCTAGACACTCGGAGGGTCAGTTTTTTCAACTGTAAATTGGGAATAATACTTGAAGTACTTATTTGCCACACAGGGTGGTTGTGGTGGAACTCAGCTGAGATACTGTTACACTTGGCAAAGCACTTGGCACCCTCTAGCATGGCATATGAATGCCAGTTATCATCATTATTGCTTTTTGAAGAATTCAAGGAGTAATAAGTATGAAATATAATCTCTCTTCTGTCATGGGACCAGTGGGAATCAAGAAGAGTCCCACAGATTTGGAGAAAGGTAAGAGGTATCAAGTCAGAGAGACTCACCTTCATGAATGTAAATCTGGCCTCAGACACTAACTGTGTGACCCTGGGTAGGTCACTTACCCCTGTTTGCCTCAGTTTCCTTATCTGTAAAATGAGCTGGAGAGGAAATGGCAAACTACTCCAGTGTCTTTGCCAAGAAAACCCAAATGGGGTCATGAAGAGTCAGATGTGTTGAATGCTTCAGGTAGAAATTCCATCCCCCGGGGCAATCAAGTGTGACATTGTGGGAAAAATGCTGGCTTTGGTGTCACAGGACCCAACTTCAAATCCACTTACTGCCCATGTGATTTTTAGGCAAGTCACTTCATTTCTGCCTTATCTGAGGTGTTAGAATAGCATGTACCTCGCAAGCTTGTGGTACTCAAATGGGACAGGATCTATGGAAAGTGCTTTGCAAGCACTAATTCATTGTATATGCGCTGTTATTATTAAGATAACAGTGTCAGGCCAGGTGACTGCTAAGGCCCCTTCTTGCTCTCTATGATCCTATGACCAGGGGTCCCTTGTTTCACGATTTGGGGCATTACTAGGATAGGCATTCAGATGGTCGGCTCACCCCTTGTACCCTGGCCATGCTCTGCCAATTGCTATCTCTGGATCTGGGCGTTCTCTCTGGAAGGAAAAACAGAGGAAAGGACTTGCCCCTTCAGTCCTTTCAGGAGATTCCCCCCCTTAAATAAGCACATTGTTTAAGGGACCCCTCCCTTCCTCCTGGTATGGACTTGGGAGACGGGGGCAGCAGGCTCTGACGTCGTTTCTGACCCTCAGAGGGAGGAAGACGGCCAGTGCAGAGGCCCAGCATGACTCCTGTGAGGTCACAAGTGGGTCAGGGAGATTCTGATCTGCATCTTCTAGTGGCTGGGGGATTGTAGGATGCCTATTTATAGTAATACATACAGTGAGGAGAGAAGAGGACCCCAATGGTGAAGACAAAGGGCATGTGGAAAGCGGGTGGAGCCCAAGACAGAAGCGAGGTGGGGAAGGGGGTGAGGGAGCCTCCAGTTCTTTTCAGGAACAATGAGACCGAGTCCAATGAATTCATATTCATGCCCTCCCTGCGCCTATTTTGTTTCTCCCTTGCAAAATGTGGGTAGAAAAACTGCCTTCTTTATCTTTTCAAAGAAGTTTTATTGATTTCCTTGGCTTTTTATACCAGTCATTCCTACAAATATTCCCTCTTGCCCTGGAAACCTCAGTGTAATGGAGAAAAAAGGTAAAGTGAGAAGCTCCCATGGCTGGGACCAGTCCTTCACACACACACACACACACACACACACACACACATGCACACTCTTTAAGGACTCCTCCCTTTCACATAATACAGACTTGGGAGACGGCAGCAGACTGTGATGTCTTTCCTTACAGTTGGAGGAAGAAGGTGGACAGTGCAGAGGTTTCCGTATCTATGGCTATCAATCCATCCATCCATCTGTCTGTGTCTATCTGTATAGATGCATACATGCATATGTATATATGTGTATGTTTACATATATGTATGTATGTATATTCTCTCTCTCTTCTCCTCTGCTTTCATCTTCTTCACCTTCACCTTCTCCTCCTCCTCTTCCCTCTCTTCCTCCCCACCTTCCCTCAACTCTCTTCAGCTCTAGAGATATGCTATTGTGAATCCTCTGAGGGTAAATCAGGATGATGAAGGGCCATAGTCCAATAGATTGAATCAGCTGGGGATGTTTAGCCTTTTGAACCTCAGTTTCTCCAACTGTAAAAAGAGGATTATCCTAGATGGACTCTTAGGTATCTCTTTCAGCTCTAAATGTCCTCTAAAGATCTGTAGGACCTACTTCAAATGTTCATTCTGCTTCTTACTGCATGTGTGACTTTGGATAAGTCAGTTGTCAGTTCCCTTTTTTGGACTTGAGTTCCCCCACCTATAAAGTGAGGGAAGTGGACTGGTTGGCCCTAAGGTATGAGAAGATGTCTAAGGTCTGTGATCTAAAGGGGTTGCAGACAGGGTCTGGAACCTTCATGTTTCCCCATTTTCTTTGGGGTCATGCTTTCCAAAGACCAATGCTCAACCTGTGCAAGTGTAGCTAACAGGCAAAGTGTCTTTGAGGATGGACAGGACTGAGCCATCTTTTAAAACACTTGCTTGTGCATTCTTTTCTGTCCATTGGACCTTATTTGCTGGTGTTAATTTGCTGCCAAAAATCCAGTTGATTTTCATGACTCAGTGTTTCTCAAACTCTAGACTCCAATCCACTTGAGAACCATTAGAAATGAAGGTATTGATGTGGACACTGTTGTTCAGTCATTTTCAGTCATGTCTGACTCTTTGTGACTCCATTTGGGGTTTTCTTGGCAAAGATACCAGAGGGGTTTGCCATTTCCTTCTCCAGCTCATATTACAGATGAGGAAACTGAGGCAAACAGGGGTAAGTGGCTTGCCCAGAGTCACAGAGCTTGTGTCTCAGGCTAGATTTGAACTCATTAACATGAGTCTTTGGGCCCAGCTGTCTGCTCACTGCACCACCTAGCTGCCCCTCTGAAATTGCTGGTAATTTTTATTGTATACATACAAAGCACTGCAGGTCCTTTTCTAGATGTTTAACATGTAAATGACTTGGCAAATGGTTTCAAAAGACTTACAGATACCAAATATAAAGGGTCAGCTTCTATGAATTTGCTTTTTTCCTTTTAATGCCTGCCCCCCTTGTTCTCCCCAAATCTAGCTCTAGCCCCTCTGACTATAGGCCATTTGCCTGGCTAAAGCTGTCACATTCATTGTGATATCAGCATCGCAATTTGGCAGTGTGGTGTAATGGCTAGAACCTGTACTTCCAAGCAGGTAGACTTGAGTTTGAATCCTGCTTGTGTCTTTACCAGTTGTATGAGTAGACACAAGTGCTTTCAACTCTCTAGACTTTAGGTTCCTATCTGGCAAATGTGTGTGTGGGAAGTTAGCAATACTTACCCTGCCTACCTCTTGGGTGGAACAGAAGGCTATGTAGACCTTCCTTGAGGTGCATAGTGATGAGGGTTAGAGAGCTGGCCGGGGAAGACCTTGGTTCAAGTTTTACCTAGGACTGCATGCCTCTGGGTTAGTCATATAATTTGTTAATGTTCTAGACAATTCTTTAAGACTGTAAGTTGCAGATCTATTGTGGCTCTGAGGAGTTTCTCATTGAGGGTTCTCTATAACAGTGAGCTCACAGGTATAAACAAACAAACGTACAATCAAGTTGCCTTGTTTTCCCCATATCAGTTCCAGGGGCTTATGGGAGTAGAGAAGAAGCCTCTGGGGAGGATGATTGCTTTCAAATGGACATTTTGTGTATTGTGTGCATCTCAGAGGTATGTATCCTGCTAATAACGATAACCATTGAAGTTTATCTGACTTTCAAGTTTGTAAAGCAATCACTTAGTTTGGGTCTCCCAACTACTCTGTGAAGCCAAGCTATAAGTGGAATTATCATTCGACACATGTGGAAACAGGCTTAAGGGAGTGAGATGGCTTGCTCAGAGTCCCTCAGCAAGTATTTGTCACAGGCAGGTTTTTAAAAAAATATTTTATTTTATTTATTTTAGTTTACATCATTCATTTCCATGAGATTTTGAGTTACAAATTTTCTCCCCATCTTTCCCCTACCCCGACTCTCAAAACAGTCATCCCCTTGTATGACCCCTCCCCCAATCTAATTTCTCCTGTGTCCTCCCCCATCACTCCTCTAACTTTCCAATAGGGCAGGATGAATCTCCCTTCCACAGTGACAGGCAGGTTTTGAATCCAGGTCCGACCAAATCCAGAGCTCTGCCTCTCAGTCTGGCCTGGGTGATGGGTGACCTGATGCCGGCAGTCACTAATTTGTGCTCTTGTGCAGATCATCTGATCTCTGTGAGCCCATTTTCTGATTTGTAAAGTGAGGACAATCAGTCTATGTCCCTCCTTCCTCGAAGTGTGGGGCTGAGAATCAAGTAGGATGACGCACATAAAAGAGCCTTTCATCAGCGTGCTGTGCTACCACAAGGTGGCGCTATTCCAATGAGTCCTATGATGCCTTTCAAGTCCAAGGCCCCCCGTACAAATCTCAGCTCTGTTCTGCTGGTGGAGTGAGTTCCCTCTATGTCACGCTTTCTGAACACTGAAGGAGCCTCTAAGGTGCTATCTGTGCCCCAGGATCTTCAGCCACACAGGGGGGTGTCAGAGAGACGGACCTGAAGGGGTCCCGGCATTTGTGTGGTGCCTTAAGCACATTCCGCATTTTATCTCGCTTTATCCCTGCGGTCTTGTGAGGTGGGTGCTGCTCCTATCTCCAAACTACAGATGGGGAAACTGAGGCAGACCGTGGTGAAACAACTTGCTCAGGGCCACACAGCTGTTAGGTGTTAGAGGTCACTTGGCTCTTGGGTCTTGGGGACTCCAGACCCAGTGCTCTATCCATGGTGCTACCAACTGCTTCCATAAGGTAGCTTGACTACTCACACCCACATTCAGATGGATGCCTGAAGAAAGGTAAGGACAATTAGTGAATTCACAAACCAACTGACCGCCAGGGCTCTGAGGATGGTTTGGCCTCAGGCCTGCCCTGCTTGGACCTTGGGTTCTTTTAGAGTGCTGTTCACTTCCTCTGCCACAAGCCTATTAAGGCCAGTGACATCATTCTCTTACATGTTCTTCCCACCCCTCACCCTTGTCAAGGTTGTTTTTTTAATTTCTTAAGCCATGATTGCCCTATACTCCACGTCAGCCCCTCCATAAGTCCCTCCTTATTTCTCTTTAAACGAAGAATGTCAGCTTTTTTGGCTCCAGTGCATTGACTCCAAATGGTCCCCCCCCCAATTATTTTAATTCATCCTAGAATACTGAATGTCAAAATTGAAAGGGACCTTAATAAATAAAAGTATTTAATTTTTTCCCCATTTATTCATTAGACAGAAAATGTGGACCATCGGACCTTCAGGTCAAATATTAAGCTTACTACACATTCGCCTACTATGTGTTACACTGTGCTAAGCGTTAGGGGTACCAAGAAAGGCAAAAGCCTCCACTTCAACCCCAAACCAAAAAAACTCACCAGACCCTGGTCTCTAGCTGCTCTGAGGGCCTTTAAAACATGGAACAGAGAGTGTCAGAGCTGGAAGTCAGTCAACAAGCATTTGTTAAGGACTTAATAGGTGTCAGCCATTGTACTAACATTGAGAATACAAAGAAAGGTAAAAAACTAAGCCACAGTTCTTGTCCTTGATGAGCTCAAGTTTGAATGACTCTAAAGAGCTCCAACCTCAGATACTAGCTGAATGACCCTGGGCGAGTCACTTAACCCTGCTTGCCTCAGTTTCCTCATCTGTTAAATGAGCAAGATAAGGAAATGGCAAACCCCTCTAGTATCTCTGCCAAGACAACTCCAAATGGGGTCACACAGAGTTGGACATGATTAAACAACAACCAATAGCTCTAATCCTACTGCATACATTTCCAATATAATTTCCTTTAAAAATCATTATGGTACTTTGAACAGGATGGAAACTATTCTTCATTCTAAAAAGTCATAATTGTTATATGAACTCAAACTTCCAAGCATTTGTGGTAATCAATTCTGATCACATCAAGAGGTAAAAATGAAAGATTTCCTAAGAGGAATCCTGGTACCTTCAAGTTCATCTAATCTAAACACCTTTGTTTACCTGTGATAAAGCTAGGGCTCAGGCAGGGGAAGTGAGTGATTTGCCCCCAGTGGTGATAAGAAGTAGTTCTGTGTCAGAGCGCTCCTGACTCCCAGGCTAGAATTTGAAAACATTCTCCCCCCAGGCTTTCTTTGCCTTTAATATTTTCTTTATATGACAGCGTAAATGGAATTGTAAATTGTAGGTATCCGATGCTTAAATGGATGCTGTTCCAATGAAATAAATAACTTTGGAAATGAAGATAAAGTGAAGGCTGGGGAGTCAGGAGAGATGCTGCTGGTGCTGGTGCTGCTTCTCTTTATAGAACACTGAGGATGAGCCAGACCCTGAGCTAAATGCTTTGGAATTATTGGCTTATTTCATCCTCACAATGACCCTGGCTGCAACTGAGGCAAACTGAGGCAAACAGGGCTTAAATGACTTGCTCAGGATCACATAGCTACCATTTCAACTACAAACTAGCCATGAGACCTGTGTGAACCTTTCTAGGTATCAGTTTCCTTCTCTGTAACATGGGGATAATAAGAATAGTTTGATAGGGTGATTGTGAGCTTTGGATGGGATGATAGAGGTGAAACCCCTTTTAGCATAAAACTAGGTATGAGTGTGAGATGGTGGGAGGGAATCTCAAAGGGCTTGTGGCCTCTACTATTCCTGACTGAACTTTCTCTATTGATCCTCATTCATGTTTCTGCTTTATACAAAATGAATAAAGCCTCAAAGTTCTCTCCTACCTATATTTCAGTTTCCAACATGCTGGTAATCTCTAAAAGGAGAAATTAGAGCATTAGGAACTCAGAAATTCAGACATTTATTACATTATTATACAAAGTATAGCTTGCTGCTCCCTGGCGGCAAAAGTCAGCAAACACTGAACACTTACTGGACAAACTTCCTGTCATCCTTCCAACCTCTGTGTTGTCTTTGACACTCCCCTCTTCCTTACTGACCAACCAGCTCTTCCATCTGCCCCTTCTCTGCACTGCCATGGCCACCCCAGCAGTGCAGGTCATGGCTCCTTATGCCCTGGGCTATGGCAGTGAGGTCTCCAGTTTGGTCTTCTTGCCTCAGACCTCTTCCCACTCCAATCCATTCTCTCCTCAGTAGCTGTCAAAGTGATCTAGGCTGCACTTCTGGGCAGTTCACTCCCTTACTGAACCCAGTATTCCTTTAATCTGTGATCATCTTTACTGCATAACTTTTCCAGATCTATTCCTGTGTATTATGGCATATATAATTATTAATGAGTATAGTAATACAGGCATGGGAGACCAGCTAGGCTGACCCCCCCCCCCCCCTTGTTTTACCTATCAGTGAAATTGTAGGATGTCAGAACTATAGGGGACCTTAGAGGTCAGAGGGCTGGGATTCTGGGGTCAGAGGTCTAGAGCTGAGAGGGACTTTGGAGGTCAGCTTGTCTAACCTTCTCATTATCTAGCTGAGAAAACTGGAGGCCCAGAGAGGGGAAGGGAATGTATAGATCAAGAGGAGAGTCAAACAATCTCATTTTACAGGTAAGTAAACTAAGGTGCTGAAGGGGGGAAATGAAGGCATAGATGGACTATCTAGTCCAATTTTACAGATGAGGAAACTGAGGGGTGAAGGGGACATATAGATCTGATGTATAGTCAAATTTTTAAGTTTTATACCATACATAGTTATTAATTAGCATGGTAATACAGTTATGGGAGGCAGTGTGGTACAAATAGAGAACCAGGCTCAAAGCCAGGAAGACCAGGATTCCCATCTTTGCCACTAGTTGTGTGACCCTGGGTAAGTCACAGCCTCTCTGTGCTCTAGGCAAAAAGTTACAGAGAAGGTGCTGGTCAGCTTTGATGGAAGGAGTTGAGTTCCCAAAAATCACAGGTTTAGTCTCTATCCCTATCCCTAGTCCCTAACTTACAAATTGGTAAATCTACATGTATTGAGATGTGCTAATTTTTTTAGTTGTTTGGGGTATAAAATCCTAAAGTTTGCTCTTATCTGCCAATTAACCACATTGTGGGAGAAATGACTAATTTTCTTTCTTGAATTTTCCCATTATGCAAGTAAGGGAAAAATGAAAATTCTCAAATACCCTAAGTCTAATTCATCTTTCTTTGCATTCTAAGAAATCTTTGAAATTTTCTTTTATGGACTGACTGTGACTGTGCGTGTGCGTGTGTGTGTGTGTGTGTGTGTGTGTGTGTGTGTGTGTGTGTGTGTGTGCCTTTAAAGGATGGACTTAAATCCAGCAGAGAGGAGGGGCAGGTCATTCAATTGGCCCTCTGTGGGCAGGGCCAAGGAAGCTCATTGTTTATCTCAGGAAGAGAGGATGGGTTTGAGGGCTGAGAAAGAGAAACTGGGACCCCCTTTTCCTCTAATCTGGGGCCTTGTTGCTCAGGCTTCTGAACTGTTTCAGAAAGGCTGTTATTGTTTAGGGCAGCTGAGCTATTTTACAAGCGGCCACTAGATGGCGAGAGAGGACCGGCATTAGGCAGCGCTGACTCACTCTTCAGGGAGGCAGAGGAGAATGAGCCTGCCTGGCTCTTCCCAGACCTCACTTGGGAGCTGAGCCTGAGTATCTGGTTCAGAGCTGTGAGCTGCCCTAGAGACCAGCTAGGCCAGCCCGGCTCCTTTCACAGATCAGGAAAGTGCAAGCTGAAAGAACTGGAGGACAGTGATTCAGGTGGAGGAGTGAGGTCCCAGGCAGACTGGCTTTCCACCTTTGACTCTGGTAGTCATTAGGGACATCATTGAAATCATCAAGCTCCGTGGGCATAGATCTGGAGTCGGGAGGGACCTTAGAGGTCATCTGGTACAACCCTCTCACCTTACAGAGGAGGAAACTGAGGCCCAGAGAGGGGGAGGGAGTGTATAGTATAGATCAGATGTTTAGTCCAAGCCCAACAAAGCCCAGAGAGAGGATGGGACTATATGGGTCAGATGCCTAGTCCAACCCCTTCATCTTCCTATGAGGAAACCTAGGCCCAGAAAGTGGGAATGATTTGTCAGGACTGCATGAGTAGTCAGCTACAGGATCACAGACTTATACCTGACACGACCTTAGACACTAGTGAGTGTAACCTCCTCATTTTGCAGATGAGGAATCTGAGACCTACAGAAATTATGTGACTTTTCTAAGGTAACACATGTAGTTAGCAGAGGAGAATTTGAGTCTGGAGCCTCTGCCTCCACACCCTGTGCTTTTTTCACCTGGCACCACACTAATTTAAGTGTCCAGAGCCTGCATTAGGATCCAAGCCCAAATCCTGTGACTCTGAATTCACTGGATATTTTTTCTGGGGGTGGGGGGCTGACACCCCCATGCAAATTGAAGGTTGGAAGCAGTTGCAGCCTGCTGGTCCCAACCCTTCATTTTATAGCTGAGAAAAGAGCTAGGCAGGGGGAGGTCACAGAGTTGGAACTTTAATCCAAGTCTTTGAATTATAAATCAGATGTTTTGCTTTCCAGTCTGGTGGATAGGGTTGGGGGAGGGGGATCAGGATTAGAGATGGCTGGTTAGGGGCAAGGAGAATCGAGTGAGTGCCTGAGAGAAGGGCAGGGGCTGGGGCAGGAGTGGCTGTGGACAGATTGCCTGCCTGACAGTTTTACTGAGGGTGGGAGGTGAGCCCTACTGTGGGGTCAGGTTTGGGGCCAGGGGAAGTGAGAGGAATGAGGAATGAGTTGATTTGCTGTGTAAGGAATTGTAAAGCTTGAAACTTCAAAAGGAAGAGTGGACTGTGGAAAAAGTTCTAGATTTGGAGTTCAGAGACCCAGGTTTCCATCCTGCCTTTTGCACTTGCATGAAACTGGGAAAATCACTTCACTTCTCTGAATTTCCCCATCTATAAAATGGATCTATTTAACTTGCCCAATGGGGCTGTTGCAAGGAAAGGGGGAAGCTATGTGCTCTAGTGGATAGAACTTAGAGTTAGGAAGACCTGAGGTCAATTCCAGCCTTAGATGATTTACCAGCTGTGTGACCTTTGGCTAGTCACTTAACCTCTATTAGCTCAGTTTTTTTTCGTCTGGAAAATGGGGTTAATAATGATAGTGTTTATGGAATTGTGAAAGTAAAATGAGAAATAGGTATATGTATAACTTAAAATGCTTTATACATTTATAAAGGGCAAATCTAAAGGTGTTTTATAAATGCTAGCTATGTTGTTGTCAGTAAAGCTTTGTGGTATGGCAGATGGCAAGATTTGCAGTCAAGGGACCTAACGCACCTCGGACAAGCTCTGTGACCCTGGGTAAATCACTTCATCTTGATTGGCCTCAATTCCTTTAGCTGTAAAATGGACATTGCAGTATCGCCAGGTCAAACAAAAGAACGTGTAAAGTACATTGCACACATTACATTGCCCAGTCAGCCCAAGAGGCTGTTGTTCTAAGTTCTGATGAGTCCCTGGCCTGCCATTACCAGGGAACATAACTGCAAAAGTTTGGGGAATGGGAAGTTGGCAGGTTATTCTCTCTCCCTGTCTTAAAACAGACTCTTAATGATTCCCAGCAGCTCCTGAGACTCCCAAGGAACTGGTAGAAGTTTTCAGTGGCTTGGGAAGATTTCTCAGGGGCTTGTTGCCAATTTGTTGCTTTGAAAACTTTCTTTGCTCTCTCTGCCTTGCTTCCTTGGGGGCCAATTAAGTTACCAAACCTCAGCTCAGTGTCTCAGCCCACATGGGGGTTGCCCTGGCATACTGCAGCCTGACTCATTAGCAAACTTTCAGCTCACAGGGGTAATCAGCCAAGGTTTCTTGGTGATTGCTCTGGGAACACTTTCTAATAAATCTAAAGGGGTTGACATCTGGCTGGTGGAATGTTGACAGTGACAAATGGAACTGTCTCACTATTTCATTTTTTTTGGTATAACATTGAAAGTTACATTTCTTGTTCTTTCTTATGAAGATATAAATTTATATTGACATATTTTGTTTTTATGTCACCTACATTTTCCAACATTTCCTTCTCACAGCTTCCCAGAGGATGATACTTTGTTGCAAGAGGAGGAAAAAAAAAGCAGTTTAACAAAACTAGCTAAGATATTGACAAAGTGTGACATCATGGGCAGTGCTCCCTGAGTCATAGTCCTCACCTCTGTGAAGAAACGGGTTGAGGTGCCTTCTCCTGCCTCTTTTTGAGGCTGAGCTTGGTCATTGTAACTTCACAGCATTTGGTTTTGATTGTTTTGTTGCTTTTTTTCTAGTTACAATGTTATTGTCCCTGGCTATGATACATTTGTTCAGTTCTTTCAGCATGTTCAACTCTTTGTGACCCCATTTGGGAGAGAGAGGAAAGTGGTTTGCCATTTCCTTCTCCCCTCCATTTTATAGATGAGGAAACTGATGTATTACAGAGTTGAGACTTGCCCACACCCACAAAACTAGCAAGTGTCTGAAACTAGATTTGAACTCGGGAAGATGAGTCTTCTCAACTTCAGGCCCAGCACCTTATCCATTGCACCATCTAGCTGCCCCCTGGTTCTGCTTGTTTTCCTTTGTATCAGTTCATAAGAGTCTTCTCATGTTTTCCCATATTCCTCATTGCTTTTTATAGCATAGTAACATTCCATTATGTTCACATACTCCAACTTATTTAGCCATTTCCCCAATCATTGGGCCTTTACTTTGTTTCTAGTTCTTTGACACTTCAAAAAATACTGCTGTAAATATTTTGATGTATCTGGGGCCATTAAAAAATCATCAAGCTCTTGGATTATCCATCTGATGGTGGAATCTCTGGGTCAAAGGGTACTCACGATGCCATTTCACCTTGGAAAGGAAGGACCTCAGAAGTTATCTAACTATGTGACCATAAGGGGTCATTTGGAAAATGGAGGGGGAGGGTTGATGGTAACTAAGTTTTTTTTTTGTATATCTAGCATTCTTATACTGCTTTGAGGTTTAGAAAGCACTTTACACGTTAACATCTTTGATCCTCACAACACACTTGGGAGGTAGGTGCTGTTCATGTTCCCATTTTATAGCTAAGGAAACTAAGACTGAAAGGAGTGAAAGGATTTGTCCAAGTCCCACAGATAGCAAGTAATTGAGGCAGAATTGGAAGTTAGGTGTCCCAGACTTCCGCTTGGGTGCTCTGTCTACTGGGCTACCCAGATCCATCAGCTGTTTTTGTACCAGACTTATGATTTCATCACTTTAGGGAACTCCCAGTGAGGAAATTCTGTTTACTAATGTGGCTCAGCACTTACTCGACAATTTACAGTCTTAAACCATCACCTAAGATACTGTCATGTTGAGTCACTTGCTCAGAGTCACACAGGAAATATGTATCCGAAGCAAGACTAGAACCCCGGTCTTGCTGAGTCCAGACAAGGTCTCCAACCATTATATCACAATGATTCTCAAGTACCTGTATTTCTTACCTCATTTCAGTTCATCTTAACAAACATTTTTTTTTTGCAGGTAGTGTTAGGTGCTAGCGATACAAGGATAAAATGGAGTTTCTGCCCTTGAAGAGCTTATATTCAATTGTCAGAGAAATAAAATGAACATAGAACACTAAGAACAAAATATATACAAAGTCATTTCCAAGAGGGCACAGTGGAAGGGCAGGAATAAAATGAGATAGAGACATGGGAGGAATGGGGATGCCATGCATGAGTACAAGAGAGTAGGGAGTGTTGATCCAAGAAGGGAACTTCTATCTAGGGCCTAGATTCCTACATTTCCTAGAATCTAGGCAATTTATTTTTCAGAATTCTTGGAGTCATCAGGCATTAATCTGTCATACTCTTCACCACTGGATGGCCATTGGATGAACTGCTTCCAGTTCTTGAGATCCTCAGCTACTTGATGTCTTGCCTCTTATTTCTAAGTCCAAGAGGAATGAATGATTCTCCCAGCCAATCACTAGATATTTCTTGTGTGATATCATTTGCCTTCATCTAATGACCACAGAAGGGCAGCTAGGTGGCACAGTGGATAGAGTGTTGGGTCTGGACTTAGGAAGACTCATCTGTCCTGACATATTTGACACTTACTAGTCACTTACTAGATATTTACTATCTGTGTGACCAGGGGCAACCCTATTTGCCTCAGTTTCTTCATTTGTAAAATGAGTGGGAGAAGGAGATGGCAAGCCTCTATAGCATCTTTGCCAAGAAAACCCCAAATAGGGTTGGGAAGTTGGATATGATTGAATAACAACAAGACAACAACAAAATGATCAAAACCCTACAATCTTTTGAGATCAATTAAGAAACTTATTCATGAATTGGTGTAGGGTGTGGGAAAACTTCATAATTACAAGAAATTACATTTTGAACCTCTTGTGATTAATTGATTAACTGATGTAAGGAGGAGAGCTTCCTCCCTTACCCTGAGAAGGTTCATTGGGTGGAGTTTATTGTAATCTACAGGAATGATAATGATTTTTAAAAAACGTATCAATGAAACTTTTCAAAAAGACAGTTATAATTATCTTAAAATGTGGTAACTGAGGCCTACAGGAGTCAAATGATTTTAATTCAATGAGTATTTAAGCATTTACTATATACAAGTCACCATGCTACTTCTCGGCGATACGAAAGTCAAGATTAAGGTCTCTGTCCTTCAGTATCTTATATTTTATTGTGGCTCATGGAAACCTTGAGGATCCTTAGCCCAATTGCCACTTCCATTGGTGAGATGAATCCCCAGAGTTTGACTATATCTCCCCTCTAAGGAGTCTAAGGGTTAGTCCCCAGTGGGTTAGGGGTGATTCACTAATGCAAGTGGCTAGAGCCCCAACTAGTGTGCTTCCCACCAAGATTATCAGTTGAGAATCATTTAGTCAAAAAACTTTAAGTAGGCTTCAGAATGGCACATTTCCTAAGGCGGGATAGTAAGGCTAGGTGGTACAAAACAGCTTCACAAATGCTTCTGATAGATTCCTCCTCAAGCACATGTAGAATCTAACAGAAAGTGGACTCAAGTTTAGAGATTATATGTGGTAAAGGGGTAACTCATAGCCCTCGGTTGCTACCAGTCCTTTTTCCCCATTCCTGAGGAGTTAAAGGAAGGTCCCTTATACATCTGGTGAATCTGAGTCCATCTGTCCTTGATTCTCAGTGCAGATGCTGCTGCCAGCTGGTACTGGCAGAACACTGATGAACGATTGGGAGCCACTGCCATCCTGGTCACATGATGTGGTACAGTCTCTTTGCTGGGCTTCCTGTAGCACTGTCCCGTCTGTCCTTGGCTTCCAAAGATGCTTACACTGCTGCCAGCTGATCTGGGAATACAATTTAGGAACCTGATGGGAAGATGGGAACTCTAACATCCTCTGGACTCAGCAAAGCTAAAAGGTGTTCTGGTCAGAAAAGGGGAGGGGAAGGAGGCCTGGCTGCTCAAGCCTCTCCTTCCTACCCAGGTAATTCCTCCTTAGTGATATATTAGAAAGCAAATGATCCAGTTTCTGGTTTTTCCCTTCTCAACTCACTTGATAATTTAATCCCTGAACATCACCTTTTCTAGCCTGTTGCAACAGACTTCCTGTCTGCAACAGTTTTACATTCTCTGATGGCTCTCAAAGACTTTTCACACTTTAAGATCTTTTTATTGATTGAGACTTTTTCTCAATTAGCTAAGGTATCAGAGCTAAAATGAGGTAGGATGGTTTCAATCTCATCCTTACACTTTGCTAATAAATAGCAGAATTTGTATCCGAAACCAGTTTTTATGTATCCAAATCCAGGGTTCTTTCCACTATACAATACTCATTCTTGTCATTGTGAAGTAGAAGAAATGCTAGATTTGAAGTCAAAAGACCTTAATTCAAACCCTGACTGGTGTGGTGGATAAAGAACTGGGCATGGAATCAGGAAGATCTGAGTCCAAATTTGGGCTCAGACACTTACTAGCTGTGAGATCCCAGGCAAGTCACTTAACTTCTGCCTCAGTTTCCCCAACTGTAAAATGGGAATAATAATAGCACTTTCTCCTACGGTTGTTGTGAGGATCAAATGATGTAATAATGTGAAGTATTTAGCACAGTATTTGGCACATAGTAAGTATTACATGAATGTTAGATACAATAATAATAATAATTAATATTACTACTTGGGTGGTAATCACTTAGCTTCTTTGCCTCAATTTCCTCATCTGTAAAATGAAGGGGTTGTACTACATGATTCCTAAAGTTCATTTCAGGTCTATATCTATGATCCTCAGAGTCCATTTCCATGTTTTCTGTTATCTGTGATGTGGGTTAGGCTTACTAGTGGGTGAGAGGAATAAGATAGATAGAGATTGACTTGACTTAGCAAAGCTTTTGATAAAGAATTTCGTGCTATTCTTGTAAAGAAGTTCATAATATTATATATCTAGAATTGGAAGGGAATGTCAAAGGCCATCTTTTCCAACCCCTTTACTTTACAGATAAAGTAAATGAAGTTTCATACAGGTTGAATGACTGGCCCAAGATTGCAGTTATTGGTCCTCTGGTAGGATTTGAATCCAGGTCTCCAGAGGCAACATATCATCCTCTATACCATGATGTGGACTGGATATCAATGCAGTTAGATAGATTCTGAACTGGTTGGATGACCAGACTCAAAGGGTGGTGGGTAATGGGTCAATGTCCACATGGCAGGAGGCCTTCAGGAATTGGTGTCTGACGCTATGCTGCTTCTCATTTTTGTCAGGGAGTTGGATCAAAAGAGCATTGTTGGCATGCTGCTCAAATCTGCAGATGACATAGCTAAGAAGGATAGCTAACACATATTCAATCAGTTGCTAAATCTTGTAATTTCTCCACCTAAAACATCTCTTGCACATATTAAGAATACAAAAAAATGTCTTAAAAGACTAGCGTGGCCATCTACAAACCTTTTTGATCATGCCTTACTACCAGTAAAATAGTTATTGACAAATACACCCAATATGTGTATATTTATTTAGATGTTGTATACATATATGACTAATTCTGCATGTTACAGAACATAAAAATGGACATATTGAAAGGATGAAATGAAGACAAAATCATATATGATCCTAGAATTGATAGGGAGTCACTTGAGTTTATTAAGTAGGTCATGCTATGGTCAGACCTTTGCCTTAGGAGATTCACTTTGGTAGCTGTTGGAGAATGGATTGGAGATGGGAGTGATCTATGGCAGGGAGACCATGTGGGAGTCTATTGCAGTATTTCAGGCAAGGGTGATAAAGTTCTGGGTTAGAGAGGTTCCTATGGAAGTAGAAGTAAGATGACACATACAAGAGAAATTGTGAGGGAAGAAATCACATGCTTAGGGAGCTGATTGGATGAATGGGGTGAGGGAGAATGAGGAATTGGAGATCGTCACCCTGAAGGGAGGTGGTGGTGTCTTCAGCAGCAACAGGAAAGTTTGGAAGAGGGATGGGTTTGAGTGAAAAGAAGAGATAAAGAGGTGCTCATTCATGTCTCCTCATCCTGTGAGCTTTACCTTGTCCCACCCTAAATGGGTTCTTCCTAGCCAGAGCCTGGAAGTGAAAAGTCTGCCCTTCCAAGGGCCTGCTGCAGTTATGATCTGAGCTGGGGGCAAGGGTGGGTATTCTGGGGGTTCCTAATAGTCATAATCAATAGTAAGAACAATGATAGCTAGGATTTATGCAGCACTTTAAGTCTTGCAAACAACTGAGCAAACATTGCTTCAAGAGGTGGTAGCTGTCTCCTCCTTGGAGGTCTTCAAGCACAAGTTGGACAGTCCCTTCTCTGGGATTCTTTTCATGTGTGGATTGGATTAGATGGCTGCTGAGGTCTCCTTTAACCCTCAGATTTTGTTATGAACCAACACAGCAACACTCCTCAGGATTTCCTTTCCAGGTCTCACAGTATACTTCTGCTTGGCCTCTCTGTTCTTAATGTGGAATGTCTTCTGCCTCTTAGCAGACAAGTGCTGAGAATCTCAACACTCCCTTTCTTTTTTAATCAAGCCAGCTAGCATTTCTTTATTAATTGATTTTATTTTTAATATTTATCTATATTATATTTATCTTTATTTTATTAATGATGTTTAAAAACAAGCATTTCCCTAACATAGTATAATAAAAAGATAATTGCATGTATTTATGTATTTATACACCATTATGTACAATTTGTTATTCTTTAAGGATGGATTAGAATGCAGGAGAAACTTGAGGTAGAAAGACTGATCAGAAGAATATTGCAATAGTCCAGGCACGAGGTAATGAGGACCAGCATCAGAGTGACTGTAGTGTCAGAGAAGACAAAGACTGTATATGGGAGAGATGACAAGGGTACCATTGACAGGACTGGGCAACAGGTAGAATTGTTAGGACTTGAATATGAGAGGGGGATGTGAGAGTGAGGAGTCAAGGATGACAGTTAAAGCTGGAAAGCAGGGTTGGGAGTGGTGTGGGGGTGGGTAACCCAGCCAAGGGCAATCATTTTTCATGAGTTCAAACCAAGCAGTTGCAAATGAAAAGTGGAGAGTTAGTTGAGTGGTCCAGATTCCAGTCCTCTTAATTTTTTTTTTAAAGGGAAAATATCCCATCAATTTTAATTAACCAAATGAGGCACACAAATTATTTTTTCTGTCAGAACAAAGATTTGGTCGGTTGTATTGCCATATCTTAACTCCATTGAGCAATGGACACTTTAAAAAATTTAAAATAATATTTTATTTGTCCCCAGGTACATGTAAAGATAATTTTTAACAATCATTAATTTTTTTTGAGTTCCAGATTTTCTCTTTCCCTCTCTCACCTCCTCGCTCTCTGAGACAGTAAGCAATTTGATTGAGGTTATATTTGTTCAGTCATTCAAACCATATCACCCTATTAGTCATGTCATGAAATAAGATACAGACCCAAAGAAAAAAACATGAAAGAATATAGAAAGTGAAAAATAGTAAGCTTTGACCTGTATTCAGACTCCATCAGTTCTTTCTCTGGCGGTGGGTAGCATTTTTCATCATGAATCCTTTAGAATTATCTTGGTTCATTGTATTGCTAAGAATGCTAAGTCATTCACAATTGGTCCTTGTAAAGTATTGTTGTTATTGTGTGTAATGTTCTACTGTTTCTGTTCCCTTCACTTTATATCAGTTCATAGCAGTCATCTAGGTTTTTCCGAAGCCTGCGTGCACATTATTTCTCATAGTACATTAATATTCCATTGCAATCATATGCCACAACTTGTTCAGCCATTCCCCAATTGATGGGCATACCCTCAATTTCCAATTCTTTGCCATTAAAAATGCTGCTGTAATGTTTTTGTATAAATAGGTCTTTTCTGCTTTTGTTGATCTCTTTGGGATCCAGCTTTCTTTAAAGGAAAATTCTGGGAGAAATTTAGTGCTTCATCCTCTTACCCTCCAATCAGAGGGTAGAGGAGGCTGAGGGAGTTGGGAAGGTGATGCATATTCAAAGTTGAATTAACAGCATGATGATGAGACTTCAGGTAATAATATTATCCTGATTGAGGGCATCAATCAAGCAGAGCTGCAGATGGAAAGTAGACTTGTCCAGTGATGTTGCTTTCTTATGATGAGAGAGAAAGAGAGAGAGAGAGAGAGAGAGAGAGAGAGAGAGAGAGAAGGAGGAGAAGAAGAAGAAGAAGAAGAAGAAGAAGAAGAAGAAGAAGAAGAGGAGGAGGAGGAGGAAGAGGAAGAGGAGGAGGAGAAGAGTTAGAGAAAGAGATATAGAGACAGAGAGACACACACATAGAGAGAAGAACAAGTTATATATAGACACACACATACACGTAGTGGGAGAGAGTAATGGAGGATGTTAATTCTTTGTAAAGGGATCACCAAATGTTAACTTCTCACTACCACATTAACACCTCATCATCTGTGATTATAACCTGTGACTATATCAAATGAGTACAGGGTGGGGAAACTAAATCCACCCTTGTATTTGCAGAGATGGGAGATGGATCAGAAGAAAATATATGAGGATATGATGGAGGAAAATGCACAATCAATAATCATAACCATAACTGTAATTGGGATGAACTCATCCACAAAATGAAAGAGAGTACAACAATGTATTAGGAAACAGAATCCAACAGTATTTTGTTAAAAGAAATATACATGAAGCATAAAAAAATCACACAGAATTAAAATGAGTGGCTGGAACAGAATTTATTATTTTTCAAGCAAACTAAAAAAAATCACAATCAGAAGAGGAAACAGTAAAAAATAGATATCATTACAAGAGATGGATATGGAGTCCACCTGGTATGTAAAGGCACCAGAGATAATGAAATAATATCAATCTCAACACACACACAGAGGCCTGAATGGCGCGGCAATTCTTAAATATTTGAAGGAGAAGTTAATTGAATTATAGGGAAATATAGTCAGAAAACTGTAATAGTTGAGTATGTCATCATATTCTTTTCAGACCTATACAAATCTAGCAAGAAGATAATCAAGAAATGAAATAAGAAATTGAATAGAATTTTAGAAACATTAGATAGGATAACTCTTTGGTGATTATTGAATGGGAATAGAAAGGAGTGTACCTTTTTCAGAATTGATTTTCATTTTTACAAAAATTGATCATGTGCAAATGCATAAAAAACCCCTTAAACAAATGTATAAAGACGGAAGTATTTTTTATTGACACAATGTAATTAAAATAATAATAAAAGACTTATGGAGAAAGAATTAAAAGTTAAACGAAACTAGGAGAATCCTAAAGAATATATGGGTCAAAGAATGATTCACAAATTTTAGATAATTTCATCAAAATAGAGGACAATAATGAGACAACATAGCAAAAATTTTACACTTCCATGGGTAAAGTGGATATTTCTAAATATTTTTTATTAACAAAAGAGAGAAATAATAGATCAATGATTTATGGATACAAGAAAAAAAAATCTTGACAAGCAACAAGTAAAAACAATCAAGAATACAAAGTCTGAAAATCAAAGAGACAAATGCAATAAAATTTGATAACTAACAATAGAAACTGGTTGTAAAGCCATACACAAGCAGCTTTCCAGAGGATGGCTGCTGTGAATAGCTTTCAAGATTCTGATTACATAGTACAGCAAACTCTCTATTTATTCGGTAACAAATCAGAGCAAAACATTCACAGAAAATCACGGTATAGCATTCACAATATTACAACTTATCACAGAAAATCAAAATACAGCATTCACAATGACACAATAAGTCAACAACTTATCATTAAAATGGCCACATAGTTTTTACCAAAGTAGTCACATAGTTTTGAACAAAGTATAATCATTTAATCAATCAATCATTTAGTAACTCAATCATTCAATCATAAGGTACAAAAGGTCAAAGTCCTCCACCCATGGGGCACACTAAGTTACAGATTCATCACTATTCAGTCATCAGTCACTACTCAGTCATCAGTCACTACTCAGTACACTCTTAAGGGGTAGTGGAAAATACAAAGGCCATCCACCCATCAGTCACTGCTCAGTGCCCACAGAGAGGTTTTTTCATCTTGACTCAGGGCACGCTTTCAGCTTCTGTGATTCTCCTTCTATGGCCCCAGCTCCTGCCTGAATCTAACCAACTGCCACCTGAGTTCAAAGGCAGACAGCTCCCAGCTCTTTGTCCAGCTGTCCATGCAGTTCCTGTTCCACATTGGAGCTCACAGTGTCTAGTCCATCTCAAATCTTTCACAGTCTCTGTTCTTGGGAAGACAAGGCTTAACAAAGCTACAATAACATCCATACACATTAACAAAGCCACAACAACATTTGTACAAAATACTGGCCCCACAGTCATGCTTCCTCAGTCTTCTGCAGCTTTGACTGGCCCTTGGAAGTCCTCAGCAGCTCAGCTGGCCCTTGGAAGGCTCTGGCAGCTCTGGCACCACAAGTTGTGTTCTCAAAATCAAAATCATTTTCTCCATGAAAATTCTGGTCCA